>JAYGXS010000002.1:58272721-58299920 GCA_036362985.1 Ligula intestinalis
CCGGAGATTAAAAAGCTGAACTTTCAAAACAGGTATATCAACCAGAAAGCAGGTAGGGAAAGCTGGGTTGACCCACTGATGAGCCGGACCCCTCGCACCTGGTAAGTTTCAACGTCAACTAAAGCCTAACCCCAAACCCTAACACTCACCTCTAACAATAAACCTTAATCCTAAGCACTAACCCTATCAATAAACCTTAACCTCTACCCCAAACCTAAACCATAAGCCCTGAACCTAATCCTAAACCCTTACTCTAAAACTAACCCTAATCCTTACCCTAATCCTAGCCCTAACCCTTACCATAGCAGTGCAGTTAATGCGGTGTTTATAAAATCAGTGCTAAATAAATAAGAAGATCTTCGAAATTTTGTAATTGTTAATGAATGTCATGACAGCCACTAATCATTGAGCGAAAATTACAGATTTAACTCACCAATCATCTTCAAGAAGGGCAACTAAAAAACCAACAAAATTAGTCATGTATTGTACTTTACAGTTCACTGCCTCTATATAATCGCTATAGAGTTGATATAGAGATTATACAGAGTTGATATGGAGTCGAATATTTTGTCCAATCGGGCACCATTGGACCATTTTAATGATCGCGCGCAAATAATCGGTTATTTGAATAAGCTGTATGGAAACCTAAATTGAACTGTTACCATTACATGTTTACCAAATGTCGAATAATTTGGAGGCCCATTTGCCACTGCATCCAAGTTTACAGGGTTTTTAGTCTGCAAGCTGTATATTTTCCGTGTGGGGAATAAGACAGAGGTTTGGCTGTATGTTGAGGAATAGTCCAGCTGCTTTCAGCGCACGCATCCTCAAAAGGTTACCAGAAAATGCATAACAACTTAGTTGATTATTCTTTAACAGGAAAGAAGGATCCCCAGTTCCACTAGAAGCCGTTATGGCATCCACGTGGGACCCAAACCCTGTGTCACCAGTGCCTACGTGTCCGGACCGGCAACCCTCAGTGACGCCCACCAGCCCACTAATCACAGAAACCACAACCCTGCCCATGATCAACAAGTCGCGTACCCCCAAGCGACAGGTCAGGCTACGAAATCACTCCGCTCAGACAAGACTTGCCGCCATTCCCACTTCCCGCGCCTCTGTGCTGCTTCGAAGGGTGATTTTCGATCCGAAAGTGGCGTCATCCCCAAAGCCTGGAGTGGAAACTGAGCCTGGAGCAGACATGACAGCCATTCTGCCTCTACTGAAACAATGCAGTCGTTGCGGATCGCAGCGTGTTCGACTACTTCTCATTGAGCGCTATCCGGAACCTGCGCCGACACCCAGCACGGAGACGCCGTCCCCACGGCCTCTTCTGCTGCGAAAGCGCGCCAAGCGCACGCTCTCAGGCGAGATGTTGGAGGCACCAAAGCGGAGCGTATCCACGAAACGTGAGAATAGGCGTTCTGCTCGATTCCACACTCAGCCCATTTGGTGAGTGGTGGAATTTTGCCTCATACCACTTTGCTTTACCATGGCATATTTGTTTCAATCAATTTTATTTGTTTTCTCCTAAAGGATTTGCAGATAGTCAGACTTCTGAATACGTTCGAAACTGTTGAGTTCATTGGTTAGTGTTGAGACTCATCTTTTTTCCAGAAAACTTTAAGGGTTTGCACAAAAATTAAATGAGTGATGATTTAACCGTGTTATAAGGTCTATTTTGTATGTGGCATCTAATCGATAAAAGCTGATAACGTACAAAACGAAAGCAAATAAACAGTAACTTCTGCACATTGGGGTGCAATAAACGGAAAAGCAAGTTAAATTGACTCAGCTGGGAAAAATTTGTGGCCTCGATGGAATTCGAACCCATATCAGCAGAGAAAGCTGTAGTACAGACACCGCTCTTTCAACTGAGCTCCGAAGGCACACCGAAAGCCTTGAATTGAACCCCACTTGGGTTGATTTACCTGCCCAGTCTACTGCACGTATGGAAGCCGCCAGTACGGATACAGTAAGCTGACTGCCTGGGCAGGATTTCCTAATCAATCATCTAGAATCTATCAGAATGACTACTAGACATACTTACTTATAAAGGATTTTACAGATTTGCATAATTTAATCGACCCAACTGTGAAGAATTCGTGACCTGGTGAATTATTCAAAACTGCTAGTAGGCCGGTGGGTAACTTGACCCAAGAGTGGTAAAATTCAAGGCTTTCAAGGAATCGTTGGGCTGAATGGAAGTGGAATAGCTGTCCGATGTAGTGCAACCAACTTTTCGGGTTTGCACAGCAACTTGTTATTTCCGACAAAGAAAACATCAAGAAATAAAGCGGTTTACAAGAAAGACAAACAGAAGTTTGATCGGCCATTTCTAGCTTGATTACTCCAGCTGTCAGCCTGTCTTTCCCAAATCCATGCAAAAAACGAATGATTTAGCGTTCGAAACCCAGGTTGTACGAAGCTTCGGTTAGGTATGGCTGGCTGACAACAGCTAATAAACCGGAAATCGCCTTCCCAGTCTCTCCCCTCTTTCATTCGCCTCAGTTGTGAAAAAGCCAGCAGCCTCGGCGGGATTTTAACCCATACCAATAAAGGAAGAGCCAACGCTCTAGCCAACTGAGCCAGGAGGCCCCCACCGGGAGCCGTGAGTTAAATCACACTTGGGTCAATATACCCGCCCAGCCTACTGAAACGTGCAGAATCCACCAATTCTCATACAGTAAGCTGCCTGCTCAAGCAGCGTTTCCTAAACAATCAGTCTAGAATCTCTCAGGGGACTTTGGGTACTTAGTTAGTAGGAGAGGGGATAGCATATTTTAATAATTCATTTACCCAATCGGAAAAATCTCGGTAGCCTCGTTGTCGGTACTCCTCTGTATCAATTCTGGCCGTTGTGCAACTCTTAAGTGAGTCTCAATTGCATACCTCAACACGCACGTCCCACGATACTAACTGTTCCCAATCGCCACGTACGGTACAAGGGGTCCATAGCTCAGTGGTAACGCATCGGAGTTAACGCTTACTGACCAAAGAATCAGGATTTGAATTTCAAGTCCTATAAACCTTGGGTTGAGTCTTACAGGATACTTTCACAGATCATAGCATATTTCATTGTCTCCTTTGTCTTTGTCGGCATTCCTTCATGCACTGATGGCCTCTTTTGGTGATTGGTGTCGCTTAACATGTTCATGAGGCTTGGTCCGAGGACACGGGTACGGGTTGCCTAAGTCCTGATCAAATTCTACTCGCCCGATTCGTTCTAGTAGACGTATTGTGTTCCTAAAAGTTAAGTTCTGGTTGGCACACAACGGTAGAGCGAGGGGTTGTTGTTATAACGGTGACTCTGACGTGCATCACCGTCGGATTGCGCCCTTTGGGATCCCTAAGGAAGAACACAATAAGAAGGGCATCATTATAAAATTTACCCAGAGGAGGGTTTATTGTGCACAAAACCCGGAGTTGCTGTCTCGGGTAGTAATGCCGCTGGTTGATCTCCAGCGCGCTCTTTGTCCCGCCTCGAGGGCAAGCCTCGGCAGTGGGATGCAACTTTCCCTGTCTGCTAGGGACAGTGGTTTATAAGAAATTGTTGCGCGGTCTCTTGTGGCCTGATTGGCCGCATTGGCTGCCCGCACCATTGTGTTTGGTGGACCGATAGCTTGACCTGAGAGTTCATCCGGGCCGCTTGTTAGGAATAATCCTAACACTGCATTGGGATAGTTGCGACAAGTTGGCTCGTGCACGTCCGGTCTAAGGTCATTGCTCGGGCCCGGCCCAGCGAACGCTGTTGCACAAAGAAACCATTGTGGTGGTGGGCGGCAGGCACGACGCTTTAGGAGAGCCGACAAGGTTGTTAGCCTTTGGTCAGGCTACCATCCTAACAACTGCACCCAAAGATAATTAAGTACCTTTTTAGTACCCACTAGGACTTATGAGTCCTAAATCCAACCATCATCTCGTTTAAGCTGCATAAGTTCAAACCCATTTCACGCATGCTATCTGGTAGATAAGCCTAGATCTCTCGACAAAGTATAGATCTTCGGCTGATATTAATGAATTATGCACTGAAGCCCCTAGTCCAGTGGTCGGCAATCCATGACTCGCGAGCCATATATGGCTCTTTTGATGATCGCGTATGGCTCTTTCAGAAACTTCAGTTTTTATGATCTTGCTTACTATTTAGGGGTCTAAGAAGTGGGTTGTACTTGGATCAGTACAATCATCAGGCCAAATCCCAGGTTGGAAGTTAAAAGACACAAGTCATCAGAAGGAGTGATTTATTATGTACAAAACTCCTTATTGCAGTTCCAGGTGGTTGGCCACTGGCGAAACCAGGGCTAGTGTTGATTGTGCCCAGCCAGACTTGAAAGAGCTTGAGACAGTGGCAACAGCTGATTCAGTAGGATTGCGGAGCAGGTTCAATTGTTCTGTTATTGGTGTTTTGCAATTGCCCGAGAGGGTGTCGCCTACAGAGGCCGAGGTGTTGACTATTTAAATGGCCCTTAGGTATTATACGCCCGTGTATGCTCGGGTGTATGCGCGTGACTGAATAAACTACGGTCGCCAGGGTGGCGGTCTCAGGGCCGCGAGAAAACCGAAGGAAAGGGGACGCTCGCGCAGCTGTTACCGACTTCCTAGACGCAGCTAGGAGGTCAAGCCTCGGGGACGGGGGTGTCAGTGCAAGAGAGCATTGGAAAAGTTGGTTGTGGCAACACATGGCTTTGGGACAGCGCGCCTTGGATGATCTTCCGAACGAAGACAAAATAATTAATCGGATACAAGACATGCCTTTGTCGGCAAAAACTGTTCATGAGCGTACCTTCATGATAGCAAACCACATAGAGAAAACGCAAGTGAAAGACATAATTGCAGCGCCGTTCTTTTCCCTGGCTTTGGATGAGTCAACAGACGTAAGCCATTTGGCGCAGCGTAAGCAGACAGCTAGGGCTTGAACGCGAGTGTGTCAGTGTAATTGTGCCAACCTGGATTATGCACTGAAATGCCTAAAAGGTGGGGCGAGCAGACGCATTACTGTTAACTCACTTCTTGGCAAAAGGCAGCTGTTTTACCGCCTGCTGCCCTTGGGGGGGTTGGGCAGGGAGGCCTTGAGGCGAAGCCGGGCTTTTTCGCTAGTGAGTATTATAATAACATTATTTAAAAGAATAAATTCGGAGGCTTATTATTCTAGCATTTAATATACTTTCATTTTAAAATATACTATATGGCTCTTTCTGAAATATATTTCCAAATATTTGCTTTTTTGGATCTCCTAGTTAAAAAGGTTGCCGACCCCTGCCCTAGTCGGTAAGTAATGCCGACCTGTGACAATGCAATCCATGTGCTCTGAAATATGCTCAGTGGGACAGAAAAAACCCTTATATATGTGGAGTATTAGGCTCTGTCCGCCTTGAAATGGATGGCCGTTATTCCAGGTATACTCATTAACCTACTAGGTAGGTCAGATGAAAAGCCTTTTGTTTTCGAAGTGAGCCAAACCAAACGTACTCTTAACCCGTTAATGTAAGGACGAAGGTATAAAGCGTTGAGATAATTTATCTCGCTCCTACTTGCCAGTTTTTCCTTCACCAATTAGGCTTCCTTTCCTTGCAACAGGAAAACTAATGACGTGATAAAACCAGGTAATTAAAAATAATCATCCCAGCTTTTAGCGCCTAATGTCCTTCAAAGGTTGTACTTTGAGTACTTTATTCATACTTTGTTAACATGCGGCGGCCTTGTTGACGTAACGGCAGCAACCGAACACCCCCGAAGCCATTTTTCACGCTTCGCAAACAAGCCGGCGCCGGTCGATATTTTGCCATTCAATGATTGGTCGCAGTCGGACATGATGAGGGTATGTGCATACCTCACGCTGGAAAACAGCGGTTGATCCTCGACTTGGTTAAATAATTGGTATCGCTGCTTTCTGCCAGTATTCCACTGGCCACATTCAATGTTTTCCTACGGCTTCCGAACAAGCTCTCTTCCAGTCGCCTGCCCAAAATGCACTCGGGAAAAAAGACTACTTATGTAGCCTGAAATCTTCCCATTGATTTGCGATGCCCTACTAAATTCAAATATATTTTATGGAAACCATGCATACAAATATTCTTCCTTGTACTCATTTGGCAACAATGTGGATCTTCAAATTTTCTACTTGAAGAAAATCTCCTTTGGTTCTAAGAAAATTAATTCCCGAATAATTTTGAACCCGATCTGGTATTACACTTGAATTCAGGATATCCAACTTACACGTCCTTTACATTCAGTGCAAGGAAAATTATATATTTCGCTAGGTGTAGAAGATGTCATACAATTGTGTACTAAATGTGGACCATTTTATATATTTTACAAGAAGCATTAATAAATGTACCGATAGGATTCTTTATGAATGGACATTTCATGGTCTTATAAGTGCGGATAATTATAGACTTTGTGAAACCGAAAAAGACCCTTTCTCTGAGTATAAATTTTGGAAGCAATTTCCTCGATACCAAGGTAGTAGAAGAGAAAATACGTATATGCGTGTTTTCGATAAAATATATTTGACTATAAATGCACATCTAAAATGAATTGAAAATGCATACTACGTAAGCAGTATCGTTTGCATAGAAAAGGAGCTCGTTCAGTAGTCGGCATCCTAGCAAGACCTAAATATCTCGGGATCGTGAATATGAGAGCCGCTCTTAAGTACTTTCCTTGAATCGAGAAAACATTTCGGAATTTCGTTTAACAGAATAGCACGTCTACTATATACAGGGCCCAAAATAGCTGATACTCTTGAGTTCACGCTATGGACTGATTTAACCATCACTGTAGTCCAATTTGCCAAATGGCACGTAACTTTGTGGCTGCCAGCTATCAGCAATTTGTGCTAAACCGCTATTAAATACAAACCAGTTAGATGGCATGAGATTATGCTTTATGGCATTCACTTATGCGAAACTTGATGGACAGACCAATGGTTGATCTGCTGTCAGCAAAAAAGCCTACGGAGTTAATTATGACTTCTTACCGCACTACAACGCTGCGGATCAGCCGCAAGTGAAACTGCGCCCGGCCTACACGGAGCTGCGGACACGAAAAGTAAATCATGGAGCCTACTGCTAGAAGCACCGTCACAATGACAAACGTACAGTCCTTTAAAGCAGATGACTACTGCCACTGTCAACGGATAACTCTTTTGGCTGTGTAATCTCCGATGTGTACTTTGAACTCTTATTTCACTGCTCCTTTTAGCCCACCAATTGTGCAGAATAACGTCGCGGAAGAGCATTCTCGACCCCAGGCCTTAACAGGCTCAAGGCGAAACAGCGCTGTCGAGAATCAGTTAAAGACTCCGAGGACTACCCCCACCTTATCCGGGGGGCAGCCTTGTCCCTGCCATAAGGCTGCCGCCTCCAGCGCGGAGCCCAAGCAGCACACCTGTGACAGAGAGTTCTGGGACACGCCGACAATAAGTTTGCGGCAGACAGGACCAAGGGACCAGTTGCCTGTGCGACCGCTCCTGCGCGGGGCCATGCAGTACCTACAGACAGCCCATTCCAGACGTTCCTCTCCCACAGCTGGGATGACATCGCCCTACCCCGATGCTTACCAGCAAACGCATATTCATCCGAAGCACCACTGGAGGATTGAAAAAAAGACGACGCAGAAGACTAAGACTCGGGAGACTGCGCAAACTCATCACGAAGGTAGAAAACTGTCCGTTGTAAAGAATTTTTTTTCGTCCGGTGAAAGTGTTGTATATTGAAGTCGGTTCATAAGACGACTAGCAAGACCCATTGACAAATACTTTTGTCACCGCTATTGGTCGTTACTTGCGTTGATCTGTGATATCGAGTTCCGAGCATGTACAACGAGGTTTGATGGGGAACGGGCACTAATGTGCCCGATCTCGCAATAGGGGCGGATCGTTGAACGTCACTATTGGTGTCTATTTACACATTTTCCGACCGCAGGTACTCGCCCCCTCCTGAATTTTGACGTTTGAATAGCACAAGACTGCAGCCTTCCCCAGCCATCCCCTCATAGAGCCATTGACCGCAGCATCAGGTGGTCCCAATCAGCACTTATGCGTCGGATATGCGATAAAAACCGGTGAATGCAACCAGCCTACTCACGCTAATCAATACTCGACCGGGTGATCTATTTTTACAGTCTTTTAATCTCAGGTCACAGTTGTTCATTGGAGAATGAAGAAACTGTCAAAAGCCGTTTATTTACACATTGGCTACCGTTTGAGAAAGCATCAGTTCTGAGCATAAGACGACTCGATCGCCTGGGCAATGCTTTTATTCGTCTGACGTTTCGACATCCGTCGCGGATTCAGCATCAGATACATTGGCAGAAAACAGTAGCGGAAACGGGTTATAAATGCACAGGAGTTTGCAGTATTTATGGGATCCAGTCATTACTGCAAACATATGGCGACAATTAATGTTAATTGACTTCTTGCGCGCGGATTTTTTGTTGGATGGCATGCGGGCTCTGGCCTGTTGAACTTTCATCATGCGTGGTGGACCCTGGGCGTGATGATTGCTCGGCCATCTGGCCCTCTGGTGTTGGTGTAGGATGAGGCGGTGGCCTGTCCGTTCCCCAAGTGGTAACTTGCTTTGGCCAAATTGAATTTTAGGACCGAATATGGATTGGGCAAATCTTTGCACTTGTTTATGGATTGGGGCCCGTTAACCATGACTCAAGTAATTCTCGGCTCAGCCGATTGTCACCACTTGCGAGAATTTTGGCCTCATCAAATTTGAATGTGTGGCCGGGTCTTGTCGAATGAGTCACAACTTGAGAATTGGCATCATTTCGCCGCACTGCTGCCACGTGTTCGACAATTCGCGGCTTGAGAAGTCTGCCAGTTTCTCTGATGTTTCTTGCCGTGGTAGTGGGTCTTTCAGCTTCATTATCCGGCGTCTTATGATTATCTCCGACTTGTGTGCGACTCCAACTCCATGTGGTGCGAGAAGGCGGCTGACAACCTCCGAGACGATTTTGACGTACGAGATCATTCGCTGAATTTCGGGGTCAGCACTGAGATTCAACTTTGCCAAAGCAAGTTACCACTTGGGGTACGGAAGGCCACCGCGCCATCCTACGCTAACACCAGAGGGCCAGATGGCCGAGCAATCATCATGCCCGAGTCCACCAAGTGGGACGAAAATTCAACAGATCAGAGCCCGCGTGCCGTCCAACAAACAATCCACGCGCAAGAAGGAAATTAACGTTAATTGTTGCCGCATTTTTGCAGTAATGACTGAATCCTATAAATACTGCAAACTCCTCTACACTTATAACCCGTTTCTGTTACCGTTTTCTGCCAAGGTCTCTGATGCTGAATCCGCGACGGATGCCGAAACGTCAGGCGAATCAAAGTATTGTCCCAGCGATCTAGTCGTTTCCTTCTCAATTACTTCCTGGGACTCGCATGTTCGCTTGCATTGGCATCAGTTCTGCGTCTGAATTCCTTGCAGATTGCTGCGCAATGCGCAACGTGATATCCTCCGGTGATTAACTGGGCTGTCAACAGAATAAGGAGAAATTTCCAGTTCCTGAGTTGGGTTGTACTTTCCTCGAATAGTTAACTGTAAACTAAAAAAAACTAGTGTTTGCCAGGCTCCTTTATGGGGATGAGTCATCTGTGATCATGGACCACCATGCCAATTATAATATTGCGCACATGTGTCCACGTTAGTCAATTATGGCTGGTCTATTTCGTATGATTATCTGAGTACTCACTTAATTCATGATTTTGGATAATAGTAAGGCTTTTTATGCGATCAAATAGGCGCAATGAATTGAATTTCGATGAGTGGGACTGAAGCTCTTGTACTCTAACGAAACAAACATTGTTCTTACAATCACGCCAAGGGCTGACTAATTATTCTTGTTAATTGCTCTTTATTCCGTATGACAGCGGCAAAGGCCCAAATCAGGCAGTAGTTTTGGCATAAGATAGGTTTCATTCTGAGCCAGTGAACTGAAGCATAGTTTCAAAAAACCAAACGAAGTTACTTGGCGGATGATCGAACAGTCATCATTCTCCCCATCTGATATGATTTCTTACCTCCTTCAATTATGTGTATTGTGAAGACAAATAATGCCGGGCGATTATAAATGACCAGTTCAGACTTACTGGCCGACATAAGCCAATTATACCCTAGGTATGGTGTCCGACTTCCATTGACTTAAAGCGCATTACCCTATTAGCTCACAACCTATTTCCAGTGACCAGGTGTAGTAACCGTCCAAAAATTACACTCAACACGTTGGCTTGCATGTCAGATTACTGGCAATGCTATCCGCTTAAACTACTATCTGCCGTGTGGCTGCTGACGGGGTTCGATAATTGGCTCCAAAGGCAGTTCGGGACGAGTGATTTCCGTTACCGATCTGTGAACTTTTGTCAACGAGTGCGCATCTAGCTGTCCAGCAAGAAAACGAGGCAGCTCAGAAAAGATGTTTGAAAAGGCTGCAGGGTGTAGGTCACTACAGCTCAGGCGATTCGTACTTTTGCCGCGTCGCTATCTGGACCGGGCGGATCGGAGCCTGGTTTGTTATTTCCGGCTGAAACAGTTTGAAACTCTCCACACCTATTCTCCTACGAGACTCCCGTCCAACAATTATTAATTATTGGCTTCCGAAGGCTACTACTCCCCCCCTGGAATGCTGTCTACCCATGACTGAATACTGCCCTCCCCCGGTCTCGGCCCTTTGTTGACACTCTCACATTACGACCAGCTTGACGGCGGTGTCGACCCAGACGTCTGTTCCCCCCTTTCGACCCAGTGCCCGCGGCTGATCTGAGACCCACTCGTCAAGTCACCCCACCACCACTGCTTGTCAAGCGCTTGCATCCCCCCCCCCTTTGCCGACAAAACATGGTCTCTGTTCGCGTCTGTCCACCCTCCCCACCCTTGGGCTAGTGCATTCAGACCAATGGGAGCCCCCAGGAACTGACTCCTGGGATCCTATAAAACCGGACCCATACCCCTTTGACGGATTCCCTTTGCCATTGACGTGGAATATCCATTGTTAAGGTTTGTGTATTTATTTTGTACTATTTTCTCTTAATAGTACCTTACCACCTTGATAGTTGTTATCACTGGTTTTGACGTACGTGTGACTACTGTATACAGTAGAAGGAGGCAAAGGACGAAACAGTACTTAACACGGATTGGCCATGCTACCTGGGTATTTGGTCTGAAAAACCAGTACTCAACATCGATACGAGTATTTGGCCGGACAAGCCAGTGCTCAGCAGGAGTCTCTCATTCGTCTGGATTGAAAGTATTTGACAGTACTTAAACACAGATGTGGAATTGCCGGATCGATAGTGCTGAACAGGATACAGAGTACGTTGGCCAGATTGGTCGTACTCAAGATCTGCAACGTTGGCCGGATTGGCAAACCAGGGGACCGGCACAGTTGGAAAAAATGCCCAAGGAAGAGGGAGCAATCAAATTTGGTCAAGGAGAAGCCAAATCCTTGGACCTCCATGGCGGCTCTGGTAAGTTAAGCTCTTGTAGCTTTTCTAGTTTTAAGAATAACAAAGCTTTTAAGACCTTAAGAATTGCTCAACTCCATGCGAAATCTGCTAGATGCAGAATAGAGATAGTTAGACGCGAAGCGAACGATCTTTTTACTATTTATTCCGAGCTTTAAACGGAATTCACTAGATTAAACGTGAAGGGCCCGCAGTGGGATGTGGAGCTACATAGGCGCTTAGTGGTGATACATAGACAGGAAACTGAGCTAGATAAACGCGAACCGGAGATAGGTGAACATGAAGCGGACCTAGAACTTTTGATCCTTGATGCCAAGAGTAAAACGGATCCCGCGAGCGCCAGAATGAAGGGCCTACGTACGAATGTGGAGATGCCTCAGGTAGATGCGAATTTATATGGGTCAATTGACAGGGAACTGCTGCCTGTGGATAGTGGCGTGAATGCTGACCCGGATTTGGAGGAAGATGCCGGTTCCAAGATAGGCGGCATTAGCGAAGTCAGTGGATTCAAGAAAAATGGCCTGCTTTATCATGAGAGAATAGGCAAATCAGGGTCGCTGGAGTTTGTTGGCGATGTTCTCGAGGTTGCTGTTCATGCTGCCGTGTTTTCGTCGCCCTATCCTGCATACGTTTCTATTGATCTCCAAAGTGTTTATTTACCTTCGGGTCATTTTGCACACGTGTTCATTGTTGACACTCAGTTACGGTCGGGTTACGCTAACCCCGCCGGTCGAGAAGACGTCGATCACGGTTCTGATTCTGCCCTTCGTGTGTGCTTATTTCCACAGTTGTATTGGCTGAGTCTGAGTCCGTTAAACTTTAAAAGGCTTTTCTAGTTGAAGACTCCACACTATGCATGGAAACATCTACCACGAAATTGACATCTTCGTGGTCACACTTGAACGGACTAAGCCAGGACGAGCTCACCGATTGTAAGGTAGGCACACCCATGGGAACTGCTATCGGAAAGGCTCTTTGAGTAAAAGACCAACGCCTGAATACAACAGGGAGACAATTTGCCGTAGAAACATTGCTTGAAGGTGAATTTGGCAGAATATTGCAGCACGCTGTCGATCACTGTGTTGCCAACAGGGAGAGTGATGAGACGGAGCACATTAAACCGTTGTACGACTCCGAGTTCTCGGACACTTCGGCAACGACCGAGAGCCACTTGTTAGAGAATGCACGTGTACTGGCTATTGCGCATTCATCCTCTGTGCCTAAAAGGGAGGCCAAGAATGTTGCACCGATCAGGTCACTTGGTAGACCCGAACAAGATATTGGTATCCAGTGGGACAGAAGCAAGACCGTCCTAAGTCCAGCTCTAGATTTTGGGAACACCCTCCAGTATGCACAGTGGTGGGACTGGTCTTGGTGTCGGGGAGCCAGAGCACAACAATCGTTGAAGCAAGCCCAGGTTGAAGGGGCTTGAATAAAACCACTTATATCGAAGAGTTTGGTACGGAAGCGAGAGAACTGGGGGCTGCCCAACACTGACGAGTTAGGTAAGCAATATCATGTGAACCAGAAGCAAGCATGTTATTTAGCAGGTTTCCTTTGGCGTCGCTGGCCGAAATGATACCGTCCCACATTACAACGCGGTACTAAGGGGTTTCGAGCGTCTCGATAACCTAAAGTGCGCGATGCGGCCATTAGGGTCATTGGAAGACGCGAATATGCGAGAGAGATAGTGGAAGGGAGAGAGAGTGTGAGTGAGTGAGAGTGAAAGAGAAATCGAGAACGGGAGATAAGAGAGAGATAAAAATTCACTTGAGAACGGCGGGCGGTTTTGTGAATAAAGATGCTCGTCGGATTTGCTTATAAGAGGGTAGACAATAAACAGGGAAGTAGGGGACGTGGTGCTAGTATCACGAGCAGATATAAACTATTTCAACTAGCGACTAATTATGTCCTTTGCATGAGCTGATTGTAGGTGAATTAACAGAGCCGACGTGGATGGTATGTGGAGAATTGGCGGGCGGTGTTATTTCCGGCTGAAACAGTTTGAAATTCTCCACACCTATTCTCCTACGAGACTCCCGTCCAACAATTATTAATTATTGGCTTCCGAAGGCTACTACTCCCCCCCTGGAATGCTGTCTACCCATGACTGAATACTGCCCTCCCCCGGTCTCGGCCCTTTGTTGACACTCTCACATTACGACCAGCTTGACGGCGGTGTCGACCCAGACGTCTGTTCCCCCCTTTCGACCCAGTGCCCGCGGCTGATCTGAGACCCACTCGTCAAGTCACCCCACCACCACTGCTTGTCAAGCGCTTGCATCCCCCCCCTTTGCCGACAAAACATGGTCTCTGTTCGCGTCTGTCCACCCTCCCCACCCTTGGGCTAGTGCATTCAGACCAATGGGAGCCCCCAGGAACTGACTCCTGGGATCCTATAAAACCGGACCCATACCCCTTTGACGGATTCCCTTTGCCATTGACGTGGAATATCCATTGTTAAGGTTTGTGTATTTATTTTGTACTATTTTCTCTTAATAGTACCGTACCACCTTGACCGTTGTTATCACTATTTTTGACGTACGCGTGACTACTGGATACAGTCGAAGAAGGCAAAGGACGAAACAAAGCTGTTTTAAGTGACTGTGGTAACGAAGGGCCAACTGCGGTCTATATTGCTGAGACAAATTCATTTCTGCATATGCGTCCGTCACAATCTGACAAAACGATCGGCTGCTGATAGAAAATAACAGTTGAGTTCCGGGAAGCAATTCAGGAAGAGAAGATGCGATCACTGGAACAAAAAGTTTATTCACCTACTGTTTTGGGTTATCGAATCACCAGAGACAATCGCATATAAGAGTGACAGGCGCATAAAGTGCGCACTATTTTTAGTCTGTAGCCACCACGCAACTACAGCCAGTCAACTTGCTGCGTAATTATCACGCCAACATCGAACACAGTTGATGCAATCGCGAACCGCCAAGTCCTCATCACTCGCTACTCCCAGCGGTGATCATGAAGGTTGCTAATTGTAGTATGCATGTGGTATCGTGTGGTCACTGCGACCTATACTGTGCGCATTGTGCCTCTACCACCATTGTATCTCATGATGCGTTCGTACAAGAATCCGAACCATCAGGCCAATAAACCTTTTCTTTCAGCGACCGCATCTTCTCCCCTTACAACAATCTGTCTACGCCAACCAACGAGACTTTCAGTACACTGTATATTGGCAGCGTTTTAAGTTTTTTGACGTGGAAATGGGTTACCTGTCTACTTTTTTAGCCTGCTTCCCCCGTACTTTCCCAATTCCTGATGTCGAACGCAAGGTTAGTGGGATAAAAGCCACCAACCGGAGCCACTGGTTGCAGTATAGGAAAAAAACTGAGTAGTCTCTCCTAATGACTTCTTGTTGTCTGTCCTCTCTCGCTGTAGAAAACGTTCGACGGGAAGCACCGTCACAGAAGAGTTCACAGGTGCCTCGTGGTTCACGAGAGCGGCGAGCAGTAGCCTGTGGTGGCGGAAACAACAACAAAGAAGAAGCTAATCGGATAAGACCTTCGCAAACGAGTTTGGCAACCGCAAAAGCCACGCCATCTAATTCTACTGCAACAACGCGGGCGAACCTGGGTCGTTACGGACACAATTACGACGAGGTGGACGTCCTACTCTACAACCTCTGTCTGAACATCGAGAGTGCTCTCTGAACCGCGGCCTTTGCGTCACGATTCCTTCTCTACTAACACCATGAGACCTCGGCGTTCAACCCTTATTGTAGCTGGCTAACGAACTGTGTCCGCATCGCCCAGTTTATTACTGGGTAAATGGCTCACTCTGCGCTTTCGCAAAGACAGGTATTCCCCTCCCCCTAAGCTGAATTCGTCAGCATTCAGAACCGCGTAGTCTCCTGAAAAATTTAGTCTTGTTAAACTTCTTAGGATAAACAGCTTGACCTACAGTTTTCTACCTGTTTCACATGCATATCTCCTCAGAAGGAATCTAACGCTTTTAATCGGCAGATTTAACTCCCTTAACCTTCCTCAATTAGTTTTTCGATACGTCTTCCGGTGTCCCGGAGCCAATGAAGCAGATCGTTACTCTAGAGACAAAACTTTTCGATACGCCCCCTCCTCCTTCTACCACTACACATCTGGTATTTTAGCAACGTAAATGCTAAAGGCTCTCATACTTTATAATCGTTTGATTTCGCCTCCACCCACATATCCGATCTAAAATCCTCTCCTTCTCCTCTGACAGCATAGAGATGGATATTCCTAAACAGACGTTTTGAGCTATTTTTGTTGGTTACTTTCTTCATGTGCTATTTTCATCCAGAATCAAAATAATTATGTATGACGTGCTCTGGCCAGTGGTGGCTGTTTTCGCCGAAGTCTGACTGATCTCCCAAGACAGGTCATTCATTTGATCCAACCATTTTTAGTATACTAATCCCCCGTTGGAAATTAAATTTCAAGAAGCTACTCTACATGCCTGTGATAGTAGGATTTATTAATAATTCCCCTGTCTATGGAAATTGACTTCGAAAAGATAGTGCTTCCTTGTTGATTTTGTCATTATCCGCCGTGTACCCACCCAACAGCAGGGTGGAAACAGATATGGTGACTTGATAATACACTCGCGCAGCATCTAAGACATTCTCTCCCCCTCAAAAACCCGAGCCCGATGTTATGAAAAAGACAAGAAGCCTATACAGGCGAACATGTGGGTCCCAGGAGGTAAGTGAGAAGAAGATACAATCACATGGACAAGAGCTTTATTCTCCTGACGTTTCGAAGTCCGCCGTGGATTCTTCATCAGAGATATGGCATAAACAGTAGCAGAAACGGGTAATTCGTGCTCAGGGAGTTGCAGTATTTATAGGATACAGTCAGGATGATACAGTAGTCGCCGGTTATTAAGCCCACCGTTAATAGGCCCAGCCGCGTATTAAGCCCACATCAGCTTGGGACGGAATTTTACATAGCGAAATCCGCCGGCTACAAAGCCCAGTTTGCCAACAGGATAGAGCAAGATTCTCATCCCTCTGCGTGCGCAACTGGTTAAATAATGTTGGCCAGTCTTACGCAAAACAAGATGCCGGATGTGATTTGTTTTCATTTTTCAAGTTAAATTTCGCGACACGCTGTTCGGGCAGCAGCAGACATGAGGGGTCTTTTCTTGTACATAACTAAGCTCTACACGTTTAATACAGTACGTATGTAATATATAGTGCCTATCTTGCGTTTGCTAATCAAGAACTAGGACTCTCCAGTTAGTGCGCCCGCCGCTTATTAAGCCCAATTTGGTCTGGGCCCAAGGTGGGCTTAATAACCGGCGACTACTGTACTACACACTTATGACACGTAACGACTCCCCTGTGGAGGAAAATTGTCTGCTTATGCGCTGATGGCTCGGTTGGCGTGCATGCCGCGACCCGCTGAATTTTCATCACATGTGGTGGAATTTGAAGTGATGGGTGCTCGGCTATCCTGTTTCCCGACGTTGGCCTGTACGTTTCCCAAGTGGTGATTTGCTTTGGCCAAATTAAGCCTCAGCACCTAATACGGATTTGTGAGGTCGTTGCGCTTGTTTATAGACTGGAGGCCCGTGAACCAGGGCTCAAGTAAGTCGCGGATCGCACGATTGTCACCCTTGCAAAAACACCAATGGGTTCACCAGTTTCGGTACGCATAGCCGAGGCGGTTCTACAACAGTTAGAGTCGCTGGTCTTCCAACACGACAAACCGAAATTCTGGGCGTGGTATGTGGATGAAACGTTCGTCTTCATCGAACGGGATCAGGTGCTCACGTTCAACTGACGTCTCTAAAACGTCTTCTCGGACATACAATTTACTATGGAGGAGGAAGAAAACAACCGGCTGGCCTTCCTTGATGTCCTCGTCTGCCGGAAAGATCCTGGGGGCCTAACGACCAAAGTACTCAAAGCCAATGTCCCTGATGAAGAGTCCACGACAGACTTGTAAACGTCAGGCGAATAAATGTCGCATCTTCTTCTCAAAGACAAGAAGACCAGAAGCCGCGCGCACAGGTGGCTGCCACGGCGTGAGTCTGTGCCTAGGCGTGTCACGCCACCACACCCCCTAGGTTTGCGCAATTATAATAACGTTTGCCGTGCCCTGAGCTTGTTCCGGGTCGATGCAATCCATCTACCAAGTGGCCCTCACACAATCGAAAAAAGACGATGTGCACATATGATGCTGCGGCAAATGTAACCTCGCGGGCAACGACCTCGAAGTGAAAAGCGCCCAGCCAGTTTAAGGATATCATTGGCTATCCAAAATTAGTGCGAATCCTGTGCACAGAGGAAATGAAGTGGAGATTACTGCGGACTCCCTCCCAACTACTACTTTAGCGTCAGCGTCTAGAATGCTTACACGACGATAAAAAAACACCAGGCTCATTTACGGAGAATACGGCTGCACACGACCTACTCTAGTAACCGTAATGTCGCAAATGAAGTCGAATTCTTTAGCTTCCAAAGCCTACTCTGACAAGGATTAACATAGGAAGTCCAAAGAAGCGCAGATAGCGAGTCTCACAAAAATCGCGCACCATGATCATACTATTTCATGAAACACTAAGATAGACAGACAAACAGCCAAATTAAGCTCGACAACTAGTCTGCAATTCTCGAAACAGCTCGCTTAATTTGGAACGGAGAAGTACAGCGTCCTCGCTCTGGCTTCGTTCTGTGGGTGTAGTTATGGTTTAGGACAATACAAAGGCGCTGTCTAACAGCAATCTAACAAGAAATAGTCCACCAGATGCGCTAGAATGGAACTATGTACACCCTTTAGTTGGCCTTGATGTACTAATGAGTAAAAGGGCTGGTGGGAGTATTCAACGGAAGGTACATCGTAAGAAGATGTTGTCCGGGCAATGCATCCATTTTACTAGCTTCGTACCGTTAAACTTCAACCGTAATTTAATACGATGTTTGACGCAAAGGGCGAAAAGGATCTGCTCGAATGATAGCATTGAAGAGGAGCTAAAGGCGATTGTGTGTTTCGACAAAATGGGTATCCCAGTCGATTTATCACCAAGAACATGGCTGAAAGGCCACCAAAACCCGCAGTGTCAACAGCAGATAAGAAGCAAATATTCATCAGGATCCAATTTCAAGTGGACGGACCAAGCGAACTCCTAAGACGCCTGAGTCAAGCTGTAGCAAACAACGTCCTAGCAGCTAACGCCCATGTACTCTTCTCGACTACTTCCATCCTATACGGAGAGATCAAGGACAAACTTCCAGCTCAGACCACCTCTATGTGCATCTATTCATTTAACTGCTCCTGTGGGGCGGGATATATTGGTAGCACGAGTCGGCGTTTGTCCAAGAGTACGAGAACACATTCCAGCATGGTTAGGGAAGGGCCAACTAAAGGGTTAAATAGTTCCATTCTAGCGCATCTGGCGGACTCAGACCATCGGATGGATGCCAAAAAGGCCATCCGAGTGATCTCCAAGGTACCCTCAGGCTACTCAAAATTTCTTGGAAAGTGTCTGTTGGCCACGGTAGAAGTGGCCGCCATTAGGCTACGCCGACCGGTCCTGTGCGCCCAATAGAACTTCGTCGCAGCGCCGCAGATACCACGATCAGAAGCTGCTAATCCAACAGCCAGGAGCTTAGCACCTCAGCCGACTGCCAGTTCCCCCTAATGCTGATCAGATTTTGACCCCCATTCCTCCCCCGCCAATTTCGCTGCCCGGACAACCGTTTTTTTTTTATAACGACTCTGTAATATTGGACCGGCGCCAATATGTGTTTTACGGATAAGGCTACATGATAGAAAGGAGTAAACGATAAAAGTTTAGTGTTAAAAGTCGTTTGCATTTAAGAAACGGGGAGCTTAAAACCCAGCCAAAAATATTTAGAAAATGTGGCTTAACAACGCAATCCAACCAAAAGTGAAAGATTATATCTTTAAGGGTAAAGCGATGTACCGCCAAAGTACCAGTGACTGAAAACCTACTAACCGACTAAGGAAACGTACATTGCCACCTAAAGAAGTCCCGTAAAATAAACCGACGCGGTAGCACTGATTCAGAGTCAGAAGTTAAAGGAATGCAGGAGAAAGCGGGTAACAGCCAAGGCGGCAGCAACCTAAATCAAGCGACCAAAATGTGTCAAATCCTAGTTAATCACCTCTACTTTTACAATATAAGTAGATTTTTATAAGTATTCTTTTGAGTTAGGAATCACTGCGTTCATTCCGGTGTTACCTAACACAGGCCTACCAAATAAGTCATGGACAGGAACGTTTTTGTGCAGAATAGGAGCGTCTGCGCAGGTTAAGAACCCTTAAAACTTTAGTATCCGAGAGGTTTACCTGTCGGGACCAGAAAATCTACCCAAACTGTAGTCTTTAAATGTGAATGACCTAATAGAACATAAGAACGGACAGAGTAAAATGCGGATTTATAGCAATAACGGTAATTTTGTACAAAATTAGGCTGGATCAACGTCTAGCACGGTCACGGGATCGACTGCGGCTGCGTGACCGCACCTTGCGGTGACGACGACCGCCCCCACCGGTTTCCCTCCGTGGGTTGGAGCCACCTTTTACAAAAGCCCAGTCCACCTGGATAGCCTGACCATTGAGCTCACTGCCATTTAGGTTGGTGAGTGCTGCATGCGCCTCCTTGAAGGTCTCATACTCCACTAAGGCATAACCCTAATGAAAAAACAAGAGGTTAGTCGGGGAAGGCGCGGTTATGAATACGTACCTTCAGGTAACCTGTTCTTCGGTCGAGGTTCAGGTGAACATTCTTTATGTCCCCGTACTCACAGAACTTATCCCTAATATCGTCTTCAGTGGCCTCCTCGTGCACATTGCGTAGAAAAACGATCCAGCCCTCTATAGCTAAAAACGCCCGTCAAGAAATATAGAGCGGCCTACAGCGTTGTGGGCCATTTGCGGCCTCGTTGTCATCCTGCTGGATAGTTTCAAACTCTTCGTTTTGCTGTGACCTGGGGACAGTATCTGTAAATATAAGACGTAAAACAGAAGGAGGTTTTAGTACCTGTAGTGAAGCCTCGACCCTTCCTTTTTGTTGCCTTCTCTTTGATCTTCAATAGTCCATCTAAAAAGGTAACATAATACGCGTTATGATTTGGTGGACAAATCGAAGGCAGTGCACGTAAATCGGCGAGCCACCAATGGGAAAATATACACCAGACGACTATCTGAAAGCGATAGACGTATGTTAAGAAACTATAATCGAAAAACAATTATTTACAACCTAGTTGAACAGGTAAACAGGAAGCGAAGAACAAATTACGCAATAAAATATCAAAGTCCAACACTGACTGAATAAGATACGAAAATAATGTCCTGCGCCCTGACTGCGAGGCGGCGGATGAGACGCCTTGTGGTGAATACTCCACCCACAGGTGAAGCAAAGTCCTCGCAGACAGGATTCGGTTAAGTCTTTGAGGCCATAGGGCACAAGAAATAGTCTGACTGCCGCCCAGCTGTTTTATAACAATGAAACAGGAACATTGTAAAAATCTCACGCCTGCTTTCGCTTTAGGCTCCCCCTACCCTCCTCCCCCCCAAAAAACACACTTATAAGTTAGGATGCGTTTAGAAGAAATGCAGGCCGATTGCAATTTTGAATCTTTTCGATGACTACATCTGTACTAATTTTGCTGTTCGCGACGCTACTGCAAGTAATAAGCTGTAAAAAATACGTTGAAACTCGTAAGTCATTTCAATGAGAAAAATGCGTGCAGCCGTAGCGGTCTATGCAGGTTTACTACCATTTCACTCGATCTTCTCCAAAAAAACTAGAACAACCGATAAACTGTTCGCAGACATGGATCAATCAGGTTCCGAGGACAAATTGTCATCACATCCAATGGCAAGACGCTGCCTAGAGCCTGCTTGCCACATGCAACCGCGGGACTTTCAGTGAAATTGGACGACCCCTTCTTGGTGAGTTGGACGTTCTCAACAGTGCCGTTTCAGATCCGTGTTCAAGTTGAGGAATTCCAAAATTATTATCGGTTATCATTTACCGACGAAAATAGGGGAACATGCCAGAAATGGTAGGGCTTGTTATGATTTCAATAATGACGAATTTTGACGTTCTTACTAATGTTCGGACACTGTATTCGCATTAGTGGCGCTCTGTAGAGTAAAACTTAAAGATAGCAAGGCGACATCGTCAGCGCAGTCGAGATCGGCCAGCCGGTGTCCAGGTGCAAACTCAACACCGACAAAACAGTACGATGAATTGAATTTAGATCAGAATGACTTATATGGCCGCCTACAGAGGACACGGAAATAAGAGCGCCCCGCCCACTTAAAATTGTTTTTTTTTTACCAATAAATTTAATAAATATTCCCGTGTCTTAACCCTAACACTAATCCTAATACAAAACTAGCCTGAAACCTTCATTTTCACGCTAACAATATTCTAAACCCTACAGTCAAAATAAAAGCAAACCTTAGCCTTTAACAATCTTGACTTTAACCCCAATTCTGACCTTAAACCCTACCTTAATCTTAAAACTAGTTTACCCAGAACCTGGTGCAAAACCGCATGCATTGTGGGCGGTTTCTGTTTCGGCGTCCTGTTTGGACAGTCACACAAGTTATTGTTACCGAAGTTATAACGCAATGAAAAAGAATCGGCGATATTATACAGCCGCGTCAAACGCCAGATCGAATAACTACCTGTTGTAGTTGCTACTGGCCAGAATTCACACCGTAAACCCTCACCATGGCTATTATTTTCACAAAAATACAACTTAGTTCTATTATTAGCCAAAATGACTCAAAAGGAACGCAATCCAACGCTTTGACGAAGTACAAAAGCGACAGCCATCTGCTGCTGATAGCCATGACGGAGCTCTTTAATGCAACATAACATGAACATCTGGTAGGCGCACATACATGTATTGTCAAATCCGGCTTGATTGGGCGTCCTTCTTAAGTCATACACACTCGTAAATTTATTGAGAATGACAACGATGAAGACCTTCGCAACAGCAGTCCTCGTAAGTTGTCTTACATTCATCCTTGAAGACACGCGCATGGATGCCCAAACTATAGTCATTAGGAATCATCCCCGCCTTTTCGTGTGGTTGAATCACCTCAAGGTGACCAGACGCCAGTGTTGACAAAGAACCTGAAGATTTTAGTAAGAATACCGTATTTCTCAAGCTTTTTGTTGTTCTTGTTAAGCCTCTGTTTTGCATAGGCGATTTCTCTCAGAGAAAGGAGGCCATGTGATGCTACATAGGCTGGATAGGGATAAATCCCTGCTGCAGAGAGCGAGGGTGAAATGAGCTTGTCATCGAGTAGGCACTTAGTGCAGAGGAACTACTACTAAAAGGCCGGAAAATTTGTCAGAGCTTCCGAGTGTTACTGACGTTTGGAGCTTACTCCAGGGAGGTCACTATTTCAATCCAATATTCTTCGGTTCCCTCTAGCTGACATTTTCCGGAGTTAGTTAAAAAGAACTATCGTCATGGGACCTGGTATGGGCCGTTAGGGCAGAAGAGTGTAGAGTTCCTTTACTGATCCACGCAGTGTGGAGCCGTCGAGTTAATTCAATAAATCCTTCAACTTTCTTATAGACTGACTACTTCAATAATGGCCCTCAGCTACTACCTGCTCCTTCGAATCGTGTCTTAAGGCGAGGCCGGATTCCTGTAGGCAGTAGCTCCGTTATGCTGCATTGTCGTGGTTTTTCGACTTGAAGGCATCTTGCATATGACAATATTTGGACGGATGAGAAGAACGCTCAGGTAAGCGCGAATGAGAACATGTTCTGACCCATGAGCGCGGCCAGTTTGGGTATCATGCAATAGGAACCCAGCTACTGAACCTGGAATCCAATAAAACGTTATCAATCGAGCTAGTCGCGTGGCGGTGTCATTCGCTTCTACTAAGCAAAGTTTGCAATTTCTTACTACTGTTGAATCAAGATTCAAACCCAAAGTGACCACTAAGATGACCACAAGGATGGAAACTGGAACCCATATACCAGAAAGCGCAGGGGGGACGCTAAGAGATTCATTGATGAGCTAAACCCTCGCAGCTGCGTCATGCAGCGACATACGATCGGCGAAGCACACGTCTGGGTATTTAACTAGTACCTGTGCTGTCAGTATGGTAAATAATTATAGATTTGTATATACTATACATATTGGTAGCTTGCTAATGTTATTCAGCAGCGGCGGGTGGAGTTCGGCTCAAATATTTACACCAACATTCAGAGCCTGAAAAGGTAGGTTTCGAAGGATGTATCCCAAATAAGGTGACTGTTTTAAAAGTCGCCGCGCCTCGTCTGCCCACCCCCAGTTCTCAGCAAATATCGGCAGATCAGGACAGAA
This sequence comes from Ligula intestinalis, assembly GCA_036362985.1. Taxonomy (NCBI): domain Eukaryota; kingdom Metazoa; phylum Platyhelminthes; class Cestoda; order Diphyllobothriidea; family Diphyllobothriidae; genus Ligula; species Ligula intestinalis. The sequence goes on from JAYGXS010000002.1 coordinate 58,296,529, forward strand.
GATTCCTTTACCAAATGATGAAGCTGTGAGTATGCAGATTCCTTAACGTACTGGTCAAGCCCTGGCGCCAATGCACACATGGAGACGACGGAAATGTTAGCAAGTGACCTGACGGCCACTGACTGGTTCCCACGCAAGTAACGAATGGTTTACTTGGTACGATGGTAATCACCAGAACATTTTTTAGTGAATTGGGAGTTGGCATAGGGATACTTATTTACTGAACATTTTAAGTAGGGATTCGGACTACAAACAGCAGGCAGGCAGCAGGTATACAATGGACCGTAATACTTTAATCCCAATGCTTGTGAGGACAGTCTGGTCCTCAGAAGCCGCATGAAATGTTTATTCGAGGTGGCCTACTCAGGCGTTTCGTTCAAAACCCTAATCCATAGCCAGCAACCCCTGACTAATTTATACAATGTTAGTTCACGGTCGCCGAGTCACAGTGCGTTCATTGAATTTCCAGCGATTTTATAAGGCATTCTAGACTCTAATCTGTTTGAGCTACAGTGGCACTGTCGCTGCTGATTTGTGACTGCTTGTCGGACTCGTGAGTCTGCCTATTTTAAAGATACCATTTGCTGATGGCTATTCCACTATTCGTCACTAGTAAGCGGATCTGGCGACCGGCAGCTAGACTAAGAGGGAAAGTACATTAATCTCCTGTGGGATACTGACATTGTCACACATTCGGGCCTCCAACTTTCAAAGGAACGCGACGCAAAGCAGTAAGACAACCGTCGATTACCAATTATACAATCAGATAACCCAATGCTCTAGGCTCGTGCTTATGCATGCGGTTTTAGTGATCATATACATGTCTAGGATTGTCCTACATTTTCATGCAAAAGCTTCAAACGATGTAAGTTAACTTAGAAGAGTCAATTAGTCGCTTTTATTTGCTGCGGTCAGGTAAGTCATCCAACAGCAACCACCTCAACACAAACGCCGCTTGACCTTCATGCCATTAACTTTATCCAGGAGCTTATAATACACTGACTTGTGAAGACCGACTAGCCCCACCCTTACACAAAGTCGGCGTATGCTGCCCAGGTCGGAGACAGCACGCGAGGAATGTCTACATCTGACAAGTAGCCTTATAATGAAATTCCACTCAACACAGATTGACGCATACTGACAACGAGGGAGGGCATATTGATTATTATTACGCGTTTGTTATTCCCATGGCTCACCCTGGTTCGCGTCGCACTTGTTTGCGTCAAAGGAAACAGTAAAGATATGGATAAGTTCGAAGAATAGTTAGCATACACAATGTATTAAGAGAAAATGCCTACACCTAATGTAAGAAAGGTTAATCGATTTATACAGAGATTCGTCGGCGACGTCGTCAGTATACTAGTAGGGGGTTTTGTGAGGGTTGTAATGGCAGGTCATACGCGCAAATTCCATTACATAGGTAATTCGGGAAAAATGTGTTCTCTGGCTACTGTGCGTTAGTAACAAGAGCATACAATATTTAAATTACCTGTTTTATGCATCCGTTATTTTCGGCTTTTTGAAAAAATCGGTAGAAGGAATTAGTGAGAGGAACAGAAGCCAGAGGAGTATTTGGCGAGTATACGCGTACTTTCGATAAATTCCCGTCAAGCAAAATGTAATATTTCGCAAAAAGCAGGATTTTCGTCTACGGACGGCATATCATTCCTAGTTTCGGACGCACAAAAAGTGGAAGACTGCCGCGTGCGCTATAATTTGAAACTCTTGCGCGACTGATTTAAAAAAATTGCCACTCCAGACTATGCTTGACATTCTAAACACCATAGACTGAAACGCTCGTCTCGAAAGCAGTCTGTTTCTGGCTATTTCGACCATGCTCCAGTCTTAAACATGGTCGTACTGGATGGAAACCCATGCAAGGGGCGACCTCATACCCGGCACTTCTGGTAGACCTTGACAGCATCCAATTTCCGTAGGTTCGCAGACCGGTAGCTTAAACATTTTAAAGGCTATGTTGCGTTTGGAAGTTAAATCACAAAGACTCACCGAGTAGGGCAATCTGAACTCCGTCGGCCAATCACATCACATAGAAACGCAGCCTTACAAAATGTTGGGCAGAGTACGTGGAGTCTAGAGGCCTAGCAAGCCAAGTTAGGCCCTACCAGAGAGGCAAATTTAATGCACGTAAAACATGAAAAATAGTACAGTGGAAACTTATGGTTTTTATTTGCATTCAGAGGAAGCAAGTTAAGGACGTGCCTTCCTGTGTGGTACTCGTCGAAAATTAACGTAAAATCTTGCAACGGAGTGTTAATAAATTTATGTAAATAATTGCAAACATCTTAGGGAAAAATTGCAATAAGCTCACGATCTCCTTCAGCATCTTCCTCAAAATCATTCTCGCCGTGAAGTTCGAGAACATCAGCCATTTTTGGAAGCAAAGAGGCTACGACACCAACTCTGGCAATTTTCACGTTCTTAAGTATGCACGTCCTCGATGGTCAGTAGCCTTACTTTAGGTCACCCATAGTATTACAAGGCCCAAGAACACATAAATAGCATGTCAAATTTCTGCATTAATTTATGCGGATATAAACCTCACACACTGAAAAGTTTGTCAAGCATTTTTAAATGTGGGCAAATGCACGAAAGCATTCCGATCAAAACACATCCACCCAGACAACCGCAAATGCTGTAAATAAGACAACATGAAGCTAGTGAAAACTGGGGAAAACAATTATAAGCTGACCATTATCTTTTATATGGTTGAAGTTAGGTGAGAAACAGAGTCAGAACTTAAATCAGCCGAAGTATGGGTGAAAATTGAGACCAAAACTCAGAGGCTAATCAACATCAGGAAATAGGTGCCTTCGCTTTTATACAAAAGCAAATACATATCAACGCACAAAGACTTTCTTGTGAGGTAATGGTGTTGATTTTGTATTATCGTAACTAGACAGAGTCCTATACAACGTTAGCCATAACTGACTAACTTTTTCTACTTGCGCAGGAATCAAGACGTATCTTCAATACCACCGTCGCACGTAATATTAGCATCTTCTTACAAAGAACATGTACTAGATTGTTACCCGGTCCTCTTAAGGTCGTTTGCCTGGCAAATGTGAATATAGTCTGTTTCTGCAGCCATTGGACTGCCTACGGATAATAAGACGATTGTTACCCTAACAGCCGTCGATAAAGCAAGCATATTCGTGGATCTCGACACTTCGAGATAGGGGACAGCGCGCACTCATTGTATCGATTGGTACTCGCATGGGCATGCGTAGTGCTGACACGAGAGGTCAATTGGCGTCATTTGGAGCTTTGCTGATTTGTGCGTGCGGACGTGACTGCACGAGGTGCCTAACTTCCTAATATTTCTAATATTTGTGTTTTGCCGAGTAGACTTTTGCTTCCTATACGTTACCTTT
>JAYGXS010000002.1:58320452-58350405 GCA_036362985.1 Ligula intestinalis
TATTGATGTAATATATGGAAGGGCAATGCACAGAGCAGTAAAACACTCAAAACTGATGATCCGGGAAGGTGGAGCTGGAATCTACCACCGGGAAAGTAGTACGTCCGTCCTAACTTGCACTAAAACAAAGACGGAGCAAGGGACCTTAGGTAATCTCTCCTCTCGAGTTCAGTCCTTTATGTTCCACTCTGGTTAAACAAACTCAGGGTCATCTCCGTTTGCTCCAAACTCATGCTTAACTGTGGTAGGATATACTTCTAAAACGTTAGTCGACCAAATTGCCACTAAATTTTACGTTCATAACAGTTTCATTTTACTTTTAGAAAAAAATTCGATTCTTAGATAATAAGTCAAAAGAAGAAGGAGATTTCACCGGCAGAAGTTTATTTTGCGTTTTTGAGGATAGTGTGTGCTGGGTTGTGCGGAGTCACTGATTGGTGGACTGAGAGTCACACTGCGATGACTCCTTCATAGTGTGGCCTTTGTAGCGCTCCCACTAAGCTGGGATTCGAGCCACCGCTCCCAGCTTTGCTGTGGTTTCCGTTGTTGTGATGGCCAGCAAGCGTGCACCTGGGGTTTCTCCAAGCTCCAGTCTATTTGGCTTTGTGTCGACATCGGGTTCCTGCGCAACCCTGCTATGGAGCACACAGTGGACCTCGTCGAAGGCGATAGTTACACTGCCATCGAAGATGGATAAATTAAACAACTGCCCGAAATGCCAGACACATAATCAAGCTCTCTCGACGAATGCTCGTTCTTCTTTGGAGTTTCACTTTTATTCGAAAATGTATCATAACTCCCAATAGTCATTTTGTTTTTGTATAAAACACAGGAATAGGAACCCCCTCGAACGCAGTTAAAGTCCAGGAAGGACACGAAGTCCCGTGCTCTAACCATATCAATAAAATAAGATTTCACCAAAACTTTAATCACAACCCTAAGCTTGAAGAATAACTACAATATTCCTGGAATTTACCACAACGCCACCTGCATTACGGGGGGGACTCCTATTCCCGCGTCCTACGCTTTCATCTTACTGACAGCTATTCATTACTGATAGGGAGATTGGATCGATACATTCGGACCATTTTCCGACGACGTAGACGTTTTCCCCAAATTAACTCATAATTTTGATTTACGTCCCCAAGTGCATGTACTGAGACTGACTCCAAATCGACCACCGCTCGAAGGCGTTATATGCTGCTAGGGGCACAACCGAATGCAAATATTATCACCGTAGGTCCACGGGTCGTGCATATTCTTCGGTTTCATGACCTGCAGAATATGCATAAACAAGACCTTTCGGCATGACTAATTCCAGTGATGCGAAACTCTGCTTTCTAGTAAATAGCACGATGTTTGCCTTAAGAGGAGGAGGCTGACACAGCAGCATATATTTGACTTCATTATCGGCATACGGGAAGGGCGCGTTTGCTGAACGTTGAATTGTCCTTCACAACGGACCAGCCACCAAAATGGCTAACTTTTGAGATGATATTGTAAAAAAACAACGAAAACGCATTAGGCGTGGGTGAAGAATTAATAACGCGATGTATCCTGAACATATTATTTATTTTCACTGATCAAATTTACTGACAAATGGACGATGTAGGCATAGGTTCACCTCTAGGGAAACTTGAGGAACTGTTAGCTGGACTATAAACCAAAATTCTGCAGCCCTCATTAAGACGTCCCTTTCATGATCACGGGAAAAAGGAACCCGTCGCTTTAATCAGTGGATCAAATACACTCGTCGATGACGATTACGCATGAAATTGAGAAAGCAGATTTGCGAATTAGGAGACTCAACGAAGCGTACATCAAAGGAAGTCGAGCTTGGGACGTCCGTCAATTTTTAACTGTTTTTTTTTGCAACTGAACCAAAATTGAAGGCAGGTTTATTGCTAGGTTTGCCTGACAGCACTGGGAAAACGGTGCTATAGACAGATTTGTTCTTAATAATATAGAAGAACGAGCCAGCGAATGGATTACATCTATCGCAGGCAAGAAGACGTCCTTCATAGTGTTGGCATTAAAACGTGGGTAGGACATGGTATAAGGTAGGCATCTCATGTACAGGAGATTAGATATCTGATGAAAGGTTGATGATTGGAGGATTTAACGCACACTTAAGGTTGTTTATTTAGTTCATTGGGTTGACTTGAGGTGCAAAATGTTGTTACCTAGAATTTAATTCTGTTCAGATCAGAATACTGGGAGAAAATAGAGACGAAAATGGGTAAAATCCAGCGTTTGTTGATATCCGAGGAATTTACTACGCTATTAAACGCTGCAGAAAAGAACTTATTGTGTATGCAAGTTGCACTATAAAAGGACATTCATGAAGAGCAGAAACGTTTGAATTATATCTGTTCACAAAACGGAAAATTTTGTTTTGCGTCCAGGAAATTGAGGTTGGTGTAATAAAGAGATGGCGCATTAATTTTTGGAAAAAAGAGCGAAATAAGTTCATAAAATTATATTTTGTAAATCTGCCAAATTTGTGCCATAACATTGAGTAATAAAATTTTAAGGTTGTTCTTTGCTAAAATCCATATAAAATTTATATTTTATATTTGAGGTTTTACAGGCAAGGATTGCGTTTGAGAACTTTATAAGTACACCAGCACGGAAGCCCGGCTTCGTCTTGGGCTTCCTTACATGTTGCTGTCCCATAAGTATGCAAACTGTATATGAGCACCTATTAAAATGATTATGTTCAGTTCAGTTCAGTTTTATTAGGGAAGTAAAGATAAATACCGTTGAACTCCCTCTTTGTACATGGCTATGATGCAGAACATGTGGCGTTGCCAGTAATGTAACTGTGTTAGGGGGGAGGGCAGGCAGTACAAAAATCTTTAGGCATTTTCCATAAGTCCCGGCTTTGCCTTGAGGCTCCCTTGCCCATTACTGTCCCTTATGTAGGCTAACTGCATGTGTGCTGGATATGGGAAACTCTTAAAATCATAAAGTATAAGGTTAATAGCTCGGCATTTCTGAGGTCGCTTTAACTTGATGTACAATAGGTGTATGCTCGGAAGGAGTAATTGTGGAGAAAGTAGCGACGAAAAACCGTTATGAGAAAGTCCGAAGTCTGCGCAATCAACTAAAAGTAAATGAAGGCTATTCATGATAATCATTATACTTACAATGACTAAGGCATGCTTGATGAAGTCCGTGGAAAAAATACGATTCGTAGAGGCGAATTCCAGCCACCTTTTCTCTAAGATCTTCGTCACTGCTCAAAGAACGCGTCATATTGTTTGTTTTTATAACATTTCTGTAAATACCACTGTTGTTCATAATGATAGTTTGTAAGGGTTGGATCTAGAATTGATTTATATGGTAGGTCATTCAATCTAAACTAAGAGCTAGCCAAACTTCAGTTTGATTGGGCCAGCCGGATTATGCACTCACTGCGTGAAGGTGTGGCAGACAGTCGCATTACTGGGGGGGGGGGGGAGGAGCTGGCTGGCAAGTAGCCCTTGTCGGATCAAGAGCCCCGCCGGGTTGGCCTCAATCCCGGTGGCGAGGAGGGGAAATCGGAGCAGCGTGGTCGGGAGGGGCTGCTCCGTCATCAAAAACAGAGATTTAGAGGAGGGAAGATTGATCCACCGTAGGGAGGTTTGGTGTAGCAGACCTTGGCCGCCGTGATGGAGAGTGGGAACGCGGCGAAGACGCGTTTGCTGTGGTTCCCTACTGTAGGGATGGGGTGGTGTTTCAAGTGACCGTGACTACCTGGACGCAAGTATGGGGGTCCAAGTGGTAGTAGGTCAAGTAATTTGCCTTTCAGTTGATGACTGATTGGTTATCCCTCTCAGGGGGTGTTGGCTAAGGCTTCATGCAGGGCTACTCTCACCTTTCTGAGATTGAATGGCCTGTATGCATATGCAATGCCAGTCCTCAGCAAACCACGGTCCCTGCGGCTTGGTAGGCGCTGGCACTTTCTGTCAGTTCTGATTCCCTGTTGGTGACTGCGTTCGCGCTCAGGCCCCACCTCAGGTGTCCGAAAAGCTAGGCAGTCACTATGCGGTGGGGGAGAGAGTGAGGTCGACCCTCGGCGCGTTCCTCTCCTAACTATAATAAATCTGAATGCGCTTGAATCTATCACGGTGCGCTAAACGTCGCGGCTTGGAGGGTTTGCCAACTGACGGGAAAACTCGGGCCCCCTACGTTAGTCCTCTTGTATGCGTGTGTTTTGTGTGTGCGTATGGGAGGAGAAGGATGACTAAGAGTCAGGCTGCAATGACTGCCTCGTAATGTGGCCTTTATGGCACTCCCGCGCATGCGGGAGCATACCATCTTAACTGACTATGTTCACTCTGTGCTTTATAGCATGGTGGATTCAGGGATGGTATCTTGCAAATGGATTATTTTATCGTGATATTAGACTTGCAAAACATCTATCACACCATAGCCGTTTAAGTTTCTTCTATTTCAAAACAGGGATGCCTACCAGAAAGCAAACAGGGGATGCTGGGGAACCCACTGATGAGCCGAACCCCACACAGCTGCACCATGTAGCGGCAGAATATTGGCAAAACACTGTGTGAGCTTTTAGTTAGTACCTGTGCTGCCATTACGGTAAATAATTACATAAATTATACTACTGTCTGCCCGTTGGCAGCTTGTACATATTACGCGGTTATATGCAATGGTTGATATTAGGTTATGATGCAACCCCAATCCATCCTATTTTTACCCCTTATCCATCTCGGCCCAGTGTAAAGCCCCAATTAAGGTAATCGGGCGCAGGTGGCTGGCGCGATATGAAACTGCGCCTAGGCGTTCCACGTGATAGGTGGAGCACATTCTTAATTACGAGTACCCTATCCTAATCTGGCCTTCTTGTTGATCCAGTGCATCTACCGCGTGGCCGACTGCAAGATTGCCGTGCCGTATGCAGAGGCCGCTAAAGTAGCATCACGTAAACAGAACTAGTTGCACTTGAATAGATCAATCTTTTCAGTTAAACATACTACTGAAGCGATTCCAATTGTGCTTTCGGGGTCGTCTTACAAAGTTTGTTTTTAGATACTAGGCGCTTAAGTGGAATCTTAGTGAGGTGGTCATTCGATGAGACCAATTTCTCGGTCAGAGAGAATCTGATCAGTGTTAGGATACGAGAGTAGGCACCCATCCTGGAATTTTATGGAAGGTCACGTATATTACAGTTGGTGCATTAGCTCATGAAATCCAAGGATTTTTACAAGTAACTCCCTGTTACTCAAACGCAACCGAAGCTACGGTCTTAAAAGCCTGACAACAATAAACCACTGGTCGTTCTTCACAATAGAGCATGTTGTGATTTCTGAAGGAATGTAAAATTGAATAGAAATACAAGCTTTTTTAGCAAAGTGGAAAATTCCAAAAAAGTGGAAACCGGGTGTACTAGGTTAACTTAAGTTCTACTTGTAGAGGATGCCCGTTTATAAAAAACCACCACATGAATATAGCAGGAAAAGTAAAATAACGTTGGAAACTAATCATTTTGTAAAGTTTTCCTATATATGTGCTTCCATATTACGTGGAATGTAATCTATGGATGTTGCCGAACAGCCCGAATTTCGAGTATAGATTCCAATACGTTTTCACAATAATTTCTAGGTTTTTCTTTTGTTTATGCATTGCCTGAATTGTGTTGGACTAAAGCAACCATAATTACGCTTGACTTGGTTCATTGGGAGATCACAGGAGTGAGATATTTCTTAAGGTCACGTGTGGACATGCCGGTCAGTGAATATTACATTTAAATTTAATTGTCATCTGCGATTATAATGGTACCAGTTTTTGTACACTTAGAATAATTGCTTTCCGTTAAATATTTTTGTAATTATTTTAGGATTTCGATTACGAAGAGATTCAGGTCTTCATTGAAATTATAATTATGACTTTACAATTTTCACAGGCTTCAGTCAATTGACCATAAATAATGATGATATTCTATGTGCTTAACAAAACCCTCAAAATAAGATATATCTTAAAAGTTTTTATGCAAATAAGCAGCTTTTAAAAAAAATTCTGATGCACCTGTCTTTGTGTGTCATAGTTTCAGAACCACCTAATCATGTGAACTCATTGCCGAGAAAAATAAACGTCCACTTTAAAAGTCGCGGATGAATATGCCTAAGATTGATTTAGAAAAATTCTACAAAAAGTGGACTCATGAAAAAAGCTTTTCTTATGCATTTTGGGATCTGATGTCTGCGTACTCTCTTGTCTCTCTTGTCTCCTGTCTCTTCTGTTATCAATGAAAGAGCTAAGCAGTTTTGTCTGTGAGTCATGTTAAGCAAGGGGATTTATGGTGGGGCTTAAACGTCATTGGCTGAAAGGTAGCCAGTCAGAGTAGAGTAGGGCGTGACGCGCGTCACGCGTTCGCGCTAGGCAATTATGCCTAGCGTGAACCATCCCGACATCCCGTGCGGGCCTACATAGCATTCCTCCACCCTCAAGTTAACAGCATCTGAAAGGGGGAAAACACCGTTAATATAAAAATGAAGAGTTAACAATTGTTATAATGGATCTCGCCCTGAAAACGTTGGACTGGTTTGCAGATTCGTGTCGACCTTCTCAGGGCGGTATTTTCGCCTTCTGCACCGTTTTGTAAGGCCGGTGGCTCCTCGGTCAGGATACTAGTGCTGGCGTAGGTCGTAGAATGATTGGGAACATACTCCTCGACCGGTTGCGTTGTGTTCTGAATAGGAAGTACCTCTTTTGAGTTCCGGTCGTAGAAATCAACATCAGGAGTTACTGGCGGTTCGAACTTCTAGAATTCTTCATTATCCGTGTCCGTGCGGCTGCGAATTTGATCCAGATGTCGGCGCACAATTCTTCCATCTTCTAACGCTAATTCTACTATTTGTCCCTCGTTTCTTCGAACAACTGCCGGATACCAGTTCGATTCGTATTGTAGTCGTGTGTAGACGCTTTCGTTTGGCCCAAATATTCGCGGTTGAGTGTGTACATCATATCGCTCTTTCATCTTTATCTGTTTTTCGATGACTTTATCTTGCAGCGAAGGGTTCAGTAGATCGAGGCGTGTGCGCAACTGCCGTTTGAACATTAATTCTGCAGGTGAGGAACCGGTTGAATCGTTTGGTGTTATGCGGTAGCTGAAAAAAAAGTGCGCCAACATCGTAGATAAGTCCGCTTGTGTCTGTTTGGCTAGTCCGTGTTTTACTGTCTGAACTGCACGCTCTGCAAGGTCATTTGAAGCCGCGTGGTATGGGGCAGTGGTTAAATGCCTGATTCCGTTTCCTTCCATGAATTCTTTAAATTCTTTGCTAATAAAGGCTGGTCCATTGTCTGAAACGACCATTTCGGGTATTCCAAAAGTAGAAAAAACAGATCGTAATTTGTTGATTGTAGTAATTAAGGAACAGGAGTTCCCGGTCGGAATGGCCTCAATCCATTCAGTGTGAGCGTCGACCACCACCAAGACCATATGTCCTTGGAATGGTCCAAAATAATCGATGTGTACCCTCATCCAGGGTGAATCTTGCCAGGCCCAAGGCCTTAGAGGTACCTTCGGCGGCGCTTTCTGCGTTATTTGATACACATGACATGCTTTTACCATATTTTCAACATGCGCATCAATTTTGGGCCACCAAACATAGCTTCGGGTGAGAGCTTTCATTCGGACTGTACCAGGATGAGCATTGTGTAGGTCTTTGAGGATGACCTGCCTGCCTTGCGGTGGTACTACTACACGATTGCCCCATAGTATGCATCCGTCTTGGAGACTCAATTAGTTTTGGCGGCTGTAGAATGGCTGAAAATCAGGAGAGGCCGAGGGCGGCTAGCCACATTGCAAGTACCTTTTTATCCGACTAAAAAGGGGGTCTCTCGATGTCCACTGTCTAATATGTTGACAGGTTATCAGTGCGCTGTCTAAGTTCTGCAATAGATTCACGGTCTCAAGAGCAGGTGCTCCGTTAACGCAATAGGAAGCCTACTCAAGGCGTCCGCTGCTACATTTGTACTGCCTGTAACGTATTTCATTGAATATGCATAAGCAGAAAGTGTGAGTGCCCAACGTTGCATTCTCGGTGAGGACATTTGTAGTATCCTTGACTTTTCACCCAAAAGACCTAAGAGGGGTTTGTGATCAGTGGTAATCTCGAAGGGTCAGCCAAAGAAGTACAAATGGAAGCGTTTTAGGCCAAACATTATTGCTAAGGCATTCGGTGCATGAGGACTGAACCCAGGCCGTAAGGAGACGCATCGCATTTCATTATAATAGGCTTTTCGGGGTCGTAATGAATTAGGAAAGAGGATAAGGTAAGAGCGGTCTTTGCCTTTTCAAAAGCATGTTGTTCGATATCCGACCAATTCCAGCAACGATTTTTTTCAAGTAATCGATAAAGGGGTTTAAAAAGTGAAGCAGTCTGATTTATAAAGCGACTAAAATAGGTAACCAACCCTAGAAATGAACGCAATTGACTGACGTTGTTGGGACATGGCGCCGTCTTCAAGGCTTTGAGCTTATGGTCAAGTGGATGGAGGCCAGTCTTATCCACCTTAAAACCGAGGTATTCCACCGAATCAGCCAAGAAAGTGCACTTATCTCTCCTGAGTTTGAAACCTGCGTTTTGTAGACGTGTTAACACTACATTTAGAGTATCCAGATGACTATTTTCGGACGGGCCGGTGATTAATATATCACCGAGATATGCGCAAACGTGAGGTATGTCCTTCACGAGGTTATCCATCAAGCATTGAAATAAATTAGGGGCAGAACTTACTCCAAAGGGTAGTTTTTTGTATCGAAATAATCCCCGGTGCGTATTGATGGTGGTAGCGTCTCGGGATTCCGTATTGAGGACGACCTGGTTGTAGGCGTACTTCAAGTCCAAAGTTGTAAATTGTTCACCGCCTGAAAGTGATGCATACAGGTCCTCGATGCGTGGGAGAGGATAAGGATTTACTTTGGTAGCTGAGTTGATAGTCAGCTTGTAGTCCCCACAAATACGCACGGAACCGTCGGATTTAATAACAGGAACTATTGGGGCTGCCCATTCCGAGTACTGTACAGGCTCAATAATGTCAGCCTTTTGTAGTCGATCTAATTCTTCTTCGACCTTCGGTGTCACTGCATAGGAAACTGAACAGGCCTTGAAGAACCACGGCTGGAATTCTGTTTTGAAATGAAATTTGATGGGTGGACCACGGAAGTGTGAAGCAGAGTTGTCCTGAAATAATTCATCATGACTCATTACCAAGGAATCAAGAGCGGGGTTAACCCCAATTTGATGTACGTAGGATAGCACAGAAGGCACACATTTTATCCAGTTCCGTCCGAGGAGATTTGGTTGTTGGCTTCCTCTGACAACGTGAACCGGCAAGTACTGGAGTTCGCCATCATGTTCAACTTCTGCCGTAAAGACCCCTCGAATGGCTACGCGCTGCCCCGTGTAACTACGAAAAGTGGAGCGAGCTGGAAGGAGATGGGGAATTTTCCTAAGAGAGGCTTCATTGATGACCGTAACGGCTGAACCAGTATCGATTTCAAAATGCACTGGATGGTGATCCACCGGAAGTGTGATGGTATAGGGTGACTGGAGCGGTTTGTCTGCTGAAGACACTTGAAGTATCGCTTCGTCATCCTCAGCTGAGTTAGAGTAGTTGGCGTGCATTTTTGCGTTTGTCCGTTGTTGGGAAAAACAGACTTGTCCTTTATGGCCCATTTTCTTACAAAATCGACAAACCGTCTTTTGGTGCTTACAGTCAGACCAACGGATATGGTGCTGACCACAACGGTAGCAGGATGGTATTTGTTTTAAAGGCGCTGGTGGTTCCCATTTAGATGAAAACCCGGCCGTGTTGACTAGGGAGATCGCTAAATCAGGTTCCAAGGAGGCTATAACTCCCATATTTGGTTGATGCAGCTGCTGAAGGTTTTGCTGTACGTCCTCTTGATGACGGATGATATCACAGGCTTTCTCCCATGATAAATCGTCCTTCACAGACAACACCTTCTCCCGGGCCTTTTTATCCCTCAAACCCACAAGCAACTGCTGCACCAGCATCGTCTGCTCGAACTTGGATGGCGCAATCTCGGTGTATCTGCAGTCCTGTACGGCGATTGTAAGGTTTGTAATGAGATCGCCAATGCGTTGGCCAGATTCCTGACACATTTGATAAAACCGATATCGGCTCAAGAAGATGTTGTCCTTTCCGCCCCACATTGTTTCGAGCTTAGAGAATGCTGTTGGAAGATCAGCAGACTCTTGTAATTTAAGTGCGTGAAAGTAACGCTGTCCCAGCTCTCCAAGATGGGTACGGAGGAGTTTCAACGTCGAGGTAACGTCTAGTTTAATAGTCGGAGACAGCATTGGAATAAGTTGAAAATAATCCTCAAATGTCTTTTTCCATTGTAACCACGAGTTATTTGAGGGTTTCGGAACGCCTTTCCGCCAGAAAGGGTACGGTGTAGGTAATAAAGAAACCATGTTCGTTGCACGTGAGTCGCCAATGTTATGTATTCAAAACAGAAGGCAGTTTGTAGGCAGGTTGTGTAGGCAAAACAGAAGGGTGTCCGTCAGCAGAAGGTGTGCTGTAGGCCATGTAAGGAGTTTTGTCTGTGAGTCATGTTAAGCAAGGGGATTTATGGTGGGGCTTAAACGTCATTGGCTGAAAGGTAGCCAGTCAGAGTAGAGTAGGGCGTGACGCGCGTCACGCGTTCGCGCTAGGCAATTATGCCTAGCGCGAACTATCCCGACATCTCGTGCGGGCCTACATAGCAGAAGAGACATGTGAATCAGCCCTGTATATAGTCCCAATCTTGATTATAAAGCCCAAACAGAGAGATAAGTTAAGAAAAATTGAGTTTGGACGCAATAAAGTGTTTTTGGCCTCTGAAAGTGGAGGTTACTCGTAAGACACACAGTAATTCAGTGCCAAGTTAGCACGCTATGCAAGTAAAATGATTCTAATGAACGAATGACTGCAGTATCAAGGGAGAGAATACAAGGGTTTTTCGACAGTCAAGGTTAAGAGAGACAGTGCGGAGATTTGCGGGCTGGCTTTTCGGAGAAAAAATTGAACAAGAAAATATTATGTGAACAATGGAGTCCCCGTTTTTAATATGTATCATCTAAGTGATTGCATAGACCTAAGATCCGCGGAATACTTGGAGCCGTTATTTACTTCAGCACAGCAAAGCTTCATACCGGGCACTGTGCCATTTCACACAGATTTGACCGCAACCATGGCTGCCGACATGTATAACACAGAGACCGCACGAACGCAAAGCATCTTGGCGATAAAGGCATGACACCCAGTCCTGTAAACAAACCTCTTGGAACGGCAGCTAACTGACAGTAAGACTGTCGTTACCGTAAATGTCCATCGTGTGCCGCACAACAGGATGACAGCACAGATTGTGAATCACGCATGAATAAATTAAGAACGATGGTAGACTTGTGCAGAATCTAACATACTCTCTCCTCGGACAGCCAGTTGGGCCCGGCGTCAAGACGGAGTCAAGGAGGCCAGATCAAGCGTAGGTGGCTGACGCGGTGTGAACCTGTGCCTGGGCGTGCCAACAGCCCCTCCCAGTGTTTTGCATTTGTTATGGAGTGTGATCCCCAATAACACCTGACGTGCCCTGATCTGTACCCCATGCCAGTCCAGCGTATCTACCACGTACGCCTTGTGGAGGTCAAAGCAACTAACTGACAATAGGCTAAGTTTAAGAGATACCCTGTCCAGGGCGATAACAAAAAACGTTTAGCGGAGGGAAACTCTATGGGACATACCTAAAAGCCGCATTAAAACAGCAAACCTCTAGGACAGCCAGCAGCGGAAGATCTGCTGCGGAATGCTCTTTTAGGCAACTGCTTAAACAAATAAATTGAATTCGGGTTGATAGTTTAAAAAACTACTACTGTCTGCTGCAATTTCTGCTATTGTTGCTGATGATGGATCTGCGACGGAATCCAATACGCCAGGCGAATTAAGTCCCTGACCCAGAACTCATATCTGCTTCTTCTCAGTATATGTACTTTTGAATGAAAATTAATTACTCATGCATACTAATCCTCAAAGAGAGGATTGTGTACAAGGGCATCACTATAACAGCAACGTAGGTGAAGTTAGAGCTGTAAAACTTAACATAGGGATAGGAAAGATGGGGGAAGTTTATAGGCTTGGCAAATACTTGCCAAAAGTGAGGGTAGATGGAAAGTTTGGTTTTCGTGCACATGTCAAAAGAACCCACACGACCAAACAGGTGGGTTAGGCTTATGCAACTTCTCGGTAAAGAATGTCTACTCAAAATAGATCCAAAGCTAGATTTTGGACGAAAACAGCATAATACGCTAAGAGAGGACAAAAAATAACTGGCACAGGCTGCTCAATTTCACAGCACAATTCTTCAAGTGCACACTCACCTAGACAAATTTGCATGCAAAAAGAGGTCACCGATTAACCAGCCAATGTAAACATGCGTCAAAACACAATGTTTACCGACCAGTTGACTTTGCGAACCATCAGTATGTGCACTTTCTTTTTCAGATTCTAATTCAGAGCAGAATACCTTTGTGGAGCGTGGCAGCCATCGTACAGAAGGGTAAACAAAGACATGTCAGCATGGTCTCGACAAAGAGCGACAGAGTTTATAAGCAGCTGCCCCTTCGCACATTAGATGAGGACACCGAAGAGGCCTCCCAGGTAAGCTGCTGATATCCGGCGGGTTGCAAAATGTCACCGCGACGGCACTTATAAAGCTACGTAAGCCAGTCTTATGCTCACAGTAGAACTTCACTTGGATGCCGCAGTAAAAGGGGAGGGGGCGGTTGGCAGTTAGTCATGAAGTCAATCGTCCAGTGCTCTTGTGGTGCCATATTATTAATCCCTTTCCCCACCTCCACTTACTTGTTCCATATTTAATTGATCCTACTCAGATTGGTCCCAGTATATGTTTGGCCTGCTGAGGAATGATAGGAGGCATCGTTGCAAGTCTCTAAAGACTGGTAGAAGCGAACAAGTCAGTTCCAGGAAGCAGTTCAGAACGAAAATGTGCGATCGAGGGAACAAAAACTATAGTGGCCTGACGTTTTGGATTCTCGCTCGAACCCATCGCCAGAGACATTCACAGAAAATGGCGATAAAAGCACAGCCTGCGCAGTACTCATATACCGTAGTGGCCATGCGACCACATGAGTCCTACAATTGACAGCTCTGGTGGTCGTCGTCGGGGGTCGTGATTAATGCGATGATGGCTTGAAGGCCGCATCCGGGGCGTTAATTGCTGCAACTTCATAATTCGTGTTGGCGTGAGATTACCGCGGCAATTAGGCTCATTGTCATCGAATGTATTGGTGGCTCGTACCCTCCCCATGTGATTGATTCCCCTATTCAAGTAAAGCCTCAATAGAGACTATGGGAATGGTAAGTCATTGCGTTTGTTGATAAGCTGCGGGTCTGAGAACCATGACACGAGAAGCTCGCGGGATTGTTACCTTGTGTGAGGATTTCGGCATCGTTAAAATTGAAACTAGCAGGCTCCGGATCATAATTGATACTTCATCCGATTAGCTCCTGTTGTTGGATGAATCGGCTTCACGGATGTCACGAATAGCGGCGGCCCATTGGCGGCGGTCAGAGGCGAACTCTTCACAGATGTTAACCCATTGTTTGTTCCAATGTCGCAAGCCGTAAACGGGTACGAGGCCCATCCGTTCAACGTCCGACTTAACGGTGTTGAGCCATGTCTTCAGTTGGCCGCCTTGTCGGTATCTCCAGTTTGCACTACGAGAAGGGTTCACGATCAATCTGCAGAGGTCCGTCGATGGTTTGCGCAGGACATGGCCAAACCATTGCAATCGGCGATGCTGGATGTACGATGCTAGACTTGGTAGTTTAAAGCATCTGTGGTATAGATCAACATTGGAGATTCGATCCTGCCAGAGGACTCTTAAGAGGCGTCGAAGACACCAACGGTCAAAGACTTCGAGTGATAGGACGTCTGCCTTTCTCACTGGCCATGTTTCGCAGGCATATACTAACACCGGTCTGATTGATGCTTCGTATATCAGCAGCTTAGTACGTAAACTGATGTCTGAGCGAGACCGGAGTGGTCTGGCTAGCAGCCTGAATGCATTTCTAGCCTGTGCGATTCGGTTCTTGAATCCGTCTTTGGCCTGTCCATTGGCTAGCATATTCGAGCCCAAATAGCGGAAGCAGCTAACTTCTTCAATGGGTTGACCGCTGATAAACAGTGGTTGTGTTGCGCCCAGATACGTAGTCAGGAGCTTCGTCTTGCGCACATTAATTGTCAGACCAACAGTTGCCATGAAGCCGGCGATTCGGTTTAGCGTTGGCTGTAGTGATTGAGGAGTTTTACCGAGTACGACAATGTCATTGGCATATTCAAGGTCAGGTACTCTGAATTCAGAGCTGATTTCACATCCACTGTCAGGTAGAATTGAATGATGCATTACCCAGTCGATCAAGAAGTTGAAGAGAACTGGAGAAAGAGAGCACCCTTGTCGAACTCATAAGTCAGAGGGAAAGAAGTTGACTTCTCTCCAAAGGTTCTTAGTCGGGCTGACGTTGTGCCATAGTAAGCTTTGATAAGATTGAGCAATTTTGGTGGGAGACCGTCAGCAAGCAAGACTTGCCATAAAGCTTCCCTGTCGATAGAATCAAAGGCGGTTTTAAAGTCAATAAAACAGGCGGCGGTGATCTGTTGGTTTTGATGTCTGTGCTCTAGTATGCGGCGTAGAATGAAGAACTGGTCAATAATCCTCTACCTGGACGAAATCCTCCTTGGTTAGGACGAGTACGAAGATTGCGCTTAGTCGAAAATCTACGGACAAGGATGGTCGCAAACACTTTGGCGGCTATATCTATGAGGCTGATGCCGCGGTAGTTTGAGCATAATGTCCTGTCACCGCGCTTCGGTATCGGTAAAATAATGGACAGTGACCAGTCAGTCGGGATGACTTCGGTAGTCCATATAGTCGAGTACGGTCGATGTAGTGATTCCGTCAAAGCAGGACAATTAGTTTTGTAGGCTTCTGCTGGGATACCATCTTCGCCTGCTGCCTTCCGAACTTTTAATCGTTGTAATACCGATTCCACTTCAAATCTCGTAGGTGGCTCGCAATCACTACCGTATGGAATTCCAGTTGATAGCTGTAGATTCGCAGGTGAACGCATAGGCGTATCCAGTAGCTCGTTAAAGTGCTCTCGCCATCGATCGATTTTGCCAGCCATATGAGTAATCAGTTGACCCGAGTTATCCCGAACGGTAGAGCAAGGCGGTTTATATTTCCCTGATGCTTTACGTAAAAGGTAATAGAGCTGGTGGAAGTTACCAGAGTTTGAAGCTGATTCCATGGAGCCAGCTAAATCTGTTTAATGGTTCTGACGGTCGCATCTTGCTGATCGCGTAGTTTGGCGTCTCAATGAGCAGTAGTTCTCTCAGTTTGACAGCCGAGCGAGTCTAGCTTGTGCCGATAGATGGAGGGTGGTTGTGGAGATCCAGTCCTTCCTCGGTACTACCTGTTGTTGCAAGCTCGAATTAATCGCACTTTGTAGCGCGTCTCTCAAGTGTGGCCACTGAGTATCGGGCGAAGTTTCATTATCGACGTCATCTGGAGGTTCGGTGCGAACATTGGATTGATCTCTGATCCGTGCAGTGAGACTTTCGTTGAACGCTACACGGGTTTCTGTGTGTGATAGTGCCATAACGTTGACACGTTTTGGGGGTAGTTTCCTACTTCGATTCGACAAACGGAGCTTAAAGCGGGCACGGACAAGTACGTGATCCGACCCAACTTCCGCACCTCGAAACGATCGGCTGTCGGATTCTGAGGTGGCCCACCTTGAGCGTACTAAGATGTAGTCTATCTGGTTTGCCGTTCGACCATCGTTTGAATACCATGTTAGCAACTGCCGATGGGGGTGTTGAAAACGAGGGTTTGTAACGACGAGATGGTTGTTATCAGCAAATGTTACCAATCCTTCTCCGTTGTCGCAACGTTGGCCCAGTCCGTATTTTCCGATGACCTGTCTCGAGATGTCACCGCACGGGCCAGTCCTGGCATTCCAGTCTCCGGCGACAAAGAGCAAGTCTCTAGGGGGTATCCTGGCCACTGTAGCTTGAAGGCGTTCATAGAACTCCGTCTTAACTGCTTCATCCGCTTGCAATGTTGGGGCATAAACGGCAACCACAGACATATTTGCAATGGTGTCTTTGAAGCGGGCTGTGGCAATCCGCTCTGAGATAGGCTCAAACGCTAAGAGAGTGCTAATCACCTTTTTTGTCATGGCTATTGCCACCCCATGCAGTCCTGTGTTTGTTTGTGGTCCGCTGTGGAGGAGCACATACTCAGCATCCTCTTCTGGGACCTAGATTTCTCTCGTTCCAGAGTGTGAGAGACGAACTTCTGACAGACAGGCAACGTCTACTTTATAGTCCCATAATGCGCGTGCTAGAAGTGCCGGGATCAAGCAATGTCCGCACATTCCAGCAACCGATGTTCAAAGTGTGTCGCGAATTTAGGGTACTGGCTTGCATATTTGACATTCCGGGCACCAGGCGACCACGGAGCGCGTCGCTTCCCGGGGACGCCGTAGCATTGTTCAAGTTGAGAGCACTGGCTTGCACATTTGGCACTCCGGGCACCAGACGACCACGGAGCGCGTCGCTTCTCGGGGACGCCGTAGCAGAATTGAGATTCGTGATATTCGTATTGTCCATGACGCTTCTTGGGAATTTTGTTACAGATGACGTCCCCGGTGTTACCTGCCATTGCCCTCTGTTCGCCGCGAGTTTCCCCACGTTGCCTGCGAACCACCGTCGGGGAGGTAAAGGGTTGGATTTCGGTTCGTAAGACCAAGAGACCCACTGTCATGGTAGGACAGGCCTGGAGTCGTTTTCCTGATATACTGCAGCTTTGGATGAAACAGCTACGTCGGATAAATCCAGAGATTACTCCGGGCGCGAATAACCAAACACGCGGCGACGATGAGGAGGAAGGGCGTTCAATCGACGGGACTCGGCCATATTTTCAAGTTTGAGGAGGCTGAAATCCTCGAAAGAGATGGCAATCGCGTGGGTCGTGAGATGCTTGAATCGTAGTTCTCAGGTTCGCAGTTCAGCAACAAACGCAATGACTTTTTTTCCCATATTATGTACGGAGATCAGGTACCGGCATTCTCCTAAACGAGATCAAGTCCAAATGTTGTGTTGGACGGGATAGCTCCCCCACCCTAACTACATGCACACCAAACTACTTGCTTTCGGAAGAGAGGTCTAATTAATCGGCATCCCGACATAACGAGTTTTGTGCCAATGCCAAAGCAAAATTAATATACCAAATCCGGAAGCCATTAACGATTGTCTCTACCACGCCATTTTCGCCGGCAGAACCAAAGTTGTCTAGATGACAATCCTGGGCGTAAATAACCCGGACGGCACATGAGAGCAAACAGTGGAAAAAGCCCGACGTTCTACGCGTATCGCCACCTTTTGCAACTAGATGCGATTGCTGCAGATTACATCCAGTGAATAAACACACCCCCAGGAATTATTTGACAGAATAATTTTCAGCCCCATTTACTCAATGATGCGTAAGATCAGTCGAGTGAGGAGAAAGCTATCGGAGTTACAGGCGTACGAAAGCCAAAATCAGGTTGTTCCTATGCTGCCAATCTCAAATATTTGTCTTGGTGTACGCTTAAGCACACATTGACGTGGTTCCAGAGAGAAACTCGCTTAGTTTGAACCACAAAATACCACTCAAACGACAGTAATCAGCTTTGTTTGACGGCCAACCACTATTACGCAAGTAGCACGTTTGCCCTCCATTAGTACGTCTAGTTCAGCGAGCCAACGAATGAACAACACCAGGACGGAGGGATGCATCGAAGTTCCAACCCATTAATCGTTCATATTAAATTGCGTGCGAGGTAAATCACCACAGGCCCGCCTACATCATCATAGTCTTTCCATTAACTTATGCACTCACGCCTCACTAATTCTGACACAACTGAGTAATGTTGTCTCTGCCTTCACTCCATGTGGCTTCTCAGCTATATGCAAATCTATATCGCACCCATAATGTACAATAATCCTGATTGAGTGAAGACTATGATCAGGGGATATATGCTGGGTGTAGTCGACTACAGGCCCAGACTATGAGAGGTAGGATCCGAAGCACTGCCTCGTTTTTGTGAACGTTCCTGGCAAAGTGGAGGCTGTGATCAGGAGGAGTATGGCGGAGTCTGTGACACGGAGGCCCAGGCTGCGCGAATTAGGATACGCATTAGGATACTTCCATCTTTTTGCTGTTTTGTTAAAACCCCGGTCAGGTGTTTGCTGTTGACCAAGGTGCGTGATGGCACACGTAGGAAAAAGTTTATGCTGCGTCAGCAACCTGCACATGATTCCTGCCCGATCAGGGCACACCAAGCTGCAACACTACGTGTACTACAGGCACCCGACCCCGTTCCCGATCTTCCCGACTCTGACATGATGCCGAGCACGGGCAAGGCTAGAGATAGTGCCATAAATGTAACACAAGCGTACTATCCCTTAAAACTAGCTCTAGCGCAAGTCACCGCGTTTGCCTTGAACTTACTGAAGCAAATAATGGACATGGTTGGATTCAGCTAAACATTGGCCCTAGAACATGCAACGTGATAGATGCACTGGATCAACACGAGAGCTAGATCAGTGAACGGCAGGCGTTACTGGGATGCACACGCATTCAAAAAATGCCACATATGGAGGGAGATATAGTGACGTGCCGGTGCAGAGACTCACGCCGCACCAGATCTCGCCTTCGGTTTTCTTTATTGTGCCATGACAGGCGGCATAAAGGGTGAGAGACAAGCGAGTGCAGTGAACATTATGCCTGCCTGTTATTCCTATAAAGGAATAAACACGCAAGACGTAGTCCCTGCGCTTACCCTGCTGCTGTGGCACACGCTGGACACTGTTGGAATCGATGGTCTAATTGTCCTGCACCGAACATCTCGTTTCTTTGAACAGTCGTCGTCTGCGTAAATGTCCGTGGACGTGCACATTTATATAAACCGAAATGGTCGTGAAATCACATTTAACTAACAAGTGCGGGTTTTCGATGACAGAAGGTTATTTATTATAGTAAACTGAAGGAATTTTTTAAGAAATGAGGTGCATAAAAGAGTTCAAGACTTCCAGGCAGAAAGAATGAGAGTTATATTTATAATGGCAAAAGACCAAATAATGTTAAGAATTTGGAAGAGACTAGTGATTGTGCAATTCAACGTTCCAGCAAGGCAACTAACACAATTTTTAAAAAGGGTCAAAGAAAAGGCGGACTTTGGTGAAGGACACTTTCGGTCAGGACGGCAGGCAGGAGAGCACATGCATAGTGCCTACTCCAAGACTCATGAGTAAAAGTTGGATTGAAGATTCTCTGAAATTCAGAAAGAAGAATAAGTTGGCACTCTACAAATACGACCAATTAAATTCTCTGTGGACGCAAAAAAACCAGTTCAATTTTTTAGTAAGATCTGGAACAGGTAACTCCCGGGCGATCCAACAGTCGCAGTGGCTACGACGTGCACCATATAGCAATAAAAACATTACAGTGTGACAATGCTGCAACGCACGAGTTACAGCAGCACCTGCTGTGCCGACACGAATAGACGGTGCAGAGAACGGATGTGCTGTTTATGGCAGCACAGAGGACGCGACTTTGAGGTGAAAGATAGAGGCAAGAGAATCGACATAGAGACTTTACGTCAGTCAAATACCGTGAGAACCTTCGGCTGGGCCCATTAGGCTCAACAATTAAGTGCTAAGAACCGTAAATGGCTGCGCTGGATTGAAATGCGATTTAGGCTCATGGTACACGTTAATCAAGTTGAACAGTCCGCGCGCCCCCCATAACTACTACTGTTCAAGCGGGGGTGTGGTGATACGTTCAGAGGTAGGCCTACACACCACGTTACCTACTGCTCCCAAGTTGAGTACTAGTTGATTGGCAAGTTGGCACAGTCGATTGATGCACGGAAGAGGCTAGAGAGTGAGGCCGATACTGATAAAAAATCCATTGAAAAGTCGTGTTGGCAAACAGCTGTTTTCGGTCATTCACTTCAGGCCGTTACAGTGACATGGAAAAATAGACGACTAAAGCAGGCAGTTCGGTACAGTGCTAATATAGTTCTTGAGGTGGGGGGGGGGAGGGGGCTTATTAGTCATCTCGTGGTTCCCTCGTCTCCTGCGCGCCGGACTCAGCATGCCGAAGACGTTGGGTTGTCACGCGTGTGGAACGGGGGAGGGACGTTCCCACGATCTGCGTCATACGCGCAGCGGGCCCTCTGTGACTGTGAGCAGCATGGTCGCACTGCGTGTTTTTTGCGGCAGTGGGTAGTATGGTTTCGGGCTGCGTAGCTTCTGACGTCGTGAGTTCTGGCGTAGTGGCTTCTGGCGGTGCAGGATCTTTGTATGCGGTCGGCCACGGGAGGGAGACGGCATGTACCAGCGTCTTTTGACAGCAGAGAGCGGGTTTTGCTAAACGAATTGCCACTGCCTCAGCTGTGGCTAGCACCCGTTTACGCAGGCCTTTAGAGTAGAGCGTGGGTGCCTGGTATATGACCTGAAAAGCCTCTCTCGCGTCAACTTGGTGATTTGTATCGATCAGGTGTGCGAGGATTGAGCTTGAGATCGATTTTCCCCTTTACCTAACCAGGCTGGTATGTGTTCGCGTATCCTCTTCTCCAGACGTCTCGTTGTTCGGCCGATATATCCCGCCCCACAGGAGCAGGTGAAGGAATAAATGCACATGGAAGTGGCCTGTAGCGGTAGTCTGTCTTTATCCCCCATCCGCAGAAGGGGAGAGTTTGTGAAGAGTACGCGTAAGTTAGCCGCCGGGAAAGCACTCGTGACTGCTGTCCTTAGACGTCGTCTTACTAGTTCGCTTGCTGCGTCTCCTAGGAAGGGCAGTCTTATGAAAAGGTCTTTCTTTTTTGCCGTTGCTACGGCAGGCTTTGCGACACGCTCCTTAATGTTACGAAGGATGAACCTTTCTGGATAACCATTTTCACGAAGTGTGTTCTGTAGCTGCTGTAGTTCTCTTTCAACTACTTCAGGAGAGCAGATGCGTCGTGTTCTTGCTGCCAATCCCTGGACTAAGTTTCTTTTAAGATGAAGGGGAACAAAACTGTTGAAATTAATGTATTGCCCCGTCCCTAAGGGGATCTTCCGGACACTAATTTGTATATGTCCAGCTTGAATGTTGTCCACATTCCAAGGGTTAAATCTGATCTCCCAAGACACGCGTAATCCACAGGATTCAGCTGAGAATCTGACACTTCTATGGTAACCCAGCAGTTCGGAATGTATTCTCAACCCCGTACCCCGCTTTCTTGTCACCTGCTGCCAAGCAGACGACGAAAAGTTTCGCTGAAGTTAGTTAAGGGTGCGGAACAGCCGATACAAGTGCCAGCCTTGGCTCACTTTTTTAATACTGGAGACGATTTTCAGATGGCTAGACAATTCCCTATCTTGGGCACAGAAAATAAACTTGTTCCACCACTGCAAGTGTCATAGCCAAAGTCAAAACCGACCGTCCGGTCAGTTGACTCTGTTTGCGACTTTACAGCATTTCACTTGTTTTCCATCCTCCTGTCCTGCAAATCGAATACAGACTTCACTTTCTCAACCTTCCGAACAATTTGACAACCCGCTTCTTCCTTTGATCTCTTCCCCCTTAATTCGCACCACAAAACTCAACTCCGGACGTCGTCGTCACCGATTATATAACCGCAGAGGCGTTACCCTACCCCAGTCAGAATGAAAAAAGCTGATCCCGGCATATTTGTGGATTATCTGTAGAACATATCCACAATAGTCGCTAAATGTACCCGTTGATTTTTGTGACTTTATACAAATGATTTTATCCGACACAAGTATGACCAAGCCGGTCTCAATTATGTGCCGGATTGTACTTCACGCATGATAATCTATGGCAGCCGACCTGGACGGTTTAATCCATTCTCTGTGCCAACGCCGGAGGCCGAATAAAGGTTCAATAACCACATTAATGTCCTGACGGACTGAGTCGAGGCAGGTTTTGAACCGAACCTCCCCCCTGACGTTTTCAATTTGGTAACGGCGGGGTTCCGACCCCCGACAGCCAGGGTAAAGCTTAAGTACAGCCAACGCTTTAACCATATAAGCTACAAAACCCCAAGGGGGCCGTGAGTTTAATCAAACTGCAACGTATAGAATCCAATTCTGATACAATAAACTGACTGCTCGAGCAAGATTTCCTAAGCAACCAAGCTAGAAATACACTCATAAAGGTAGCAAGTGCACAGAGGGAGCACGTGGGTTTTGTGTTCTCAAGTCATACATTTTAAGGGCCATTTTTTAAAAGGACTTCGAAATAGCTTTAAATTGTTTTAAGATTATAGTTCAAGGTATATTTGGTGTGGGAACAAGTATACACATTTTTAGAGGATAATTGTGGCCCCTTTCTCCTACTAACACCCGGGGATCGATTGTATCGGGAACTAAAGATGTCTGTTTGTTGGGTATGAAGCCTACAACTAGGTTGACAAGTTAGCGTGCTTGCCTTTTCGACCTTGCTGCTTCATGCACGGCTCCACTGAAGAGATTCAAAGGTCAATGTGCTTCCGTAAGTTGTTATTCGTGTTATTCAGTGATCGGAAGCAGTAGAGGGGTAGTCGAAGTGTGGGGTGAGTGGCGAAAACTGGGGATCTGTTTGCAAAAATGCAAATGGGTTGCTTGGAGGAACGAGCCACTGTTTATAGTAACTTATCATCGTTTACGGGAGCAAAACTCCTGACCTTGTCTTCCGGAGGATGACTGGATGAGCCGGGTGGAGCGAGAGAGATGAGCGCGACAGGAGAATCTGGTCACGGTTTCGTAAAAAGCATGCATCACGCGCCGCCTACGCAACCATGTTAAAAAATGTAGGCCGGCCCCGCGATCGGCGACTACCCTCCGCCCATAAGGTCAATGTTATCATTTGCGGAAATAAGAAATGAGTCTAATTGTTTGCTTGCGACATGCAAGCAGTCTGTTTTACTGCTTTTCACAGAAGTTTCAAAGCAGAGAAGAACAGACTGATGTTCCCCAGTGAGCCACCAATTTCCAACAAGCTGGACAAAGAGCAGTACTTGGTCGAGAATATGCTCATAAATTTACTCAATTACATATCATAGCCGGACAGTAAGGACAGCATCAGACAGGTCTTCCTTTGTCCCCAAAACCTGAGGCAAGCTACTACCCCGTTTCTCCTGCTTTTCAGAATTTTTTTTAACAAAACAACCTCCTTAAAGGCACAATTAAAAATATGAATGGAGTGGGCTGACGCTGATAAAGGGATTTTGCCCAATATTTCCGACATCGAAGAATATTTTGAGGAAAGACGGTGTCAGACTGTTTTGTGGATGCTTACCCTCCGGGAATAATACACACATAGGCAAACGAGAATCGGAACGCATAGGGCACATTATTATGCGCGATCAAATGCATAGAAAGCATGCAAAACCGACAGCTGGAAGGCGGTTTTAGGTCCTTAAAAGTCGGTCAACTTATGGTTTAAAAAGCTGCAATATTTCAGTTATTTCATATTAGCTGATAGATTTCAGCTCACATATTCATGACGACCTTCGGAACGAGTCTGAAAAGTTTTTTTTCAAAGGATTTACTCCAAGTTCGCACATTCACTTCCTCAGAAAGAAAATAAAGCAAAGCTGAAATGTTAGATGCTTCAAAGGTAACACGAAATATTGCAGAAAAGAGCCTTTTTGCAAAACCGAAACATGCTACCTAATAAAAAGAAAACAGTACCTGGGACACTTTTCCCGGATGAGTGACGGCAAGAGGGAGACCAGGGCGATGTACAAGAAGCCGCCAGCAGTGAATGGGAGAACTGTGGGCGCATCTAAAAGGGTAAGATATCACTTAACTGGCATAGTCGTACAGTTAAAATAAGCCCTCTGACTACCATACTCGCAGGAAAAAGGTGGTGGGGAAGTGCGAAATAACGGGCCTGCAAATAAATTTACGGCTTGGCGGCTCTCATAGCCAATGAGGCAATGGTGAAGTCCACAAACTGTCAGCTGATTGTCCATACCGCCCAATCTACACCCGCCTTTGAAAGCTGCCTACATACGGTGGGAGAAACCCGACCTATGCAAGATTGACCATGTGGTCAAACTCCAATTATCCCGGTAATTGGGCACTTAGTTTTAATCTCCACGTGATTTTCGTCAACTTTACTAACCCCTTTTTCTTCCTATACGCTGATTTAATGATGGGTGTTCTTTATCCGATCATTGTTTACGCTGAACTATGACCTTTGCTGTTATGCCATGTCATTCTGTGAAATTTAAAACTGCTGTATGTCCAGGAAAGACTGGAATGGCCATGTATTACTTGTTCACCGCCACAAGCTCGTCATACTCAATGTTAATAGTGTTTAGCCTTTCGTAATTCAGTGCTAGCTTTTCAACCTTAATAGACGCACTCGACGTCAGAAGCTACGTCAGAATAACTCGGATAATCTTTTTGGTTTTCCAGAAATAAAAAGTACAAGATAGGCAAAAATGGCAAGGCAGAAATAAAAGAGGGTGGAGATACATTCAAGGTGCTTACACGAGCAGTCGTGTGAATGAAGCAGACGCGTCGCTGCCAGTTGATCAGTGAATAACGAACAAAGAACACGGCGAGTCAACGAAGGGGAAGGTCGCAAACAAGGTCAAGGGGCACGAGATATAGGCCATCGGTGACGATAAAAGGGGAGTACGGACACGTTTCGGTCAAGTTGGTTTACTAACACGCAACTGGCAAATAAAAGCCCGAACATGACATTGGCATGGTGAATGTCACACCCAATCCCATGTGTTATGGCACTCTAGGCCTGAACTCGCGAGCTCTTAATAAGATTTTCAAAGCTCTAATCCAAGGCAGCAAGGGCTTGTTACCTTGCCAGTTTCGAGCGGTAATATAAACAATGGTAAATGGGCGCTCTCTGATTGGCTAAAGAATCCACTTGCCCTGTTGTGTTTTGAGGCCCATTCTAGAACCCCGCCAGGTCGTAGTTTCGAGCCTCTGGTGCCGCAACACCCGGGGTTGCGTATGGCTGGCTAACGAGGGCTAGTAAGTCAAGAATTGATATTTCAGCCTCCTTTTCTTGATCAGTAATGGTATTCTGCCTATACCACTAACTGCTATGTAGCTTTTGGCAGGGCTCGAAAACGAGGCTCAAGGTGTAACGACCTGACCCAAACCTAGTTGTTTTGACTTTCCCACGTTTCTTTCGATTTTCAGAGTTCTTCGTGACCGTGCGCCGTCGCTTGTTGCCAAGCGATAAGTCGGTTCTTCGCATTTTCCGTATCGTTTAAGACAATACTTTTCTATGCCTTGCCGTTTGTAATAACCTCTTCTGATATCGTACAGATTTTCCGTTTTTTTTTATCGGTCTAGTTTTACACTTCTACCTAATACCACCTAACTGCCACTTACCTAAAACCATTTTCATTTAGTCTTACCTAGTAAGCATTTCACCAATTCGGCCATCAACAGTTTATCAATAAAACTGTTCCTCGACCTATATACCCTTTCTGCCATAACACGGCCTGAGAAAAGGCCAGTAGAATCTGTCAGGATTCATCTTACGCAAGCGCTAGACGAGGTAGCTGCATCTATCCCCTCATTTTAAACCAGGACCTTCGCCCAGAATCTTAATCTTTGACCCCATTACCTGATCCCGTATCAACCAGAGCGACCTGTGATTAAGAATTATATATTTGAGTCTTCAAAACCAAAAACTTCAAATTCAATCAACCGCCTCCTTTCCAACCGGACGCTACAAAGACAAAAAGGGACGAGTGGGTCCGCCTATCTACCATTGTGATTGATCTTAAGCCTGAGTAAGACAAACTGACTTCCACTAAACAAAGCGAAGACCACATCAGTAAGGATTATGTGTGAGTCTGACAGCATGCATATTCCCACGGGGAGCACAGAATTTTCCCCATTGTCGAATGGCAACTGGTATAGCTGATAGTCGACCCACTATCTGAGATCAGTAACTGATATGAGTCAGGCTGTGCAAGTCATGAATGCTCATGAAAATTAGTAAGGATATGAGAAAAGCAAGATTTCTGGTCGCGCTTGGCTAATGGGTAGGGCCCTAACCCATTCACTGACGCTTGAGGGTAAAATCCTATCGAAGGACTCAGGGAAAAGGACCCCAACAGGGCTGAAATACGCCAGGATTTTTTTTACAATGAAGCAACTCTCCGAGCAGTTGAACAATGTTTCGGCAAATTAGTCTATATGAGAGTTTTTTAAAGAAATTGAAAGGTTACTTAATTAGGCATTATGTATGGGGAAAAACGCCAACAGGACAGGCCGGGATAGCGCGAAACTATGAATAACATACACTTCCTTTGCTGGTGTTGTAGGCAGCACAGTTCTGAACATTCTTTTCGTTAGATACGTTACGACTTTTGTATGGAATGATTATCTCTTAAAGAAAAGGCGTATGCCTCAGTAAACCTACGTTAAGTTAGAATAAAGGTCTGAAGTGTCGATTTCCCCTAAGAAATTTTCAATTCTAGAAAACGAAAAACAGCATATGTGAGTACTAAAATGGTTGGGTACTACACACCTCCATCAATTATAGCTATAAAAGATGCTTGGAAGAATCTAGGATGATAGATACGTCAACCTAATCTTTCCCAGGAAGCATACCAGTCGTAGTTTATAATATACATGTTCACATTTTTCATAAACATACCTCTACTATCAGAGCTGACGAGGAGAACTGAGAGAGTGCCCACAAGACACGTTGACGCCGTTAGGAGCTGGAGAGTATGTACAACAGAGGTCTTAAGAAATAAATTCAACAAAAGGCACGAGCGCTAGTTGCACAGCAAATGCCGGACGTACTTGAGCCTTCACGGCAGCCCAACGAGAAAATCCGCTACGAAGAAGTATGACAAAGTCGGCGATTTCGTGGGGTATTTCATGAATCAGGATGCAAGACGTGGTCAAGAGTCCACACTGAAAAAATGGCGATATGGATGAAATACCCAATTCAAAAATTTAAAAAACACCAGTTAGCGATAGTGGATAAGTGAAGCGGCTGGTGCTCAATGAAAAACCAAAGGACAAAGAAAAAACGCCCCTTAAGAGATTCCCAAAGGTAATCACAAAGTAGTGCGGCAAAAGAAGGTCACAACTAATACAGAAATTGGCGAAAAGCCTGGCTTAAAAGTAGGGCGCTCAAGATGATATGCATATTTTGTAGCAAATGACGCCGTATCACCGAAAATGGTATTAGTATAACGAATCACCAAATAGCTAGGCAAATATTTAATAGCCAAATTGAGTGACCAACACGCTGGACAGAAAGTTATTACAGATAACTTTGGTGGCCACGGCCAAACATTATCTCCGAATACGAGGAGAACATGGACAAAAAAAAGAACGTACTGTGCAGCTAAACCTATTATGTTGGTAGTACCATTGAGATCGTTACAATTAAGAAAGTGGTTAATATGAAAGACGCAAAGAGCATTAAAAATGTTGCCTTTCACACAGCAGTTAGCAAACATGAGTACAACGGTGTGTATATGCTCAAAAGTGGGCTAATAAAAGTGGTGGAAAAGCAGTTTAACGCAAACTAGCAAGGAACCCAACGTAAACAACGAAGGCGTAAAAACCGAACCTTCACATGGATGCTTACTCATATAAGGCGTAAAAGAATTTCTGCAAATAGAGTGAGTAGAAAACAAAGGTTTAAGGATCAATCAAGGGCAAGCAGATGGCACATGAGCGACACTAGTGTTGATTTAGTCTGTCGGTGAAATTGAAATTGTAAATGGGAGGCACACTGAATGTACCCCTAACCCACTGACTTTAATCTGATTGACACGGCCTTCATCAAATGACACTCACAAAATACCTAGAAACCATAAATAACAATACTTGGGATCACATATCCGCATTCTTCAAGAAAGTGAACTAAGATAGTAGTATAATGTTAAAAGCACTAACAGCGGCTTAAATTATTCCTCCGCTTGGCAGAAAGTTTAAGGTCGTCTTAAAGTAACGGCGCTGTGGCCTGGTTGCCTTTATTGTTAGAAGTTTTTATAACGGCAATACACTTTTGCAATTCTCTGATGAATGCAGCTGTCAACAGAGCGCATTTGCACTGTTTAATGTCTTATTATTCGTTGTGTGACCAACAGAACCAAGAACTTGTGGACCGCTCCCAGTACAAAGTAGGTATCAGCCGAGGAATAACTCAAAGTGAAGTTGCCAGAAAAGCTAAAGGTAATGCCAGAGTAAGGTAATTTAGAATCTAAAACACTATGAGTTATCTTCTTTAGAGGGATTACGTCCAGTGGGAGGAACTAGTTGTCAAAAAGGGCTAGAACGTACTTTATTAGAAGTCAAATAGCTGACCCCAATGGACAGTCCATGCGTAAAATTGTCGGTAGCATTGGCAACTAAATTGAAGTAACCAATAATCTACGAGAGTTAATTCCAAAAGAATTTGCCTTCGAGCATTCAAAAGGAGCGGGATGATGAGAATTCACTGGAATTGCGGAGTCATTGCGTTGGACAGAAAGTTTTGACTGCAGAAGTAGTTAGTTGGGCAAAAAATAAAACCTGGACTCGTAAAGACGCTTCATACAAAGAGGAAATCTTCTCCACGCAAAGAAAAATGACAATACCGCCAATCAAACCGACTCCCCAGGGCAAAGCACAGCCTGGAAATAATTAAAACGGAAAATACCATTTTACCTTCAGAATGCACCCAGGCTTCAGGCAGCAAATGCAGAAAAACGTCGCCAACTAGACTGCCGGTGGCAAAGCTCATCCACCTATTCAAAACTGGGAAATAGGCATTTAATGTTTATACAAACTTTTTGCGTCAATAGTGGCTCTGTTAGACGACCTGATAATAAGCACAGGAAAAACTCCACAAATCCCGGTCAAGAGTGAAGAAATAATCGCAAGTATTGACGTCGTTATACTGTATGGGTACATCGCACATTACTTACTATGCGGCAAATGGAGACCCTATGTAGACAGATTGGGCGGATGTTTTCAACCAATGAGCGTGCGGCATGGCCACCCAATCTAATGGTGGACGTTATTACGTTTTTATTTGTTAAGAAAATGCCCAAAAACTCGTAGAGAACACATTCAAAGGTTTTTTAACGAATTTCGTACGTAAATAAAAGGAAAGTAGGGTGCTTCGCGCCGCGGACTAAACTAAACTAACTCCAGGATGGTAAGTTGGACCTTAGAAAAGTTGAAGAAGACGAGCTCCTAACAACCATTTTCTTCATCTAAAAAACTAAAAAACAATTCAAAATAATATAATAATGAATACTGTGCGTAAAAAACTGGAATAACCCTGCCAGTCCGTCTGTAGGTCTTTCTGTATTTTCATTGGCTATACGTCCGTCCGCTCATTTTTCCAAATACTCACTTACAGCAAAAAAAAGTAACCAGGATGTTCGATTAGGCGGCTCAAATGGCATGCACAAAAACAATGCCAGGCATTTGATCATAATTCATATGGCCGATTAGGGTCTCCAATACAAAATGTTAAGTAAACCACTAAAGTCAATAAAATAATGGAATTTGAAGTTCTATTTGAACCCTGCCCAAGTACACGCACTCAAGCAAGAAAATCAAAGGCCGGATCCGCTTCCATGAAAACACATGGTAGAAAACCACCGACCATACAAGATCAGCACATATTTGAAGATTGTATAAACAGCAAAACGTAATGGGTCCATCAATTTAGAGAGTGCTCTTTGGTTGCCCCCTCTCATTGCACAACGTGAATAAACATCAGAGAAAATACACAATTGAATTCATGCAGAAAAATCGATGCAAAACAGCACGCTCACTGTACATGGCCAAGAGGCAATCGATAAAGCAAGAACT
>JAYGXS010000002.1:58365405-58405344 GCA_036362985.1 Ligula intestinalis
GAAGCCTTCAAGGTGCTTTACAACGTCCAACCAAACTACCCAATGTCCTTAGTTCAGCGGTTGCTAGCAACAGCAGAAGAAACCACCATCCGGTTAAGGAAACTAGTTTTATGCGCGCAAAACACCTCCTGCAAGCTCCGAACCTAGCAGGGCCAACGGCCACATAAAACCCGAAATTTTCCATGCTCTCTCTTCCTTTTGCCCCCCCCCCTCTCCCTTATTACCACGTAATTCGCCGCCTGTTACCAACTTCAACCCCCTCCCCTATTCCCATGACTAATTTGCCTGCAACTGTGAACACAATTACGTGCACTTTACCATGTACCTTTTACTCCTTCCCATATAAAGGTAATTGGCCCGATGATAATTTACAGAAAGTATACAATTGCTCGTCACCAACTCTTCTGAATTATCTGATGGAAATTTTCGCAACTTGTATCTACTTTCTTAAGCGACATGCGTCTGCTTGTCAGCTTATCGTATTGAACTAATTATTCCTATCATTTTCTGCTTTTAGACGCTCTTATTTTTGTTTATTTTTTCTTTCCCACTATCTACCTCCTTTAACCAACGGTCCAGGAAGACAGGGTTTTGCGGCTAGGGGTATCTAAGGTTGGCCATCAACTTTAATTTTGTCCAAAATAACACTCTTGAAGCTACCACGGTGCACGGAAAGCCGTAGCCTGGAAGGTTTCCAGCTGACGGGATAATTCATATCTCGAAGGCAATCCTTTTTGTGGTGTATAGCTGATTGTTGGATTAAGAGTTAGGCTGCGATGGTTCTTTTTTACTGTAGCTTCTATGGCATTCCCAATGCATGGGATCCGAGCCAGGTGTATGAACACACTTAGAGGAGGCTTTGGCAGCGTCAGTCACCAGCTGTCCTTGCCGCCTCCCATATTCTCGACTTGCTAATTACATCTGGCTTGTGCGTGGCATGAGGAGTGAATGCGTTAGATGCAGTACGAGTCAACTTTCACGCGCATGTCACGATCCCTGAGCGTGCCATGTATTGGAGCAGACTTCGGATACCAGCGTTCGCGATGATCAGAATATGTGGGGAGGGTTGACATTTTCCTTAACAAGAAAACCGAAAAAGTACCAATAATTTACAAAATTATGTAGGCATGCAAATTTAATTAAATTAAAAAAGTGTCTTGTAGACTTATACCCAAAATTTAGAGATAATGGTGCCAAACTATCTAAACTCAGAAGACGAAGATGCGATCACTGGAACAAGAGTTTTATTTGCCTGACGTTTCGGATTCCGTCGGGAATCCTTAGTCATAGGTAATCGTAAACAAGTCTGAGACATGCGCAGATAAGGGGTGATACATGCACAGATTGCACTGATTAGTATCTGCTGGTAACCAGAAGTAATTTCCAGAGAAACAAATGAGGTTTGCTAATTTCCTTCAGAGATTATACAAACAGACGTGCACACAAAAGTAATAAAAATCTCGAGACTTAAATACCTCTGCCTTCACACAGAGCCCTAAGAGGCAGGTAATTTAATTTAAATCAGGTACAAGGAAAGTTTTGTTTTATTTCTATGAAATATTACTGAATCTATACGGGAGTTAAAAAATCCGCATGAAAGTTAATCACTGTTTAGAATTTTGGTGCTATTCATAGAGTCTAAGGCCAGTATGATACTCTATAGGAACCCTCTTCAGATTTTGTCCACTTTTAGTATGTTCCGCAACCTTGCCTACACAGCACTTTCTCTTTGAACGTTTGCAATAAATTTTGAACAGTGTTTTATGATTTTTTTCACCTAGTTTAGGTTTACCGGCAAAATTAGAACACACATTTGAGGTGCTAATTTTCTGTCGAAATCATCCACGCTAAATGTACACAGACATTTATTCACCGAATAAGGTCCGATGGATGTAAACAAACTGAGCTGAAAATTATATAAAGATGAATTACCCATTTGGTGATGAACAAAACGTCAAAATACTCATGAGTTCACCAAACCTTGCATGTTCTATAACCTTCACACTGTTAAAATTTACCTGAAGAAGACTCTTGTACATTTCACTGTGTCGAGGCCAAGATGCAGTCTGCCTTTTTAAACGATATTTGACCGTGACGAAACAACCGTTTTGCGAATTCGTGGTATAAAGCAGGATTTTGTGCGATTCCTATACACTGGTTCCAACTGGCGCAAATGGTGCTTTAGTACTTAAAATAATTCTGAAGCCTGTTTAGCTCACTCGGCATTGCTTTGGCCTTCAGTACGCACACTGGCCGCGAAAAATCCTCGTTGTCGACAAGGAGTCTAAGCTGTCTCCCTTTAACGCCACTATTTACCAACAATCCGATGACAGGTCCTATATACTTTCAGCAGTTCCGCACTGGCTAAACTCAGTTGGTGGGAGGGATTTTCCTCATCGGTGAGTCATCCGTAAAGCGGTTTATATCGTCTTTGTACCGAGTGTTGGCTTTTGTTCACTGTTTCAGTTCTCACAGCTTCAAAATTGGACAAAGCCTGAGATCCCACGCAACTGAAAGCAAAGTAGCCCTGCGGTGCTTTGACCAAAGCCATCAGCCGTTCTCATGCTTTCCAGATGAGTCATTTCTACAGTTTTACAGTCGTAAATTTAAGTGTTTCGAGCCTGTGGAATGTCAAACATCTAAATTCACTTCGAAATCCCAGATATTTTCAGGTCAGGGCTTGCTTTGTGGCTGACTGACGACGAAAAGTACACGAAAAATTGTTATAACCCAGTTTATCCTGGCCCGACTGATAGGCAGAAGAAGCCAAGAGAGCGGTTCTGATAACAAGCCTTTATTCCACACGGTACAGAGACAACGGAATGAATCAGTGTGTCAACTACAGCCTATTATAAGGTGGTGGTGCCTCTAGACCAGGGGTCGGCAACCTTTTTAACTCAGAGAGCCAAGGCAGCAAATATTTGGAAATATATTTCAGAAAGAGCCATATAGTGTATTTTCAAAAGAAACTATATTAAATGCGAGTATAATAAGCCTCTGAATTTATTCTTTTAAATAATGTTCGGATAATACTCATTGTTAATGTGACTTCTGGCGTTGCATGGATTCGTCGAGAGTTTTATAGTCTGGTCGGTGGTTGGTGAGGTTAAGCTTCACGCAAGCGCTGAGGCTTTCATCCGTTAGACGTGATCTTATTGTGGACTTGATGTATCTCAGATGTGAGAATGACTGCTCACACGCATACGTAGATCCAAACAGGTTCAATACAGCAATACTCATACGCTGCAGTGTGTGGTATGTTACCGGAAGCGGGTTCCAAGTTTTGATTAACAGTTGGTCTTCGGGTTGAAGTTGTTTTAATTTCTGTCCACATGTGCTTGCTTGCCAACTCCGCTTTATGTCGTGCGATCCTTTTCAAATCTTCACTGAGTTACTTGAACTTATTCACCCACATATCTGAGGCCTTAAGGTCAGCCAATTTTTCTTCAAAATCTCTAACGGAGAGGCCAGGAATATAACGCAGGTCGGCTGTGTTCAGTGAACACTCGGTTGGGTGGGTAATGAACTTGAAAAGACGAGTGTGCTCTCAAAAGTCTCCAAAGCCTGCTTTGAACGACTGTAGGAGACTGGATGTGAAGCCAACTAACTGGTGGAGATCAAAGTTTTAAGTGGACTCACTTACTGTGCATGCATCTTTATAGTGTCTTAAATTTTCAAAATGTAGCAATCGATCTGTTTCAACATCAATGATAAAGAGTTCAAGCTTGTTTTCAAAAGCAAACATGGATTGTTGAAAGGATAACACTGTATTTACATTGTCTTGCAATTTAACGCTAGGTTGGTTCAGATTTTCGGTAATATCCACGAGATAGTAAAACATTAGGAGCCACTCAGTTTCGGCTAGCTCAAGATACTCAATGCCCTTAACTTCAAGGAACGTCCGGATTTCGTTCAGGCAAGCTGCAAAATGGCTAAGCACCTTCCCCTTTGACAACCAACGTACCTTGCTGTGCAAAATCAGACCATGATAGTTATTTTCAACTTCATCCAGCAGTGTTGTAAACTGTCGATCACTTGAGGCTCTAGCAACAATAAAGTTAATCACACGAATGACCAGCGACATCACTTCGCCAAGCTGCCCCTCACATATCTGAGTACAAAGAGCTTCCTGGTGTAGAATGCAATGGAAACGTAGGATGGGTCTTTTTTCCTATTCACAGAGAAGTGCCACAAATCCTTTGTTTTTCCCCACCATACACGGAACACCATCAGTATACACTGAGATAAGTTTATCCATCGGTAGTTTTTTTTCTTGAGCGAAATCCATGCAAGACTTGAATAAATCCTCACCTCCTGTGGACCCTTTTATTGGCAGAACCGCAAGATTTTCTGCGTGCAGTGTATCACCAGCAGCATATCTTGCAATCACACTGAACTGCGCCAAATGGCTTACGTTAGTTGACTCATCCAAAGCCAGGGAAAAGAACGGTGCTGCATTTATGTCGTTCAGAAAGAGATAGTGCTGACAAAGGGATGTCTTTCACCCGTTCAATTATCTGGTCTTTGTTCGGAAGATCGTCAAAAAGTTAATCAGCTACATCCAGCATGAAAGTTTAAGTGAACTCGCCATCTGTGAATGGTTTTCCACTCCTAACTATTGCTAAAGATCCAGCCAAGCTTCCGGAGTTATAGTCACCTTGCTGGGTCCATACGCGGAGTTGCTTCTGGCTGGTTTGCATCCTGCTCATTAGCTCTTGGCATGCTTTCTTTCCGCAGGGTATTTTGATGCAAACGTATCATGGCATGTGTTGAAGTGGCGCTTTACATTCGACCGTTTCATCGATGTAATCTTGTCATTGCAAATTAGACACACCGCATAATCTGCCCTCTTCACAAAGACGAATTCTTCGGCCCATTCGTCCTGAAATGTACGATGCTCCTCATCTTTTTTTCGTTTCACCATACTCGTTGTTGCAGATGTTAACTTTGGGCAAATGAGAGAGAGTGTAGCGTTCAAAGATGTGCCATTCATCTGATTAAAGAAAGCAGTCAGATGTTAGGTTCGAGGTATTAGTCCAAAAGGCAAGTGTTCACGAATGGGCTGTTTGCTCCGTCTGGGGACACGAGGTAGTATGTGTAACAAAGTCGGCTGGCCTATGTGCGTAAGATAGCCTTGTCTACCAGCGTTACCTTGACCAAGCTGAGGTCAAGTCTACGGGCTGTCGTGCTTTAGTAGAGCGTCTGTTATTTGGCGAGCTTGTCACCGCTGTTGGGACGCAGGAAAAAAATTGAAGCAATTGTTGTCGGCAGGCCGGAAAGAGACCAGCCAGATCAAACCTCGGGGTGCCGAAACTCCAGAGATTGGTCGAGATTAAATTGATTCTAATACGCGTCTCGGGGGCGAAACGTCATTGGAGGTGGACGGCTACAATGCGTGGTCATGACTCAACTGGCGTGCACTTCTCATTTCCATAACACAAATGAACATGCAAATCACCCTGCTGTCGCAGGAAGTGAGGGTACCACAATAGAATAGCGGTAAGCTGAGAGCGTAGTTGGACATGGGAATTTGACATTCCATCATGACAGCATACATAACTCGGCCTTTACACACCGGCTGCAGACGTCTATTTAAACAGTAGCACCACAGTAATCGGATGCCACTACAAACTGCCTAGATGCAAGGAGTCGAACTTTTCCAATTTATTCCCTTTCAACTGTTTGGCTCTTTTGAGGGGAAATCATATAAATTCCTAGCATTTAGAACTGATTCCTGGATATCTATGCTACTGGGTGCCTCTGGGTGGATATCATACTTGATATATGCTAGAGGATACGACATTTGACTTTAAAGGTAATACTCAATGTACCCGGGCTCTTATTTGAGTGTGAAATGGCGAAGCCTTTGGGGAATTCTATAAAAGTTAGAGTCATCAGAGCAACTTAACAGGATTGCTCCCTTGGGGTCACCTAACCATAGCCATACGAGATGTGCGTGCTCAAAAGAAGCAGGCCTTAACTCATAAGCAATCACACTCCCAAAAGGTTTTACCGATGAGACCCTCACAACTGAGCCAAATTCCCATTTCGGAAGGAAGTTGATAGTGATATTTTTTAAGAAAAATATTTACAGTGACGTATCTTTTTAAAATTGTCTGTTTCATGGTTTATAGTTTATAAAATCAAAATCTAACCACAATTGATCTAAAAGGTTTCACTTGACTAGGAGACTGATAAGTTAGCTGAAATTCACCGGCCACACCCATTCAGGATTGATGCACGTTTGCAAAGTCAGTAATAATTATAGCTCCAAGATATCAGCAGAAATTATTCAATTTTCGCGCAGTAGTAATTAAAGCAAATCCGGAGAGCTGCGTCCGTCTTAGTTGTAACAAAAGCTTCTCGATATGCTTTTAAGTGGCCATATTTTTAAGGCATACACTATGTATAGAAAAAACGATAACGAAATGGTACAGAGTAAACGATCCCTATAGCGCTCGGAAATGTGACCTTTTGTACGCGCTTTTACCAAGCCGTCTGAAGAATATATTGAAAATAACAGGCATAATTTAGCAATTGGGAATATGTGTCCCTCTCCCTTACCGTGTCTATGCGAAGGCGACTTGGCTACCAGAAGGAGATTTTTCAAAAAAATTGTATCGAAAGGCAACATGTCAAGCATGCCCCGTAATCTGATTGGTGGATGCACATCCAATTAAGCGAGTATAACCGATAAGACAAGGAGCTCTTTATTCAGTGCTAGCGATCTGGACATAATAATACTCGATGAAACGCAAATACGAAGTCCAGGTCCTGGGGTTGGGTAAGGCTGTTCGAAGATGATTTATAAGCCAATGATGGCCATTCCACTCACCTTTTTCTTTGAAGATATTCTAGTCTCAACACGTATAAAATCGAGTTAAAGCTTCTAAGGAAGACTTGGATGGACGCCTAAGCGGGACACAGGCGTAGAAACCCACAATAAGTGTGGCTTTATGCCAAACTCCAATGGGATTAGATTAAGGACTAAGGTGAGGGTTGGGGGTAAATTTAGGGTTAGGTTTTAGGTTAGGGCTAGGGTCAGGGTTATATTAAGGGTTAAGCTTTATGTCCATACTAACTGTAGGGTTTGTGTTCGGGAAAGAACTAGGGTAAAGATTAAGGTTTAAGTTTATTTTTATGGTGAGGTAAGTGTAAGGGTTAAGATAGAGGAATGGGTGAGGTATTACTATGCTCGTATCCTTTTTAGGTGGCCATACAAGCCATCCTTACCCTTTTAACTAAGGTAGCAACCACTAGGCTAAGGACACGTGCATTTCCATTAGAACCAGCCTCAAAATAATCACACTAACTTGCAGTGGAAAGAGAAATGTACGCAGAACGCAACCAGTTCGCAAATGATATCTGAGATCAAGTTCAGTTAAGTTTGGTGCCCATAGAATTGCCCAAATAGAAACAGAAGATGAACTTGGTCGAAGGTCCATCGAGACTGACAGTTAATCAAACATAATATTTAATTGAGGACAAACGAAAACGTAGACCAAAGACAGATTCCAAGGTTTTTGGGTTGGTATTTGAGCATGATGATACTTTATTGAAGGCAACTTAGAGGAAAACTTGAGGCAGATACCTCAGATCAACACACAGCCGAAAAAAACGACTAATCACACGTTCGTGTTTGAAAATTGACTATGATGGGCTAAAACCGTCGTTATTTTATTGCTGCAACTCATTAAACATCATGCTTAACCAAAAAAGGTATTTCCTGCAACAAGATTGAAAAGAATTGGAAGATAACATTGTGCATGGGCCCAAATGGACATCTATAAGGAAGTATGCGTTTACAAAAGCACATATCCACCTTAATGGTTTACAAGAAATCCAAAGCAGCCGTAAATTTTGAAAACCTAGTCAGTTCTCCGGGAGAAAATCAGTCGTCTGGATAGTAAAATCGAAAAGCAATGGGGAAAACAGTCCGCTTTGAAAATATATTGTTTGAGAGCAGTTTCATTATTTTTTGATTGGGAAATTCTTGACTGATAACCGATAAGACATTGTATCCAAATTAGTTTGACTATATCAATATTAACTTAGTAAAGTTCCCCGCAAACAAATGAACAAGCTGTTTCCTTTTGCGACTGCTTTGTATTGGCTATAAGCTGTAGAGACAGATATTTGAATTATAAAGGGGCGCTTATTTGTTAACCCGGTCAAATGATCTGCCATGATCTACCATGAATTGGGACGGGAGCAGCATGCGTTCAGCCAAGGTTATATTCCTTACATAGCGATTAATATTCTCTAAATACATTGATTTGGAAGTGGGCAAATATTAAACATGCGATATCATCTAAGGAGTCAAAAGCGATAAACTCAGTTAAAGAAAGGGGAACAAATATTGGTTTCTTCCTATGGAATGTGGACTGAGCCCTGACACAGTCTCAGAAAGGGTAGAAAAGACCGAGAATTCCTCGAGGCAATGCACTCAAACACGCCATGCATAATGAGATTTTTTAGTTGCAAAAGGTCTAAAGACACAATTGGAGGAGCTCGATTATATGTGATGCTCCTCGGCTATACAGTTGCATCACACCTATCGTGCACTGTATACAAGGCTCGGCCCAATCCATATTCGGTCCTAAGACTCAATTTGGCCAAAGCAAGTCACCGTTTGGGGAATGAACGGACCACCGCGTCGCCCTACACCAGTACCAGAGGGCCATATGACCGAACAATCATCATGCCCGAGTCCACCACGCGTGATGATAGGTCAGTAGGTCAGAGCCCGTATGCCGTTCAACAGACCACCAACAGCCAAGAAGGCAGTTACGGTTAATCGTCACTGTATGTTTGCAGTAATGACTGTATTCCAGAAATACTGCAAGCTCTTGTGCATACGTTACTCTATCTGCTACTACTCTGATTATGTCTCTGATGACGAATCCGCGACGGATCTCAAAACATCAGGTGAATAAAAGTATTGTTCCAGCTGTCGAGTCCTCTCGATCATCATATCATCATAGTCACTATGTGAGTGCCTGGTGGTTCACTTTTTTAACTCTTGGACAAAGCGGAACTCAAGTGTTCCTCTAGTAGATCAGCGAACCACATATATTCATCATATCCCCCGTCTCAACCGAAAAAGCAAGAGTCCGTGTTGCCGTGGTACTGTATAGAACTCAATGGCCAAATTTTTCCGGTCCAACGGGTACCCGCAGAGTTTCGTGAAGAACTGCACCATACGTCAGGGTGAAGCACACGCTCGATGTTCTGATGGAGAAATAGTGCAGAGGAAATTATATTCTTTGTCCTACATGCAAAGACTTCTGAAAACATCGCCAGACAACTAAATCAAGTTTTGCATCTGCATCGCCCTTAAGCCGGTGTCCTCCCTACGCGCAGCATTATCCCGGGTAAAAGATCCCATACCCAAGGAACATCAAAAAAAACGTCATTTACCGTATCCCGTGCTCAAATTGTTCTAGTGTTTATATTGGTCAAGCGGGTCGAAAACCTGCAACTCGTATTTACGAGCACAAGCTAGCCACCCGACCCCATATCTCTTATGCTTGCGCACGCTGTTGACTGTGATCATCGCTTCAATCGGCTAACAATAAACAGGCCCGGGAATTCCTCGAAGCATGGTATTCTGGATAAGTGAAGTAAGTTGCATTCCGAGATGATATGATGAAAAGAAAGAAGATCTTCGGAAAATCGAGTTGTACTTGTGAATTTTCGAAGAAGTATCACGTGTTCTTCGTCAGACTAAATTAAAAGTGAGGGCTGGGAATGTCGCACTAGATGTTTTGGAGGCAGAGGTTACAACGGACGGGGGAGGGAAAGGGGGGGGGATTGTGTGGAAGGGTTATGGTGACGTGACACTCGCACGAAACCCGGTATAGTGTGAGTCAAGCTCTACGTGCCTGTTTATTCTAATGCGGACAGAATAAACAGACATGTTAAGCTTAACGTCCACTGCAAGGCCATCCGATCAAGGTTGACCGACCGGCGCCCACCTTAAAAATAACAGCTCTCAATGCATGCTTGAACATGCCGAACTTCACCTGTACGCTATTGCTTCCTACACCCAACACCCCTCCCACGACACAGTGAGCCACAC
The DNA here is from genome assembly GCA_036362985.1 of Ligula intestinalis. NCBI lineage: Eukaryota > Metazoa > Platyhelminthes > Cestoda > Diphyllobothriidea > Diphyllobothriidae > Ligula > Ligula intestinalis. The sequence continues at coordinate 58,375,487 of JAYGXS010000002.1, forward strand.
CTGCGACTCCATTTGCCTCTGACAGTCACGAAAACTCACCGCGCACCTCCCCTCAAAAGGTCGTCTGTGCTTCTTTCTTTGTGCATTCTTAAACACCAATATAAAAAACGCACCTCTCAGTTTTCATTACGTCTGATGACAAGCAAGTGATAATGTTTGACAATTTACGAGTAAATATATCCTTTCCGACGCACCTTCCCTTTTTATCATAGAACATCGTAATGTATACCATTTCTGGTATTCATTATCTGTTTATATTGCTTTCGTCATCCCCGGAAGAGAAAGAAAAGTTGTATTTAAACTGACGTTTCGAAAACAGTCTCGCTATTATCCTTAGAGCGTAGTGTCTATTCTGCTGCTGGCGTCGAGTGAGTATGTCTGACCGCTAGACGAGTGTTAAATCTGTGCTTGATGTACACGGGTCGACCGATTTTACCGATCACTTGCTAGTGGCTGGTTGAATTGTTCTCGCCCTCATGGGCGTCTCCATGAGATGTGTCACGTCGTTCGTGTGCTTTCTGAGCGTTTCCACCGTCTTTGCTCGCGGCTGCCGGCTATAGACCCTGCGCATCTTCCTTAACCCGACCGATTACTCCGTTTTCAACAGATATGAGCCTTGTGCGGATGGCTTGGTAGGCGGGAGGAAGGTCTATGGCTTTTTTAAGTGTGTCAGTCGAGAAACAACATTCTAGTAGCAATCTGGCCAGCTTGTCATTGGATCGGCCTACTACCCCTGATTTCTCAAAGGTGAACGTATGATTCTTCTGCTGTACGTGGTCATAGACCATAGACAGCTTATCCTTTTGGTTGATTGTCAGCTAATGCTCATGCAACATTGTGCCAAGGCATTTGCCCGTTCCACCAACATCCTTTGCATCGCAGTTTTGGCTTGCTATGCTATAGACCACTGCTGATTGTTCTGTCAATGTTAGCGGGTCTTTGGGCCTCATGATCTGTTGTCTGATGGTTAACTCTGGCCTGAGACTCACACCGATCCCGAATGTTTCAGGATTCTTGCAGTTGCCTCTGATACGTTCTTCACATAGGAAATAGCGAGCTAAAACTAAGGGTCTTCTTCTATACGAGTGGTAAGTTGGACGGGTGAAATCGATCCAAGTGTGATTAAATTAACGGCGCAAGGCGTGGCGTCGTAGCTCAAATAGGTAAATCATTGGCTGCATAAAGCCCTTCCCTGCTGTGCGGGTTCGACTCCCATCGACGCCGCGAGTTTTTTTCACAATTATTTCAACTAAAATTCGAACAGCCACCAGCATTCGACCGACGCGCGTGTATATGGCACAGCTATAACAGGCGTCTAGTGGTCAGACACACTCATACGACGCCGGCAGGTGAATGGACGTTAGGCTCTGACGAGGAAAGCGAGGATGTTTTGGAAACGTCAGATTAAATAAAACTTTGTCGCAGGAAATGCCCCTTCTTCCTCGTCTTCAAGGGATGATGAAAGCCATATTATATCTGGACGTCTAGTATTTTCGCATTTTACCATATTAACACATAAAGGGTGTCCCAAAAAATGCATACACATTTTAAAATAATCGTAAACTTGGTGTTTATTGTAATTTTATTAGTTCAAAAATGTAAAACTATTTATTAGTAGCATTTTAGTGTTTTTTCACTGCATGTTCTCAAACTGACGTGCATTTAATCTACAGTAGATTATCTATCTGATGAAAGGTTGGAGATTGGGTGATTTAACGAACTTTTGAGGTTGTTTACTCAGTTCATTGAGGCGCAAAATGTTGTTTACTAGAATTAAATTCCGTTCAGCTCAGTATACTGGGAGAAACTATGGACGAAAATGGGCGAAATCCAGCGTTGGTTGATACCCGAGGAATTCCCTATGCTATTAAACGTTGTGGAAAAGAACTTCTTGTGTGTGCATGTTGCACTATAAAAGAGCATTCATTAAAAGCAGGAAACTTTTAATTATATCTATTCCCAAATCGGAAAACTTTGTTTACATTCATGACATTGAGGTTAGTGTACTTATGACATTGCGCATTATTCTCAGAAAAAGAAGAACGATGTTAGTTTAAAATATTCTATTTTGCAAATCTGCTAAGTTTTGTGCCATAAAATTGATTTATAAACTTTTGAGGCTGTTACGTGCTATACCTCAATAAAAAGTATACATTGTATATTTGAAGGGTTGCAGGCAAGGAGTACGTATGAGGACTTTATAAGTGCACAGAAACTAAATCGATTGTACAGTCAATTAAAAGTTGACGACAGTTATCATAGCACGCATTTGGGTGAGTTGTCGCGGGACAATACGAAACAGTTTTCTATAAAATTGCCGTTGATATTATTGCCTCTGTGCTCTGCATTTGTTATTGTTGAACTGAACCTAGAAGCACCCAAATACACTGAAAACTGTTCCGATTTAAAAATAAAAGTTAGCTCTTTCATTTATAACAAAAGATGAGTTATAATATTTAGGGAAATCAATAAACCGGCCAAAATTTCTCATTCTGATCTTGACTTAATCTTAAAAAAAAAGTAAAGTACGCAGATATCCGACGCCAAAATATATAACTAAAGCAATTCTTCAAGAGGTAACTTGTTATAGAACATTTTAAAATCAATCACAGGCGTATTCATTCGCAAATTTTGATGTGGACCTCCATTTTTCTCGGCAATGAGTTGACATTTTTGGGTGGTTCTGAAACCATGACACACGTAGAGAGCTGCCAAAGGAAAAAATGTTAAAAAGCTTGGTATTTAGGTAAACGCTCTTAATATATATCTTATTTTAAAGGTTTTGGTAAGTACTTAGAAAAAATTTGTCATTTATTTTCAATCGGCTGAAGCTAGCGAAAATCGTAAAGTCCAAATAAGCATTTCAAGGAAGATCTGAACCTCTTCCTAATGGAAAATCAAAATAATCACAAATATCTGGCGGTAGGCAATTACTCTTAGTGTACAAAAATGGTACGTTTGCAATTGCACCTGACAATTCCATTCAAATTTATTAGTCACTGACCGGCATGTCCGCACGTGAGCCTAAGAAATATTTTATTCTTGTATTCTTCCAATGGGGCGTAGCGAGCGCAAACGTGGTTGCCTGAGTCCAACGTAACTCAAGCAATGCATAAACGAAAGAAACAACTAGCAGTTCTCGTGAAAACGTGTTAGAATACATAGTCGAAATTCGGGCTGTTCGGTAACAGCCATACATTACATTGCACATAATAGGGAAGCATATACATTCAAAAACTTTTCAAAAGGATTATTTTCCAACGTCCTTTTACTTGTGCTGCTTTATTTACTCGGTGGTTTTGCACGAACAGGCTTCCTTTACATGTGAAACATAAGTTTACCTAGTACACCCGATTTTAACTTTTTTGGAATTTCGCTAAAAATGCTAATATTTCAATAAAACTTCATATTCCTTCATAAATCACAATATGCCCTTTTATGAAGAACAACCGTTACTTTATTGCTGTAAGACTGTGGGAGCCGCAGCTTGGGCTGCGTTTGTAAAAGTCGTTCGATTTCATGAGATAGTGAATGTACTGTAGACGCTGCTGACAACGCAAAGCAATGAAATCGCATACGCCATGAAACTATGGAATTCGTATTTGTTCAATGGTTTCTTTCTTTCTTTCTTTCTCAATTATTTAAAATATAGTCAAATGCAGTGAGAGAACAATAAACTGATACTTCTAAAGAGTTTTACATTATTGAAATAATAAAATTATGATAAACATTAGGGTTACAATTGTTCAAATTGTGTATACATCTTTTGGGACACCTTGTTTATCTATATATCCACATATATAAATGTATCGACTCAGGAAGGGACGCACATAGATTTATTGGCTTGCTAAAGCAAACAAGCTTTGTGTGGGTGGTCAGAGTCACGCGCAGGCCAACATCAGCCAAACTATAAAAACAGAGTTTCCGTTGAGTTCGAACAATCTCTCACGGAGAATTTCAGAAGATGAAATGGCAAACAGACGTTTGTTTTCGATAATCTTCATCAGGCCTTTACATTTGTATGGTAATTAAGTAAATGAACTATGCGGGTTGTTAGAAAAATAGAACGGTTGTCAGGGCAAGGGAATAGGGGGGCGGAACGGGGGTCAAATCTGATCAGAATTAGGGGGAACTGGTAGTCGGCTGAGGTGCTAAGCTGCTGGCTGTTGGATTAGCAGCTTTTGATCATGGTAACTGCAGCGCCACGACGAAGCTCTTTTGGGCCTACAGGACCGGTCGGTGTAGCCTGATGGCGGCCGCTTCTGCTGTAGCCAACAGACGCTGTCCAAGAAATTTTGAGCAGCCTGAGGGTACCTTTTAGATCACTTGGAAGACCTCTTTGGCATCCACCCGATGGTTTGAGTCTACCAGATGCGCTAGAATGGAATTATTTACACCTTTTAGTTGGCCCTTCCCTAACCACTCTGGAATGTGTTCTCGTAGTCTTTTTGGACAAACACCGGCTCGTGCGACCAATATATCTCACCCCACAGGAGCAGGTAAATGAATATATGCACATAGAGGTGGTCTGGGCTGGCAGTTTGTCCTTGATTTGTCCGTATAGGATGGGAGAAGTCGAGAACAGTACATGGGCGTTGGCTGCTGGGAAGGTGGTTGCTCCACGGAGAATTGTTAAGTTTTTCGGCAAGAGTTTCATAATATTGGATCAGATTTGGAAACCACGCTGGTAGACACAACTTCGGCTGTCGTCTAATAAACATAAATAAAGAAACATTTGATCAAGTAACTCAGAATGGTAGCCGATTCTCTAGTGCTTCACTGGTGACTTTACTTTAAGTAAAAAAACCGCAATTTCAAAAAGGTTTCTGGAATTCAGAAACGTTAACGCTTGTGATTTCATTGTGGGAATGTGCAAACAAGGTGCTCCTATTGACGAAATTTGATTTTTGTTGTATCTTTCTTTCCTGCCACGATGTCCTCTCAATAAGATCTGCAAAACTCGAGTGGTTGCAGTTAAGATCATCATCTTGAGAGTCAGATTGAAGGCTGCATTCTTTAGACTTTACTTTAAATTTTTGTATGTTTCGTCGATTTACGGTTAATTTCTAATAACCATAACTGCTCGATTGTGTTTTTTAAAACATACATTGGTGGTTGAAGAAGGTGTGCATATAGTTTTAAACTTTTGCTACTCAAAAACAGCTATCTGTCGGTTTCGTCTACATAACCTGTCTTCTACCATTATCGAATTAAAAGGGTCCAGGTCTTCCGTTTTCTCTGTCGTAACACACATCCGATGACCACGGTAAAAAGCAATCCTAAAAGTTCACTGACATAATTACAGACACCAGTCGTTAACCGTAGTTTCGTTTTTGAATTCTATGCGCACATCGCAGTCCCACAGAGCTTTTAACTAAAAGACTCAGAAAGTTCTAAACAACGATTTCTTTCGGACTTCTACTTGGATGAGTCGTAAAAGACATTTGTTTTAGATGTTTTTGTACGTAATCTACGTCTCTAACGTACGTTCCGGAACAGGTTGATCACACAGGTGCTATCCATTCTTCCCTACAAAAGAAAAATAATGTTAAGGATGCGAAAAATAAGCGTTATTAGCAACAAAACAGGGGAGACTGGGTGGGCCACTTCTGGCTTTTGAATGATCTAATCAGGGTCCAAGACTTGGTATATCTCTTCTTTTTTAAATATTTAAGTCCAATTTTGCAACATATTTATAGCTAAACCGCTGTTTAGGAAGTAATTAGGGCAGGACTTGGTAAAAAGTTAATGTTTACACCCCGAAACATTGTTTTGATGCACGGTCATTTAGTAATGTAGTAAGATGGGCTTCACATACAGACTAAAATCAAGTTAATTGGCAATTCCTTTCCTATATCAGTTATCTGCCCCTTTAACAAAATGGGACGTGCGTCATATGCTAGTATAGGTTGCGCAATTACCTATCCACTATTTCGTATACTGCGAGAGGATTGAGATCAAAGTTACTTATTTGAAACAAGCCGTAAGTGTCATTATTTCCTACGGATTTTCTACATAAATTAACCTGTATCGTCCGTTCCGTTAAGAGACCCCACAAAATACCTGTTATGCCTGTGATAGAGGTAGTCTTGCATGAATGTGCTATGGTATCGATATAAGTTTCAGTTTATTGAGGAATATGTAGGTAAATTAACTTTGAGTTTCCTATTTGTAAATGTGTGTCGTGTATAGCTAATTTTGGATCCAGACCTTGCTTCTTAACAAATCTCATAATAACGACATAAAGTAACCCCCACAACGAGAAGATCTAACTTAAACCACACTTACTGTTAATACCAAAGGATTGCACGCATTTGACCCATAAATGCACTATCTACCGGAGTAAGTGGGAGGAAAAAGCCGTTGTGGGTCTGCTCTAAACACTGCAGGGTGAAAATAGCATAGCTGCTGGAATTGGTTTTATTTTCTTTGACAGAATATATGCCTAGTTAATTTTGTGTTGTTGATATTGTTAAATTCTTGCGGCTGACAAGCGAAATCGATCTACAAGAACAAAAGGTTCTGCCACAGTAAAACAAATACCTTGGGAGTTTTCAAAAAGTGATAATGCAATTTCAGGAAACAATCCTCTAAGCTTCCCCGCACAATTATTTAACAGACAGAATAACAATTGGATTAAGGTCAGCCAATCGTTCTTGCAGTTTTTCACGCTAACTGATAGGCGATAATCCAAAGGCCTTTTAGACGCCCTTATCCGCCGGGCTGTTGCTCCAGTGTGTAATTTCAACTTTAGCACCTACTAATTAGGTAGTTGATTGGTCTCTGGTGAGACTTAGAGAGGGAGTGACAATATGTCGCGTGGTAAATGTACAAAATCTGATAACTTTCTCATTAGTAAAACGCATACTTGTTTTCTTTTTCCATAGTTCCTACGCTAGTAAGAAAGAGGAGATAAATTAAACGCTAGAACTCAGTCAGTCTTAAACTAGCTTATTCGGAACGTTAATATTCGCTCTCATTCAAAAAATATTTTATTTGACCCAGTTAAAAGAATCTACGGTCTCGACGGATTCAAACCTATACCAGTAAGGGAAAGGCTCCAGCACAGTCAGAATACTACTCAAGTGATCTACGAGCTCCCCACCGAGACACGTGAGTTTAATCAAACTTGGGGCCATTTTCCTCTGCCAAACCCGTCTATTAATAAAGTGTGGCTTCCAGATTGATTGCTCAGCAAATCCTGCTTGGGCTGTCAGCTTAATGTATCAGAATTGGTTGATTCGCTATGCTGCAAGAGGCTGGGCCATAAATGTCCATTCAAGTCTCCCTTGCCTTTGTTGATTCTACTGTATTATGCATTACAAGTGCCTATGCGACTGCATGCGAGGGCTCTAGGTTGAGCGGCAAGGCAAGCCGGGACGAGTATATTCCGTTACCAGATCGCTGAGTGCCATAACATTCATACTATTCCTGATCGCAACCGATAAAAATAACGGAACCGTGGTGCGATGGCAGAGTGTTCTCCATGACCAAAGGTCTCGGGTTCGGATCTCGAGGGTCGCCACCCCTGGGATTGGGTATACCAAGCGCATAATAGCTAATAGGCCAGAAATTGCCATTCCATTTTACCCTGTCTTTGTGGGTTCCACTCCATCAAGTCACTATGCGACTGACTGCAATGGCTCTATATTGAGGTCCAGGGCACAACGGCACATCAAATGCTCCTGAATCAGATCAGTGAGCCCCCTAGCATTCACACACCGATCAGTTAAAAAACGCACTCGTCCGTCCAAGGTGCCTTTGGAGCTCACAATCGAGCCTGCGCCGCAAGGCGGCTAGTTATATAGACAGAAAGACATTACCGACAAAGACAAGAGACTGAGACAGCCATTTCTGACGTATTAGCTGTCATCAGCCAGCCACATCCACACCCAAGTGGTGTTTCACCCGAGCCTCAAAATTGCAACCTTTCTGATCAGTGTAAATGCCCTAACCATTGAGCCACGAGCTCGTTGACTTGCCAGTTTTTGATCAGGAATATACAGTGGCAGATCGTACACCAATCACAGACAAAATGCAGTCTTTTCAGCAATAGTATTTACTCGCGAAGATGCAACAGGAGATACCCTCCCATTCCTGGGCATGCGAATACAACGACTCTCTGATGGGGAACTCAGAGAAGGTGGGTTACCCGGGAAGGCGGGTTACCTATAAGCTTAACTGCTGGCTACCTGGCGCGGCCACAAGTAGCCTATAGTGGAACGACCTTCAGTAAAGATTAGCTATGAAATAACCAGGCTCTCGGGTCTGACGAATAAGCAGTTGCGGATGCAGCAGCGGCAGTGCTACCAAGGCGCGGCGGGCCGAGGCCTGGCAAGCCAAAAACCTATTAAGTGTTGCAAAGCCTGACGACGGTGCTGTGACATGGCGAGCGTGAGCCGCCATTAAATAAGTTCACTTGCCACCGCTGCCTTGTGGTTAGGCTATTGAGCAAAAGTGCTAGAGGAGACAACCTCGAACAAACAATCCACGCGGCTGTTGGGGACCCGCTCGTACCCGAAATTCGCAAGTCACCTCAATATATTTCGTGTCCCATAACTGTAATACGATTCATGCTACATCGTCCGCGGCAACCAACACGCTCCGCAACCCTTGTCCAATGGTGCGGGCGAATAGTATGCAAGCTAGACTAATCAATCGAAATCGGATTCTTGGTATTGGATGATGGAATGTGCGAGCTTTCCTGGCCCCTGGTACCCAAAGCCTGACGGTGCGCAGCCTTTCTCAATACAACGTCGATGTCTGCTGCCTGTCCGAAGTCCGACTCCCTACCTTCGGCGCTCAGGAAATAAAAGTTCCTGGAGCTGACTCCCACTTTACCCTATATCACAGTGGCATCCATGACTCCTCCGGCAGACATGGTGTTCAATTGCCCTCTCGGAACAAGCGAGCCGTGCACTACTTGCCTGGGAACCAGTCAATGAACGCATGGCTTATGTGCGCTTGAAGGGCCACTTCGCAAACATATCTGTGGTCGCGGTATATGCACCAACATCCGCTGTGACTAGCGTGATAAAGAGATGCTTTACTCAAAGCTACAGACATTGGTTGAAAGGCTTCCTCGCCGCGATCTGTTGATTGTTGCCGGGGATTGAAATGGCCGAACTGGGCTGGGCGACTCCACAAAAAGCCATCTTATTGGCCGCTTTGGGCTTGGTTCTCGATGTGAGAATGGCGACAAATGGCTGAACTTTGCTGAACGGAACCGACTGTTTGTAACAAACACGTGCTTCCAGCACCACAACAAACACTTGCTGACCTGGTACTCCACCGACGGCCATACAGCCAGTCAGATTGACTTTATTTTAGTCAGCTCAAGATTCCGCAGCTGGGTTCATTATGGTCGGTCACTGCATGGTGCTGAGACTGGTAGTGCCCATGGCTCTGACCACGTCCTCGTTCGCACACGCCTTGAAGCTCACCTGTCATCTGCACCCAAAGTGCCCCGCGCTAGACGCCTCGATGTCACAAAAATCCGGCAGCCCAACACCGCTGAGGCCATAAACAGAGAAATCCGGTCCTGTTTCACGGCCCGCGCCGACAGAGGAGGGGGTAACCCATAGTCCTCATCGAAAACGTCAGTCTATGGAGCAGCCGAGAAAATTCTTGGATGCACCCAGCGGCGCCACAGTGATTGGATTAGTGGACGAACCCTGCAGTTGTCTGCGGAGACAGCCCAAGCTAGGGGCCGTAATGACGATTCTTTCTGCCAACTCAGAAAGATGATAGCAAAATCGGCCAGAGAGGATCGAAAGAAATACTGGGTTGAAATTGCGACTTCCATGGAGCAGGCCTCAAACATTGGTGATGCTCGAAAGCTTTACCAACTTATTCGTCAGGCTAGTTGTAAACTGGCTTCACTAAGTGACTCAGTTCGTGATGGGAGTGGCAGCTTTATTGCTGACAACGCAACCAAGATCGAACGCTGGCGTAAGCATTTCGAACACCTCCTCAACTTTGATATGGAGCCAACCACCCCCTGCTCCCATCAACGGTAGAGCCTCCTCCATCTTTCACTTATCCAGTGTCCTGCGACCCGCCTTCTAAAGCAGAAATCGCCGATGCCATAAAAAGGCTGCGCAACAATAAGGCACCTGAAGAGGACGGCATACTTGCTGAAATCTACAAGTCTTGTGCCTAAACTCTGGCGCCTTGGCTCCATGAGGTGATGGAACAAGCATGGAAAGATGAGACCGTTCCTGACGACTGGGGCTCAAGCATCCTTTTGCCTGTCCACAAGAAGGGAGACAAGACAAAATATGAGAACTACCATGGCATAAGTCTCATTGAAATTGCTGCGAAGATGTTCGCTATCGTTCTCCTCAGGCGGTTCCAGTCTTTGCGCGACTCCAGGACGCGACCCAACCAGGCTGGATTTCGTGCTGGACGTGAACGTGTGGATCAAATATTCACACTGAGACGGATCCTTGAATTCCGCCATAGCTACCGACAACCAACGGCCGTTTAAGTTGTTGAAATTGCCATTGCATTTGACTCCGTCCATCGTGACTTCCTATGGCGGATAATGGCATTTGATGGTGTTCTACCAAAACTAATCGCCATTGAGAGAAGAGAAGAATGCTATATTGAGGATTTTACAAACCTGAATTTTCAGCAAAATGGCTCCATTCACGGAGAGCAGATGATTAGGTAAATAAAGGGTAATTTTAAGAGGACAAAGGTAAAAGGTCATGTAATACTCACAAGTAAAGCTTTTCACGCCATTCACTTCAACTATGGAGACAGATCGGCTTTCAACTTCTCCATTTCCGCTTCTTCACACGCTTTTTTCTTCGTGTTATCATCCTACGGAGAATTTTCGATTTTGATGTTGTTGGTGAATTGCATATGCGACAGATTGGCCGCATTTGACAAATACTGGGATGGTGATATGTTGTAGATAAAATAACTTGTTTTCGTGCATTTAAAAAGGTAGCAGCGTACTGTAGATATGACCTCATGATCACAAATGCAGACAAACAAAGCAGAGGATTAGAGAGGATGGTATAGGATAATACATTCCCACGTGAATGGGGAGCAAAAAAATGGGTGGCTTAAATTCAAAAGCCGTGATCAAGGCAGCTAACGCTTCACCACTGTGCGGGTTTTAGTCTACAACAACCTCTCAGAACCTTTTGCTATTCAGTCAGGCGTTCAGCAAGGCTCTGTCCTGTCACCCATCCTCTTTAACTACGTCATTAAGTGGGTTCTTTGGAAGGCCCTACAAGAAGATGACGGTATTGAGCTTGCATCTAGGCGCCGGTTGACTGACCCTGACTGTGCCGAGGATATCGCTTTGCTAGCATCAAGCTTTGGCAATCTTTAGTCTATGGTGCGACAGATGAACGAGATAGCAAAAACGGCCGGTTTGTCCATAAACGCTGGGAAGACCAAAGTGTCTTCATGCTGCATCCCAGCCGAAGACTAGGCAACTCTCCAGATTAGTGGCTGCCAACTTGAAGAAGTAGATAGTTTCAAATACCTCGGAGCTAGGTTGCTGCCGAATGGACAGAGTAAGGATGACATTGTCTCCCGAATTGACGCAGCACGACGAGTGTTCTCCCATCTTCGGAAGTGCTTATGGACCCGACGCGATATTTCTATCTCAGCAAAGATCCGTGTGTACCGAGCATCTATGCGGTCTGTTCTCCTTTACGGATGCGAATGTTGGGCTATGCGCGTGGAGGATGAACAGAAACTGGAAGTCTTTGGCGACTACTCTATGAGGAGTATTCTTCGAGTGAAGTACACCAACTTCATCTCAAATGAGGTAGTCCGCACTCACTGTGACAAAATCACAAGGATATCCCAGGCCATTCAGGAAAGACGGCTGAGGTGGTTTTGACACGTTCTTCACCGCCAACCTCAAGAGCTCAGTGCTAGTGCCCTCGACTTGAAACCGTTGTCTAATTGGAAACGTCGAAGAGGGTGTCAACTCAACACCTGGCTCCACTCAGTCCGTCAAGACATGGAAGTTATTCTTGGACCTTCGGTATTCGGTCTCCGGCGCTGGCGAAGAGATAAGGTCGAACTTTCCAGGTCTGCCGCCACGGATCGTCGCGCGTGGAGAAGCACCATACGGAATAATATTGAGGCCGGCTAGATCAGTCATGATCACAGCCGTAACAAGTACAGGTAAAAATAAGTAATAAGCGTCTACCGAAAGGACTCCACTGCATAAATCATTCTTACATATGGGAGTAATCACCCTGCGGCCCATAAAAAAGACGCGTTCGTATTCTTTTTCAACGGACATATCACTATTGCAGTAACGATTGGTTGCCCAAGAGAGAACTAGCGTAATTTTATAAATTGTTCCGGTCCAATAAATGTCCATCAAGCTTTCTCAAGAATTGCCTCAGATGTCAAGGTAAAGCAGAAAACCTCGTTCCCAATAGAGGTATATTGTCACGGAAATCTTATTCCCTACCTAAGATGAATGGAATCTTTGAAACCATCCCTCAACAACTTAATCGTTTTGGCTTCTTCTTCGCCCACAAACCCGTATCATTACTGCTCACAAGTCTACGTCGGGTGAAGGAACCCCTACCCGTAAAAAACAAAGAAATGTTATTTACCGCATACCGTGCGCCTTCTATCCTTGTGTAAAAGAACACACAGACCGACGTCTCGAGACTCACATCCACGAACATAAGTTAGCCATTCGCCGGCGGGATTCTTTAACATTCGTATTTTCGCACTCCTTTGAGTGTGATCATCGCTTCAATTAGGATGGCACCGAGGTGATCGCCATGGCTAACCCAAGACAAGCGAACCATTTCCACAAAGCTTGGCACCCCAGCCCGGCCAGCATCAACAGGCACATGGATCTCGATTAACATTACGTCGGTTTACGCGCATGGACCACGAACTTGCGTCCAGCGCGAAACAACGACAGTCGATCCGTGCTCAGACAAGTAGAATTTCACTGATTCTTCATGCCTTCGGACACGTGGCCCACAATCTAAACTTTCACACACCCTCTCACTTGCAACACCTATCGCAACAGATTTCGTGTCACCCTAATCCCCCTGCACTCCACCCCTGTTCGATGTAATCTCTGCCCCAAACCCTCTTGTACGACAATCGTAGCCCTCACTTTCTATTCAGTCTGACAACCAGCAAGTACGATCTGCTTTAAAATTCACGAGTACCCCTCAATTTTCCAAAGAGCTTCTGTATTTTCATCATATCAGCTCGGAATGCAAACTATGTATTTCACTTATACATATATATATATATATATATATATATATATAGCAGTAAGTGGGGTATATATAGCAGAGAGGGGGTGACAGCGTTTGGAAGTAAATTGATACAGAACTGTTTCGGGCTTATTAGCCTTCATTAGCCAAGCATAACCCTGAATACCAACTGGTTGGACAACACAAAAAAACGCACTCACAAACTGCGCAGTTGGTCCACCACTGGGGTCTATCAGATGGGTCATAAGCACTTAATCGAAACACAGTTCATCAGCGCCTCGCCATCTGCCATTTGCTGTCACTGCTTATCGGGTATATAGTCACTCACAAATGTGCGAACACCGATCGAATAGGCTTCCAAACTAAACAAAGTTCATGTGGTGGTCAGAGGTCCCCAAAGGGTGACCGCCTGCCAGGCCGATTCCGGCCAAGTCATAATAGCAGTAAAGGGGGTATGACAGCATTTGGGGGTAACTTGATACAGAACTGTTGCGAACGTATTAGTCTTCATCAGCCAAGCATAATCCTGAACACCAGCTGGTCGGACAACACAAACAAACGCACTCACAAACTGCGCAGTTGGTCCACCACTGGGGTCTATGAGATGGGTCATAAGCACTTCATCGAACCGCAGTTCATCAGCGCCTCGCCACCTGCCATTTGCTGTCACTGCTGATCGGATATGTAGTCACTCAGAAATGTGCAAACACCGATCGAATAGGCTTTCAAACTAAACAAAGTTCATATGGTGGTCAGAGGTCCCCAAGGGGTGACCGCCTGCCAGGCCGATTCCGGCCAAGTCATAATAGCAGTAAGGGTCTGTTGGGTACCTCCGACTACCACATGAAATTTGTTTAGTTCGGAAGCCTATTCGATCGGTGTTCGCATATTTGTGAGTGACTATATACCCGATTAGCAGTGACAGCATATGGCAGGTGGCGAGGCGCTGATGAACTGCGGTTTGATGAAGTGCTTATGACCCATCTGATAGACACCAGTGGTGGACCAACTGCACCGTTTGTGGGCACTTTTGTTTGTGTTGTCCGACCAGCTGGTGTTCAGGGTTATGCTTGGCTGATGAAGGCTAATAAGCCCAAAACAGTTCTCTATCAAGTAACCCCCAAATGCTGTCATACCCCCCTTAATGCTTTTATGACTTGGCCGTTATCAGCCTGGCAGGCGGTCACCCGTTGGGGACCTCTGACCACCACATGAACTTTGTTTAGTTCGGAAGCCTATTCGATCGGTGTTCGCACATTTTTGAGTGAATATATATATATATATATATATATATATATATATATATATATATATATTGAGAAGGCAAGGCGATCATGGGAACAAAGGAAATTATTGTCCTGACTTTTCAGCATTAAACAAGCTTCCATTGTTAAAGTTGGTAGGTGCACGAATGTTCACAGTATTGATAGGTTAAATTTATCTAGGCATGGGGATGGCTGTTGTCTTGCGGTTGCGGGCTGGTTTCGTCAAGGGGTGGTGGTGGCGTTGGTGTGACAGTTAGCATTGATCAGGTTCGCATTTTCTCGTCGGTTGGGCTCGGTCGACTTCATGCCATCTCAGCTATGTCCGGGAACACGCATATTTGCTTCTATCAGCAATACATATGTATATATGAGAAGAAAGAGCCATAATTGTGTTTTCCCTGACGTTTCAAAAACAGACAAGGTTCCGTCCTCGGAGACAGTACGCAACCAATAGTACAAATTGAGGAGCCTTCTTTCCCCTTAGGTCCCCAAGACTGGAGACAGCTGCAAATGGACGAAGGTCAAAAATCCGTCGGACGGCATTACCCGGTCACCTTCATCCACTCATCAAGTGGAACGGTAATTGATGGGCCCTGACCGACACAAGCCCCCTTTCGCTAAATTAACCATGTTGGCCATCAATCTATGAATAATATGAGGCGCGGTACGACAATTACCACCGAAGACGGAAAGTCGTTTGTTTTTGAAACGTCAGGAAAGACACAATTATGGTTCTCGAGATCACCCTTGCTTTTCCTTTTTGCCCGGGAATCGCACTTTTGCTTCCATCGACAATATATATATATATATATATATATTCACTCAGGAATGTGCGAACACCGATCGAATAGGCTTCCGAACTAAACAAAGTTCGTGTGGTGGTCAGAGGTCCCCAACGGGTGACCACCTGCCAGGCCGATTCCGGCCAAGTCATAATAGCAGTAAGTGGGGTATGACAGCATCTGGGGGTAACTTGATACATATATATATATATATTGAATATATGGGCATAGCTAATCTGGTAATGGAACAAAAGTTTCCGTTTCACCCTGGACGAGCCAATGAGCCCATGATGCAATGGTAAAGTGGTAAAATCAGCGACCAAAGGTCTCTGGTTCGAATCTCGGGTTTCCAACACTTGAGATGGCGTATGACTGGCAGATGAAAGCTTAAAAGCCAAAAATGGCCATCCCGTTCTCCGATGCTTCGTCGGATCCATTCCATATATGTAGATAATGGTAGATGAGCGTTCGGCGATCGCCCCAAGACTTAATCGTCTGTAGAATTAACCAATATCGCACAATCGCAAATAAAATGAGCTTTTATTAACATAAACTCGATATAATTCGCCTTCAAAAATATTGCGTTCAAGAGATGTGATTTTATTGGAAGCTCCTAAAGCTGGGACTATGCAAGCTTGTTAGACTGCGGTATATCCTCCGAAGAATTCGCAACCCGCAGCCGGACTGTTGTCAATAGACGAGAGGCGTAGTATGTATATAATTTACAGTTTCATAAAAGCCTGTGCATAAATTGGTGCAGATTTCACCATGCATTTGTCATTACAATTACTGGTTTACGCTTATTTGACAGAAATGGACGCAGGTTCAGTTACTAAGAAAACATGCTTAAACATGTTAATGCTCACCATAAGGGAGAGACCTTTACCATACGCAATTACAATTATATCTGCTAGTTGATCTAATCTATTAGAAAGAATAATGTTCTCGCAACCATTGTATCCTTATTCAAAGCAACGCCTCCCACCGTTAATTAATTCCTCAAAAAATAGAAATACACATACAAGCCATTCTTCTGTAAAACTCAGTACTTCTCAAATCGTCGTCATTTCGTCAGCTGCCATTGGGCTTACCAGCATAGTTACATTACGCCCATTGCCTACCTTTGCAATTGATGACAAATGTTGAAGCAAATTTAGTAGAGAAGTTGGTTGCGCTTTACATTTTAAAGTTTACAACATGTTAAAGTAAGAGTCTTTGATTCCGTTTCGGCAACATTAGCCTACGAAAGTTTGTTCCGGGAAAATAATCCATCAAGGCAGTGAATAAGACTAAATTAATTGAACTCTGCGCCTCAACGATCTCTGAGTGTTCATTATTTTTTCTTTGACATAAGTTAACACAATCCGCATTCAGCTTAGGGTCCACATCAATTGAACAGCTATATTATCATATGAAATTGGTGGTTGAAGAAAGAGATTCAATAAAGAAACTCATACAACATATAATACAGAGAGTTAAGGTATTTTACATAAGACTCACCAAATCAAGATCAGTTAATACAAGTAAAAAAGTCAACCACCATCCACGTTTACGCAGTTTGTAAGCCCAGAATAATTTTTTTCTGTTGCAGCTTCAAAACATTGAGTCTCAAGGATGATCGATCTTCATGTTCGCAGGGTGATTAAAACACGAAAAATGGTTTAAATGAATGTTGGTTTGAACTATTATAGAAACGCGGCATATGAGAAGACCGCAAATGTGCTCAAAAAGGAAGTTTACCAATAACAAAAGGCTGCTCTTATTACCAAGGACAATACCTGGTTTGGCGGCGAGCAAAGCCAATGGCGTAAAATTGTCACTATAGAAAACGAATTTCCTGAAAAGTCGAAAGTCGCATAGCTTAGAATTGCGCTTGATCTTTTGACATACAGCCAGCCGTAGGAGGTCTGGAATTATTGCAGACATGCGTCATCTGAATCCTGTCAAAATATGTGCTCCCTTTTGTTGGGGTAATCAACCACAAAACCGAAAGAAAACTTTACAAACGTAGTAAAATTGATATGAGCATGGACCACCTTTGTGTCAAATCTGCAGTTTGTGGCATAACCTCCTGCGCGCTTCATGCGCCAGTAACCAAGTTGAAATATACCATGAATAAGATGCTTACGCAATTAATTTCACAGTCCCTTCGGCTGTGTGCTTTGCATGTATTCTGAATCATCCCAAATTAATGCGCTTTTTTGCTCGTGTTGAGCTTGCCGATCGGGTTTTGATACAAACTTTGATAAAAATGATGTGCATGTCGGTCTAGACAGGACACGGAAATAAAAATGCTCTGCCAAGTTAAAATAGGGGGCCTTGTGATGCATTTCAGGAGAAATAGATACTCCTGCGGATTAGCCCTAGCACTACGCGTAGCATAAAACGAAACTGTAACATTAATCCTAACCCTAGCCAGGTCAGGTCTGGCTTATTAAGGGAAACATAGGCAAATGCATTTGAACTCCCTAGTGATACAAAGCAGCTATGAATTACCCTGGTTCAGCAGAACATTTCAAAGAAAGGCGATGCCAATAAATGGAAGTAAGTAAAAGGAGCAAACAGTGATAAAGCTCCTTAGGCATTTTACGGAAATTCTAGAAGTTTGAACGCCATTTAAGGGGTTTTAAGGAGAAAAACTGTTGCTCGTGTGACAAAGGTATATACAAGGTGGGATGGCCTATGTCTGAAAATAAATAGTGATGCGCTCCTTCGTACATGTTTCCATGTCCTAAGAGTCACCTAAGAGCAGGGTCGCAGAGGTCCTACCCCAAACTCAAGCAGTATAGTTAACACAAAATCAAACATGAAGCCTTTATATAATCTGACGCTAGTTCCGACTCTGACCTTAACTCCCACCTTAAACCGAACTCTAAACGTGACCCTAACCCTTCACGTAATTTATCCAGCATTAAGCGCGAAGCCTATGTATTGTGGACAATCATTTTTCCTCTGTCCCCTTTAGGCAGTTAAACAAGGCACCCAGACACTCGCTCGTGCAGTTGTGTTTTTGGGCTCAAGCTAGAGCCCGACAAGTAACCATAAGTGGCTTTCTCAGTCTCCTCGCTATTTGTCGTTAATCTCTTTCTTCTGAAATGTCACGTATTAGCTTGCTTTTGGCTTTTTCAAGAAGACAGAATTCTGCCTGTTTTAGCATAATCACCAGATCATCAATTTATGCATATTAAAAAAATGAAGCAATGAAGGTTTTATTTTTAGCTGAAGCCCATTCCCGTTCTTTACACTTATACTACTTGACGTACTCTGAAAGCATTTTGACATAAGCAAAATGTGCTTTCAAGATTTAGGTGCATGTGCAAATAATGACGTGGTAAACGGGGGTCGGTGCGGTTATTTCCAAAACTGGCATCGTACTGTTATCTAATCCTTCTTGACAGAGCTATTTACTTCGGCCTTGTTTATATCATTCCATTTAGTAAGTGAAGGTCTGAGAAGATGCATCGACCAAGAAGTTTAATGAAAGTTTTCAAACGCAGGAGTTCGGATAGTATGCTCAACCAACCATGTTTTACATGCAGATGGTAAGAGACAAAGAATGCTTTTATTTTGAAGGTTATATCCAAAATTTTCAGCAAAAATGGCTCCGTTCACGGATAACAAGGGATAAGGTAAGGTAAAATGTCATAGAATACTCAAGGTTAAGGGTTACACGATATCCACATCTTTTATGAATACAGATAGGCTTTCAACTTCTCCATTTCCGTTTCTTTACGCGTGAAGTAGCGTGCTAGGAATGGGAGTATGGAGTGCTTATATGCCGATGTACCGCAGAACATATGACGGAAGCTTCGGCGCATAGAAGGGTAAGACTTCGCAGCCATAAGAGCAGAGAGGAGAGAGTGAGCGAGCTCATTAAAGATGTGATCAACAAATTGCATGACCGTTTTAAAGTGTTACTGAATTACAATGTCAGCTAAAATCATAGGAAGTTGAAGAGAGCATTCGGAAGATACGTTTAAAAATCACGAGGTCCTTTTGAAATAAAGCTGGAAGAGCATGCATGCTGGGGAGCATGCAGGCATCGCCAGATTAGGGCTTGTTGTGTGCGATATGAACGCAAGCGGCGGATATCATATAAAGTCTACGGATTTTGATAAAAAGGCCTTCAGTATGATAAGTAAATGAGAGGTTAGATGACAGAGTAACACCAAGATACCAGAAAGGGGATACTGCGTTGGGCAGAATGTCAACGGTTACAGGACTGGGAGGGGTCGCAAATAAAAAACACACTGGACTGACTTCTGGTTGTTGAATAGAAGGCAATTTGCTGACGACTATGCTGAGATGGGGTTAAGGCCATCCTTCAGTAATTGGCGATGTATCTGACTTTTGAGACGATGGCCAACAACCATATCATCACCATATGGTAGCTAAGTCGTCAAAAACTAGCAAAATAAGGGGAGGAAGGTTCACGCGGTGGAAGCCACCATATATAACAATAACATATTCACAATACAGTATGACCACTTTAAGGGAAAGAAAATAAAAAAAAGAACTAAAGCACCTTGGCATGTAGAGAGGGAAATGTAAATACCAACATATATAATACCTTAAGGCTTACTTATGAATCAAGGCTTGCAGACTACAGCAATGGTGTCTATTAAATCTTCCGAATAAGAAAATAAGGACTTACAATTTGTGCACCATTGCTAGTTTACAAAAATAGCCGCTCCACCAACTCTGCTGCTGGATAGAGGATTTCGGTCCGTAGGACAACATCAAAAGCCGGCGGTGTAATAAGTTGCGACTTAATATCGCTGTTAAGCCAAAGTCTTGAAGACAAATATCTGCAAACTTACTGTGTTCCTTTTTCAACATAAGTGCCGATAATTCGATGCTTTCGTTAAAGAGCGATCTGCAAATGTTCGATATAAAACCTGGAAGAGACATTGAATTCAATAGTTGACGCTTCATTGCCTGTTGCCATCCACAACGATGTTTTCTTCTTCCTATGTTCGTCCTACGGAGAGTTGCTGACATTGATGAATTGCAAATGCGGCACATCGGACGAAAGGGGCAAAAACTGGCATCATGGACTGTCGTAGGTAAAAAAAAGAATTGTTTTTTTGCATTCAAAAACGGTAATAGTATACTACAGAGATGACAAATTATCAAAAATGCAGACAAACAAAATATAAAAATAGACAGAGTGGTATACAATATTCCCATGTGAATGGGAAGCAAAAAATATCGGCAGCTCAAATTTGGAAGCCCGCCTGTATTAATAGTTTGCCAGCTCAGGCTACCGTCATGTGCATTTACGCGTTAATTTGCTCGTGTGGGCCGAGTTAGCGCCTACCCAGAAGAATAAGTAAACAGTTCCTAGCATGGCTGAAAAAAGGCGAAGAGCATAAACAGCGCTAAGCTCGCGTATATCGTTGACGTTTGAGATCGCGTGGACACCAAACGAGGCCTTCTGTGTGATTTGTGGGGTTCCAACTGACCACCCTAAGACCCTGGGTCAGCATCTGCTAGCAATAACAGAAGCGACCGCTATCACACCGAAGAAGCCGATCTTGTGCGCACGTTAGAACCTCCTACAAGCTGCATGCCTAGCATAGCCAACAATGGCCTATCTACACGCATTCTTTAGCACCCTCTCTCTTTCGTCCTCACCGCACGTGGAACGGCTCCACCTAACACTAACTGCTGTCAAGCCCACTGTCTATTATTCCTCCTCTACCTCCACACACTCCACTTGTATGAAAGGTCCAACATTGAATGTTTTAACTTGTACCCAGTATCCATAAAAATGCCGTGGCCTTCTGATAATTTATCGGAAGCACGCGCATTCTCACCAGGTGGTCTTCGGAATCCTTTTGGAAAATTTTTACAATAATTTGGACGTGGTTATTTGACCTGAATAAGTATAATATTGGCAGAAAACATACGCATAATTGACACTCGTTGATGAACGTTTACCGACCGCTAACAAAACTCACTTGTTCCGCTTTGCCTTTGGCCTAATTTATCAGACTCTGACAGCTGCCGTAGTCACTAGTAGCCTTAGACAGATAGCGTTACCAGCAAATACAAGGGAGACTGGAATGGTCAATTCTGGTTTATTTGTCGTCGTTAGGTATTAATACCCAGCCTAAAGTGGAGCGCCACTCGAGGCTTGAGCTAGAGACCTTTTTGATCATAGTCTGACGTCCTAACCATTACGCCACGATATGGCCATTCAAGTCTCCCTTGTTTGTTCCGGCAATACTATGCGGACCATTACCTTTTAAAGCTTAGTTTATGCGGATTTTACGTAATCATTTTCCATCATAGGTTTATCTATTTGCTACCTTATCAAGCTCAAGAATATTTCCCTAAAATACTGTTGGTGAACGTTTGGTTATCAAGAATTACTTGCAGTTTTTTGAAAAGTAAATTCTGCTCTACCCTAACTGCCAGCTTTTCGGTTTTTCCGAATATTATATCACACAAAACTTTTGGCAGACTGGACATTTTAGCCAAGTCGAAAGAAGGTTTGTGTAGATCACTGACAGGTTAGTTGGTTTGGCTGCGCTTTCTTCGAAGTCTGACTGCATGCTTGGAGCTTAAGAAGCACATATTGAGTACATCAATTCCCTTTTATATGTTCCGGTTAGTGTTTCAAGCCTCGAACGTTTCTAGTTTTAGCAAAAAAACAATTGTTTGGCATCCTTTACATGGGAGTACAATAAAGAGAGGAAGGACGGTAGGCATCCAGAAAGCTACATGCGAGTCCTGCATTTATCATTCACACAAAGTGTCACGGATGCCAACTTTATTATTTCTGGCGCCAGCGGTTTCGGAAATCTAGACAACAGAGGTCTTTTTCGTTAAGGCAGCCAGTCAGCAAATTTTATGAATTTAAGGCGAGGAGAAGTGGAACTTCGAGCTATATTATTTGTATAGTTTTTCATTCCATTTATGGAAACAGAATGTTTCTAGATTTATAAGTCCGGCTGAATATCCAACGACTGAAGTTAAAAATGTAAACCTTGAGATGTAGAAGACGACTCGATCGCTGGGACACTGTGTTTATTTGCCTGACGTTTCGAAATCCATCTCGGATTCATCTTCAGAGACATAGTCACAGAACAGTAACAGATACAGTTTGTGTGTGTACTGGATTCCGCCGTAAAATTTAAACTTTCAGAAAAATCGATAAATCTGCTGAGTGTATTCTGATTCGTCGCGTTACCCATGACCATCTGGCCTTGCGGTGTTGGCATAAGATGATGTAGTGGCCCATCTGTTCCCCGAATGGCGGTTTGCTTTGGCCAAATTTAGTCTCAACACCGAAATTGGATTGGATAAATCATTGAATTTGTTGATGGATAGGGGGCCCGTGAACCATGACTCAAGTAATTCTCGGCAAAAGAACATCTGGAGTTGTCGACAGGATCTGGTGCAGTTGCGGGCAAAGCAACTACGTCGGAGAAACTGGCAGTCTTCTCAAGATGCGAATTGCCGAACACGCGGCAGCAGTGAGGCGAAATGATGCCAATTCTCAAGTTGCGGCTCATTCGACGATACCCGGCCATACATTCAAATTTGATGAGCCCGAAATTCTTGCAAGAGGTGACAATCGAGTGAGCCAAGAATTACTTGAGTCATGGTTCATGGGCCCCCAATCCATCAACATCGAGTTGTCTTCTACTTCGCAATTACTTCCTGGGACTCGCATGTTTGCTTGTTTTGGCAATACAAACCTTGTTGCAGGGATAGACACATCTGATTCTTCAAACTTCCATGCAGTTAATGGACAAAGTGTGATACATATAGATAGAACGTTTTTAAACGTTAACGCGCAAAACACATTTTTCGCCTCTGGAGTACGGACGATGCAAAAGCTTGCAAATTACCTTGAAAACACCAACAAGTTAATTAATACAGTGAAAGGCAACAGTAAAAAGCATTCTTGCCGAAAGATAGACCTGTTTGCAGAAGGCGGGTAAGAGTTTTTATGGTTCATTGTTATATCCTCATTTTCGTATTCTCATTTGTTATTCGTCAAAAGAACGTAGCGCTAAAATGTTATAGCTGATCATCTGAGCTTACTGCGGTAGGCTTAACCGTCACATTTCTAAACATCAGAAAGACCGTCTCTATAACCTCCTACTAACACTCATCAAATTTTAGAAAAAAAAGTAAACGCAACATCATTCAACAATAAACAATATGCGTTAGCTAGACATTTGACAGTAAACGTTTGCCTAAGTAAACATCGGATGGTCCATATTCCCTGAAATCACCGAGCTCACACTCCCAGGAGAAGGAAATTATTTGTTAATGACATTGCTCCGTACAACCGCAAACTCAGGTTTAATATTTTTGTTTTTGGTAGATATACGTACACCGATCAGATACAGGGCACACCCGCCCTGGTTTGTAATGTCCAGTGTTTTCGAGATCCTCCGAATCTTTGCAACGTGGCTAATTTTAATGTTACTTACCAAGTTGCAATAATATTTTTATTATTTTTAGAACATATTGCCGTAAGATAGAGAATCCAGAATGGCCATTCCTGCCTCATTAGGCGTCGTCAGCTGGATATACTCTACTCAAGTGTAGCAGCGGAAATTGCCGCCACTCCCGAGTTTCGAACCCGCGTCTCTCTGGTCAAAGGCAAACACTCTTACCATCGAACCATCGGGCTCAACGTCTTGACGGTTGTTGATCGGGACTGTGTATTAGTAGATAGGCGTACACTGATCAGATACAGGACACACCCGCCCTGGTTTATAATGTCCAGTGTTTTTGTTAACGATTGGTTGCATTTTGAAAAATCCCAATTTGTTTGGTTAACAAAAAAAACAACCAAGCCCATTCAGCGGCATTTGGCCTTATTAGTATGTCAAACGATTAAAGTGATTTTCCAACGCTCATTCGCCAACTGGGCTCATAAACTGCCAAACAGCTCGCTTAGCAAAACATGACACTTTCGATTTTTCAAGGTCACAATTGTTTCCTGTCTCGTGATTGGTAAACGAAATTAAATGTTTGCCACTTCTGCTTGGAAAATTAAACAAAATCGGTATCCACAGCTGTTGGGGCATGATTTAGGTATTCTTTCTGCACTGCTTTCCCAGTGGATACTCATGGCTTGTAGTGTCTGCATTTTGACATGCCCGATGGCATCAAGCCCATCAAGAGCTCCAAGGACGCTTTAAGTGAATGCTAGTAGTTTTTCGTCCTCTGCCACTGATAATTCGTCTAATTAAAGATGAAAGTTTTTGCCTACTTAAAAGTTTTCATCAAATTCATTTGAGTTTACTTGGTTTAAAACCAATTTATAATCAAATATTCACATTAACAGAGCTCCTCCACCATAAATTGTAGCATCCAAAAAAGTCGTATCGTTTCAATTAATAAGTTACCATAGGGCATAAATATATCAGGCGTTTTATAAAAACTTGTGTCTACTAATTAAAAGTATAACGATTTCTGTGATTTGCCATTTAGTTCAAAGGAGATCTAGTAAACATACTTCACTGTTTTAAATTATAAAAGCCACAGGGAACTTCACGAAAAAGAATTTTTTCTATGAGCGAAAAGGCTCAGTTGGGTCACGGTATCCGAAGATCACACAATTCGGAAGAGAACCTAATATAGACAGAAAATATCTGATCAAACATTTTTTAGCAGTAAGTATATACTGTGCCGGTCATTAGTGCCGAATTTCGATTGCATATAAAGGTTGAAAGTGAATGTGCTCCAATGAAATGTCATGAGGGACAAATGACGCCGATACTGATGATTTTGAGTTAAATAAGGATAAACAGTAGCTTGCCTAACTCATTAGATTGTAAAATCGAAATTCAAAGGGCATAGTATGACACGCATTTGAATTTATTAATGCTTTTGTTTTATTGATTGGCGCCTCAGAAGAGTTCATTTCAAATTTATTTTATGGAGTAATATGAGGCCAAATTGTACGAAATCCGGCGTTCCTTGATGACTAAGAAATTTACTTTGCTAATGAAATTTACCGGTCAAAATCTCTTGGTTGTGTACGTTTTCAGATAAATAAAGATAAATTTCAGCGGCAGAAATGCATCATAAGTCCCTTTTGGCTACGGAAGATTGGGTTCCGCTTTCACAAATTTCACGCAAAAGCATGCAGGAGCACTCACATGGTTTTTGGAAAATGAGAGGAAATTTGCCTTCAGAAATTTAGCTTTAAATTTTTTGCTATTTCTGCGATACGTTTGTGTGACTAGCTTTTTTAACACACCGAGAATAAGGATCGTAAACAGATATAGACATTTAAAACATGCAACAAACTGTAACGGTTGTCTAGAGAGTTTCTATTTGCAGTGAAATACGAACGGATAAATAAATAAGGATTGGAGGGAGCACCACACGAATCATAAGCTAGTATTTTAAATATAAGTGGTGGTGCATTATAAACGATAGAAACGTGCCCAGAAATAATAGTGGTCGACCAGAGTGCTCCACGAGTAAGCGTACTCAGTGTGGATGTCTTATTGCTTCTATGAGGATTCATTCCAACTGATTTAATTCAAGTTAGCAATTGCTTTACTGTGGAGATTTAAAAGTTTAAGTACTAAAATATTTTAAGAAGTTAAGGAGCCTTTTGCAGGAACCGAAATAAAATTCAAATTCAAATATAAATTAATAAATAAGGCCGTAGATATCATTTAATTCCCTTGATCTAGACCCGAAATGCTTTGGATGGTACGCATACCCACACTTAGGCTAATCACTAATAACTCATTCCCGTCAATGACTCTAGCATACCTGGAAATTAGTGGTTAAAAAAGGACAAATGATTAATGTCCCTGGATAAGGATAAACACTACCATCTAGCTCTTTTCTAGCGGATGCCTCACAAGAACGTCAAATTCAGGAATGCTGCACAAAGGCCACTGGCGCACTTAAACACCATAAGACGTGGTGTTCTACGTTAAATCTGCAGTGCATTACTGTCATGCCAATAAAACTAATCAAATTAAGTTGCATTCTTTGAAACGAGAAATATGTATATCTCGTTGACCTTCTGACTATGCCTGACTGAATGTGTTCCAGGCATTTGCATGGATAAGAAAAAGTGGATTGCCGAGCATCGGATCAACTTGTCTATTATCCTGAATTTTCTTCATAGATTAGAAACAGCAAAAAATAAGGCTAATTATAGTCTGCGTACATAAATCAACTGTCAGGGGTCGTCAGGTTAGAAGAGGTAAGAGACAGTGATAAAAAAGCCGGAAAGGAAGGACAATTATAGAGCTATACGTCGGTTAACCGTCAGTGAGTTCAACGTTAATCAGGGCGTCAGCAATGAAAATGGGGTCAATTATAGGGGATGTCGGCTAAATAACTGTAACGGACGTCAAAGCGTGATTTTACGTGATTGCGCAGGGCTCTATACGCCGGCGCCAATTCGATACATTGGTTGATTGAATTGCCGTCCGTGGATCAGGCTTCAATCAATTCTCTGCTCTTCGGGTTTTCAGCGTGAGTGAGTACTTTGATGGCAGCAAAATGGACGTTATGGCCTGCATCACAGATATGATCTGCAACTTGTGATAACTTGTTGCCTTGTTCACTTGTGTATAAGTTTGCACGATCAGAGCATGCAGTTTGGCCAAGTTAGTTAGTTATTTAGTTAGTTTGGCCTATGTAGTTAAAAGGACAGCTTAGGCATGCAATGCGATGCCCAATATTGTTCATTGGGAGTAAGCTGGTCATTGTATTTTTATTAGCCTGCTGCGCATGGTAGTAATGGGTCTGTGTGCAATTACAACACCTAGTCCCGCAGCGATTCGCTAAGTTGGTTCTGAGACGACCTTGATGCATGGCAGACGTGTCATATCCTCAGCTATTCCTACGTTTGGCTTTTCTGAGGCCGAACACGTAGGCATCGGTGAGTCTGCAGTAGGCCAGAGTAGGAAGTAAACATCAATACAAAAATGTATACACCTTTGTAGGCAGTTTTTTAACAAGATGCGGTTCTTGCTGGTGTTAAAGAAAAATCTCTTTCAAAAGCCAGCGTCCTTAAAGGACTGAGATATTTTGGGATAAGACTGTACGCTAGTCAGTTTTACTATCCCTTATAAGTAATTTGTTCGATTCAAAAACACATTTGCAAATGTCTGTTGAAATTTCCTGAGGTAGGCAATCAACTCTATAGTGCTCATAAATTCTGCAATAGATTCGGACTCACCACTTACTCTATGAGGCGCGTTAGTAAACAAGCAGGTATTAGGCAAGTTGAATAGACCTGGTACAGTCTTAAAACATTTTCGAATTAGAAACGCCCTCAGACCAGCAACTAGCCTTTCTTGTAGAAGGTGCAAGTTTCTATCAAAGATAAAAAACATATATGCATATATTTTCTAGAAAATATATGGGAATTTCTAGGGGCATCAAAAAGGAATCAAAAAATACACACAGCTTAAGCAGCAATATTTCTATCAAAGGAAGATTTTGCACGAAGCCGAAATAACATTCGTTCAAAGGCTGGCATCTTTCTGTGTCTGAAAGGTCCTGTAATGAGTTAGCAAGTTCGCTTTAGTAATCATGCCTAATATAAAAAAACTTTTAGACGTTCTTCAACATTGCACTTGTCGCAGTTCTGTGCCCTTGAAGAAACTTTATAGTCTTAATGAAAGCAATGATTGTAATACTATTTACGTGTGATACTAAGTCCTCATAATTTCATGAATGATGAAAAGAGGCCAAAGCAGACACTTGTTGGAAAGCATACCAATTTTACTTTGTTGAATGAATAGTTTTACAAGATTAAGTGCTGCAGCATACTGTTAATCAACGTTCAAAAAGATCCAACGAAAAATTATATGCAGATTATATGCGGACTCATTAACTGTCATCGGCCGGTCATAGACCACCTTCGAGGTTCGAACCCACGACCTACTGATCAGAAGTCAAACCTACTTAAACAGTGAGCTACAGGCTGGTTGTCTTACCGGTTTTAATCGGGTATATTTACATTCGTTAAGGAACGCATTTCGATCACAAACGACACCGATCCCTGACTTGACCTAAGGTGAAGCCACTTCCTACTGGTCACAATAACGTCTTCTGTAGACAGTCGTCTTTGCTAGATCCAAAGAAGTTATGCCAAAATAGTAACAAACATAGGTAAAACTGTTCAAAGAGCTGAGCTCCAAACCCCTGTTCTGTTGGCAAGTAATGGAACGCTTTATCCTCAGAGCTGGGACTCGTGGTCCTGTCGATTACGAGCGGGTAATCCAGAATCTCCTGCTTTATATACTACGCAGTCGCAAAGTGACTGCATATGGGACTCTCGATTGAGTTCCAATATATAACGGGAAAAATGGGTTCCGTAATGCAGTCGGTGAGCATCCCCTTCCGCATATAAATATTGCATGAAATAGAATGCGCTAATCTAACCCGACTAGGGAACGGGAGTGGGTATTTTAGTTTTGCATTAACCCTTAACCTGCAAAACTGGTCGTATGGTGACTGGTTATCCAAAGTAAATAGAGGGAAACTTCAGGCTACAATACGGTAAAGACCCAGCACTGCAACTGCACTCAGCTAATGGCGACTTGCGTCTATCTAAATATGGTTTATAAAGAAAAATTATCTTACTTTCTAACGATTTTGTCAATTACTCAATTGTTTAATACAGCTAAATTACCATTAATATCGCATCGCCGGAGTTTTATGTGGCTGCAAACATTTGAGGCTGCAGGTATCGATATTTGTGACCATTTAGGAATTTGGATCTCGCGAAGGTGGATGTCGGCGTAAGTTGTTCTCGCGACGAGTGGGATATGGGGTGTGGCCCGAAATGAGGTCAAGCCAGGGTACGGCGCCATTGGCTAAGTAACCAGGAAAGCCGCTGGATCTGCGACCACGCTCAATGCACCACTCGTTATTTCACAGTCTGGGTATTTTTAGGGCAGACGGTCTCTGTGTTCTCATCCAGGCCATGTTATCCAATTAGCATCTGTGGACCTTTAGGGAGAAAGTAAGCCTCATCTGGGCGATATGGGTATGACCTCTTGTGCATAAAACGAACCACCTATTCCCGGAAGCCCCCTTGGTAGATTTTTTGAATATCTGCCAATATCTAAACACACATAAGAAAAACTCGCCCTTACAGTTGGAATTGCTCGTACCCATCCAGTTTCATAAATGAAAACAAAAGACTGCAAACCAACCAGGATTTGTTTTTGGGATTTGGTTTTTGGCTGAGTGGACACTGACTTGGAAGAAAACATATGAGTAATGAGTGAACGGGAGAGCTATAAATCAATCAAAAACATTCCAGACAAATGATTTGTCTCAATGTTTTAATTGGGTACGGTTTAAAGGCAACAGAAAGTGCAAGCATTCAACAAACATAAGTATTCTTTAAAGGAAACTGTCACCTCAATAGGAGAAATAAAACCATGAATCCCCACGAACAAAGAGCCATCTACTTCCTTACGTAAGAACGAATATTTAAAGATAGCAATAACAGCATGATTTATTGGATCCATGGCATTTTGAGAGAGCTCTTCAGTTGCTGCCTCTCATTGCGTAATGGGAATAACATAAGAGAAAATACTATTTGAATTAATACAGAAAAA
>JAYGXS010000002.1:58415729-58539144 GCA_036362985.1 Ligula intestinalis
TGGCAGTCATCAATGAGGACTCTAACCATCTGGTTGATTAGTATGTGCTATTTTTATGGAATACGTGACTCCTTTAAAGTGGGACGCAGTGGCATCAATTATTTTGTGACGATCCTCTTTTTTACGTGTTGCTCGATAATGTGCAACTTAAAAATTCATACGATAGTATAAATTAGCGTTGAAGGTTGACCTGAATGTTGACCTGCAGGAGCTTGTGGGAGTTAATAGTTAAAATGGTTGGACCAGTAAAAACAGGAAAAACTATATGTATAGGAACATAGAGAATTGGGTTTAAAGAGCTATGAGGAAGCATTGTAGAGTCTTTTTTGTCAAATAATCGAATCTTTTACACTTTCTGAGTTTAAGCCACAGTAAAAGGCAAAGGAAAACAGAGCCAAACTAAACTGGACTAATCGAGAGAAAGCATAAGACTAAGTGCGGAATTTCGGCTCTTTGTCAAAGTTTCTCCGTAGGAAGTCTTGCGATTACCGTAGCAAATTACCATAAGTAGTGCAAAACTATATCAACAAAACAGCACCCAATATCACTCGCTGAGTTTCAGGCAGTCGTAAAGCTTACAACCGTGCTCAGCTCGGACATTTCAAAGCAAAATAACGACATTGCCCATGTTAACATATCCGTGCGTATTTGAAAGATTTACGTTATTCTCAAATTGAAACAAATTGCCATCTGGAGAACGATGCTTCTGGGGTGGACCATAAGGTATTTAAACCCATCGCACACCATATGAGCTTTTTAATGTTATTCAGTCAGTTTCATAACATTCAGCGTCCCAGATAATACGTCGTTATCTCTCCAGAACCCCAAATAGGATGCCCGTCATGCGATCAAGGAGATCAACTTTGCGGAACAGACTATACCCTAACCTGGTGACTATGACCACCAACCCGAGCATTCATCATTCAATTTCAATTTTCCCCTGCTAATTGACGTTCTGATGCTTTCTGAGGTTGTCTTCACATTGATTACGTGCGACAATTACTTGTGAAGATGATGTTAAAGGCAGTCAGGAGCAGTTCAACCGCTCATAGTGAAAAAAATTTCAAACCATTTGAACTTCCTGCCGATTAATAACACTGTCATACTTTTTTAATTGATTGCTTTACAAAAAGGTACGCACACTAACTGTACCGTCTTTGGTAATTTTAAGTCAGAAGCTAATTTTACTGTTTTATTTTGTTCCTTCTATAATACCTAGTTTACGGGTTTACCACACACAGGGCTTCTCCTTCATGTTAGTTAATTGTCAAGGACTTTGTCAGTGTATCACTTTTCCAGACTTTCGTTGCTTCACTAAAATTATCCAAGCAAATTCTTGATAAAGACAGTAAAAGAATACCTCGAATATACCGCGAAACTGCCTTGTCCAGCCTCCCTTGTCTATGGCGTTAATATCAGTGAAAATATCTATTTGCATACTGCAGACGGCAAGGGGACAAAAAAGCCTATAGGTTGATACAGTCTGTTTCGGAATTTTTTGCCTTCGTACAGCCAATCATACCTCTGACTATCATTTGGCGCTGGAAACACAAACATGCGCTTGAATACGGAGCCCATGGTCCACACACTGGGTCTGCATACATATGTATATATCCAGTCGAAGAAGTTCTTTGGAAATCATACCCGTGACGATTAGAACGAGGATGTTCTCGATACGTCAGCAGGAATAAAAGGTTGTCTTAGCACTTGCCCTTTCTTCTTCGCCCCCTTCCAGAGATGATCAACACGATGTGTTTATATACCATAAATCAAGACCCAAAAAGACAAGGGAAACCGAAATGGCCGTTTCCGGCTTACTAGCCACGATCAGCTAGTCATACCCAATCCCAGGTGTTGATCACCCGAGATTGTGTATAGCTGGTCAATGGTGTCTAATAAGCCAGAAATTATAATTCACGTCTCCCCTGTCTTCATCAATTCTACTTTAGCAACATATATTCCTCAAGCCTCTATGCGACTGCCTGCGAGGGCTTTAGTTTGAGCTCCAAAACATGACCGGGTGAGCATTTTTTCTAACTAGATCACTGAGTGCCCTTCTTTCAATATTGTGTCGATCTTGACAGACAAAAAAACAGACACGTAACTGAATAGTAGAGTGTTACTTTCGATGACCAAAGATTTGTTCAGATATCTGGAATAGCCACTAAAGGATCGGGAATGGCTGGTTAATGACGGTTAACAAGATAAAGTGGCTATTTCTGTCTTGCTTGTCTTTGTTGGTTCCTCTCCATAAAAAGTTTTTCAAGCAATTAAAAAATGTCCGAAATTATTTCCCCGACATATAGATATATATGAAGAAAGATAACTCGTCGGAAGACAGAGTTTTACTCATTATATATACATATGTTGAAAGGTAGGTATGTATAAACATTATGACCTAAAAGTCATGCAACTTTCATTCAAAAATTTGACTTGGTTGTTTAGCACATTTTGTTTACTGAGTGGATTTAATCTTGGGAAAGTCTTTAAGTTAGGAAAATCGCTATTTTAGTTAGGTTTCATAAGAGAAATGGGCATTTATTTTGGCAAAATTTGGAGTAGTCTCATACCGAAGGAATGTCCTATGCTATTACGTATGACAGAACCAAACTTTTTATTAATGTGCATTATGCTATGGTGGAACTTTAAAAAAGTAAAAAAAGTATAAATCATATCTCTTCCTGAATCGTTCAATGTTGGCCAAAATTTTTCAGATGCAAGTGAGTTCAGGTATAAAAAGTCACGTTAATTTTAGGCAAAAGGAATAATTCCAGTTTAATAACTATTGATTGCTATTCTCTGAAGTTTTTTTGCCACAAAATGCAGTAATAAATTTGTATGACAAAATTTATTTTACCGTACTGATAACTATGAGCATGAACTTCATATATAAACGGGAAAGCGCGGCATAATTTCACTTTTCCTTGTTGGACCGTGCCGTGAAGATGTCAAGTAATTTCCTATCTGAAGTCGATTTTGTGAGCAGCAGAAGGGCTGCCGCAGAAGTACGTAATTAATGTCTTTGATATAAGCAAGGCCACAGTATACAGAATTATTAACTAAAAATCAGTGCCCAGAAGGAATACTCCCGGACGAAAACGGTCATCAACAAAACAAAATGACAGTTTTATTCGTCGAAAACTAAAACAGTACCATTATATGCGCGTTAGGGTTATTCACAGGGAACATTTGGCAATGTTCTGTCGGACCCTAGTTACAAAAAGAATGCGGGAATCTGGCCTTTATCAGCAGATGGAAACTTATTGCGGAACGTTTCCTTTTTTCTCAGGAAAACGTAAGTCAAAGATTTCCATTTTGGAAGAGCATTACTGATTGTGATGAGGAAGTCTTCTGAGACAAGTTTTCAAAGTCGGCACATGCGGTCATTTGCAGAAAGAACTTTCCCAACAAACCGAGTGCTTCGATATCAAAATTTAAGAACTATCGACGCCTCATGGTTTGGATGGCGATCAATTTCCGTGAGCAAACAATCTCGCGGTTGACAAAAGAAACGATTAACAGCCACCTATATTTCGAAATTGGCAAAGATATCTTTGGTTATAATGGCATTCCCAGGCGTCGAATGGACATTGTCATGCTACAAGACAATGCCACTGCTCACCGATAAAAGGCGGTATGATTATAATTAACTTTACGATTATAATCTACATTTTAAGACTACAGCTACCCTTTAAGCCTAGGCCTGCGAACTATTCTTATTCCTCCGAACAGTCCGCACCTCAATCCCATTGAAAATATGTTTGCATTAATCAAGAGAAACGGGAAGTGCTGCCGAAACATCTTACAATGGAACAAAAAATTGGAGTTCATCCTTAATAATTGTATAGAGCGAACCCCTACTAACAACATATTTGTCTCTATGCCCTCCTGAAGTACTTCTGTTATGAAGGTAAAGGGCACTCAACAAAATACTAGTATGTGACATATTTATTACTTTTCATAATTTTGTCCTTTTGTCTTATTTTCTTACACTTTTGTCAGTTATATCATTACTTTGTGTCATTGACCTATCATGCAGCCCTTTTTGGATTTAATCGTTTTCGATAAAGCAAATTAGTTCTTATATATTAAATGATACCTTATACATCAACACATGCCTCCTTTTAAGGACTTATAGAAGCAGTAGCTTATGTAGGCCCACTCATTAATCCTTACTCTCCGCATGTTTTCCTACGAAAACGGTGGTTATAGGGTTTTATGGGTGGGGAATTAGGACACGCAGTGAAATATACGGTAATAAACGCTAAATGCATTTTCATTTTGCTGTATTTAGAAGTGTTGTTGATTTATATCTGTAGATTTTCCTAATCTGTATTATCGGTTAACTTATTGCAAAAAACCCGATTATCGAATTGCAGGTTCCTTAGATTTCCCAAAAAATTGAAATGGTGGTTATGAGGTCGTTTACTCCAACTTACCTGAGGTCCAACTTACCATTCTGGAGGAAGTTTAGTATAGTTCGCGGCGCGAAACACCGCGCATCCCTTCAATTTACACGCGGAACAACTAACTCCCAGCGGCCGCGGGAAGTAACTTCGACTATATTTTTTCACTCAACACTTATTTGTAAATATTTCCTTCTCTGCCTATCCTACTATTCCACCCCCAAACTCTATAACCAGCGTTTTTGCAAGACAAAATGCTGAGACTAGAGGTATATGAGTGGGCCTACATAATCTACTTTTGCCGGATTTATTTAATCATTCACGCAGTATAAGTTGCGGGCCCGTTGAGTGAACACTGTGTGAGCTTCAAGCGTTTTCATGCACACTTGACGGTGTTATGCAAATTCAGAGCTATACTGTAATAATTATGTTACATCGTACTCCCGACATAGTGATGTTATGACCTTCAGTTGTATGTTATGAAGAGAAGATAGACAGGTTAATAAAGAAGAGTTTACTGTAGCATTTTCTGCTTGATCATCAAACTCTGTGGGTGTCTCCCAACTTGTCTCGTGTCCATCAGCAAGTCGTACCGTCTGCAACTTGTGTTCTAGATTTCGGCAGTGCTCTTGTATGGGCAGCAGACTCTCGTGTCGGCACCAGAGTGCGCTTTCTGTTCACAGCCTCGTATTTAAGAGCCATTAGTCTTTGTTCCCTTACTATTCTTATTGGTCTCTCTGTGAGACGCTTATCCAGGCAGACGCCATGTTCTGCTAGTGACCTCAGTGTGACACGTGGCGACCCTTTTACGCGCGCTTGGCCCCCCTCTACATGTGTTCTTTGGGTTGTGGGTCTTCTTTGTGATCTTGACTTCAGGACGGCCATCGGTTGCCGTGTTAACGCCTCTTTGGGACTGCCGGCTTGTGTCTGTTCTTGGCCACTTGTCAGGCGTGACCTCTGGATTAAAAGGGTGATGACTCACATGCTTGGTCGTCCTAACACATAGATGCTAGCTAAAAGCCCACACACGTGATTCGTTGGTGTTTCTATTGCTGCATGACCCTACAACGAGGGTTTCGGTTCCTCAGTGGAACCCCCAACGTACTCTATGTGGTGTCTGTTATATGACCTCCAAATAATAAGGATAATAATTTTGAAAAAATTTAAAGTGCATGTCATGGAAGTGGGTAGCCGGGACATGACTTTGTACGGTCATACACGAAATTTCAATTAACATTACAGTCCATGACAACCGCCTAGAGAGCGTTGGGGACTCAAATGGGGAACCGAATCCCTCATTGCTGTGGCATGCAGCAATAGAAGTATCGGCGAAACACTTGTCTGGGCTCTTAGCTAGTATTTATGTCGGGACTACGGAGTAGCAAAATTATTGTAAAGACTTCATACTACTTATAGTACTACTCGTTTTTAGAAGGGACATTACGTGGTCATGCCGCGGAATTTCTAAAAGTTAATCCCCTTTATTATTTAGAGGTCATATACCAGAAACCGCATAGAGTACGTTGGGAGTTCCACTGAGGGACCGAAACAGTATTTGCCCGGTCATAAAGCAACAGGAACATTTGCAAAACACGTGTGTGGGCTTTTAGCTAGCATATATGTCGTGATTACGATATAACATAATTATTATATATGTAGCTACCTTTTAACGTATGTATATTTAACGAGTAAAACTCAATTTTCCGGAAAGCCTTTCTACTTCATATGCATCTATATTAACAGGGAAAAATTTCGGAAATCTTCATTAAGCAAGAGCTTCAGACACAAAATCATGTTCAATGTCCCTAGGCCCCCAAGTGGCATTCGTCAACGTAAACCGTCAATGTCAAACTTTAATTGGCTAGATGATGGTATTTTAAATGTTCTTGTCTTTTTGGAAACGACAAAATCTTTTTAGAAGATATTTATTAAAATTGACGCTTCTACATGCGTGCTATCAGTAGCTGAAAAACAATTTCCTTGTGTCATAGTCGATTGTTTCTTCGTAAGAAAGTCCGGGTAGGAGTTTAATTTATGTCCCCTAGTAGCACGCGAAAATCCCATCCTTCTTTATTGCGGGACCAATGATATTGGGGGTCATACGAGCGGGGCACAGCAGGGGAAAGAAAAAATAATTTAAAAATCGAGCATATAAAAGTAGAAAGTAACATGAAAAATTATTTAAATAAGCAGCTATTTATGCAGATAATTAAAATGAGAAACATAACCTATAGGAAACAAGAACTACCCTACTAGATAAAATCGTATATCGATTGTAGGTCGATTTCCATATCGACTACTTTATGTCGAATAGGACGACCAAAGTGGATACAACCGAACTTAGGTCGACTCTGCGTGAAATTTGAAAGAATGAAATAAAGCCATGAAAGTTGGACTATTTGTATTTTTTAACGCACAATAGCTTCTATGTTATGGCCTTATTATAAAATAAATCATTTCGTTGGGACAACAAGAAAAGGCTAATCGTGATTATGTGGTTTCCTATACATAACTACGGACATCTTTGTTATAAACCTGAACCTTAATCTAATCTTTACTATAACCCCCTCCCTAACCCTTATCCTAAATGCAAAAACTGTCCTCACACTTACGATAGCCCTTACCACAACCAGTCCCCTAAGCCTTTTCCTGACCTTTACCCCAACCCTAACCCTTATCCGAAACCTACCACTAACTCTAACCGCAAAACAGAAGCCTGAAGCTAAGCGTATATAAGCTGCTCTACCAAAAATACCTCTGCTGAAAGAGCCTAATTAGATTTGCGTGTGTGTTTATTCATTTATCGTGATGAAAATGTGTCGCAGTAAGCAACCATACTTCCTGGTGGGGTTGGTTTACTAAGATTTCCGTGTAAAACAAAGCATGCCTACTGTTACGAAGTAAACAGATAATTCTGCGAAAAAACTGGCTGGGGACCAAAGTTTAACTTCCACCGAAACCTGCGGTAAAAAGCCCTTATAGCTATCGGTTGCCAAGTACCATCACTTAAGAAGACCAAGCAAGAGTGCACAACACTTATCGGAGGAGAAGAGTGCATACAGTTGAATTCCTTAAAGCCCGGGGAAAAAATGATTTGTTCTGAGAAGTGTTTGTTACAAGCCAATTTCGCCGAGGCAATAATAGGGCTTCCAAGGTTGTGTAATTCATCATTTTTGATGTTAGATAATATAGTATCCGTCGTTTCACGAGGATCTGTTTTAAAATGCATGAGGCAATTGCAAAGAGGCCTTCATACAGTGTAGTCTTTTTTTCGGAAGTTGCAAAAATGTCCATCAGAGAATTCAGAAGTGTAGTTGGCGAACATACGTAGGCTTTCGGTAAATTATCATTGAGCCAGTACATTTATATAAAGGGGTAAAAGGTACAAGGTAAACATGCAGTCAATCAGGTGCATAATTACAGGTAAACTAGTCATGGGATTAGCGGAGGGGAGTTGGGGGTTGCTTATGTGCAGCTTGTTACGCGGCAATGTGGGATGGTTGAAATCTGACAGGGGGAATGATGGAAAGGAGAGCGAAAGTGCGAAACAATATAGACAGGTATGTGCCCGATGGCCATAGCAAGCTCTGAGCTTTCAGCAGATACTTTTGCCCACACAAAACAGACTTCGTCGACCGGATAGCGGTTGCTTCTGCTGTTGCTAGCAAACACAACTTCTAGGAGTTAGGATAGTTTTATGGAACATTATGAGTCACTTTGAAGGCTTCTTTGGGGTCCATACGATGTCCAGCATCAACCAAGTGGGCGAGAAATGCGCTGTCCATGCTCCTGACTTCGCCTTTGCTCAGTCATGCCGGAGGTGCTCCTGTATTCGTTTGCATAAGCGCTGAATCGTGCCACCAATATAACCTGATCCACAGGAGTAAATCAAGGAGTAAATGCATGTGGACGTGGCCTGCGCTGGCATCTTATCCTAATTTGTCTGTAAGGATGAACATAATTGCCTGCATTTTTTGCTTGAACCTCTTACCCCGTTTCCAAATAAATGTAATGGCCCAATGAGAATTTATCGAAAGCCTTCGTAGAATCTCCAGCTACGCTTCTGGTTTTCTGAAGTTAATTTCATTGATTAAGTCGTCTGTGAAAATTCAAAATGCTGTGATGTCCAATTGTTATCTTATTCATACAAAAAGAGGGATCAGCTGACAAACTCTCCTGAAATTTATTTGTACCAATAAATACTGCTGTTTTCGTATGCATTAGATCGTCTGTAAAGCAATTAACTTATTTTAGGCCACGTATTCATGACCTACATACCTCACAGACTACAGAGTAAACAGCACTCTCTAAAATGTATAAAATCAGTTGCTGCATTTAGCTGCTGAGCCATACATTCCACAATATGGCAAGATAGGTCTATACGCTTGGAGGATTTCAAAAAATTTTTCAGGGATTCCGAGGTGAACTAAATAGCCATTGATGCGTTCTAGAAGGCTGAAGCCTGAAGGCTTACATCATCAAGTTCCAGACAATGTTTACTTAGTTAGTCGAAAAGTGTTTTCTTTAGCACATTTCTTCAATAAGTGTTCCATCAGTGTAAAAATACCTATTAAATAAAACTTCCCACCGTGACATAACACTCCAAAATATGAGTCATGAGAACTGCCCAAATTTGGAATTAATTGAATATGGAATTCTGAACAAAGTTAATAGTGCAGCATGAAAAATTTGCCCATAATGGTATTGACGTCACCGGTTTTTAAATCTCTTTTTTTAAGATATCGCAAAAATTAAAGTCTTCTCTTCAGTTTCTTTGAGAATTTACCAGTCACTAAACTAAAAGGCGTAAATTTATGTGAATACCAGCAAAGGAAGAGAAGAATACTTTGACCTCGTCCCGCCTGCTAAATAGTTCTGTTAATCTCCAGAACAGTCTTGGAAAATGCTTAGCATTCACAGATGCGCAAAAGATATCAGTGAATGCAGCCAGTGAACGATGATGACTGTCGTTGCCCGTGGCTAAATTGGAAGAAAAAGTGCCTCCACCAAGGCTCTGCTGCTGCGTTAGCCAAGGCACAGACATTCTGTAAACGTCTTCATAGTAAGATTAAGTCTCGTACACATACAAGCTTGTGCCACCTTCTTCCCTTCTCACTGCCAGCTGATTTGTGTCAACCAGGCATGACACCATCTGCTTCCTTCGCTGAGCATCAAAATTCCACCAGTTGACGGCCAAAAGCGCCTACCCATTTGGAAATTGTATGCACTTTCTCACCCGGAATAACTTCTTTCGTCGTGAAGGGTTTTTAATCTATGCTATGTATTACCGGCAAACGTTAGGAATGCGAGATACGCGTATTTCTGGCTCACTAGTTTTAAATCTATTAAAAGGTTTATAAATTAATATCGAGTCCATTTCTGGAACGTTCTATTGGGAGACATCGTGACTTGCATGAGGGGTGAATGAGGAAGTTTAATAAAGAAGAATAGCGCAAAGATAATGTTTTAACGCTTTCAATTGACCACCCTTTTTCAGCCGTGGGAATATGGAAAACACTGTACTTTTGGTGCTATAAAATATATAATCATTCAATTTAGCAAATGAAATATGTTTGTTAAAGATTGTTGCTTAACCAACATGTATAAGCAGTGATGCTTAAGTTTTAAAAATCCATTTGAACGGTTTATCTCCAGAGAAAATTTCATAAAGTACACTAGGTGCACCAAGATAGTGTCACTTCACGGTCGATGTAAAATAAAACTGTCATTTTTCATTCCTTTTGGTAAGAGCTATTTAAAAGATGAGCAAAGGCAAATAGCCATTTTAAATTGAGTCTGAAGCCCCTGCGTTCTTATTTTTTTGCAACTTTAGTAAGTTATCCGACAAACTTTAAATAGGATGGAAACAAGATAGGGCATACCGATTTACTTAGTTTACACATAATGCCGTGCCTAGTCTTAATCCTTTTTCACATAATT
Organism: Ligula intestinalis; assembly: GCA_036362985.1. Taxonomy (NCBI): domain Eukaryota; kingdom Metazoa; phylum Platyhelminthes; class Cestoda; order Diphyllobothriidea; family Diphyllobothriidae; genus Ligula; species Ligula intestinalis. The sequence continues at coordinate 58,426,076 of JAYGXS010000002.1, forward strand.
CCCAGATCTATTAACTTGTGTTAGGGCTGTCCGCATTCCTAAAAAGAGACCCTCAGTATGACTGCAAAACACATGCTGTCTGCACACTGTCGATAGCCCTCATCTTTTAGTGCAGCCACAGTGTTTTTCTAGAACCCGGTTGCTCCATGTCTCCGAGAAGTCGCCAAACTCTTCCGGTTCATTGGAAGTAAATTTAGCTAATCTGAACGGGGAACGAGGTGCAGTTTTTAGTGAGAATGAAATATAGTTTTCTCAATACATTTATCCTGTCCAATCATGATCTGTTTCTTTGCCATTTTTTGTCTTTGGGACACCGGTCGAGCAACTATAGGCTTGGTGTAATTTCCAAGTACCATATTGGGCCATAACCTCTTTACAGACATTGGCAAGTTCAGTTACAGTAAATAAGTTACAGATCCGAAACTGGACTTGACTTCGTTTAAAAGAGCTGCTTAAAAGTGGTAAGAGCCCATAAAACAGTCAGCTGTCCAAAGGGCAGGTTAACAAAGTTAACATGCAACTGGTAAAATACGCTGAGTTAATTATCCAGAAGGTTGCCATAAAATATTACACATTCAATGTGCCAGGATAAGGATCCACATTTTGCCAATGGTTGGCGCTACGTTAATGTTTTGACCAGCATGGCTTAACTGAAAGTAAATTCTTCAAAGCGAATAGGCAACTTCTCCAGGTCTTTTATTGACGTCAACTTATATGTTTGCATAAATTCGGTCACCGAGTTTTCCCCAATTATTTTCAATGAAATATGCAAACCGGTCAAAAACGCACCAATAAGAGGACCCTGGTTGACATCTGGCAGATTCTAGATTGATTTCCTCTGAGATCCTACTTGAATAATCGGACGATGGTATTGTGAAGCTTGCATTAGGTTTGGCGAATAACTGAACTCAAATGCAATTAAACTACAAGATCCTATTTAAGACCACGTCGCTTCAGTACTTTGCACGTTGGGTCAAATGAAACTTTGATTGCTTTGACCGTGGGAAGGTTTTCAGTAGGGCCATGCTTATTCGTAGATCTGCGGAAAAGATTGAGGAAACCTTAAATCGAAAAAGCGTATTTCGTGTTCGTAACTTCATTTTCGAATTAATTATAAACAAAATGGCAAACACATGTTTTCGGCACTTCATCATTAGGTCTATACCGTTATACAAATCGCAAAATATAACGAAATTTATGAGTGGATAAAATAAGCAACATAGTAAGACGACCTCTGAAGCCAGTAAACACGAATGCTTTTCCTGCGGCGAACCTAAGCGTTTTCTTCGAGAACAATCTTCTTCTACACACCTCTAGTAAGAATGACCCCTGTTGAAGGCCAAATGGATAGGTTTTTACGCTTTCACTAGCTCCCGTGCATCGGGATGCATTGGTTGTACAAAGTGGTGCATAGAAAATAGGGTACTTGAACACGTACCTGCCTGGCCTGGTCGATCCTAAAGAGGCATTTCACGTTGCCTACCGGAGACAAGTCAACTTCTCTCTAAAGGCCTAGGCCAACGGATGCTAGCAAAAGCCAAGGCAGTAGCTGTGCAGTTAGAAGATCCAGCATTGTGCTGTCAGAAGATGGTAGTACAGGCGCTCTCTTCCATGGGCGACGCCGATATCAGATAACGATAACACGCTGCTCCCATCCCTCGCTTATTGTTTTTCATTTCATCTACTTCGCAGTGATGAGTCACTCCACATTTTTGACCTACGAACTTTACTTACACCTTTCCTAATCTTTTTGTCACTCCTCTGGCTCCAATATCCTCTGTACATTGACCACGCCATGCAGGTAGCGTGGGAACTGTGGTATTGACAATAATACATTTCAAAAACCCTGCCAACCTCTTATCTTTTCATTATTTATGAAATTACAAATACGCGTCACACTATAGCAATATACAAGGAACTAATAACTGAATCATGAAAGAGTTCTAACCTGGCGTTCCAGATGAGAATAGAACGTGGCATTCCCATACTGCATTCAGGCCTGTTTTGTGAACAAAATGCATTCATGATTGTGTAGTTGAAGTCCGACCAATTCACTTTGGGATTTTAGCATTCACTTTTAAGCTGAGCAAATGCATTTTCTAGGATTGGATTACAATTACTTTCATATAGGTCTTAATATACATATGCACACACCCTGGCTTTTCAGTGTATTGAAGTGAATGCCCATAAATTAAAATTTTGTGTTACAAGTTTTTTAAAACCTTTAAAATACGATATTATTTTAAAGCATTCACCGAAGTAGCAACGTCTTGGATATTCTTTCTAATGTAGATGGAACTTCGGGGCATATCGGTAGAATCACCCAAACATGAAAACACATTGCCAAGAAAAATCAATTAAAACCTCTCTACAACACGGTACCTCTTTTAAAAGCACTGTAGTTAGATACGTAACGTTCGAGTACTCGCATGCATTACCTCTTTCCAAAATTCAGAAAATGTAAGAATGGAGAACCTTGACCATTTTTCTACTTCCCAGAAATTCGGAGTAAAATTTCTGCTGAATATGAAATGACTTACTTTCCGCGTTATACTGGAGCATTTTTATACTCACGAAAACGTGTGTGTGGGAGTGGTGACAGAGTCGGGTAATTCCTGTTAGTCTACTTTTATTATAATAAAGCTACAGTCACTACTGTCAAAATCTGCGTATACTACCAGATGTACCATTTTCAAGGCCCCTGTCGAAGCCCAAGGCAGAGGGAAACAGATGAGTTCCGTTAACGGTCAGGTGAACGTTAATCAGCGATATTTTCCTTAGTCCATAAATGTTAACACTTTTGGCAGTATCCTTGGTCTTTTTGAAGTAAAAATGTATCAGAAGGCTTATAATGAGAGAGCCTCCGACTTCTGTCGGACTTCAATCTAATTACTTTTTGATTTGATATGGGACTTTCATTTAAAATTCCTGCAAGCCCAGCAGAAAATGTCTTCTGAACTGTTGATGTAGTTGGTGAATATTCATGGAGAACTAGGTCCTAGCTGCTCTGTTATCGCACAAAAAGGTATCACACGAGGTAACAAAAGTCACTGTAATATAAACGCAGTTCATGGGAAGACTACGTTCCGTTAACGCTCGGTGAGCATTTATCAACGAATAGTAATATTCCCGATTGCAGCCGGCAAGACAGTCAGCCCGTGGCTCACTTTTTAGAGCATTGAAATTCTAATCATCACGTTCTTCGTATGGATCTTGAGTGAAGTACCACCTACGGTTTGGTATGACTGGTCGATTATGCCTAATGAGTCATAAATAGCCAGCCGAGTCTTCCCTGTCGTTACCGGCAGTGTTTATCTGCCTACACTACTATCGGCTATGCGATTGCTGGTGGGACCCGAGGGTTAGCCCCAGGGTGCAGCGGGACGAATGAGTTCCGTAATCCGTCCATGAGCATTCATCAATGAAATAAAAGATTGCTTGGAACGTTTTCGAGCCATATTTTATTGCTCAGTGTCATCCATGTCTAAATTGAGGATGCGTATTTCAGTGATCGACCATAGCTATTACGAGGAAGGATAAGCGTTTAAAAGTATTTCTTGGAAGAACCGTAAACCGTGTTATCAAGCCACGAGCTCGTTGTCTCGCCGGTTTAGGTCAGGGGATATTAAAACTCGTTGATTAACGTTCACCTAACCGCTAACAGAACTTGTGTTGCCTGCTTTACCTTGGACCTTGAGACAACGACCTCGTCACTCAATGTCTAGGACATTTATCTCTGATCAAAATAGTCGCGAATTCGAGGCTCGAGTGGGGCACTACTTGGGTATGGGTGTGACTGGCTAATGACGGCTTATAAGCCAGAATAGGCTTCCGAGTCTTCGTTGTCATTTTTGGCAATAATATCTGCCTAAGGATTATGCATTGATATGTGTAAGAGGAATTGCAATGTCCTTGAATTGTGTTTGAGGCAACTCGGTTTTCGGATTTTACATGAGGTCGGCCAAAATTCCGAAATTGGCGTTTTTTTGTGAATTTTGCTAGAGCGTCTCAACAGAAGTAGTGGAAAGAGTGATTGCTAACATTCAACTTCCGTTGTAGGGTGTTAACAAAAACCTACTTATACACTAAGTTAAATCTTATTGTGAAGGTGTCTTAACTTCTAATTATGAATTAGGATGATAATCAAATTCCGACAATTATAGTCGTCTACTTACTGTGTAATTACCTGGAATCCCCTTATTTTGAGAAAATGAATGCATCAAGATCTCAGTAAGATGCTTTTACAACGTAGAGTAACGACCATGAGACTGGATAATGAAGTATATAGGTCATTTAAAGTCGAATGAAGTTAAATAACGCGAAATGGGCTAACATAATTTGAAATGCCATAGCCAGAAATTGTTGCATCTTATTGAAATATATTAAGCAGAACCTTTCATTAAACTGTCATTTTTTAAACCTTTATATCTCTATGTAAACAAAGGGAATGCAGGCTTGACAGTTACGTCCCTCAACTGCTTTTGTGGAAGGAAAATATGCCCAAAATGCGTTTAATAAACCACCAAAAGTGTTCCGTATTCCCGGTAGATTTCAAAAGGAAAGCGTCGTTGGCAAACATCCCACTCCTTTCTCAAAATGACGAATGACTATCTTTTACATTAACGAATAATGTTTGATTTTAATAGAAAAAAATAAAAAAAGCGTAACGTACAGTGTCTCCCAAAGCCGACAAAATGACATCTTCACTAGAGAATTCACAACACCGACACATTCTACCATAGCCTTAATAATTTAAGACATTAAAATTATTCTGCTTGAGCGATGATTAAAATTAAAGTAACATAAGTAATCCTTCACTATAAATAGTTAAAACTTCAAATTTGAAAATCTACTGTCAAAGAGATTTCCACCTTTTCTGTTTTGATTATTCCCGATATACACAAAAAGGCAAATGTCAGTGCACTTAGGAAAAAATAATCTATATGATTCGTACTAATCATTTCAGATACAGTTTTCCTCCGCAAAAATAGAAAGGATAATGGTAAGCAAATTGCTAATTAAGATTTTCGTTCGTTTTCGCTTTTACTTTCATTGTACACCCTTTTATGCTTTTTCTATCATTTTGCGTGGCCTTTTTGGAAATAACGTTTGAATGGCATGAATAAAGCAGATAGAATGAATTATCATTCGCCGATTACCTGTATACCTAATAAAAGTCTTGCCTCCGTCTGTGCACACATCCATTACAATTGGTGGGGGGCATCTGTTTTTAAGTCGATCATGGAGTGTGGGCACACACACGCGCGCAAGAAGGGCATGCACTCCTGTCCGAATATTAGTCAGGCGCGCCACCCACATTTTGCGCGGCTTTCGCGCGCCAGTTCGTACGTCGATCGCGCAGGGTGTCACAGGGTGTGCTGGACTCACTGTGCCGTGTTTGTCCCCTGTATTGTTGGTGGCAGGCCGCCGTTTCAAACTCGCGATTGACACCCACCGTGACAGGCGCCTGTGAATACACCACGGGGGTGGGCGGGGGTGGGGAAGGGGTTTCATACTCACTGACCTAAACCCCTTGACCCACTATCATTTGGACCCTCTCCCCCCCCCTTTGCTTACGCGTATGTTGTCGCGGGCTAGCTCTTAGATTAGATTGAATGGTCTACCACATAAATAACCACACTTTCATTTTAACCTTTACAAGCTATCATAATGGACAAGAGCGATGCCGTTAGAAATGTTCTCAACACAAACAACCCGACAAACGATGATGGGCCGGTGACTGAAGGTAACGTTGTGAACTTACTTCTTTTCTACCCAATGTTATCTTGTTCAGAATAATAACCTATTTGTAGGTTCTACCTCATAAGTTAGAAAACGAATTAGAGCAGCCGCGCGAACACAAGTTCAGATGATGGAACAGAAGAGATTTGCCAATGTTAGTAGACGTTCGCAAGAAACAAAAGCAGAAAGACGGCTTCGCCTGGAGACAAATGCTATGCGTCAGCGATATCGTTGCTCCAAAGAAACCGAAGATCGAATGCTGCAAAGAGGACACAAAGATACGATTCGCCATCAAACTAATCACTCCCAAGAAACCAAAGCGCAAATGCACCAACGAAAGCACGAAGACGTGATTCGCCATCAAATTAATCGCTCCCAAAAAAACTGAAGTCCAAAATCCGCAAAGAAGAGAGCTAGGTAGGATAAGAGATTCGTAACGTTGGCAAAACGAATTACCTAGACGTAGAAGTGCACGTCTGGCTATGCAAGCATCACAAAGAGCGGATCAACGGCCCACCGACGCTGAAAACTCAAATTCGCAACCACTTCACATAGGGTTTGTCCACCCTGGCCCATGAATTGCTTCCATAAATGCTCAAGTATCGAACAAAGCCTCACTCAATTACAACCCAAGTCTTGGTTATGCGGGAGATGCAAATGCTTCCATTAGGAAGGTGGTGGAAGTTTGCGGGCAGTGTCAGACGAAAAAATGGACTGGTGAAACAAGCGGCATGTGCTGTTCCAGTGGCAAAGTTCTCCTGCATAACTTTCCCCATGCACCAGAAATGCTACAAACATTGCTTGCTGGTGATAACGACGACCCGAAAAATTTTCTCTCAAACATTAGAAAGCACAACGGGGCGTTTCAACTGTCCTCTTTTGGTGCCAACATTGTTCATAAGGTTGGATTTATGCCAACCTTTAAGGTGGAAGGCCAAGTTTGCGACCGGATTGGATCGTTACTACCTTCTCCTGATGGCGAGCCGAAATTTCTACAGGTATACATCGTAGAAGACATCAACCTGCAGGCTCAAAGCTGATCTTGAGTGTACCCAGACTTGAAGCATCACATAATATTGTCCCTTCAAGACATGCTACACCGAGCAAGCAGCACGTGTAATTCCATCACGCGTGAGGAAAGTTCAATAAGTCAGGGTCCGCTTGCCGGTCAACAAGCTGTCAGCGCACAAAGGGGTAATTATCGTTAATTCTCGTTATACGCTTACAGTTATGACTATGACCTATAAATACTGCAAATTCCTGTGCATTTATTACCCGTTTTAGCTTTTGCTTTTTGATCATGTCTCTGATGAAGAATCCGCGACTGATGTGGTAACGTCAGTCAAATAAAAGTGTTTTCCTAGGGATTGAATCTTCTTCCATTTCCTTTTTCAATTATAAACTTTCAATGATGGTGTGGTTTTGTTATTTATTTATGTCTACATTTATATGTGACAGAATTTATAAGTATGTTGAAAACATAGAGGGGAAGTGCATACTCCTTAAATGACTAATTTTTATCGAGTTTACCCTTAACCGATGGGCCTATAAAAGCTCATTCCAAAGCCGGCATCCTGACATGTCTGAAATATTTTAACATCATGCTGAGGTATTCAATATTATCATTTCCCCTTTGTCGTACTTTTTATTGGAAACGCGTTTCAGAAAGTGTATAAATATTTCATGGGATAGACCAACTACAGAAATGCAAGGTCAAAAAAGCATGTACACACTTAAAAAAGAACAGGCATTAAAATGTACGAAACCATAGTTTTCAGACAGACAACCTTACATGGAGATGAAAAATCTGCGAGAATTGTTTAAATTCTCACATCTATTTGGCTGAAATCACATCACCTGCATTTAAAACAGTCTTTCAAGGAGCTAGGAACTGCTATCATATCCATCATTTCTTTTTTAAAGCATTTTGATGGAGCGCAGGAAGAATAAATGTGCTAGGACGGTTTTGAACCCAAAAAGCTTGGCCTGTTAAACAATATTTTGTCCTGTGCGCTAACGACTGCATTCATCGAAGAAGCCAGTAACTCTAGAACAGGCCACTTTTCCTTGTAGCCGTCATTAACCAATAGGGTACTAACCAAACTACCCAGTATCGCAGCCATTTGAGTAATGCTGATCATATTTTAGGCGTGGAATCTGATTTTAAAGTGATCTATGCAAATTCATACCTTTCTTTAATTGAAGTTGGTGCGATGAGTGCACATAGTTCAGTTGAAAGAGAAGGACTAAATGTGCTTATATCTTGTTTGCATGTGCTTCCTCTGCGTAAGTTGTCTAATTTTTTGAGAAGGAATTGCGTTATGAGTTGTGTTAAGTGTATATTTTGGTAACTGTTATTTAGGTAGTTTGAAGTTTTCCTCCCGTATAACATTCACATCCGACTAAAATAACTAACAGGGTTTAAACGGGAAAAGAAGACTTTAATTACGGCAACTTTATATACTGGCCAATGTGTCACATAGATGGAGACTGGCTGGTCGCCGAAATGCGCGCTTGCTTGTCCAGACATACTGACTAGTACCGATGACCATCAGCACAGGTGACAATATTAAAATAGGTATTATCCGTGGGAGGCGACTGTAGAGGAGTTTGCTTGAGAGCAGGAGCTAAGTGTGACGCTTGATTATGTTTTTCATCGAATTTCTGCCTCAATACCTTACTGCATGTTTTCATCCTTATGCCGCACAATTTCATGAGGCAACAAAACTGAGTGAATTCTGCATCTTAACAGTGAAAGCGGTAGTCTCGAAGTACTGGTCTCCCTATATTTTACACACGTTGCGTTTATCTATGTGATCCAGTTTCCCCTCTACCCAACCTACATACACAAAAATACAGTTAATACGGTGGAGAGCATAAAACACATGCGACTGTCCACTACTATATGGTGGAACTTCACATTTGATGACGTTATAACGAAGGGGTGCAGCACTGATAACTATTTCGGCTACAATGTAATCAGTTGTATAAGCAATTGTCTACAAATGGCATATTATTTTGTATCGTCTGATGTTTTCTAGCAGGATTCTAGGGAATCGGCACTGTATATTACTCTCGCGTATTTTATCATCGCTTTAAGACGATCGGATGTCAAATTAAGGTTTCGGGATGGTGACCATTTGGACAAGTTGTTACATCGAAAGAAATGGACAGTTAGACTAACATAAGCGACAATTTCTACCGGCGAGCCCGATATCCCCCGTGAGAATCCCGAACCTGTCGTTTAGTTCAGCGTAATCTGCCTGTACCTGCTGATCTATAACCCCCTACAAAGAGAGCGCATGCTCGCAGGAAATCCCAAGTGTCCTGCAGAATCACCATGTGAAGATAAGAATTATGGCAAGCTCATTTTCCCTTCTGTTATACTTATTTCTTATTATTCAGCTACTGACACAGTTATAGCATGTATTAATATTAGTTGACGATGTAGCAAATTTCTCCCCTAATTGCGCAGAACACCTCTCCTGAAACCTCAGTATGGAGTTTAAATACTGCAAAAGGTTAGCCTGTTAACGGTTAACAGCACCCTGCGACATAAAGACATGGTAAAACTTGAGCGACTTCTTAATAAATTTTTTGTCAACCAATAAGATGACGCAGCCTGGTAGATAGAGTTGAGAGGGCTGAAGGCAAGCAGAGCCCTGATGTGCTAATATTACCATTATCACTAATACCAACAGAATCACTGAAATTACCCTATTCCTGTTGCACTAACTTAGACTGTCCTACTGTACCTACCTGATACTGTATTGTCGTACTGCTGTCCTTTAGGTAGGACTTGTAATCGGCTCTCACCTTACTGTATTCGTCATTTCTACTTTCAGTTAAATAAAAATAACACTGCTGCTACCAGTATCTTACAATATAAAGACCTTGCAGTACAAGCAGTATTCTGCACCTATTATACTAAATTGCCCTAGTACTTCTAAATCTGCTTTGTCCACGAAAACCTACACCTACTGACCAAAAGAGAGGATTCTCCTATGACCCGGACAAACAAGCACCCATATGTCATGTCAGGTAACCCTTAAGCGAGATCAAGGGAACGCGGCCCCTGGCCCAACGTCAATCAGTGTCATTCCGGACCACATATCAGTTTCAGTAAATATACCAGCGCCACAACCACTCAGATAAACCGCTAGAGGCAGCAGAATTACCAGTAATTGCAGGAGTATAAATATGAGACTCGGAATCCTCGTTTCTTTATGGGCACCTACTAGGGTAGTAGTACCAGCGCAAAAGGCAACTGTCACTAAAGACAAATTTCAGTCAGTGGTGTATCCTGAGTGCATCTGGAAAAAGCGGCCTACGCCCGGCTTCCGTTCGGTCATCTTGACTTTTTCTTGTCACCGTTTGAAGCAGAGGAGAGGGTTTAAAGTGGGTTAGACGGTAGTTCGACAAATAACACCACACCTGGCAGCAGTCACCGTCTTTGCTCTCGGGCAAATGGTGGACATCACCGATTGCAACGATTGAACATACACCTGATACTGTATTGCCGTACTTCTGCAGATAGATACTGTAGTAGGCCTAAATGTAATCTACAGACGGAAAACTGCTCGACAAAATGGCATGGTAGGACTTGCGCATTACGTTACAAACGCTGTATTAGTATCCAAATGCTAATCACTGTTTCCTACCACAGATAGTGAGCGCATTCTGGGTGCGACTTCTTAAAAAGCACACACTGGCAATATTTAAAGGATACTACCTACTAGCCTTAGTAAGCATGATTACTAGAATTCAGCACAATTAGAACAGGCACGTACCTATGGCAGCAGTATTTTTGTCCGTACCTAGTAGAAAAGTACACAGCTCGATGGATAGAGTTGAAAGTGCGGAAACGAAGGTAGATACAGCTATTAACAGGACCCAAGCTTGTTCTTACCCAAAATAGTTAAACTTAGATCCACCTTTCTTCTTGGGACCAAGCATATATGAGCCCTAATGTTGACTTAGTCAGCGTCACAACTGGTAAATGGAGACGTCAGTGCTAGAACCAGTACTACTGCACTTCATGTAGAGAATTTAATTGACAAGTTGGAGTATTTTTTCAGTAAGCAAAATGCAGATAAGCCTTGAAGCCTGCTTGAGCCAGGAAATTTTTGAATGACATAGCTTCCGTCATAAGCCGATCATTAGTTAAGCACCTGTACGTGTCGGACAGTTGACGGTGATTCGGAAGATCATGCAACACATTTACGGACTAATTATATCAACTACAGTTGTAGTTACTGAAGAACAACTGTGATTTGGCTTTTATTGGTCTACCCTACTCAAAGTTGTCATCAATCAGTTTCTGCTCTGTCTATCACCCACACGCTGCTGCTGTAGTTTTCGGATAAGTATATGATAAGTGTGATCTATTCCTCGTAGTGTTCAAAGTTCTGAGCGAACAGAGCTGTCCTGTTTTTAGGCCTGTTGGCCAATTACTCTGCAAATTCACACTAATGTACTGCGATCACTAGTGATTCTTTCTTTAGATACATCAGTGGAGCACAGAGACTGTGAAACACCAAGGCGTCCTAGGAGGATAGCCTCATTTCCGAAATCTATTAGTGTAGTAGGTTATGAAGCAAGCGTAGTGCAAGTAGTGCGTCCCTGAAGACGGGATTTTGGCCATCATTTGATCAGTCTTCACCCTAAGCAGGTGCAAGGACTATCATGGCATACCTATCCTAAGTTTTAACGAAGGCATGGCCATTTTCAGGAGGCTTCAGATTGCATATGAATCCACAACGAAAAGCAAGCAAGTCAGACTTTGAGTTAATTGGCAATACAGCAGTAGCATACAAGAGCATGCACTTGAATTCCACCATGACTGCCAGTACACTACGGATGTTTTACACTTTTAACTTTGACGCAACGCCGTTTTTCCTTCTAATGGCCTACAGCACACCTATCCTAGGTTACTGTGACGTCCCGTTGGTCATGGCTTCGGACCAGGACGTAGTCCAGCAGTTGCCAATGGTCAGCGTCGCTCTGACAGACTGTAAGGAGGCACGAAGTTGTAAGCGGATTATGGTGTTTGTCGTAGTTGTTCTACCACTACCCGTATTGCTTCCATAATCAACGGTCAGCTTACTGTTGGTGTGTTCAAGGTGCAAATTTAGAAGAGGATTTCTAATCATAGACCCTCGAATGAGCAAAAAATACGTCCATAAATATGGTTGCTAAGACCTACAGATATTGGCCGAATTCCACCGTGGATCTTTGTTTCCTTTTATTAGGCGGACGACCCGAATAAGCATAGGCCCCCAATAGGATTACCTGTCACGCTCTCTGTTAATCCTTTTTATGTGGAAAGAGGATGGCGGTTAGTTCAGAGACTAGCGGATTTGAGGGCACATCCATTCGAAGATGCCACGTCCGTTAGAGAAGATGTTCCGCCTCACGTCAGACTGAGTAGAGGGACGGTTACTTGCACGTAAATGAGTTCGCAATGATTGCAGACTAGCTTGAAATCTATCGCACACTCTCCTCCTCTCCAACCTGGCTTCGGTATCACAAACAAGTCGAGCAGGTCGAAGGGTGGTGTACATGGCTGGCGCAGCGTGAAACCGCACCCAGGCAAGCCTCCATATTCACCATGTGTAGAATTTATATTGACTGCATTTCCCCAATAACACCTACCGTGGCCTGGTCCTGGACCCCGTGCCGATTTAGTGAATCAACCGTGTGCCAAACTTCACATGCACACAAATGCCAGGCACCCTCATCTGATTAAGGCTGCCGGTCATGACGGTTACCGATGCGGGGCTGTCGTGCCGAATACGGCTTCGTGTAACCACTGACGAGGGCTAGGTATGGCCTAGATAGCTAGCCTATCTAAGAATTTTCTTGCTAGTTTTTTTCTCGATAAACAGTTCCAGTTAGCCCAAACTGTCTGCTTAAAGATAAATAGACAACAATCATTTACGATGTGTCGCATGAAAGTGATAAAGGTCGTTCACAATTAACGCTACCATTTTTTTGCTCGCATCCTTTCCAGTAGCACAGCTTGTTAATGATTATTAATCGTAAGATAAGCCGAGTCGTCTGCGCACATGGGTATGGCTAGTCCAGCTGTCAAGTCCGAAGCGGACAATGGACATAGCTTTACTGACTGGCGGGGGAGTGGGTGACATGTCGCATGTCTCGCTCTAATTCGTCTCGCCAATGAGAGCTTTAGCCGATGTGTGGCCAGTGAAGTGGCTCAGTGCAGTTGAGGTCCAACCTCAGTTGTGGTGTGTCCTGTATGAACACCACCTGCGGCTGTTGTCTTTGTGTGATTGTCAGTTCAATAAAATAACCATTCGCTCAGCCGGCACACAGATCGCCACAACCTCCATTTACAGCGACCTATGACTGCTAGATATCACTCAGCGCCGGTACCTCAGGGATCAGCGCAAAAACAACCGCCGCAGCGCTTGCGGAAGTGCTAATGGCATGTGTAGCATAAAATCCAACCCTTCTCAGGATTTGAGACTCTCTACAATAGCCGCAGCTGAAATAACAGCTTAAACTTTACGAAGGGGGTGCTACAATTACTTGGCAGGACTGAATTTAGAGGTCTTTTTAGCTTTTGACTTATAAAAATAACCTACTCTTACATTTTAAGTAACCCCAATTTCCTTTTTTCGTTAACTTACATCGATAGGAGGTCGAATTTCCATTTTCGTTAAATTCTGCCAATATAAGGTCGAAGTTCCCTCAGTTGGCATCCGTATCTTGCGCAACAGGAGTGATGGAATTTTATTCTAATTTAGTATATTGAGATAAATATGATCACTAGCCAAGGATTAAATGTTTGACCATCAAACACATTAGGCAGTTAGGTGGGGAGGAATACAAGTCAGGTGGGGAGGAATACAAGTCAGTTTTGCTAATTTGCCTCTTAGTACACAAATTAAAAATGCACATATGGCTTGACGAGGATGTCTACCTCTCTGTCGGCCGTGCTGATAATGCAACTAGCCTGCCTTATCCTTCTTTCACCCACTCCTGTACAGTTCTGAATTGCTGAGATGGCCTTCCCACGGGATGTGCGAATAGGAAGCCCTCAGCAATGCGGATGGCCATGCGCTTAATTTCGGTAGCGGTTACTATTCCTGGGTCCCTACACCAACCCAAATTGCAACCGTAACTCGAATCTTGAACCTGGATTTACTCCTAACTCTAACATTAATCCAAAACGTTACGCTAATTTAACCGGAACTTAGTGCAGAGTCACCTTGCTCTGAAATTGATTTCGTTCGGCTATCAAGTGATACTTGTTTAGATTGAATTTCCGAATCAATAGCATGGAGCTTAAATGGTCTGGATTCCGGTCAACCTTGACCAACATTTATTTCCGACACATGTGGCTTATTTATGATATTGCGCCGACAAAAACGTCAATTTGGACAGATGGGTGTCCTTTAATCATGAAAGAACGAATGAACGAATAGCTAATAATTCAGAACAAAAAAACGCTAATAGAGGAGAATAACAGAGTCCCAGGATCAGGTGCTGACATTCAAGGAGTGGCGAAACGACGTCTTCCTGGACATACAATTTACGATTGGGGAATAAAACAACCAGCTAGCCTTCCTTGATATCCTCGTTTGCCGCAAAGATGCTGGTGGCTTAAAAACTAAAGTGTTTAGGAAAATGACAAACAATATGGAATTCCTGAACTTCAACAGCAACCAACGCAGCTACGTAAGAGCGCTATACCGGCGCGCTCAAACGCATTGCGGTGAGGAGGAAGACAAAATTGCTGAATTATGCGACATCTCTGACGACAGCGAGCATAATTTTCGCGAAATCATCAAGGCCGCATCCAAACTTGGACAACGAAACCACGGCCATTAATGACTCAAAAACGAAATGTCAAGCCATCACCGCAACTATTAAGACCCCAAGCGGTGATTACAGGAGCTGATAATTATAGTACGCATACGGACGACCGCTATAAACTATAAATACCACGCAATCTGTGCATGTGTCAACCCAATCCGCGCACGTATCACACTTTCCTACGGTTACCTACGACTAAATGTTCTCGAAAGAATCCAAAACGCCAGGAAAACAAATTCTTGTTCCAGTGATCGCATCTTGCTTTTCCAAACTGCTTCCTGGAACTTGCATATTAACTTCTATTGATAATTCACTTATTCGCATGACGTTTCAACCTTCGTCGCTGGTTCTTCACCAGAAGTATGAGCAGAAAGCAGTAGCAGAAGCGGGTACCAGATGCACAGGTAGTTGCAGTATTTAAAGGTCAAAGTCTTTACTGCACACTTATGACAAACAAAGACAATTAACGATAAATGCTCTCTTCTGTATTGATTGATAAATGGCATGTGCGCTCTGACTTGCTGAACTTTCATCACGCGTGGTGGAATTGCATGTGATGATTGCTCGACCATCCGGTTCCCCGGTGTTGGCGTTAGACGACGTAGTGGCCTGTGCGTTCCCCAAGTGGTGCCTTGCTTTGACTCCATTGAGCATCAACAGCGAATATGGATTGGACAAGTCATTACACTTGTTTATGGACTATTGGGCCGTGAACCATGGCTAAGTAATTCTCGGCTCACATGATTGTGACCCCCTGCTAGAAGTTTGGCCTCATTACATTTGAATGCGCGGCCGGGAAAGTGCTCGTCCCCGGAGAGAAGTGAGTTGAAGAGGTGATCCCGGCTCTCAGCGCACTCAAAACAAACAAGCTTTCCCTATCGGAGGCAGGTCCTGTACGACACCTCACCGTATAAATGGGCATTGAACATGCTGGCATTCTGCTGTTTCTATGGCTATGCGTGCCGGATGCACTGCGGAGGGAGGTTAGTCGCTGTTCTGTTGGACACTGCTTTTCTCCTTCGTCTCGTCGAAAGGCTTTGGCTGAATGGCAACTGTCATGCCTCCTGTTTGCAATGACCGATATTGTTGTCCCGACCACGTGTACCTCCCTCCCGTATCTCGTTTTTACCTGTCCATAAGCGTCTTACCAGTGGCTGCTGAGTCGTTGCCGCTGTCTCAGTTCCTATTGGGACGGTGATCCCCGTGTGTCTGCGGTTAAGCCTGTCAGAAGGTCTTGGTGGTTTGCAGACCCCGCGGTTTCCCCTAAGACCGCACTGGTGTCCGATGTACATTCACTCACGCGTTTTAGTTCGATATTTATTGGCTTGCGATCGTGACCAGTCTGACCTTCTGCCTGCGATTCTGTTTATTGAGCCGCACTCGTAAGGCCTTGTAAGCCATCGAGGGAATCGCATAGTGGCTGATAGAAGTTAGTGCGCCATAATTCGATTGTTTCTCTGGCTGTTTGGTCTGTAATTAGATCACTAACAGCCTATCTGACTTCAATGTTAAAAACTGAAACCAAATATACTAATGACCCAAAGCAGCAAAAATTCCAATAAAGGAGAATATCCGAGTTCCAGGAAGCAGTTCCGAATCCTTAGCCATAGTTAATCGTAAACAAGTCTGAGATATACGCAAGTCTGAGTATGGCCTTCCCGTACGGTGTACTGAGAATTTTCCTGAGCAAAAAACTCGGTCACGTGGGAAGGACTGGACGCAATAACATATCTGACGACAGCGGGCATAATTGTCGCGCAATTATCAAACCCGCATCTGACGCGGACAAGAACGCTGTAGTAATTGATGAGCAAACTTCACACATATTAAGACCTCAAGCTATGGCTACAAGAACTGACAATTATAGTACGCATGCGGGTGACCGCTGTGAACTATTAATACCGTGCAATCTGTGCATGTATCACCCCTCATCTGCGCATGTCTCAGACTTGTTCATGATTACCTATGACTAAGGAATCCCGACGGAATCCGAAACGTCAGGACAATAAAACTTTTGTATAGGAATATCAATTATTAGTAGTTCAGTAGCTTTCCGGAACACAATCGCTTGATCCGACTCACAAAAACATTATCCCAGGATGGGCACATCCTGAGGCGCACAAGCGAATAAAATAAAACTTATGTTCCAGTGATCGATTGTTCTTCTTCGGAGCAGCAGGAATGTCGAGGTATGTAAGATATACATAAAATGATTACAACTTTGAGTTCTCGTGTACACAGCCATAAAGCTCCAGTGGCGTAATCACTGCGTTCAAACACCAGATTCAGTTAGGGAATTACGGAGGTGAGAATGTTGAAGGTCACAAATAATCTGGGACCTCACCAATCGGCGCTACACCGGTCTAGGATTTCCACCTATATATATTCAGCAAGTGTGAATATTAATTTTAGGTTACCGTTTGGGAGCTAAACGTTGAGATAACTTACCAGGAGACAAACCAAATTAGCTGTCATTTTCGAATAGCGTCAGATATTTGTATTAATAAAAGACAAAGGTGGTTGCAAATTGAGCCCAGTCTTAGCAATAGAGGCGATATTTAAGCGGAAGTAATTGCTTATATTCACGCAAATGATTAAACACGGGGAATATTTACTAATTCAGGGGTTCCCCTCTCCTGTCTTCCTAAATGCACTTTGTACCGGATTAATCTGGCCAAGATCGAATGTGTCGCAGATTGTGTCCGTTCATGCAGACTGAATCCAGGTGAACAGCCATATCTAGTTAAGAGAAGGTGGAGGACGAACAGCCCTCTTTCTTGAATGGCCAGAGAAACCTTCGCTATAATGTTACAGTGAGCGAGAATTATCTTCGACATCGTCAAATCCTTGCATTATCCCTCCAAGAATCCAGTCAATGGCGCAGGCAAATTGGCTGACAATAACATGCAACAGTGGGTAATTTTCGGAGTGGTTGCAATTAATGGGCGCTCGCGCAGTGAAAAGACTAAGGGCAAGAAACTATAGAGGGGTGCTTGAAAGGCCAATATGTACAATAACCGCTAACTTACAAATTTAAAGTAGGGGTCAATATCCACAATCTTCCAACTTTTCGAGCGCCCGGCGTTGTTCTTGTAGAGATTGGTGATGATATTGAACCATAGATGGGTCGCCGAAAGGCTAGCAGGTACAATAACCGTTCAAGTCAGCTTATTACGCAAACTTACTTTTGAAAATAACCATGGGAGTAACCCCTTACTTAACACTTTTTAGTAAGGTGAATTTTTACAATCTTCCAATTTTTCGCTCGCCCAAGGTCAACGAACATCTCCCAACATACACGCACTCGGCATTGGTCCAGCAGGGGTTAGTGATTAGATTATAATGTTCTACCGTGACCTCGCCCAAGGTCAGCAACCAACCACAGCTTACACCCGTAACTTTCTTAATTCACATGATTATTGCGCTCTGATATGTCCCCCAATATGCCCCACCCATTCTACCTCCTAAAACCGGGAGCCCGTTTTGGAGTGGAGCGCGCTTCGCGCGAATTGTGGGGACCCCATGATATTTCCTAACCGGCTTAAGTTAGACTCAATCGCAACGATGATTTTTGCCGAAGTATTGTTTAGATCCAGTAGACCTCACCTAGACTCAGGATGGATGGAATCGAGTGTTACGGTAACGTCAAATAGGAGCGTCTCCGTAAGGTGCTAGCAGCCATGGCGGGAGGCAGTTACACGCCGCGGTGCAAATATGTGGGCGGTTTATACTCACTTAGCTTGTAATTGGGCTAACTCAGAGTCGTTCTTGATTCAGATGCATCATTAAACCGTCCGAAACCACCTACTGAGACTATGGTGAGACTTAGTTCTTGGTAGTTCTTGCACCTGGTTTTGGGTGAAGACTGGCAATCTGATGGTTACCATCATGTCACTAGAGACACGTTTCGATCCTACCGCCTTAATAACCCAATTGAAATAGGGGGAGGCTGTGTTTACTCAAGGCTTGCTAATTTCGGCGGGGATGCCGGCCCCTACAAGTGCATTTTTGTTGCACGCTCCCCTCCCCCCTATTTCACCGAAGTCTAAAAGAAAATCATAATAAATAATTACGGTTTTTCATTTTGAAGTCACAGGACAAGTTGCAACAAGCCTGCATGGATGACGACCCTGGTCACCCAGAGCTTTGACAACCATGAGATAGATCTGGTTCTGCGAAACAGACGGCGACAGTAGATTGGTGCTGGATAAGCCTTCATCCAGGCAGGATTGTGGCAGCCTGAATTCGGTAGTGCTGCGCTGATTTACCTGTTTCTCAATCTCTAAGCTATTGCCTACCGCGAGTTCCGCTGCGCGCTCAGGTGACCTACTCACTCTTCTCTGTCAGCTCTTGTACTTTCGGGTCCCCACGATGTGGACGCGCGTACATCCGAAGCTAATCGATTCCTCTCGAGCTCTGATGCCAACAACTGCATCCTTTCCTGATTGGCTAAGGACGCACCCCGCTCTCAGGGCGTCGCAGCAACCGACACTCTTGCGCCTACGCGACTGGCTTGTGTGCGCGGCGCTGGCAGCTGCTACTGCATAACTACTTGAGCTCAGTAAAGTTTTTCAAATTTATTCCGCCTTCCCAGACTTCTGATTTGGTGGATTACTTCTGGTATCAAGACAGCAACTAACTCTCAAAAATAAGTGACCCACGAAATAAGATGAACTCTCAACTTCTGATGTGGCAGAGCTCAAGTATTTTCGAGCATCGCCTTCAATTGATTTTTTCTTGTGTCATCTTATTTGGTCGCGAAATGGAGAATTTTATTACCAACACCGTGTCGTGAAGTGATACTGAGAGCCTCAATCGCTCACAGCTCATCGACTCCAGGCTCTGTTTCCTTCCCCATCGCGCGTAGCAGTTCCCAATATGAGTACCAGCACCCAGGCCTCCTTTCCAAACTCTGAACCTCCTTCTTCCAACGGTATCCCTCCTCCCTCACACGCAGTCGTGAAGACCCTTTCTCCTGCCAACGGGCACTGACCATACTGACAAAACTCACGCATGCCAGCCACAACCGCTCATGCATGTCACAACACCCCTGCAACCTGGTTCATTCATGCTAGCAACAGTCGTCCACGCTATTTGCAACTCTACCTTGGTATGCACCGCCTTTACTAAATTTAACTATTCTTCCTTGGTTCGATTTCTTTCATCAACGAGCTATGGTCTAGAAGGGGAACACTTGTAGGGACTAGCTTAACGTGATGTGCACTTGTAAACGCCTGTCGTGACTAGCCCTAGTCGAAGTGCACTTTCGGAACACTTGCTGCTTCGAACCTCTGTAACAACCAATCACAAGCAGACTCACGCAGGACCTCATGTGACTACTGCCGAGCAGACCTCACTTCCGACGCCGTCGGTTGACTTGCGGTTGTGCGTTCGTCTGGTAGTCAATTTCCTACTGATTTTTCTCCTATCCACGCTGTACTCAATATACCATTCCTAACAATCTCACTTTCCCAAGACTTCTCTCCTCTTCTAAGGAACCGGTTCTGGAAGATCGCAGCCATTTGAGCTAATCTTATTAGCCTCAACATGCCCGTGCGTCTGTTTGTTAGCTGGCGTGGGCGTATATTCCATGCATTTTGATGCAAGAGTGAGTCACTGGCCGCTTGTCAACTGCTTGGCCAAGGCAGTCTATGACATCTGTGATTGGATGACCCAGAGACCAGTCAATAACTTCGATCACTTGACCGCTTGCAGCTGTGGCGCCGGTGATGGACGGTGTTACAACACCTCTCACTAAATGATCCTATGAACAGATTCACTACCATCGTCGGTGTCTAACACTTACTCAATGACAATAAACAACGACGCTGTGGGAAAATCCAACGAAGATCTGCAACTCTGCTAGGGACGGTGTTATAGACGTGCAACTCAGTTATCCTCGATCATGTGGACGTCATCTTCAACAAACATTATGCTAGGTGGGAGTTTGTGTTAGGTGACCACGGAATCATCAACCTTAACAGCGGCAGCAACGGGGTCTTACCCCTGCAGACCTATTGGAAATACAAACATCTTGTGTTCAACGCCTTAAAGCTTCCGATGGGGAAAAGTAGAACCTGGATTCAGCACGCATGTGTCACTGTTAGCTGCTGTATTACCTCTTGATCCAAAGCCCTGATCAGCACGACAAAGACCCGCACAGTGTGTAATGCTGACTGCCTGATGAGCTAGCACCTTGTCATCTCGGGGCTGGGACTTCAGCTGAAAACCCATTAATGATTGCCGGTTGTGCAACCGCCAGATAAGTTAAGTAATTAATAGTTAATTTGGTCGATCGTGAATAAGACTTTAGCAATCAGGTGGCTTTTGAACTGTCACAGGTATTAATCGTAGAAGAGAAGGCCACTGCTGAGGCAGACTGTGAGATACTAGCCCATCGCTCACTCACTTCTCGCATGCACTCGTCGTCATCACGAAGCCTGCCTTGACTACGCTAACGACAACCAAGAATTGTCAATCTGCTGACAATCTCCATCCACTTTTCCAAACAAAACTTCCTCCAAAACATGCACCAGTTAAGTTCACTGTTTAAAATGATACAGCTACACGGACAACTCTACCAGGACTTTAAGGATATTACCACATATTCAAAGTAAAGGAAACGTAGTCCACACGGCCGCTTGAGAAATATTGAGGCCGAAAGGTAAGCCAGAAGTCCTGCACTTCTGCTGTAAAATGTTGGTATGATTACATCAGAGGTTCATAAGAAGGAAGCTTAGCGTTTCTGAGGAGCCACCAGCTCTCGGGTTATTGTGGTCAACAAAATCTAAGGTCCCCAAATCAGGTCTAGGAATTTTGAAGAATTTTTCTGTGCGGCGAATTTAAAACAGGCGGAAACAGCAAGATGCATTGGTTCCGACAAATTTTCGGGACGGTTTTTAAACTGAAACCCACATTTGCATGACAGACAACGAATGAAAGCGCCTAGCAGTTTATATTTGTACAGAAAATGAGCGCATAACAGGATGACCATTTTGAACTGCAGCAAATATTCGGTGACTATGTTGTTTTCAAACCTCGACACAAGAAATAAACGGGGCTTGAAGAAATTTGACACGGATCACAATCGTATTCAAATCTAGGCCCGAGATTACTAAGGCAATTGGTGATTGACCACATGGTCTAGGTGCTTATATTGCTCATTTTTTCCGCCGTTTGTAGGTCAACATAATTAATTTATCATTAATTAAAGTGAAATAAACTTTCACTCATGCTGATGTGATTCAAATCACGAGCAGCCTGGAGTTTTTTGTACATGGTGGAGATTTTTCTCCAGGTCAACGTTCTGTATTGGTTATTTGCTCAGGTGGATCTGCTAATTGTTAGATCAGGCATAGAACACGGACATGAAAAATATTACCCGAATCTCATTGCATGTGTATCGGATTACTGCAAAGGTGACAATGACATAAAGGCCGCATTTAGAAGCAGCCATTGTTGTCTTGCTGTAAGTCGTAGGAAAAATCCTCTTAGCACATCATTTGTCTGTTATAATTTCGTGATGAGTTCAACCGCATCAGATTTATAATGGCGAGGGGTTTGTTGATTTGCCATGGGGCCGGATTTTCCAGTATTGGACCTACAAGCTTTTTATTCGAACTGAATACAAAAACAGACAACGAGCCCGTGGTTCAATGGTTAGAACGCTGAACCTCTAATCAACAAGTCTTGGGTTCAAGCCTTGGGTTGTACCTCATCTGGGGTTGGTCGTGATCGGCTGATGATGGCCAAAGAGTCAGAAGTGATCATTCCAGTATCCCTTTCCTTTCTCGAAATTGTTCATCTGTCTGCTCTACTAGCTGCGGTGCGGCTGCTGGCGGTGCTTGAGTGTGAGCGTGAAGACACGACGGGACAAGGGAGTTCCTTTAACAATCGTCGAAAGCTCACCAGCATGTATCATGAACTTTGCACATTTTCATGCAAAAACTCTCAAAACCCAACCGGTTAACTCCCAAATTCGAAAAAAAATATTTTAATCGTTATGCTTGTGTTTTACATGGAATACAAGTAAAATGACGCTGCTTCACGAAGCAGCGAAAGGTTGGTCTCATCAACGCATCCGCTCCAAGGATTTTAATGTTCGATGAAAGCGAATATGCGAGCTTCAAAAAGCAGTTAAGAAGAAAATCCAATCAGTGGACCAAGAGCTCCACTTTTTCCACGCACACGTCAGAAGCAGCCATCAGGCGCCGGCTCATGAGAGCAAAAGACCCACTGCCACGGCAGGAAACGGCTGCAGTCATTTAATGGATCTGGTGCAGTTGTTGACAAAGCAACTACGCATGAGAAACTGGAAGATTACTGCGGACGCGAATGGCAGAGCACACAACGGTGGTGAATAAGAACGATGAAAACTCACAGTTTGCAGCTGTCTATATGGAACCCGGCTCTATTTTGCAGTTTAACGACGTGAAAATCCTCGCAAGAGGTGACAACCGCGTAAGTCGTGAGTTGCTCGAGTCGTGGTCCTCAAGACCACAATCCATCAGCAAGCTGCTCAAGTCGTGGTTCTCAGGCCCACAGCCCATCAACAAGGGCCAGTTTCACACTGCATACTGAGATAATGCCTGAGCAAGAGAATCAGTTACTTGGGAAGGGCCGGGCCCAGCAACAATTCCGGCGACAACGAACATAATTGTCGCGCAATTATCAAGCCCGCATCCAACACGGACAACAAAATCGCAGCCAAGTCAAAAGCGAAGTGTCAAGCCATCACCGCACCAATTAAAACCCCAACCGGTGGTTACGGCAGTTGATTATTATAGTCCAAATGTGAATGACCGTTAAAAACTGTAAATACTACGCAATCTGTGCATGCCTCACAGCATTTTACTGTTACCTGTGATTGAGGATTCTCGACTGAATCCGAATTTCTGGGAAAATAAAATCATTTTTTCAGTGATGGCATCTTCTTCTTCTAGTTTTCTTTTTCTTTTTGGAATATATATACACTTCTGCAAGTGCTACAAGCAACTTTCTTAAACGAAAAGAACTTGCCTTTAGTCAAAATAGTTTGTATATGTGGGAATGATTATCTACGTAGTTATTGAATATCGTTGAATAAATTCTATTTTCCTTTCGCTAGTTGTCCGTGTTTTCATGGATAAGTTTACTATTTGTCCGTTTGTTCGACATTTACATCAAACTTTTTAACATAAGCTATAACTTAACAGCATTTACAAAAAAACGAGCTTCTGGATATTATTTCCTGTGCAGATGGCCATGTTGGTCAAATGTGGAATTGCCTCAAAACATTAAACCACATTTTCGAGCATACAGCATGTCTGCTAGATACCGCGCATATTGATATTCCTAAGATTAATTAAAAAAGTTTCCATAAAAGGCTACCTCTTTAAAAAGCGCATTATTGATATTTAGCTGACGAACTTCTGCGTATATTAACTATTTCCGAGGTAATCTCACAGGAAAATTGGGGGCGTTTGACCAATACTTTCATGTATCTGAAGAAAAACGATTAAAGTTGACTGGAGATGAAAGAACATACCTTTCTCTTCATAACGGATTATTTTTCGCTTGAGGAGATTTATTCTAAGATCCGTAATAAACATAAGAATGCAAAAAAGAACAGGCCAGGTATATGACCATTGTTTAAAATACTTATTATTCTTCTGGCTGTCCCGTTTCTAAATAACGATTGAGCGGAACCTATTGTTTACAAAAAAGCTATGTGTCTACATAACTTACATCCAATAAAGCCTTCTTTAGGCTGCCTCCGCGGTTACATGTAGAAACTTTGTTTGTGCGCAGGACCAGCTTTGCGGTAAAAGAAAATGTTATACCAAGAACGTTTTTGTTACCGCATTTTTTGCCAAAAATCTTCACAGATTAGCTAAATATAATTTTTTAAACTTCTATCACTGCTTGGTTCTGAAAATAAATACAATTCCTTAAACTTCGCTTGAGTTCAATTTGATCAAATTCGCAAAACCTTTTTTAGTACTGGAAGGATTATTATTTTACCTTTTTTTACTAATTCTGGAATGCTTCCACAGCACAATGTATATTCGAAGAACGTTTTGTCCTCTCTTTCCTTATAGCGTGCGGAATTCCTTTGATATAAACATACTCATGATTTAGCAAAAATGAGAGCCTTTTCCCCCAACAACTTTAAATTAGAGGGCAGTTCTCCAAACCAAAGCCCTTCTTATTATTAAATCAACGCAGTCGATCAAAATAATCTGTCCAGGTATACGCTGAACTACCAAGTTAAATTTCGTCCCAAAAGTTGTTTGCAGGATTTGCAGAACTGTATATATATATATATATATATATATATATATATAATCTGCAGGTTTTATAATTTCCTGTTCAATGTCCGCGGAAATAAATGTGCGAACTTGAAGTAAACCAGTGGGAACAATGTTTTTTCAATATTTGAGTAGAAATCCATTAGCTATAACAGAATAACGGCAAATACCCATCAGAGTTTTCTATGGAATGTCAAAGCGTGAGGGAAGCCATAGATGATCATCGGTGGCCTCTCATCTGTGACCACCAACGTCATGAGAACGTGAACTCTCATTTCATTGAGGCTTGCTGGCAGTATCTGTTCAGCCTTGAGGCCAGCGTTGCAAGTCAAATATTATCCGTGGCTAAAATAATTTTAAATGCCTATGGGAAAGCCGAAGTAAAGAGGTTGGTCTCATGGTTATTCAGATTTCTGTGTTTATTAAATATGCGTGCTGGTGTTGAAAATGCAAGTAAGCAAACGAGGATGCGTACGATATTTTTGTGGTTCGTGTAAATTGGCCGGATCTTAATGCTTAAAAATATGTATTCAACGACACCTACTCCTAACATCAGGTTTGTTTAGATAATTGCGTCAGGTTACTCTACGTGAATATACAGTGCTACGAATGCTGCATGCAAGATGACTTAGTTTGTAAAAGATAGATCTTTACTCACATACAGGCGTGAACGGATTTATGAAACGTTAGAAATAATAATGAACAGCATTAGGCATATAAAGTACTCAAAAGAACTATGAGAAGTACTAACTGTTTGTTAGGAAAATAATATTTTTCCGATACTGCCCAAGTTCCGGAGCCGTAAAAAATTGCCCTTAATGACAACAATAAATTTAAATCTTTTCATAACTTGGAAACGGAACGTAATCAATTTCTTTATACAAAAAAACATTTTTTTGCCTAAAAATGTTTGGTATATATTACACTTGGTGGATTACTATTTATTGGATATCGCCCAATATAGTGTGGCATATTTTTCAATGTCTTCATTAAGCCATTTATAAAGCCCGCTTCTGTTCGACGTTTACATCAAAACCTTTAAAAGAAGATAAACATAAAGAGCATTTACCAAAAAACGAGTTTCTGGATATTTACTCTTATGAAGATGGCCATGTGGATCATATTTAGAGATAACTCAAAACAGCAAACCAAATGGTCGAAAAAACTAACGTCCGCAATATAATTCGAATATTGTTATGCCTAAGACTAATAAAATAACTTTTCATAGTGGGTTACATCTTTTAAAAGTGTTCTTGTGGGATATTAAGCTGACGAAGTTAATGTCACAATGCAATTGAAAACTTTCGACAAATTTTTATGGTAAATGAAAAATAAATGATTTAATTTGATTGGAGATGAACGAACTTATTTTTTTCTTGATAACGGATTATTTTCCGCATCAGTAGATTAATTATACGATCTTTTATAAGCTTGTTAATGCAAAAAGACTGGCTGCGTCTATGGCTATTTTTTTTAATTGCTTATAATTCTTCTGTCTGTTTCATTTCCAAATAAGACATAAACGGAAATTATAGTTTAAAAAAGTATATTTCTACATGACTTACATTTAACAAAGCCTTCTTTATATTATCTTCGCGGTAACATATGCGAACACTGCTTGCATGCCAAGGTGAGCCGTGCAGTAAAACAAAATTCGACGTTTACTGCATTTTGTGCAACAAAATTCACAGATAAACTTTACATAATGTTTAAAACTTAACTTGCTGCTTGTTTCTGATTCGACTACTTAAACTTGGCTTCACTTCCATTTGAGCAATTTCGGACAAATTTTTCAGTTCTAGATGGGATAATTTTTCACTTGCTTCTTCTTATTCGGGAATTCTTCCATAGCAGAAAGCATATTGATAAAAAGTTTGGTTCTATCCTTATAGCATAGGAAATTTCTTCGATATAAACTTACTTATGATTTAGCCAAAATTAGTGCCTATTTCGCTCCATAACCTTAACTAAGAGGGCAGTTTTCCAAAATGAAGCCCTTTGTATCATTAAATCTACCTAGTTGAGCAAAATAACCTGTCCAAATACATGCTAAACTACACAGTTAAATTTTATCACGAAATTTGCATGCAGGAATTGCAATAATGCATATAGCTTCAACAACTTGTATGTTTATATCTATGAGACGGCCAATGAGATACCAGAAGTGACTAATTGAATCCCCGTGTGCAAACAAAAATACTGATTTGGGCTACTGGACAGAGGCAATTAGAACTTAAAGAAGATGAAGCTGCAGATAATAATGCACCTCCGATCTGAACCATCATGAAGGAATGTGAAGTCCAGGCAAAAATCATTTCCTGCTAGGCCTTTGCAGGCGCCTTAGACTGTTCAAGTATTTTAAGCCTTTAAACTAAAGGGGTAGTGGCTGTTCGAGTTCCTTTCATGCCACCAGACGTCATGTGGCATCACATGAGCCAAATGCGCTGGCGTTTGCATCAAATAGTGCGCGCCGGAAAACATTAGCCAATCAGTCTACTCAGCATGCGTGAATGTCCATTGTACGGGGTGACCAGCTGTCTGGCTGCTGATTGGCTGACACCAAGCAGAATGGGAGATGACAAAACGCCAACATCTACCAATAGTAACGAAGCCTAACAAGTTGGCAAGAAGCTGCAGACTGTGTTGGTTAGTTTAAGCGACCTCATCTACAGGTCCAGCCTTTACAGGGCGCGTGCCTTATCGTGCTTCTACTTATTACTTTGAGAAAGGAATCAGCCGAGCAGACTGCTCAGTATGCTAATTCTAATATGGACAACACTGAGCACACTCTCGATCGGCTTCACCTTCGGCCAAAAACGCTACAAAGTACAACTGTCCCTCGGTGACAATACAGGGCCCAACTTTCGTTTGGGCAATCTATTCACCCACATTCCTAGCTTGTCCTCCTATGATCAGACATTTCCCAGCCACATGCTCAAGCCAGACAGAGAGTTTGAGCTAAAGGCCAACGGCGATTTGTTCACTAAACTTCCTCTTGATCGGGATGTAGTCTGTGCAAGGCTCAAGTGTTGTGAAAAGGCGGTCTGTACTCTTCAAGTGGAGGCATATTTCTTCACTTCCGAACCGCAACCCCTTGTAATCGAAGTCCTCGTGACGCTCTCCGATGAGAATGATAATCCCCCAAGTTTCGACTTGCGTCCCGGTGAGCCTGACAACCTGCCCGGATGGCTGCCGCGACATTATCACAGTCTGCCCTACTTTCAAATAACTGTCGCTGAATCAGCCAACATTGGCACGCAGCTGTCTCTTCCCTGTGCCCATGACCCTGATTCGAGAAAATTTGGAGTTTCCTCTTACGTACTTCGAAGCATCCTTCACCCGAAAGCGAATAAAAGTCAGCGGGACGACTTTCGACTGGTTAAGCAGACTTCAAAGTCCCCGAACGGAGAGTTACATCTACTTGTGTCGCAAAATTTGGACCGAGAACGAGAAGCTGCCTATTGGTTTGAGCTTCGTGCATCCGACGGCGGAAATCCACCCCTAACCGGAACTCTGCTTCTTAGGGTAAAGGTGGACGATGTTAACGATCACCCGCCAGTGTTTATCCAGCCTCGTCACCATGCAGAACTCTCAATTGAGGTCAAAGAAAACACCGAATTCGGCCACAAGGTGTACAAATTTCGCGCCACAGATGCTGATCTTGGTAACAACGCCAAAATAACCTACATAATTGACCGGGCCTCCAGTTACCCACGCACTAACAGTCAGTTAAATAAGTGGGCCTTGGACGAAGAAACTGGGATTCTCACTGTTTCTGGCATATTAGACTATGAAAACGAAGACGACAGGAAATTTGTACTCAGGATTGTTGCACGCGATGCAGGTACTCCGCCACTATCAGCTACAACCTCCATAACAATCCTTCTCACTGATGTCAACGACAACCCTCCGCTCATTGATATTCGCAGAGCAGGTTTGACTGCTGGAAGTGCCGTAGATAAGTCGACCACCAGTCCAGCAGTGTTCCGTTCTGAGCCTGATCTGGTAGAGAATGACGTAGAATCACGACTCCTGAAGGTTATCTCAGTGTCCGACGCGGATACGGTCTCTGCAGGCAAGGTGACTTGCTCTCTGGGGAACTCCAGACAACAGCGTCGGGATTTTACTCGGCGGGATTTTACTCTGCGGGAATATACTCCCTTAATTTATGGCCTTTTCAATAACCGAGCGTTTGACTTTGAGGAGGACGCAGACAAGGATGGAAACATTAATGTTATAATCTCCTGCATGGATACCGCCTCACCGGCACTGTCCTCTGAGGTGGTTGTTCCAATTGCTCTCCAGGATCTTAATGATAATTGGCCGGTGTTTGAACGTCGGAGTTATCAATTCGCGGTGTACGAGAACCTGCCGCGACATTCCGAGATTGGCCGAATTCAGGCTTTTGACAAGGACAGGGGCTTGCTTGGTAAAGTTACCTACTGGTTAACCTCAGACGTCCCAGCTTATTTGGATTTAATAGAAATAAGCCCTCAGACAGGATTTATTTTAACCAAGGGCGAACTAGACCGAGAGCATTCCGACACACTGACATTTCATGTCACTGCAGCTGATGGTGGAGCTGAGGATGAAAGGAAAACGAACACCACTACCTTGACTATCCGTCTGCTGGATGTGAATGACAACGCCCCGGTCTACACAGGTCCATTAAAAGTACACATAGCTGAGGATGCGAGAGCCGGTTCGGTGGTTGTTCCAAACCTTCAGTTTTACGATAGAGATAGCGGTGAAAACGGCACTGTCAGGATCTTCTTCGGCGGCCACAGTCCATATTCGCCTCACAGCCCATATGACGGGATGCGACCGTCGGACTTCAACGACGCTGAATCACAGCGGGCCAACTCTGACGGAGTCTTCTCGCTACTGGGCGGACAAGAACTTGTTCTGACTGGAAGCCTCGACAGAGAAACCCATTCTCGCCTTCTTGTTCGCCTCATCGCTGTGGATTGTGGACGTGTTCGCCAGCTTACCAGTACAACAACGCTCACTGTCACCGTCGATGATGTCAACGACAACGCCCCTCAACTCCTTCATCCTCGAAATGCCACTCTCCTCACGGGGACTCCAGACCATAGCAATTGGGGACAGGAGGACACAAACACCCTTCCGGTAGACACCCCACCGGATACCCTGGTGACTACCGTACGTGCCAAAGACATTGACGACGCCGACAACGCCTACATTTCCTTCCGCCTGCGACGAGCAGAGCCTCATGAGCTATGGTATGCCCAGGGAGAAGAGATTATGAACACTAATGCCAAAGGCGTTCCATTTATCAACATGAACCCCTTGCAAAGGCGTAAACTTGTTCTGGATGGTGCTGAATACTTTTTTCTTGACGAGAAGCTGGGTCATTTGCGAACTTCCTGGCAGAATGACAACCGGGCTGCCTCTAAAGCCACAGAAACCGGTGAAGTAAGCACCAGCACCAACAGCTCGAGAGATTCACGCGCCAGCTTCTCTCCCAGACCACCGCCTATCGGACTGCTCGCATTAGTGGTTGAACTGAAAGACCACGGCCATCCTCCGCAAGTAACAACAGCCATATTCTATGTGAACATTAGCGTGGCGACAAACCGTGGTTTTGGATTTTCAGTTTTCGGGCTCGGAGAGGCCGGTTTAAGCAATTCAATAATTTTGATTTTGATAATCGTTTGCAGTTTTGCGCTAGTGATCAGTTTGACCGCGGCCATTTTCTGGGTCCGCTTCCGAGTTGACAGTGGTCAGTCTCGATATCACTCACGGGCTGATGGCGTCGGCAGTGGTGGAAGAAAACTGCATTCTAATTTTATTACTTACTGTCCAGCCAATAGCAGTGCGTCAGGAGGCAACCCAGAGAATGGGAACATGGATGGTGCATACAAACCCCTGAATGGCATGAACTGGAACAGGACTGAATTCCTTGATGCCATTCAGTGCAACAGCAACGAATCATCAGAGATGCGTCTCCTCGATCCCAAAAGTTTGGTCTTTATGAAGGGTGTCGAGACCTCCAGCAATTGTGGTGTGGATTCCGCTATCGCTAGTGAAGACATGCATCTGTTGCCGACATACGCTTCCTATCGTCGGGACGTATATGACCTTACGGGACGTCGGCTGACGGACGGCCCACCCGATGGTCCCTTCCATGAGGTGACGACGCTTCCCTTTGCTTATCCTCTTCGACATTGCATGGGACTGTCTGAAATAGCAGTTAATGCCGTTGACGCCTCGAACAACCTCCCACCACATAGTGTTGCTCCGCGAACATTCTATGACTATGCCTATAACGAGCAAGTGGCAGTGGCCAACGTCGACGCGGTGGAATGCGCGGTGGCAGGTTCAATTACCTTGAGCGGCGGTGGAAGTGACAGTGGACTGGACAGTGGCGGTTGCGCCATCGGTCAGACCTCATCACCATCACCTCTAACACTGGGACTGAACGGTCGACTGGACTTCCCGAAGGCTCACGGAAACTCAGGCCAACCGCTGCCGCCCCATGAAACTGATTACATGCCTTCCACTTTTCGGCCAGCTGGCAAAACACGGCAGACCTCAGAACCATTTATTAACTCCACCCTATCTCACGAAGCGCATAGTTCAGTTGCATTTGTGAAGGCTTCCTCGTCTGAATTGAGGGTTGAGGATCCACAAAACAATCGCCTGTCTGCGCACGAAGATTTTGTGAGTTTTTGAAATAAAGCCTGCTTTTATGTCATTTGTAATGCCTCGAATAGCCGCCCTTTTTGAGTTACGCTAGAGTACGTCGTATAAGAGTGCTCTCCTAATTTAAATATAAATCCCAATTGCTAGTGTCAGTTTTTATAGAAGCAGTCGGGTATGGTATTTCACTTAGCTCTTGTAACAGCATAAAAATAATAGGAAGCGGAAACGCTTGTGGCCAGTGCCCTTGTTCACATGAACTGCAAAACCTACCACCACGACCATGGTTTCGTTCAACAACGGTGTGATGTCTTGTTCTTGTAAGCGTGTATTATGAATATTTGTCACACATAAGGTATTCCATATCGTATAATTTAGCGCTTGCCGCTGCAGTTGGCAAATTATGTGCAAAAAGCAGCTTATCAGCGAAGATCCCATTTATAAGTGGCAAACCACAAAAAAGAGGGATAGCTGTGATCTTAAAACTTGTAAAGCTCTAAGGATACTATGGTTCTTCGGTCTCAGAGGCTACTTGCAGCGCCAGAAAAAAAATACACCGCACCTAGATGGTCCATACTTTTCCTCATCGCATAGGATTCGGTCAAAAGCGCTCGGAATAAGTATGCCGACAAAAGAGATATTTCACTTCCAATAGTAGAGAATATTCGAGTCCCAGGAAGCAGTTCAGAGGAAAAAGATGTGATTACTGGAACAAGAGTTTTATTTACCTAACATTTCGGATTCCCTCGGGAATCCTCAACCACTGCATGGCTTAGGAATACCGATTGTGGATAACGTTCGTTGGATATCTTGAAGTGCTCACTGGCTCACTTTCAAGTCTCAAAGAAATATTAAATTATCTCGGCGTCTTCGATAAAATAATATGTTGGTTAGTCAACGTCTGGTGCATTGGTATTTGTGACATACCGATGTAAAAAAAGGTGAATTTTTAAAAACCAACGACACTTCTCTTCTATAGAAGTGGTAAGCTTCCAGTCTACTTAGAAAAATCGTATCAGCAACACTTAGCAAGGCACGAATTATAGACAGCAAGAAAACTGAAGGCAATACCTACTGAACTTCGCCGTATATCGTGGTTACAAGAGATTACTGACAATGGAGGTCCGAATCGTTTAAATCCTAGTCGTCAGGACTAGAGGCAGGTACACCTTACCCAACTCCTGTTTTTCCAACTGGATTATGAGTGCGCCTTCAAAATACACTTCAGTATGGTAGATAGGTGCTCATTCCTCGGTTACACAGCTCACTCCTCCCGTCAAGGCTTAGGGCTCTCTCTCGAGCCCCGCCAGCCGCCAAAAGCGGCTAATGATTTAGGCAGAATGTCATTACTGGCAACTACAGGGAAGACTTGAACGGTCATTTCTGCTTTATCAGCCCTTATCAACCAATCATACCAAACCCTAGATGTTGCGGCACCTGAGACTAGAACCCGTGACATTGTTGGCTAGAGGTCCAACGCTCCAACCACTGCGCCGTGGGCATTACGGAACTAGTGAATTCCGCATGCGATCGGCGAGCTCCTATCTACCATCGTGCACATACCCGACGGAAACCAGCAACATAGTGCCCCGTGGCGCAGGGGTTGGAGCACTTCTAGCCAACAAGTCGCGATTTCGAGTCTTAGGTGCCGCAGCAAATGCGTTTTATTATGGCTGGCCGGTGACGGCTTTTTGGTCAAAAATGGTCATCCCAGTCTCCTTTGCCTTTGTCGATAATGTCTTTCTGCATAAACTTACTCTCTAGCAAGCAAGACATTTGTTAAGTAGAGACAAGGGAACACAATGGTAAACGTCAGGCAAGGTCTGTTTGTGCGCCTGACCGGGCATGACCACTAGCGACGTGTAAGTATGATTCAACCAGTCGAGGAGGCTAGATAACATCGCATTGTCCTAGGCCTTTATGTTCTTGATAAGCAAAGTCGCTTAGGCGGTTTGCATGTGCTCCCCACGCATTACGCATTTCCATTTTATGCGGAACTGGCCAGTGCGTAATTGAAACGATGCTTTTTTCTTACTGCTCTTTTTCTGAAAGCATCGGCCTTGTTCTACTAGTTTTTTATTAATTGCTGATAACTTTGCGGTAGATTGTACGCTTACGCGATAGATGGGTTGACTCGCATGAAATTTTTCCCAGTTATGATGATTTACAATCACGTTGAGTAAAAGGAGGGCAAGTTTACCGGTAAAATGTCTTATAGGTGGTAACCTGACATTAAATCTTACCTGCATATCAACGAATATTAGGTAGGACATAAGAATAGGAACCTCTATTTGATATAGGTAGCCTTGCGCCGAATTCCCCAAAGGAATCCAAGTCCTTCTTAAGAATAATGCACCACTTTTCTCCAAGGTTAAAAAAATACAAAGCGTAAGACCAAATGCTGAAAAAGCGTTGTGATGGGATATTTCTGGCCTTAGGTTTCACTATTTCCTTGAAAATACAGTTTGAAATCTCGGGATCCTAAAAATCTGTACACGGCTACTGCAATTCATTCCACATCTCATATCAAAGAACGAACAGCCCCTTTAAATGGTAAGTAGTTGTGGAAGAAGGGGCAATTTCCTTAGAGTCATAATAAGCAATTTTTATATTGGTGATTAGGAACCTTTTTTATCAAGTTGGTTTGGCAGATTTGCTTAATTTGAGTTGACTCAAGTGTGAAAAACTCTAGGCGTTTGGCGGGATTTGAACCCGCGCATCAGAGAAAGCCTTTGCCGGAGGCTACTGCTCTACCGCTAAGCATTAGCCTGCGGCAAAGGCTTTCTCTGATGTGCGGGTTCAAATCTCGCCAAACGCCTAGAGTTTTTCACACTTGGGTCAATTCAGATAAGGAACATCTTCCACAAATATATGTTATTACGTATTTTCACCCGTATCACTTTGTCGCATTTGGCATACTCTTCAGTAGATTACTCTATCTCACGAAACGCCAAAATAGTTCTGAAATGCGTTTTAGAGTCGAAAAATGGGTAAGGTAGGTTTGTTATATTGACTAGCGCGCTGCCTAATCTCAAGATATTTAAGTCGGGTCATGACGTCTGCTTCTGAATGCGTTCCTTTCTGACACCCTGCAGAGGTTATACTCTGTAAAAATGTGGCTTTTAAATTAGCATGCATTTATTTGATAAATCTTCTTTGTCCTTAGAAATTCAAGTTTATTTTTATGGAAAACATGCATAAAGATCTAATTTATTGCACTTGTTTGGAAGCAAATAATGCTTTCCTTTAAGGTAATAGTTAAAGATATTATATTTTTAGGTTTAAAATGCTTAATTATGATATTTCAAGAGATCGCAAAACTTTATTTTTTAGAATGTAGCTTATTTGTTCACTAAGTAATCCTGTCTATAAAATAAACAACATAATCGGCAGATATTGCTTGATTATATGAGGAATATGCAATTTTTTACTCAAAGTTAAGAGAGGTGTGCGCAATTACCCAGACAGAGCATTTATAAAATGTAGTCTTGAAACCTTGAATGCAATTGCAATGGCCGGTGTGGTTCATATTATTCGGTAATATAGGAACTTTAATTAAAACCAAAGGATACCCTTTCTTCAAAAATAAAAATTAAAGAAGGCGTAAAATGCTACCGAACCACTGCAAGAGATGACCATTTTGCACACTTTTTCCATAAATTGTATTTGAATTCCTGAGGGAACTAACATAAATAAGGAGAATATGTACCACTTAAATAGCCTTTTTTACAGAGCATGCTTGTTCAAAAGGTAACATTCTGGTGTGACTGAAATACCCTGAGAATATAGTGCTGAAATATCAATGTCAAAATCCTACTCTAATAATCTATTTGGATTTAAAATGCATTTAAGTATTTGGGTGAGCACTTCCGGCCATAGAGAATCTACTGTTCTTTGTGCTAAGTGACTTCCTTTCCTTTGTGGTCACAGTTTGGTATAGTGAAGTTTGGTTGTCTGCTTACGTATCACACGCTGGCCTTCCTTGGACGTGCATTTACTCAGAACTGACCAACCGAAGGAAAGCTCTTAAGCGATGGACAAAACTTAAGTTTGCATTTTTGGTGTCTAATGTATGAATGCACCTGTACCGATGGCTTTTTGTTCTATGTCTTGATGCAGATGACCTTACACGTGGTCGTTCCGTTCACTACTATATTTCAATTCCGAAGTAAAAATTTCTGCTCTTTTGACTCCCGCTGAATTTCCACCATAGCCACAAACCTACATGCAGTTAAATTAAAAAGTACAATCCTACACTGCTAGAGGTTTAAAAGAAAAATTCAGAAATTGAATGCAAAAGTGATAATTTATGTGATGGTGATATATAAATACTCCTCTTTAAAAATAAACGAAAGTAGAACCTAATCCGAGTTCAAGGGTTACGTAGGAGTTCAAATTCGGTTGATTTGAAAAGAAATCGTCCATTCTACCAGAATGCAAAATAAGATAATACTGTGTTACAGGTGGATAAGGTGGAATCTCTTTAATCTGGTCCAACAGTCACGAAGCTACCGTTGTCGTTCTCTATTGCAGGTGTATTTCGCTTGGCCATCTAATTCAGTTTAACCCCTTAAGTACACTTAAAGCACGCCAAAGCGTAACAGACATTTCAACTTAATGAATCTAACGAGTAGCCTATCCTCATAGATATGCAAATAAATTTTACTTGCTTCGCTGAAGATTGTAAGTTTAAAGAATAAAACTGGCAGCAATTTAAAATCGAACGGGAATACCTAACAGCTGCGGGCAAAGATTGGCATGATTAATGATCCTAGGTTAATGAAAACACACTATTTGACTGACTTTTCAGTAGAAGTACTTTTCAATTATAACAAGGACTCCTAATGTGACAGGGTAATATGTCCTTTCCTAAATATTTTCTGGGTTTCATCAACCTAAATTCAGAGGACATGAAATGCAAATGCCGAATCGTTGAGTGCTAAGTCGAACCCTCGAGTGCTTAAATACTGTGTTTTTTCTGTCAACTGCAATCAAAATATTAGTTAGTTTGGGATTGAATCCACCGATCGAGTCACGGGAAATTCTTCTCCCGCTGTGCCTCGGAGTTCATTTTAGAGCCCTTGCAGACAGTCGCCCTGCGACTAGTCATAAATGCAAGATGAGATTGCCGACATAAGCAAGGCATGATGAGGTGAACACGTCCAATAACGCAATCGATGAATGCAGTAGTAGCATATTTAATGGTTGCAGTTGCAATCCCCAGGACAATGGACCTGTGGTACAGTGGATATATGTTAGCGTTGGTTGATTATTTCACAGTTTAGGTAATTTTATTTTTTAGACTTGATTACAATTTTGAGAACTGGCTGGAGAGCGCACTTTCACAAATTCCATTTAATTGGTTTGCAACTATTTTTATTGGCTAAATATCTTTCGAAGTACGCAATAAACCAATAACTTATGTCTTATGTAAGGAAACTGGCTTTCTTACATATAGTATTTGAAGAAACGTTGAACTTAATTTCCAGAAACGTTTCCGTATTTTGTGCATTTTTAAAAACGGGCTGTGGTTTCAATTGAACGTAGGGATGAATGTGGGGGTAATATGGACTTTTGGAGACAAACTTTTGTAGATATGAATGTATCTTGATAGTCCTGTCCAAGGCTGCGATGACATGAAGTCTGAATCCGGTTCCTCTTGGTCATCGGTTATTTGAACCAAGTACTCCACCATCTAAGCCACGGGCTCACCCACACCAATTGCGTTCATAAATCTCGTAAAACCACGTTTTTCCTACAATCCGATGGGTTGACCTTCCTTTTCATGTGAAATTTTCTTACTTCGATCGAGACCGACAAGACTTGCTTTGCTGGTCAATGCAATAGTGTATTTAACCGAAATACGCCATGAAAGACATCGTATGGCCGGCCATGAGGCAGCCTGGTGTGGCAGTGAATACATCAAAGATCGCAGTCGAGGACGTAAGGGCAAGCTTTTACCTAAGTTTAAAAGTTCGCAGCAGCAAAATATGTCGGTGTTTTACTTCGCTGCTTTTGGCGATAATAAGCTCTCTCTTCCTCTCTCATGGGTTTTATTGCTCCCGTGCAGTGCAGACATTAACCACTTCTAATGTAGTAAAACGTGTACTGAATCCACATGTTGAATTTATTGACTTCCTTCATCACATTGAATAGCGATAGGCAAAGAAGCTAAAGAGAACAGCTGAGACATTTAGAAAGGAAATCTGCAACCGTGTTCAGAGTATTTAAGGCAAATAGTTACGACTGCCGACAATTTCACCGTCAGTTTCGAGGAAATCCGCTGTATGATCTACAGCAGGTTGATGCACGGGATTGCGTTGATATATTGTGAGAGTAAACTTTCGCTGCATCTATCTTAATCTTTGTTCCACTTCTTCACCAGGACGCAGTGTCAAGACCGGAGATGACAGATGGGCAGGTGGCTGGCGTGGCCATAGCAGACTCTAAACATGGCGCCAAATCAGGCTCAGATCCCAGCTGATTGAAAGGGCCCGGAAGGCAACCTTAACATGGCGCCATTACAGCCTGACTCACAGTACACCAGTCAGCCACTTCACACAAGCGCACACAGGGCTGACCGCGCGGTATAAGTTATCTCGTGTGTTGGCAACGTCCCAGTCCACAGTTTTTTCCGCACCGTGATAGCTTCCAGCCTATCGGATTGTTTATAGAGAAGAAATTTAGCCAAGCCGTCAACCTCACTGTTTCTTTATTTCCAGCACCATCCACTACCAGCCAGTGGAGATCAAAGCTGACAGGATAGCGTATCAGTTAGCCAATAAATGGCCTTTAGGAGCCACAAATATACATGCACTGGGGTTGCAACAAAACTACCTCACATTCTAAAATAGGCAGCTGGAAGTGAGCAGGTGCGTCGTGTACGACGAATGCGACGTAGGGAGTGGCAGGGAGGGAGGACAATCTCGCGCAAACTCATCAAACATAGAACACAAGCTCGAGCCTGTGCCGGCGGCCATGAAGAGTGAATGCGGCCTAGCCGTTCAAAAACGTGAGTGCATGATTAATGTCCTCTAAGTGCGTTGCCCCATGCAGCCGGTTGAGTGATTTATATTTAACCAGCTCAGACGCACTACTTGTGTATGCAATTGACGCGAATAATGAAGGCTCGCAAACACAAAAACTACGAAGATCCATTTGGAGGGAGCGAGAGTTGAAGAATGTCAGGGGATGGAGTGAATAGTGCGTTCTGTTTAAACCCCTCGGTCAGGTGTTTGCTGTAGACCCGGGGAGTGCGGTGGTATGCTTAAGTGTGGATTTCACCGTGCTCGCCACCTGCGTTCGACACCGCCTCCAGTCGTCTTGACTCTGCCTTCACAACGAGCATCGACCAGTGAGGGAAGAGAGAACGCAGCAGATGCACTGTAAGTCTTCTCTCATTTAAATGTAAGCCCTCACGCAAGTCACCACGCTGGCTGTTAGCCTGCTGAAACACGTGGTGTACATCATCAGATTCAACGGTCGAACTGTCGGCTGCGTTTTGTTTTGGAACTAGCCTTATTTGACTGCCTGAAGGCCATTCACCTCAAAGTATAAAAGACCATAGCATCTTTACCTTGCTGGCTCTGCTTTAGAGAAATATTGACAACTATTTTCAAGGAAAGAGCCAAGTAAAGTATGCGTCAGTTAAATAAGAAAATCAGTAAACCAATGAGGTTTCAACGCAGGACTCGCTTACAGGTAGTTGAATTAACGGTTCACTTACATGTATACTCAGCACAGCATGTTCTTTAGTTATTTCAATCACGATAGGCTGCCGGCTTTTTAACGAGCTTCTTTTTGACTGTCGACAAAAAGAATGGACTTTAAAGAAGGCTGCTTAACTAGTAGTCATTTTATCCTTGATTCTGTCTGTCTTTATAAATTCAAATACTCTTAATGGAAAACATTCAAAAAAATTTTTGTAATAGTTTGGTTGCAAATTACGCCTTTTGTAAATTTTATGATTGAACAGAGGGTATCTTTCAGTTTTAATAAAGCTCCTTACTTGCCAAATAATTTTGATTCCATCTGTCTGCTACACCTGGATTGAAGGTGTACAAACTGCGCGCTATGTACATCATGTTTTTAAGAAAAATACATTTTTGCCTATTGTTTGAGGAAGACTTCACATAGTTCTCATAAAATGTTGCAACAGAGGTGAATCATGCTGTATACATTATAGGCAACATTAATAAATTAACGGTTACAATGTATTATGAATGAACACCTCAAAGTCGTAAAAAAGGTTCATAATTAGAAATTTTCTACAACCGAATGTATAAGTGGCTACTAAAGGGATTAAACGAAAGAACTCTACGTGCATGTTTTCCATAAAGCATATTTGAATTCATAAAAATATCAGTAATAAAAATGGACACTCTTAGATTGTGTTTTTATAGTGCATGCTTTTTATTGGCTGTCAGATGGAAACTTGTTATAAAGCTGGCATTTTATTGCGACTGAAATGCCTCGAGAATAGTCTACACGATAAGTAAGCATCAATATTTCGCGAATGTCGGCATGTTGCACAAATTCGGAACCGTACTGTCTATAACTATATACAATTTTTACTGATTTTCTCAAATGATGTTTCTCTGCAGGTCAGAGGTTGTGTGACGTGGACGCACGCCGCATTTGAGGTATTCATTTTGCTAGCTGCAGAGAAACAGGAACACGGAACTGTGTATTTTATAGATTGGAGGCTAAAATGTTCTGTCGGTTCTCTTATAACAAGGATTTAAAGTGCTTTAACATTTCGAGATATAAGGCTGCTAAAAGGGGCTCAGCGGTTGGTACTGGGGTTTTATAGACGGCTAGAAGTCTGAGAAATGCATGATGCCCCCGTGAGTGTTGAATCTTCAGAGCTGCTGTTACTGAATTACTGTGCACTGAACGTTCTGACACGGAGCAGGCACTGTCCAGTGAGTCTTAAAAATACCGCATGGAATTGAAGCCAGATGAAAGTATTCCTAGAAAAAATACCAATAATGGACCAGAAGGTGTTCATAATTATTTCATATGTTGGAAATATTGATTGACATGATCATATGTTATTGTTTATTTGGCTTTCTAGCGGAGTTGGTCGCCATTAAGGTAATATGCATACCTGGGTCATGTGTTTTGCGATGAGAATCCATTATTTAGCATACTGACAGGCTAGTTATTGTCCGAAGTACGTGCACATAATTATTCAGAAAAGAGTAAGTTTCCCACTTCATTTAATGTGTTTTCACTTCGAACAAATTATTTAGGGAAAGTTCTGAGCCTGTTTATCGTACGGCTTCAGCTCAAGATATTTCAGTCACGATGAACTTTCATCTTTTAAACATGCTTCTTTCTGACCGCCTGCAAAATCATAATCCATCAACAAATGGCTGTTTAAGTTCTAGGCATTTTTATCCCCTGTTTTAGGTGTCCTTGTAAAGTTAGATATAGTTTATGAAAAAAATGGTGCAAAGGTATTCTTTCTTTTATACCTTTGGTAACAAAGTTAGCCTTTTTAAAATTTTATTCTTGAGAAAAACTAGCACCTTTTGATGTGAAAATGTTTTAAAATTGCCATATAACTTGTAACTCTAGCGGCCATTACACTTGCATTCAATAGTTCCTACTTGCGAACTGTCTACATTCTGTCTGATTAAAATCACGCATAGTGCCCATAAAGGTTTGCAATGGAAATAAAAAATGTTCTACGCGTTATAGGCAACATAACCATACCGATGGAGAAGATGCATTGCGAATGAACTTTCCTCGGTCTTACAAGAATTCTCATAATTTGAAACTTTTTTGATAAAAAGATAAAATGTTTAAGCAAAACATTTGAAGAAGTACTTCAATATACAACGAGTACAATAAAGAAAAGTTTGATGCATTTTTCAAAAAAAGTATTTTTTACTGTAGGAAGACATTGACAATCAATGGGAAAAAAGGTTACTTATATATCATTTTTTCACGGAGTATGCTTTCTCTAGGCTTTAAAGGACGGCATCCCACCGTGACTAAAATATATTAAGATGAGATTCAGTACTAGAACCCTACTGATGTACATTGCCTGAATCGAGAAAATATTTCAGAATTTTGTGTGACATTTCATTAGATAGTTTATCTACGACTCTCTGTCCATTGGCAGTTTAGGAATACCATGCAAGCATTCAGTCAAAACTGGGGGATCCGAAAACCCGCAAAATCTTTCGTACTGAACTTAAAGAGGTTTGTCCAAAAGCATTTATTCCCAGTTCGCGTGTTCTATATCTCTCGGAAAGTAAACGAGAAAGGGGATGATATTTTGAATTCGCATCTGAGTTTGCACCATAAGCTGACAACACACACTATGTGCGAAGAAATGCTGCTTCCTAAGGATTGTATTCGAAGACGACCTCCTGTCAAGCCAGCAAGGAATTTTGAACATCCTTTTGAAGTCAGTTGCATAGGGTCACTCTCGACAAAGTAAGCAAATCAGCATTTGACTTACCTGCAATTTGGCTACATCGTAAATGGCAGAATTCAGCATATTCTTTTGACTTTGAGGAAAATCCATATCTCATACTACACACTGTTTGTTAGCTATCCCAAAATACAAGTCTTGCACTTTTTCAGTACAAGCTCATTTTATGGCTGTTACTTGTTTAGTTAAAAGCAGGAAAATGAATTAATTTTTTATGGAGCTAATGCACGGTAGCCAATTTGACTCAAAACTGTATGATTCGTACGCAAATCACCTTGCATGGACAGCGTCTATTTTTGCAGGTTTTAGGGCTGCGCTCTTTGGTGTAAAGCCTCATGTACTAAAGCACGTTCATGCGCCGTCCTCCTTTTCGGAAAATGTCCACCCGAATGCAAAAGTAAAAGTACATATACTTAAAATCTTGGCAAAAAATGTTCAGCATGGTCTGAAAACCTGCTTGGCTAAGTACAAAAGGCAGACCGATCGCAGATGAAAGCAAGCTAAATACCCTCGTTCACTTTTTCAGTATTTGCGAATTGCATTCCATTGCAAGAACTGCATTGAAATTTACCACTTAATTGTTTTTAATTGTTTAATTGCCTGATGGCAACATGCAATGGCTATTTAGCTAGGAATGACAGTCAGAGTAGGTGTCAGCATCAAGAATCCTTCGGATGAAAATACACCCTCAGGCAGTGATTCCGGTTTTGTGCTTTTTCAACAATTTGCATATTCTGACTATGAGGCTGTTTCCAAACTTTAAAGTTCGTTACCTATGCCAAATTGCCTTACCAAAGTAAACTTTAACAACGAAGTGAAGTAGCGAATGCTTTTTAAAGGGACGGCCAACACTTCAATACAGTGTGTTCCCAAAACTGTATACACATCTAAATGATTGTAAACACGGTCTTTATCATAATTTTATTATTTTAAAAATCTTAAAATATCAATAAGTATCATTTTATTGTTTTTTTCACTACATTTTGACTATTGCAAAAGTGGCTGAATTAAGAGAAGCCATTGAACACGAGTTCACCCGAAAACCGAGGTAATTTTCCATGGTGTGTGCGAATTCTTTGCTTCGCATTGTCAGCATTTTCATGATCATAATGAACTTCAGATTGAGAACATGCCGTGATGAAAAATAATAAATTAATACTTGTATATATTTTTAAATTTTTGAAATAATAAAATTATTATAAAGACCAAGTTTACAATTATTTGAAATGTGTATACATTTTTGAGGACATCCTGTATATTTCCTATCTCATATAATGTCATCCGACATTCTGAAAAAGTATTTCTTTTTGAAACGGTATATTTAATTTAGATTGTAACACTGATCATTTTGCATCGTAGTCTGAAGCTATTTTTCGTCACAACTGAATACCGACTAATGTGTGAGTTTCTTTCTGGCCGTGTGCAGAAAAGCATACTCTGCAGAAAGTAGCTAAACAAGCATTATGCATTTTTATTTTGTGATTTTAGATGCATTTAAAGTGCACAGAAATATTCTTTTTTGTGCAAGTTTGGTAGCAACTTGCGTCTTCTTCAAAGATTATACTTGACAAAGGGGTATAATTGGTTTTAAAAAACTTCCCAATGATTTTCAACCCTGCCAGCCATTATGCTAATGTTAAAGCGTTCTATATAACATAGTGTACGCATTCTATCAAGAAACTTACACTTTTGCCTAGGCTCTGAAGAAAAGATCACGTAGTACTCGTCACATTTGGCAGTGGATTTTGAACATACTCGTTACTTTGTAGGCAACATTAATAAATTTATGGATGCAATGCATGAAGAAATAATTGTGAATTAATGTCACAATTAGTGGCTAGT
Source organism: Ligula intestinalis (assembly GCA_036362985.1). Taxonomy (NCBI): domain Eukaryota; kingdom Metazoa; phylum Platyhelminthes; class Cestoda; order Diphyllobothriidea; family Diphyllobothriidae; genus Ligula; species Ligula intestinalis. Next base: position 58,469,900 of record JAYGXS010000002.1, read on the forward strand.
TGACAACGAATGCTACACATTTTTCAAATATAACTATATAAAGAGGGTGTTCATTGCTAGCTTACAAATATGGGAGGGAATATTATTAATAGAGATCCCTAGTCAATATATTTTTATTATATTAAGGCATTGAAAACAAACAGGGAGATGTATCATACATTCACAAGCATTTTTCAGAGTATAAATTATGCAGTCAATGAAAAAGTAATGCGTTCTAATGGCGGCATGGCGACGGGGTGAAGAGATTTCGAAATATAACCGCACGATAAATATTTAAGAAGCTATTATGTAAAGTCTGCAAATGTAAAACCTAATATAGGATTAAGGTGAAATTTCCAGAAATAAGCAATTTATTGTCTGTGTGGATTCCGATCACCACTGTAGCACAACGTCTCAGCCCAGAAACTCTGACAAATGCTAGAGAGCCATGAAGATTTAGTCTGACAATAATAAACTCTAGCTCCAGATATCACGGAGCCAAAAATAGAAAATGTATATTACGAACGCAAAGGATTTCCGAATGAATGCGAAGGATTTTGTGATGGTCTCACGGATTTCAGACCTAAAAATTAATTATCCGACCGTTCTATGTCGTGCGTAGTAGACTCTGATGGATATCATCATTTCAAAATGCATGTAGGATCTTGTCCCTTCCGCAATTCCTTTTTAATGGATTTTCTCAATGCAGCTGACTGATGGCCACTTGTATAATAAATGTATTACGGACAAACGTTAGAACTGCGAGATGCACGTATTTCTAGCTCATTAGCCCTCATCAGCCTTGCTGACTTTGGAAGCAATCACTGAAAGCCTGCAAATTGTAATATTACCTTGTGCAAGTAAGTCAATTAACCGGTTATAATATTGTCATCCACTTGTCAGTTAAGTACGCTGCTACGGTAAAACTCTGAAATCATGAAGAAACATAACCCCACACTAAGCATATTCTTTTATCTCTGCCAACCAAACCCATGGAGCATTTTTTCTGTTACCAGGTTTCAAGAACAAGTTACGATTCTGTCCCAATGGTCTTGCGACAGGAACAAAAGGCGTAGGGCTCATACTTCCACCGGCTCTTTCCTCGAGGCAACGCCGATCCTTCAATTGAACTCCAACCTGCACTTTGAAGGGAGAACTATAATGGACAATATTTTCCCGAAATTCCATTTCAATGGGTGATGAACGATTTCCAGACACCAATCAAAATTCCTGAAACTGTTATGAAAACAAAACTAAACATCTGCCTGTCCGCATTTTGTTGTTCACAATGCTGATGGTATCAACTTGTAAACCTGACATTCGTTCTTGCTGCGTCGTACTGCGATGCAGCTGGTTTTATATCTGACTAAAAGTTCCGTGTTTAGATCCTTCAGAAAATTTTTGTCTCGTCACTGAAGTCTTTAAATTCATTTTTTACCACACAGCTAGTGAGCGCAAGTGTCCTTGGCCGTGGTCACGTTAGTCTATATATACGATTTTTTTGAGAATTCTGTCAGAGGAAAATGCATTCGCTATCAAAATTGGTTAGACTTGAAAGATTTGGTGTAAAATTCCCTTTAAAAGGAAGGTTTTGCCACCCATCAGACAGCTATTTTCGTTTAAACAATTCTCTATTTAACAACGATCCTGAGATAACAAGTGTCCTGTCTACTGCGGTTGCTTGTAAGGACAAGTCCCGCTTTGGCGTTTGGACAAATGTTTTGGAAAAAACTCAGCAAAGTTCCTAAAATAAGGAAGGATTCACCATGAACTTATTTTGGGTGCCTGATGGGAACTAGCTAGTTCCTCTTCTTTTTGATTTTTGTTACCTTATACATCGGCGTACAAAACCTCTATGGGGCTCCTTTTTATAAAGTCAGACAGGTAATTTAGTTTGATTCGGTAGCTTTCTCCGTCGGAACAGTGTTTTTGCCCGATGGTTGATGGTTTTCTTCTAGAGTGTTATTGGCATTAAGAAGTTGTTTTTTGTCTTCGTAGTTGTTCAGTTATTTGGCACTACATTTTTCTATGTTTCTGGCCATAAAATTCCTTGGAACTTTTAAATTTTAAAAAATGGCAGTTTATCAATTGTACGTTCAGTAAAATCACAGAGCCGCATAGCTAATGCTCGCTGAAGGGAAAATGCATATCCATCTAATTAAAAAGTTTTTTGAACTTGCGCCACACCATGGTGTATATGACAAAGATGGTACCTGTAATTCAACTTAAACAAGACTGCTATTTCGTGTCGTGAAAATGGTTGCTCGATATTCAAAGGTGTAACATTGCCTTGTTCAAAAGGCACTGGACTGGCCAGCAGTACTCTACTTCAGAGACGTCTGTGAACAAAAGATGTTGGTTGTTACTCATTGAAAAAAAGCGCTAGGTATTGAGGTTTCAAAGAATTAAGAAAAGGCTTCTTACTTTTTGCAAGGTATGCTGGCAAATGTAAGTGGATATCTTTTGTGGCCTTTAAAAAGGGCAGGTAAGACGGCAAGGGTGATATAAGAAACTCACCGGAAGATTTTTTGCTAATTGTATTAAGATGCTGGCGTGCTTATCTAGATAGATGAACACATACGATTATTGAAAAGAAGAAGAAGAAGACTCGACCGCTGGGACAATATGTTTATTCGCCTGACGTTTCGATATCCGCCGTGGATTCGTCATCAGAGACATGAGTAGCAGAAAGGTTCTGCTACTCACATACGATTATGCTTCGTCCCCTACGAGGCTAACTGACAGTCAACCTTTCGACATAGCAAACGCGAAATGGTGGTGGAAATATATCATAAAACGCTTGTCTATTGTATACTTAAGGCTATTAAAAGTACATATTAGCCTCGTCTTCACCAGCCAAATCAAGCAGTACAGATTTTCAATTTTCTCTTACTGCATTTGTTTTCAGAACTTTGAGGAAAACGAAAAATCTTAAAATATATTTGCTCCTACGAGTTGGAGAATATGGAGATAGGACAGTAATTGGAATACGGAAATGCCTAAGAGCTTCAGCAGGTCGATAGCACAAAATTTGCATGAGTTGTTAGTATATTTCCATGGTAAGTCGACCATGTTGGTTGAGAAAAAGCTTAGGCTGAACCAATTGCAGAAATTATCCGGAAAGTTCGCATATTTTAATGTCCGCAAATTAAGACAAAAGAGAAAAACGACTAGCCAAGAAACAAGCACAATGCATAGTTCAGGGTGCCCCAGTTTTGCACAAGAAGAAAATGAAGACCGCCATCTGAATGGAATACTGGTTAGCGTGTTTTTTAACCAGAAGTATTTTCTATGACAAATTATTTTTTCGTTTTACTTAATGAACGAGCATAATCCTCATGCATTCAATTCATATTCCTTGTCAAAATTTTGTATCCTCTGTTTAATGTCGCCCAGTTTTTTTTAAACTGAGTTTTAAAACGACTTTACGTGTAGTTTCGGAGTTTGCTTTGAGTCGCATAAACACGTCGCATGCTTAGTACTGTCAAAGTGCTTTTCTTGGTATGTCTAGAATGTTCGGATTTTGTTATAATTTTTCTGTTTACGGTTGAAAAGTTCAGAACTGGAACAGTATTCTATACTCAAATGGGATAATTCACAAAGAACCGTAAGTTAAAGCATTTCTGGCTTATTGTGAGAAACATTCCTGCATAATCTTCACTTTTTTAGGAAGGTCACCTCTCTATTTTGCTGCGTCATTTCGATGTCTTGGCATCAATTAACCCGGTTAAAGGATACTGGCTGATTATTAAGTCTAAGCTCTATTGAATGAACTTGTAATGTAATAGAAAAATACAGAAGTTAACCCCAGTATACTATCAGTTCAACATGCAGATAATATTTGCATAACCCAAGCGACATCTATTAAATGTTGCAGTTGCAAATTTAATTTGTGGACATAATCTAATTAACATTGCATTTAATCGAACAAAGCACCAATTGTCTTATAATAGGCTGATTGCATAAATTCGACTTGAGCTTACGCTGTGCACAAAGTGCTTTCTCCCATCTCCGGTTCTGACATTTCTGACATGAAGCCCAGGTGGGGAATTGACTAGACAGTGAGCTAGATGCAGTGAAAGCATGCTTCCTATAATTTGGCGCGAGTCAGTGTTCCTGTATCACCCTGCTGTGCAGCACAGGGTGGACCCCGTCAAAATCGACGGTCAAACTATCGTATATATCGACAAATAGATAAGCGTATTTGAGCAAAATCAGTGACAGTGCAATGCGGAAAGCCAAGAAATTGGATTCAATATGCTAAATCTTGCATAACAGCGTAACATTCGCTAAATGTTGCATTAAAAGGCATGTGTACGCTGAAGATAACATCGACCCATTTCTAAACGAATGTCCTTTTGACATTTTGTACAAAATATTTTGCCTCATCTACGCCTTCGTCTTCGCCGGCAAAGCCAACGCTAATTGATTACAGAAACCTAAATTAATTTGGAGCATAGCTAGGAATTCGACAGTTTGCTCTTAAACAATGAGAAAATTTTCAGCCAATTGAATGCGTGAATTTTGAAAGGAACCTGAGTTTCCCGCAATTCAGAAATTCAATGAGTTCTTTGAAAATAAATTTTTTCTACTATGAAAACAAATATTCCCAAGCGGCCACGGCAGGCCGACACATTTTTCCAGATGGGTTCTAGTATTATAATCGAAATTTATATGGACATTCGGGTTTATTTTTGGGACACGTATTTTAAGTAACTCCGAGTCTCGTATGTACCCAATTTTTTTGACTGCTATTAACTGAAGTCAAATAATTCCGTAAGTTGGTCATTCCAAAATCAACCAATAATACGTATGGAAGATGCTAAGAAACCAACGGAGTGATATTACAAAATAATACTCCACATGACCCACATAGCCAATAACATGTGACAAAAACGTAACCGCAGCTATTACTTATAACTCTAAGGTGATTGATTGAGATAGGAAGCAAGTGACGGGCGAAACATGTAGATTAGGATCAGCAACACGAATTTCGTAAAACTGGGAACCATAAAGTTAATTTTGAAAATATTTCAAAGCCTGAAGTATACGTCTGAGCGTTGCAAAAGCGCCAATCAACCGTGGCGAACGTTACTTTCTATTCATTTTCTGTGTGGACGCCAGTAACAGACTTCCTTTAGTTTAGATTAAGACTAACCTCTTATATCTACAGCGTGTCCTGCGAGAAGCGTTTACAGCAGTGCAGATGACTTCTAGTAGAAAATATATAGACGCCAGCTGAAACCCAGCGTAAATTTATAGACGCAGTAGCCCTGCAGGCCAATTTTCCTAAAAGCGCGTGGAAAAAAACAAATCCCGCCAGGTTTTGATGAAACAGCCATTATTCATTTTACAGAAGACATGGGCTGCAACGATCACTGACTGAGCTCTTTTGTCAAAATTTGCAACATGAACTAGCTCTGAGTACTTTGTATTTGCCTGACTCTACATCAGCAATAGGGACTTTTTCTTGAGCATCAGTGTTGCCAAAGGAAAAACCGCATATGAACTTTATGTTCCAACACCACCTTAATGGGTACCAATAATTTCGTAAACACGAAAAAGACAATTTCCTCGGACAACTTTATAGTAAAATTGTGTTACTCGAGGGACAAATAATCGATATCACAGAGTTTCCAAGAGAGAAATGAATTAGAACAGCACTATGTCTTTACTGTTCACTCTCAGAAGCCTCACGTACTTAACAATGCTAGTAATTGCATTTTAAAGGCATCGGTCGGGCGGAGACATTAAGTGGTCAGTCGATGGAAAAAATAACCTATATTCATCCCACCGGATCCGACACAAAGACCTTTAAGACCAAGAGACGTGACTTCCTTTGACCAACGACTATATATTTGTCACCACAGGCGAAACGGACATGGATCAAAGCTCAAAAATTTCACATTCCAGATTAACTTGAAACATACAAAAACGGTTTTCATGCGTCAGATTCCCGAGGCCGAGTACATGGCAATTCTCACTGCCACTTGCTCTGCAGTTATAGGCTAAAATTCACATTTGGTGCCCAAGGGATTGACTGCCGGGATCTGATAGGTAGGTCAGGCACTTAGCAGGATATAGCAATCAATATAGCATCACCGTAGCACTTCTGTCAGCAAGACGTTGATCAAATAGATAAGGACAACTTGTATGGCCACATAACCAGGAGGTAAAAAGAGAACCATCCAGAATACATATGCGTTTGCGCAAATATTCAGGATAGGATTTAGGGGTAGGTTTAGTTAAAGGGTAAAGTTTGGGGTAAGGATCGGGATTATGATAAGGTTAACGGTTTGGCTTCGTGTTCACTGAACGATTGAGTAAGAGCCAGGATTAAGATCAAGGCCGTAATATAGCTTTGTGCTAGAATATGGTAAGGGTTAAGACATAAATATTTATCACTCCTTAAATTTATCTCAAGGCAACCGGTTTTAGCTGCACGGAACGTTCATACTCTTTTTAGACGGCCCAAAAATTCGCCGTCATTCCAAATACGTTAATTTTCTTAATCGAAACCATAATGCCCAACCACCTCACTTGAAGGGGTCTTCCCGGTAGATAGGCTGTGAGGTGACAGAAGCGGATGTTCCACACTAAGTTACTGTCGTCGACTGAGAAGCTGATCACAAATGTCGACTTCAAGCAGATGTAACTACCTTGATGTTACCAATACATGCGGTTGAATGGGGTGACATACACTAATATGGCTCTTATATAGGGACTTCGATTGGAGTAGTCGCAGCGAAGAGGAACGAAATTTGTGCTGCCCGGACACTCAGAAAGGAATGCTGATAAAAATAAGGCGGACTGGAATGATCACTTCGAGCTTAATAGTCGCCATCAGATAGCAAACCAAAATGCCAAGTTTGGATCACCTGGGACATGAAACCGTTATCGTTGGTCAGCGGTTCGAACGCTCTTCCATAGAGCCATAGGTTCAGTAGCCCGTTACTATCCCCAAATTAATCAAGCATATACTAAGCAGGTATTGCGGACGGTATCAAAACCATAACAACTCGCCTCGCTTTGTCTTTGGACTCAATAAAGAGCTTTCGCAAGTGGTTGTGCGAGGAAAAGTAATCATAAAGAAATGAGCACTGACAACGAAAAGAAAGATAGAGAAGATACGATCGCTGGAACTAGAATTTTACTGACCTGTCGTTTCTTATTCTTGCTGTGATTCATCATCAGAGACGGTCGCAGATAAAGGTAATAGAAGCACATGGTTTGCATTTTTTATCGTCCATAGTGACTACGCAATCACATACCTGCTGCAGTTAACAACACGCACGATTACCGCTAGCTTGGTAGTTCGTGTCCGAATCGTTAATAGCCAAGATTTTATCATACGTGGTGAGTGTTGGTATGATAATTACGCGTTAATTCGGCTCGCCACCGTGGAAGGTGTTGATTATTCGTGCCTTCCCCGTCGGATTGATTAACATTCAGAGTGATGATCGAGAAAGCTGTTAATTCTAGTAGGCATGCGGCTGCATGGTCTCTACGAACCATAAATACTGCACACCTTGTGCCTCTAATAACACTAATCTGCCGCTATCTCTGATGATAGACCCAACTGAGAATCTGAAAGACCAGAAAAATAAACTTTTGGTTTCAGCGATCACACCTCTTCATTCTGAACTGCTTCTCAGAATTCGTTTGTTCTGAATTATTAACGAGACAAATGTTTATATCCGGCATACTAGCCGCCGTTAGTCGATCATAACATGCCGAACGTTTACAAGGTCCAGGATAAGAATTTAGATTCTCTGGTTATTAAATATTCGTCAATCTGATGCTGTAAAACTAACTCACGGATCCATCACCCTAACATTTGAAAAGAGCATTTCTTGTACTCTGATGGGTAAATACTCTTCAAACCCAGTTTCGAGTCTCAATCTTAACTAATGGCATGAGGGCCCCATAGCTCATTGGTAGAGTAGTGTACTTAAAAAGTCGAGATGAGTAGTGGATCTGCGTCTGAATCCCAAGTCCGCAAAACTTCTATAAATGGCCACTCCAGTGTCCTTTGTCATTGTTGGCACTTTCGCATGTATAAATAGACTCAACCACCTCATTTGCTAGCCATCAGGCAAGACCAGTATCAATTCGTTAAAGAACATTGTCCTCACTGTAGCTTCATCCTTCCACACTGGTTTGACCCTTGTAGTAGCTTCAACAGGAACGCCGTCAGGACAAAAATGACGTGCACCACCATCACAAATACACGCAGTAATTCAACCGTCCCATACAGTGATCCCACATCTGATTCATCAATAGACCAGATGATCGGTCATCTTCTTATCCAAAACCACTGTCTGCTTCAGTAACCATCTCGAATTTCTGTTCTCTCTATTCTGTCTCAGACAGCTTAGCCATTACATGGGCTTTTCCAGCCGCATGCACAAACAGGAAAACTGCGCAAGTTGGCCTCCCTTATACAACTCCGCAACAGTAATTTAACTAGTGTACCTCATATACCCCAAGGCCCAACATTCTTTCCTACGGAAACGGTAGTTATAGGAGTTTTGCGTGGGGAATTAGGATAGGCCATGGACTTGCCTTCAATAACTGCTATATGCATTTTAATTTCATTGTTCCTAGAAATGATATTGATTTATAGCTGTAGCTTTTCCTAATTTGTATTATCGTTTAGCATATTGCAGGAAAATCAGATTATTAGAATCAATGTTTCTTGAAATTCCTGAAAACATAGAAATGTTGATGAAGCCGTCATCTACTTCAAGTTACCTCAGGTCTAACTTACCGACCTAGAGTTAGATTAGTGTAGTCTGATCTATATATACTCGCAATGGCCGCCGGAAAGAGAAGAAGAATGCTATATTGAGGATTTTCGGTAAAAATGGCTCCATTCACGGAGAGCAGATGGTTAGGTAAATAAAGGGTACTTTTAAAAGGACAAAGGTAAAAGGTCATGTAATACTCACAAGTAAAGCTTTTCACGCCATTCACTTCAACTATGGAGACAGATCAGCTTTCAACTTCTCCATTTCCGCTTCTTCACACGCTTTTTTCTTCATGTTGTCATCCTACGGAGAATTTTCGATTTTGGTGTTGTTGGTGAATTGCATATGCGACAGATTGGCCGCATTTGACAAATACTGGGATCGTGATATGTTGTAGATAAAATAACTTGTTTTCGTGCATTAAAAAGGTAGCAGCGTACTGTAGATATGACCTCACGATCACAAATGCAGACAAACAAAGCAGAGGATTAGAGAGGATGGTATAGGATAATAAATTCCCACGTGAATGGGGAGCAAAAAAATGGGTGGCTCCAATTCAACTACATTTTACCACTTCAATCTTACTTCTAAACAGTTCATCACTAACTATCCTACTTCCCCACTCCCGAAACCCCTTAAACCAACGTTGCCCTAGGAAAAAATTCTGGGACTGTGAATCTATGAGGTGCACTACTTAAACTGCCTTTGCCCACAACTCTTCTCACTACCAAAGGCACTTTCTTCATACCAGAGTCTATTTTGTCACTCGTTTAAATGCCATGTGTCCTTGAACATCAGTGGAGTGCAGTTTCTCGGAGTCGCTCTGATAAATAAACCGTAGCAGGCAACAATGCACTCAGTTCATCTACGTGCGAACTTTTCCTTTTGAGGACTGGCCATTCGGAATGGAGAGAAAACGTGCTGCAACGAAATTGACATCAGCCTCTGCAATTAATCCTAATTTCAGTGGACCTAACACTGGACGCATTGTACAACGCTGAACCTCTCGCGACTACTTGCATTTTCATACCGACAGTTTGACCATCAATTCAGATGCTGCGAGCTACGTGCTCCAAGACGTGATAGGGGTGCACAGACCGTGACGTACGCCTGGATTAGTCTGAGGTGGTAGTAAACCTGCGTTGCATGCACCGCACTCTCCACACCACCCTCACATGAACCCTCGTGCAAAGGCAGATAGGAAAAGACCGGAGGTCTTATTGAGTGCAGTAGGCCTGAGCTGCCATTTCTGACTCAGATCCCACGGAGTAGGATTGGCGTAAAAGCTACGAGTGGCTGGTGCTTGAGTATGCACCTATGCTTGCCACCAACGCCCCTCATGTTTGGCATTTGATATAGGACGCCAACTTGAATAACGCGAGCTGTGCCTTAATCTTGCTTCCGTGGTAATCCAAAGCATCTACCATGCGGTCCGTTCTTGGATCACATATGCGGGCCAGTAACAGTCTAGTTTTCGGCCAGTCCCGGCTGTCCATACTGGCCAATGATACTGAAGTCCTACTGTTTAATTATTTTGACGCCGTGCTTGCAGCTCCAGTTGGCCCCCTTGCCACTTACAATTTTTCCTTACCCTTACTCCTATAGTTCCGTGCAGAATATACCATTTTTATAACTGCAACCTCACTTGTCTTAATGCACGGAACCAGGTTTGAAGGGCATAGTGGCTAGGGTCTTCATAATGCCTAATGGTGAAGCGAAAACCTGGACTCTGACAAGGCTGGTACTGCAGCGAAGGAATATAATAGACAGGGGCCGAGCATGAATTCATCAATATGACAAATCAAGGCCTTTCTCAATATACTCGATTTGACTTGCCTGCACCAAGGACGAAAGACTAGAAATTGTGGCTTCGAACGCTCGCAAGAAACATGGTCAACTTTGGGAGATCCTCTTTTATGGCCGACGCATTAACATGAAGCCTGAGCCCTAACCCCCAAATATAGTTTTATTCGTGCAGTGTCCGCAGTCACGTTTCGTAGCATTTATGGGGAATCGGTTTAACTGTCTAAGTCACTGCTGTCACAACCAACCCTATTGACCTTAACTCTTTTTTTATCAGAAGGTGGGGCATAAGATAGGTGTCGTAGGTACAAGGAATTTCCGCTCCTATATAAACAATTTCATACACAATTCCACCTTGTGGCGCTGGATTTCATCATCCAAGACATCCAAACTTTTGAAATTAACACATCCCATGCTAATCATTGTTAAAGTACATTCTTCCAGAGCTCATACACATCCAGCACTTCTGAAGAATTGTTACAGTAAAAGGCGGGTAACACGTCAAAAATTAAAAAAGCCACACCCGATATTATTAAGTTAAGTAAAATTTGGTAGGTTAAATAAGGTTTACAATATAACACGGCGATAGGAAATTGGTGTGTTCTAAGTTCACCCTGAGAAAATAGATTGAAACCATGTAAGTAAGAAAAGAAATGATAGAATACGCTTCCAATCTAAATGTTCCGAGAAAATTGTATCGCTACGTGTGGAATAGATTGAAATTAATTACTCTTGATGGACGTATTCCTGGTTCATTGAACTTATATTTACACCTTTTAATCTATTTATAGATTGCTGTTAATACTTCATATTTTCAGCAAAAAAAGAATAATTATTTATTGGAAAGCACTAAACGTACTCATAGCTGCGCTTAAGAAGCTGCATTACTGCATGTGACAGTTGGACCGTCGTATCCGATTAAGTCTACCATGTACTCCACAGCAATGTGGTGCAAGGACAACGACTTTAGTGTGAATTAGATTATAATGTGAGAAGACGTGCGCTGCAAATAAAGCAATTTTTTTATCCCCAACATGGAGCGGGTGTCATGATCAAGTCAGGAAGACAAAAGGCGGGAGATAAACTGCAGCTAGCTGGCGTGATGGGATTCTGCAAATAGGCGTGCCGATACATCTTGTTTGGATCTCACGGAATAAGAATGCTATAGCGGCCACACTTGTTAGGAGCAACTGTATCCTGTCTCACAGTCCCCTGGCCAGCCCCTTTTTTACAAACACATAGAGGGCTGACTGCTAGATCCAAGTTAACCTGTGAGTTGACAACATTTCAAGCCTCAGCTTTTAGTGCACCCTGCTAACTGTAAGCGCATCAGATTCGTTATAGGGAGGTATGTATGCTGACTCGCCGGCCCGTCTCTTATCTTCATTCCCGAAAATGCCGATTACTGCATATACTCGCAGAAGGGGGCAAACTTACCGAACTTGGGTATAAAATGGATTGACTACGCTAACTCACATCTTATTGCACAATAAAATTGGCCAAAACCACTGCTTACATAAGATTCTGCTAGACAGCGAATGATTTATTATTAATCAAATATTCTATTTCGTAAAATTTCTCTGAATTATAAAGGAAAATTTCTAAAAATATTGAAGAGAATGAGAAGGTAACGTTCACACGATATTACATTTGAAAACACCCGTGCATTGTTTTCGAATATTTTGTTGCGTTATACGTTTGACGTCAAATGGTTGCTCATGATTATTCCATATGGTTCTGCATTAAATTGGAGATCGGGGATTACATTAGATTTTTGGGTTATTAATGGGTTTATGCTTAGGAGAAGGACCGTTAGGGTTGGAGATGGGAGGGTTGGTGTCAGATGTAAGCTAAGAGAAAAAATCTCTACCGATAGTAATAACAAGGCTACCTGATGCACAGGAGGGACCTATAAACGCATTAAAAATAATTCTGTTTTGCACAGTATGCTTTTTTAATATCCCTGCAGGAATGCAAGCGTCCAAAGTCGCCTTATAATGGAATTAACAGTAGAAATAATGGTTACCGTGATAGTTTCCCCAAGAACGTCAGATTTTATCTTTTTTAACTGTATTCACACTTAAAGCAACGTTTTCCAGGTGAATATTTAAAGATAGCAATAACAGCAAAATTTATTTGGATCCATGTTATTTCAAGAGAGCTCTTCAGTTGCTGCCTCTCATTGCGTAACGTGAATCCCATTAGGGAAAATACTAATTGCATTCATACAGAAAAATCGATACAAAAAAAGGTCAAAAGGCCAAAAAGGCTAATCAATAACGTAAGAAGTCAAAACTCAGACTTTAGCGTTTAAACTTCTGATGTTATTGATAAGCCTCTTAAACACTTCTTATGACCTTGTGTTTAGATCGTTTTTTTCTGTATGAATTCAAATAGTATTTTCTTTTATATGATTCATGTTACGCAATGAGCGGTAGCAACCGAAGAACTCTCTCGAATTGCCATGGATCCAATAAATCTTGCTGTTATTGCTTTCTTTAAATTGGTATCCAAACTCTTAGGAGAACTGTGCGTCTACTACGCAGAACTAGGAGACAAGTAGAGCCGCTGATTTGTGTGTCAGTTTGTGCGACCTCTGGCATTCAATGGTTCACGCTTACACTGAGGCAATAATTCGCACCTTTGAAAAATCAAATATTTCCAGTTTCTTCGTCCAATGAATGCTTCGTTTGGCCAATGAAACTAAATTTACTGGCGATAAATTAAATTGACATGCAATACTTCAAGCAGTGAGTACATAGAGCAATCTTCAGAGAACGGTCAATTAGCAATATGCCGAGTTCAAATATCCTAATGACTGTCGCATTAATTGGCAGTTAAATTGCGGCTTTTTGGTGATCATGCTGATGTTGGCGTCAAGTACCTTTGAATTCACCTTCGACAATTAGTGAGTTAGAAATACACACCCTCCTTTTCTCAATTGTTAAACAGTTGCGTTTTAAACGACGATACAGAACCTTTCACAACTTGTAATCTGATTTGGCTGCGGATTGAATGGTTTGTCCCAGTTGCACAATCTACCCTTTTTGCCGTAACGAACTCCTGGTCAACCTCTGCGATTTCAGATAGAAACAACCATAATTTTTTCCGACTTCGGCCACCTTCGGGCATTGTCCACAGACAATCATGCATTATGGGCAGCTGGTACTAACTGCGGCCCAGAGCAAAATAAACTGACTCGCAACCGGCATTCTGAGTGTGTCTCCTATACCTCCTGCGCACTCTAGACACCGTGAATGGGTTTGGTTTACTATGTGCAACCACGAGCCTACTCTTATCCGTTGTCGTCAGCTAAGGACGCATTTGCATCGGTTAAAAGGCTATGGATGAGATTGCAAATACGTCAGCATTCGAAGATGCTTAAGAGAGGCAAAACGGCTAAGAGAAAGCGGAGAAGGCACAGGTGAGTAACTTCCTAAACCCAAAAGTCTTGTGGACATACCCGAAGACAGATAGATAATGGTTTCGGTCTGATGAGTGTGAACTATCCCCATGGTGAGACATCAGCGTATTTGTGATTAGTGCGACTCTGCACAATGCAACCAGCTGTAGCTGGGCTCTTCAGGGATTCTGTCGTTACCCTTGATGAATGGGTGAGCTTTATCTTTACGTGTTTAAGTGGAATCATGCCGAACCTTTTCTGTTTTGGTGTAGTTTATTCGAATTTCTGTTCGTGGTTTGTAGCAGATTTGCTTAATTTAGTTGACCCAATTGTGAAACAAATTCGCAACGTCGGCGGGAGTCGAACCCACATAGCAGGAAAGGTGGATTACTGTTACCGTTACCGTTATTGTTACTGTTCTTTATTAGAATAAGTATTTTTTGCTTTTATTCAGTTGATAAATCTTCGATTCAGGCAATAAAACTCTGCAGTTTAACCAAAGGTACATTTTATACTGGTAACGATATTTTGAAGCTTTAGAAACTTTCGTAAGTACTAAGTCTAATGAAAAAACTCATCATCCATATCATTCTAAGAATAAGGTTACAGCAAAAACGAGTAAACCATTTGCCACAAGATGTTGTTTTTCAGTCTGAATGCTTTGCACCATGTGTCGGAGTTAAGTCTTCTATTTTCCAATTATTTTTAAATAAATCACGTTCCGGCTCTTGTCGCCTGTCATGCCAAACCGCAGCAAATCAAGTGCCAAAGCATGATTTGCCGTCAGTTTTTGGATATCAACAAAATTAACTCCATCCAATTGACCGTCTGGTTACATCAACAGTGTTTTGAGTTTGCGCGCCAGTGCACATGGACCCGAAACCGATTGCCTATAAGCACAACAGTTTCAAATGAGAAATTAAGGTTGCTCGTTCTTATTTGTCAGAGACTTGCAAATAACGGTTTTAACTGGTATGGTAAAGTTCACCGTTTCTGTGGAAATACGGAACATGCATTCCCTCCTACGTGCCATAGGCAGTCACACGGCGGCAACTAGTTATGTAGCGAAAGTGATTATAAGAAATAGGACACCAAAGATGGTCGTTTCTGGCTTATTAGTCGTTGGCAATTGCTGATATACAAATAAAAGTCTGGATGGCATAATTTCTAATAAGGAATGTTTGCGCATTGAGCATTAGGTCAATGGCTATAAAGTAAAACATTGCCACTTCACAGGTTTTCTCGTCGGATAAGTTTGGTGCATTTTTGATATTTCGCGGGATTTTTAATGGTTTTACTGTTTCCTTCAGTATATTTAAGAGCTACAGTGCAGTTCTAAGGAGTATAGGAAGTGTTTATAAAAGTAATAGGAAGAGAAGTGAACTTAATAGGAGTGCGTGACAGCGCTAAAAGTTTGAAATATCCATTTTGTTTTCCAAGTGTATCAAATTGATATAATTATCCTAAAACATCTCGGTAAGTTAAAATTCACAAGGTTTTGGAACGTATTCGAGGGCTTACTGTACTATTGCTAGTATAAAAGTATGTTACTAACGCTTCACGATTGCCCCTTTCATGGGCCTGTGACCAGAATCTCAAATGAACCTTACCAGTACTGCTAATTAATTCATAAATCCTGTACACATTTTTCATCATATAACTTACACTGCGCAGCTATTTATTGCACAGTCCATTTATTATTTCAATCTAGGAATGCATCTTATGTCAGTAACTCAACCGGGCTTACACAACCGCACGAAACAGCTGGCATTGCTTAAGGCATAAGGTAGAAACGACAGCGGCAGGACAAGCGAATGACGAATAAGAAGAAAGTTGATTATATGTATACTTATCTCTTGACTCGCGTGTGTTGTCGCATCCTGCGAAAACTCCGCGACAGTAAAGCGTAAGATGGTCAAAAAAACCAACGCATTATCACTCGCTGAACAGAGAGGGATAATAAAGTGCCGCAGGTTGGTAGCAGCTCTAAATGCCGAGGCAGAAAAATTGGAGCGCACATCTAGATCCAGTAACAAGTAATCACTTGGAGTCTGCAGTGAAAGATGTTGTTTTGTTTCGCCACATATTACTAACAGTAACTTGTGAAACGCATCAAACCTCTTTTCTCTTAGTCCTCGCGTTCGCATTATGAATGCAGTTTTTCTTCTGCAACTGCATCTGTTAAACTGCCCCTCATCTTCAATACTACTTTCATCTGCACGCCTAAGGTGCACTTGGTCGATGCTGGTCGCTAAGCTGTAACAAAAATGGAATGTGTCGAGTTTGCGATTTACTATCTAAAAGCAGTCTTTACATAGCTTACCAGCCTTGCTCGGGCTTGTCAGTTAGCTTTACTATGGGTAAAGGTAGCAACATCAGCTCAGACATGCTTTATGTTAAGTGACTCCTGTGAATTATTTTTAGTAGATTTTACGTCTTTGTTGATATTGATCATGTTGATTTTCTCTGAGGGCAATGTTAATTTGATCTAGGATATAAAATGCTCGAATGCAACCCACTCTGAAACAGTCGGGTTGAAATTGGGCGCAAGATAGTAACAAATACTCTGAAAAATGTAACTTGTCGAACTGTCTCAGAGAACGATCATTTAATATGTATAGGCATCGAAAAATGAGAGAACTATGGCGAGTACTCATATAAAACTTCAGGCTTCTGAGAGATACACACTGAAAACACAATTTAAATGTAGGTCTAGTATCGTGCCAGATTGTATTACAGTAATCAGCCGCACGAAACACTTTTCTTTTTCTTTCGAATGGATATTCTACAAATAATGCCTTATAAGACCAATCAAAACGTGGTCATTTTGAGTTCCTTTCTCCAATTCTTCTCCAATGGTATCCTCGTTTGGTATCCTTAAGGTCTCTTTATTTTCCGCAGATTTGTTTTAGAAAGCCAGGCGAATATTATGAGGCTATTAATTAATTAAAAAACCGTTAAAAAGATGTTCTTGACTACCAAAAGTAAATGTATACTATGCGCGTCTAGGTTTCTACCTGCTATTAACAATCGTTACATGGTGGCATGGTTTATCAAATTAAGTTCGAAACGATAAGGCCTCGTTGATGAACGCTTACCGATTGCCAACGGAACTCACTCCAACGGTTTTGTCTTGGGCTCACTTTTGAGCCCTACCTGCAGCCTCATAGCGAGTAGTAGTATAAGCCTATGAATATTGATAGCAAAGAAAAGAGACAGAACGCGTTTTAGTATTCCCGATGTTAAGGGAAAAGATTATGAGCAAGTCACTCAGTGGTTAGAGAATCGCAATTCTGATCAACAGTTAGTTGAATCCAGCCTCTAGTTGAGTTTGCCTGGCTGATGACGATTAATGAGCCAGAAAGGACCAATACAGCCTCCCGTTTATTTGCCAGCAATTATCATCAATCATGCATTCTCGTCTTTGACCTACCCTAACTTGATCAAGTAGCCTTAACTGATATATACATTGTTATGCAAATATCTGCTTGTTAGAGGCTACGTCTTCTCTGACCATTTGTCTGAGCAACTGCACCTACATATTCAATCACTTTCAAACGGAACAATAAGCCTTATATGCTTTGATCAGCTACATCGTTCAACAGGAATGGTCGCAATAATAGATCCTTGAAAACCGTGGCTTTTTGAAGTAAAGATATTTCGATTGCACAGAAAATGTTGTATTTTAGCGCACTGGAAATGGAAATTGTGTCTAAAATTTTCCGATTCAACTTATCCAAAGGGTCCCATTTAAAAAGTTTATTTAGTTGTCTTGCAGCTCACTCCAGAATGTGGAAAGGCATACCTAAATTGAATATGATACTGCAGTACAGACTGCGATGATTTAGTTTTGATATATGGGTTATTAAAAAATTATTTAAAACATCTCTAATGAGAAGTGTATTTTTTCAATATAAAATGACTTCAAAACACCCGAAATGAATGACTTTTCTGCTTTTATTTCAATCCAAAATAAGGTTACATTTCTTCTGAATTACAACAGTACTTTCAAAAATATTTGACCCTTAGGTAAGTTAATAACTTCTGCACCAAAAAGTGATCAAAATCTGTAAATTAATTTTCTGGATTTTTTAATTTTTTAATTTTTTAGTTGTACGCATGTGCCTAAATGCCCAGCTATGAAGCCTTTAAATAACAGAAGGCTTGGCTTTCTGACCAGCCATTATCAAACAAAACGTTAAGACGTAAAATTTTAAATCAACCTATAAAGCGTTTTTGAACCAAAAGTATCTCTCCAAAAACTTTCGGCTGATCTCCTCATTACTGAACTCGTTTCCTAAAACGTAGCAAAAGAAAACAAATTTCAGCTCAAAGTGATAAAAACTGTATCTGAAGCTACTTTCATGGCTGGCTGACTTATCTTCCGCCACAAGGTCTTAGTTTTCTCCTAGCCATAAATGTCCTTCGCGGTATTTGATAGAAATCGCGCAGTTTGGCTTTTCCAGCGGCCTGTTTGTTCTGCCCCGGGGGATTTTCTCCATCTGTTTGACCGTATGGAGGCAATCCGTGCGCTACCATAAAGGTGGTCTGTGGTCAAAATTCCTTGGTTTTTAACATTTTAATCATCATTGGAAAAACGTATCTGTTTTTAAGCGTAAATGCCCATCGATGAGAGGCTTGCAGCATTAAGCATCAAGTTGAAAAATGAATAGTTGATTAAATGGAAAAAGACTTACGCTAACCTAATAAATGCGCATGAGAAGGCTCTTCTAGACAAGCTATTTGGACACATATGTTTGATTGCAGAAAGAGGAACTTTACTTGAATTAACAGCGCAAAATTCAGTTTTTATAAAATTGTGGACAGTGAAAGGAGAATAACCACATTTAAATACAAGCGGTGATCGATCTCGTAAAATGGTATCCGAAATCCTGAAATGCGTTTTCGATTATGCAGGATTACTCCAGCGTGGTTTTTATATCGATCGTCATGCGGCCTAATTGTATGAGCGTTTGCGTACTGTTTTATTGCTGCTTGATTTCGTTGGGAAGTATTGGACTTTCCTTAGACGCAACGTATGCAGCTTGTAGAGTGAATACTGTAAATGCAAATACGTTGGCAGGTTGGCCTTTGGATTATTCAGAAGCTAAAATATCCTAAATATACCCTTACCCTGAATGTAAAAATGAAAGAGAAAACAATTGTATATCAAATTAGCACAAGGAAAGATATTGTTGAGCATTCTTTCTATAAAAGAGATTAGAATTTATAAGGCAATCGAAGGTCAATGTACAGTATGCACACTTATGCCGTAGTTCTATTTACACCCGTATTTTTCCGACAGCTGGTCCAAAAAATTTACATATTAACGCCAACATTTTGGCTTATCTAAGGTATCACAGGCGTATACTATACGATAATCCGCAGTACAATCTCAGTTACGTAAACTCTCTTTATTAGACCCTTAATCGTTAATCTATCTGCAGAGCAAAACGCGGACAACAAAAAATCGGTAAAGGCTTCTGACGGAGTGAGTACATATTTGTTAGCATTCCTTTTTTCCCTAAATGTTTGAATAAACTTGGATTTTTTTAGTAGTCCATTATCATCCTTTTCATGAATTTTGAAAAAGAAATTGCCTTAGGACATCTGCGGTTGTCTTATTTCACCATGTTGTAGCCTGAAACGCGACCATAGTTAACTCCTTGATTCAAGCTTACTACAAAAGGAAACGCCAAAACTCGTGTGCATGGCGTTTGACGTGAGATCTTCGGAAAGCCCTCTATCGACTGCAAGCTTTATCGTTCGTCAGCCAGTTGGCTTTTTCGCTGATAAACCGGACATCTGAAAATCTCCCCAGTGGTACAGTTCATCTAGGTTTGCATATATGACGTGCAATACGATAACACTACGGTGAGTGGAAACTACTTTTCATTTGCGCAAATGGCAATGTTTCAAACTGTTCTGGGGGCAATCAAACTATGTATAAAAACACAGTACCCTAATGTGCAAATGAGCATGCCCTGTTTTAATGCAGATAATATGTACCCGGGATAGGTCAATGGTTCTGGTACCCTGAATCTAAATTTCCTCAAAAAGGGCAAAATAAAAGGGAAAGGGATTATCCAGTTGGCCAGCATCTCCTACGGTGCCTCAAATTTTGTAAAAACACAAAGTGGAATCATCTTGAGTATAATTGGGAAGAAAAGCGAAAAATATATGAGTTTATTGTTACATTGCACCTTCTCTGCGAATGCAGACAGTGTGTCTACAGGCAGAGCACTCTTCTGACTCGTAAGTATCCAACTGATCATCACTGCACTCTAGCTTCCAAAATGGTACGACAATATCGTATTCAACAAAAGTCTATACTGCAAGATAAGAGAATAGGCCCTTACTTACGTTGGCTATTCTCCCTGAAAAAGTTGATTCGATCGTGTGATCATACGACTTGAAGGCGAAATGTTCCGGAATATTCTCGCAGCGTGACCTGGTGTTTACGTCATCGAATGTGCCAACAGAATAGGAAGTAAGAGCTTAGCTCGACAGTCTTTGGTGAAAAGGGTTGGTATGGCAATCAGCAGGGAGGCAGTCAGAAGTCACAGAGACGTGGAAAATCGGTACCGTGCAGTCAACTCAGACAGCAAACAAGATCATTCTTTTGCTCTAGCTTGAAGGAAACTTTCCAATTGAACGGTTAATTTCTGGCTTGATTTCGGCTCCAGCTCATGGTCATTAGATGATTAAACTTCAATAACCAATAAGTTCATTTAGACCTTTAAAGCTGCCAGTCTTGTTTGACTTCGGTTTTATTTTGCGGAGCAGATCAAATAAGTCGACGGAGGAACATTGCTCATAGGCATTTCAAACAGGGAACACTATCTTCATTTTATGCGGAGTGCCATAACAGCCGTTTATTATTGTACAGTCAGTGTAGAATGATATCCGCAGGGGCGGTTTTTGTCCATTTAATACCTCCCCCCATCCATCCTATGCCCTGGATACTCTTTTGGATGCGCGCTGCAAAGGCTGCAAACGCCGGGAACCCGATCCTCACTCAGTCAAGTTCGGCCCGCTTGCAGACTCTTGGAGGGAATTTCAAACCAGTTCACATGCTACTACCTGCTTTATTCCTTAGGTCTGTCAACACAATGAGATAGTTGACTTCGTTAAGCAATAGAAACCAAAGTAGAAAAGCTGGTAGTTGCCATGATAGCCTTATTTAATCCACAGATCCTTCCAAAAGTTCGAAGTATGCTAATCTCGATCATGCGTGTCATACCCGGTTAAGGGACTTGAATGTTTCGCTCAACCGAACTCCGCAGTCAATCGTTGTCAGTGGTCACCGAGTTTATTATGTTATAAGTCAGGATTTCAATCGTTCTGTGTGGCCTCGGCGTAGGCCACACTACGCGGCAGCAGTACACGAAATGCACTACTTGTAGAACAAGTAAGTAGGCGAAAAGATACAAAATGCGCTTTTCATCCTATATGCAACTAAAATTTCCATTATTATAACTGAGGACAAGAAAAATCCTCGCTTATTCTTAAAACTCAAGAAGCAATAAATTAAACCTTCACTAGATCCTTCTCCAAGGTAATCTAACCTATCCCCACATTTGCGTATTTAGCAAATGCCCGCGTTCCGTATTAACTCTCAGACATAAGGGCAAGTGTCATGCATACTTGGGCTATCTATAAATGCTCATCTGGCCAGGATATTTTATGGGACAAAATAAATAAATGGCATGCGAAATAAAATGCCTAGATATAAGCAGGATGAAAGTTGTAGCCCTTTATTCCTGTAAATGTAATGAACTATCAATAAACTTAGATTGTTTTACAATTTAATTGAGAAACTAACTGTAGGTAACACTATTCATTACATATTATTTGTCCATTAAATTATTGCCTACGTAGATTATATAATGGCAAGATGTATCAGAGTGAATACACTATAATAATATGTAACTTTCCTCTGAATGATTAACCGAAGAGCTAAGTCTGTAAAGTGGACCTTTTAGCAAGGCTCCGTTGGCCACTAAATTAAGGAAGAAAGGTTCGAGGCTCAAGCAGATTGCCTGAATATTTATAAAGCAAATCATTGCAGCAGAATATCCAATCTTCCAATAATTACTTCAGATATGTTTTGCATCGTAAGATATGAGAAGGTTTTTCCCGGTGTACTGAACAGCCGTCAAAATACAGTTGGCAGCGAATCAATCAATGTAATTATTTTTGCATCTTGTGAGGTTAGAGTTAGCAGAGAAGAAACGGAGTCAGTCCGCGAGCAAATATTTAAACTCCATCGTTTGCGGAGCTAGCATTATTTACTCTCGAGCACATTTTGGCACACGATAGATGCTCCAAGATTTCAGTTCGAACTAGCTGTTGTTGGAGCATCAGAGTACTATAATATAATCCTGGTTCGGAAATCTGAAAATCGATCTGATATATGAAACTGAGGTCATGGTGTTCATAACTCATCAGTTATCTCTAAAATCTGGTTAAATTCTAGAATACACGTGTAGTCGACTTTTTAAAGATTGCCAACCACAAAATGCCATCTGTGTGTGGTTGTACCTGGAAGTTATTGCGAATCTGCCATTCTCTTTTTCTAATATGTAGCTCCTATAATACATCTAGAAGTCCTATAGTAAGTACAGTTTTCGGCTTTAAACAGAGTGCAAGGAGCGACATATAGAATGTGCGTATCTACTCTTACGCACATCGCAAATAACCTCTAAATTCGCCTTTGACGTAATTTCTGCCTGAAGAAATAGCCAAAGGTAGCCTTCATGCGGGCCATCAAATAAGGTCTACTGTCGTTTCCGACTCACGGTCTTTGCATATCATCCTAGGTTCTCGCCCCTTCTTGTTATCCATAGATGTCTCCTCCAAATTTGCACTACGATGCGTCTTCTTCGATGCAAGTGATTTTGATGTTTGAAATTACATTCCAAGCTAAACAAAATTAAGTAAACTTTCAATATTTACTACCAGGGAATAGTTTGGCAACTGTATGTATTCTTTCGATTAATTCTCGTCGGGTCAGTACATTTATACAGAAACGGCGTACAAGTTAAAAGGTCTTCGTCCTTTCGTACAAGTGAGCCGTGGGAATAGTACCTGAGAAAATTTCTTCGCTAACATCTTCTTAAATTCCTCATAAGTTAAATCCCAAATTTAGCTCACTTATTGATGTTTTTAAGTCGTATTTGTTAACGATAGGTACACCAATATAATTATAGCCTTATAGACCCAGTCTGAAGGCTGATATGTACGTTTTGGCTGAAAATCATAAGCCATAGTGTGCTACCCTTGTAATCTTCATAATCTGCCAATAACCAGGCCGTAGTATAAGCATAACTTCCATAATAAATAATATGCATAACAAAGTTATTAACTTAAAACTCAGACACGTGTTTGCCAATGTTCAGTCGCTGTGCGATACAGCGGCCTTTGGTTCCCCAGTGCCCCCGAGTGCTATCTGATAGCTGCACTAATTTAGACATTGTTAATTTTTAATCACTCCATAATGTAACCTCAATCATTATTTGAAAGCGCATCAAATAAGGGATCATAATATTAGCAATAGTGATTTTACCAACGCCAAATTTTAAAAATACCAATGCGCAGCTCGAGAAACCCATCAATTTTCTTAGGCCTCTACCTTAAGGCTTTTATAATAACGCTGCCTTTGAGACATACTAAACTTCGATTAACAGTCGAAGTCAATGAGGTCGTTCTTGGGTGTTTACTGAGACAACACCCATTTTGTGCAAAACTAGGCTTTTTGTTTTATATTCCCAAGCTATTCCTCTCTGCTTCACTCCTACATCCCTAGGCAATCCGCCATAACTCCAGTCCTATAATTTCTTCCGCCGAATGAATGACACAAATTCTTCGCAAATGCACCTTTCCCACTTGCCCATCATCCAGGCAGGCTAAAATTAACCAAATCTGGTGCATAATGGACTTTCAAGTGGACCTAGCAGGCCAAGGTTTTCTGTTTTAGGAAAGCCGATAATTTGTCCGGGAATTCGCACTTAAGTCATCTCGTCTGACAGTTCAAAAATATCCAGCTGAGAATACCTTCTACAAGCATTAAGACATTACAGATTTTTATAACCAGTTTTGCTCCCATCGGTATCTTAATTAGATTGGGCACCTTCCCCTTACCAGAAAATCGACCACTTGAGCCAAATTAAGAGAGAATGCATGCGTTTGTCCGCTTGAGTTGAACAGTTTTATCATGATCTGTTTTAATTTCGCAATGAGGTGTGAACTTAGCTTTGAAATAGGTCATCATAATGTCACTTGCTACGTATTTTCCTGGGCATAAGACAGAATTACAGACAAATATTGTCAATAATTGAAATGAGGTTAAATGTGTTGTTACCTTTTACGTTGAACCACTTGTAACAGCCAAGTGGCCTCAGTGGGCTTAGAACCCATGACAGCAAAGGCAGGGCCTTAGTACAGCCAACGCTTTCGTGACTTCAACCACGAGGCTCCCACCAGGAAAAATGAGTCTTATCACATTTTGGTCGATTTACTGCCCACCATACTGCAACGTATGGAATTCACAAATTATGATAAAGGTAGCTGAGGGCCAACGTGGAATTTCCTAAGCAATAGATGTAGGATCCACCAGATGATTGGTCAGCACATTTAATTTCTAGAGAGTTTTGACGGATTTTAATAACTTATTACAACCCACCGTAAAAAACCATGTGACCTCAATGGAATTCGAAAGCATGACACTGAAACATATGCCTTAATACAACCACCGCCCTAAACAACTAAGCTATAAGTCCCCATATTTTTGTTTAATCTTCTATTAAACAATATTTTAATGAAAACGCAACCATTTATTATAACACATAGTAAATGTATTTTACGTCATTTATTTTGTGCCCGCGTTTGATCCTTAAAACGTTAATTTGAAGCTTTCCCTGGAAAAAGATAGGGTCCTGGTTATGAAATTATTTAAAATGTCAGCAGGTTAGCATGATAAGTTAGGTGTTAACAGTCTGAAGAGAAATGGAAAGGAAGACTTGTTTCCCGATGATCATAAATAGCAAAAGGTTGCGGGTTAGCATGCACAAGCATCACACATTAAACAAAGCGTCGGAAACCTAGAGCGCACAAACGCTATGGATGCACGGCGGGCGCAATTTAAAAAATGTTGGCAAACACATATTTTCGGTAATCCATCATCAAGCTCATGCGATTATCTATATACTAAAAATATTGAGGGGGTGACGGGGTTTATAAATATCTAAGGGTTAGCACTCATCGTTTCCCGTCGAATATATGGTGAGGTCGGTGTGTTTTGGTCATTGGGACTAGAATAGCGTTGGAAATTGAGAGTACACCTGCGCTACGGGTCGTCGTCGGAAGAAATAAAAGAAAAACGTAAGAGTTGGACTTGAAAAGTTGAGTCGGTAAAGACGCGTTTTCGGTAATTTGTCAGCAGTTCTATATGGTTACATAAATAATTAAAGCATGAAAGGCGCACGGGTTGATAAATTCCTGGGTGTTAACAACCATCTTTCCCATGCCATTCACATGGTGAGGTTAGTGTGCTGTGGTCATTTGAACTGGGGAAGGGGAGAGATATAAGTGAGAATGTGAACGATGTTTGTAGGTCTGGTATGGAGGGTGACTATTGCTTTCAAATACGCGGCTTGAAACACTGCTATCAAGGGATTAGAGCGGTGTGTCCTCAGCAGCTGAAGTCAGCGTCGTGCTTGTAGTAGCGTCTTCTGACACCACACCACTGGATCCTCTAGCTGTATCGCCAGTAACTTGGTTGTGGCTAGCATCGTTTGTCTTAGCCCTGTTGAGAGAAATTGACTGATGTCTCGTTTAAAACCTTGAAGGGTTCTTTGAGGTCGAATCGATGATTATCATCTAACATATTTGCGAAGCGTTGACCGGCGTGGCGTGTTACCCTTGTTCTTTTGTCCTTATGAACATGCATGCCAGAATCCATCGACGATAAAGGTCTAAACATCGAATTCGATGAAGCAGGTGCGATGTTACGCATGTGCCTAACACCATACGATATACATGAAGTGATGCTTAAAAAGCTACATTTATGGCAGTATAATAGCGTAATTTACTATAGTTTAGTCAAACATTCGATGGAACGCTAAAGCTTTCATAATTTAATTACGCACGTTATCTACAGTACTCTACTGTACTTACTCTATAGTACATTACTATGTGTTTACTTCGGCCATGTAAAAACCAATTATATGATTCACGCCTAGTTACCCACCTGCGCAGCCTCATGAGTACATGTCAGATCCGCATGAACATTACTTCGTTACTCACGGCCTTCGCTACGTACGACAAATCGTGACGCAGGAGCAAGGTGAAAACTGACAGCAATCTGTCCTCTCTCGTAAATAGGCCAGCTTTTACTTTTTGCAGCAAATGGAACGAACGTAGTTAATCTGATATCCTTAGACCACCACATGCGCAAACAATGAGCAGGCTATTCGTAAGACTAAAGTTCACGAGTACCCTTACAAACTAAACGTTTGATAAGTACGTGCTTGGGAGGCGAACTCTCTCTTTTAAGTAAAAAGTCATCCATTGCACCTGTATTTATAATGAAAAATTTGGAGGCCGACAATACTGCAATGCCCTACATGAATCAATATTTATATAAGCAGTTCACTCATGTCAATCTGCCCTCAGATGTTCTCAGTGACCGAGTTCAGGAAATGTTAAATAAAACTATGTGGTGTTTTAAATTAGGCTATATTACCTACATGGAACTATAAAATTAAATATATTGGAGCCTGATCCCTAGGCATTTCGGAGAAATCAGAATGCTGGGTTTCACCAGGCAACTTTTTGGTCTCCTAGCAACGATAAGTTCAATATAAAACAATAAAAATTTAGTAGTATCCATTTTTCTATGGATGTTTTGATGTCTCATCAAATTAAAATGTATTTGATGAAAAGGCATAAGTGAAAATATTATTTCTTGGACTCTTTGGCATACAATCTAGTCTTTTTAACTCGATCACTCGATGAAGACCTATCTACTGGTCTAAAAAGTTTATGATTGTGAATCTTATAAGAGCGTAGAATGTCTCTTCAAATTAGAAAATTATCCGTTTCTATATTTATGTCCCATATAAATTAGACTGTACAGAATATACTCACTGTAGATTTGTATGAAGAATATTAACTTTATTTCAAATAATGCAGAGAAATATAAACTATCTCTCCACGGAAGTATTTACCCTATGGACTAAAAACTTAGATCAGGTTCAAACTCATGAACGAATAGAGTACGTCCATAAAAAAATAAATATACAAATAATCAAAATATAACATTTAAAGAAGTCATAAAGTTCTACAAAATGAATACAGGGAAGATTATTTTTAATATTTTCTATAAAATTTATCTGGATTTGTAACGGCACTGAAAATATGTAGAAGAAAATGCAAGCTACTTAGGTTGTCCTATCTGTCAAATGTAATGTTTAGAAGGTCTTAACAGATTTTTTTGAAGCCCGGCTGTGTGGCTTGTCTGAAATAAAGTGGGATTATGTACTAAGATAATTAATATATAAATTCCATTAAAGTAATAATTTATAATCAGAAACACATTTTAGAATTTTGGTAAACATTGCAGGAGATTGGTCACTGACTATGCGTGTCTCTTACTATGATGTAGCTGCAGTAAGGCCTAAGTGGGCAAGTTAGAACAGACAACAATCGGGCAATATTGGTGGGTTATGATGACTAACATGTTGCAAATTTCTTGTGCTCAAAGTTTAATAAAGAACATAATTGATATTACCAAATATGTCCACGGCGGAAATGGCTCGAACATAGTTTGCTATATTTTTACCATAAATGTAGTGAGAATTGTTGCTGAAAACCAGGTTATGTGGATGGTCTTCATGGACTAGCTCAGAATGAAGGACAAAAATGAGATTTCATTTGTCTTGCGGTTCCAGGTTAAAGTATCTGGTGGCAGGCGCATTGAAACTTATACGTAACGGTCTAAATATTTGTCAACAAAAAATCGAAATTCTTTTGATCATTTCAAGGGGCTTATGGTCACAATGTAGCTTACTGACACCCCTTCATCTCAGAGACAACGACGGTTTAACAGGGCTGTACTTTTAAACTCAGTACCATAACGCTCTATTGACTGGTAACGGAAGTATTCATGGCTCATTGTCAAGAACAATCTTAGTCCTGTGTTGGGCACCGGGAAGATGACGCTATTTCGTGTGGTGGACCAGTGGCATGAAGTAAGCTGGGACTGGCCATTTCAGAACATCCGGTTTTGTCAGCAAGCCCATTCGTTATTTATGAGTTGATCAAAACAAATCGATGACTTTGAGAAATAATTCGGGAAATGAAGAAAATGCAGTCACTTTAAAAAGGTTACTGGCTTGATGTTTGAGAATTTTAGCTGAACCCACCAGTTACGATAGTCTCAGACTCTCGTCTCTCTGTGAAAGCTGGCCATGGTGCTTTATCGTATTTTAGGTGCAAATAGAGTACATGACTTCTCTGACTGACCTGAATAAGATTTGTCTCACGTAGAAGTAAATATTTCCAATCGCGAACATGGCGATTGCTCCAGTACAAGCGCACTTCACCCGACTGCAATAAAAATCCCTATAGTTTCGATCTTAAAAACTCCTATTCCAGTGGTCGCATCTTCTTCTTCTGAACTGATTTTTGGAACTCGCATATTCACCTTTTAATTAATATTCACCGACTTCTCACGGTCATTCTTTAGAAGTCCTCTGTGCAAGCTTGTTTGCTATTGATGCTTAGGCAGGCTAACCGTTTCACAACCCTTAACAATGCTAAACAAATGCTTGGAATTGGGCATAAGCATTTGGCCCTTGCTGGTGTTGCTAAAATACAGCACTGTTGCTAAAGAAAAGATGAGTTTTGCACTTCCTACTCCTTTATCCTCCTGTGTCCGATGTCAGGACAGAGTCCGAAGGACCAGAGGTGGAATCGTGTGGAGTGGTTAACAAAGATAAGCAGCCTTTCTTTGCGTCTCACGCACGCCTAGTCCGCATATAGGTTTTTACACAAGCCGCCAAGATGGACGTTTGGGATCCAAACTGATTACGGGTGCCATAGGAGTCGCAGTATAACTGAGCCAGCCCGCTCTGACTATCTTTCCTTAAATAACCAATTTATTTCGTAGGTTCGTAGCCTCAAGTTTACAGCTGTTGGTAAATCATGATAGTTTTAAAACATACCAGATTGTTCGAATGAAAGAATTTGCGCTGTGTGCCGTAGACATTTGGACTTAAATTTAAGCCTTCAAGCAGTTCATCCGATGAGATATACTTTTTACGACCATGTTCACTAAAAATACAATACTGGGTGTGGTGAACTGCGGATTCAGATAAAGCAGGCGTTCTAACACCAATTGTAACGTTTACTTTTCCTGCTGCTCTTGAGTATTAATGTTACATAATTCAGAAACGTTGATGTGGGAAACTTTTTTTTCGAGCAACTGACCTTGGCTTGCTTTATGCACAGAAAAAGTACGTTATTCCAGTGTCAATGAAGGTAGTTAAATCGATTATCGACCTTGATTTCTTGGAGCCCAATTTTAACCTGCACAACCAACAAAGTAAAGTGTTTTTCAGGCTATTTTTTCGGAAGCTGCGTGTTCCCTTACAGTACAGTAGGTTCTACAGTATAACGAGAATATATACGCTATCACAGTGGTATATGTCTTTTTTCTAAGCTTTTATATCTTTATCTTCACTTAAAACCTTTAAATGATGAAGGAAATTGGAATGCATGAAGAAACTCAATACACAAACCAGATCTGCCGTAGCATTGTATTTTCTAGGTTTGATGAACCCGGCCGCTGTAATTCTAGCCTTAAGCTGAATCTGGTTAAAGACGGATTCAGGGTCGAATAGGCGCTAACTGGACTAAGCTGTAATAAAAACATGACAGTTCAACCCTCGATTCCGTTTATGTCCACCATGTGCTCCACAACATGGCGGGGCAGAAACAGTAACTTTCACGTTCCAAGAGTTTCTCTTCCCTCACCCACATGTACCCGGTGTCACGATAGAGTCAAGAAGAACGCAGGTGAGATCGGACGTAGGTGGCTGAC
The DNA here is from genome assembly GCA_036362985.1 of Ligula intestinalis. NCBI lineage: Eukaryota > Metazoa > Platyhelminthes > Cestoda > Diphyllobothriidea > Diphyllobothriidae > Ligula > Ligula intestinalis. The sequence goes on from JAYGXS010000002.1 coordinate 58,499,940, forward strand.
GTTGCGGGAGATTTTTGCCTGTGCATGCCACCATGTATACGATATAGATAAATGCCTACTTATTAAGCTGTGACACTTAATTTGACGTGTCTTTAAACGCATACAAATGATTATACTTTCATTTTATATGCAGCTCGTTACACCTAAGACATTAGTGAGTTAATGAGTCGTCAGGATACGTAAGTAATTTAATATTTACTTATTAAGCATTACTGATTTAGTTGATGGGACGAATGTCGGTAAACGTAACTAGTGCCTTACAGAAGATGCAGTAAAATGCTCATAGGTATGAATATAGATTAACATTGGCAAGCTATTGCCATAAACGACATTTGAAAGTAAAAATACCCCTAAAACATGACATGATTTCATACTTGGTCCTGTTCATTAACACGATCTCCTCTGGACTTAGTCCAAAAGGCACATAAATGACATGAAAACGGAAAATTTTGCTTAAGAGCTCTTAAATAGACTGCTGAAGTTCAGTAAGGTCTAATTATGCTTGGGCATGGTGAAAATAGTTAAGTGTTCAATCAGTTTTTTTCTGAACTCAACGAGAATATACAATAAATAAAATAATTATCTGTTTGTGCAGTTGCCTGTCTCACCAGGGATAATATTATAAATAATAATTCGCAAGGTTTTAATACGCCGTTTTAAAGTAATCTATGAGCTTTTTGAACTAATACTGAAAATTGTGAATGCAATACTATAATTGACGTTTTTTAAGAATTGTTTATTATGGACTCCAAGCAATTTAGACAATATATTTTTGAATTGACTTGGTATTAATTTAAATTTAAACGCATGATTTCTATCTTTGCAGTTAAGATAGTAAGGGTCGGAGAGTTTAGAGACATCCTTGAAATGTCAAAAAACAACTTGTTGTTTCTGATGTTCTACTGCATTCGCTAGACAAAGAACTGTCTTTCGTCCATTGCTGTCGCTACTTTTACTGTAAGACAGGTTTCAAAATCCCTGAAGAGTTAGTTTTCCGTCAAAAAATGAACTCACTGCATTTTACGCTTTTTGCCTTATTTATGGTTTGAATAAAAAAAGAATCTTACCAAGTAAGTTGGAACTCTTCGATGTTAGATGGTCAATAGAAAAGTCGTTCGCTATTGTTAATCATTTTTTCCCAATGATAGTAATTAAAAGTACTTCAGGCCGTATTTTCGCATGAAGCCTATAATCCTGACCAGTAAAAACATATTTCCGACGCAAAAGCACTTGAAATGTACATAAATTATGAGGCTGCATTATTTATTGAAAACTCATTTTTGTCACCTTTGTTTTTTTAAACCTCATCATAAAGGTTGGCAAGAGTTACTCTGGGCGTAGTTACTCCAGTCTCAAACGATGGATATGTAGTATAGGGCTAGATGATGTGACAGTGGCGATTAGATATCAGTTCAGTCTCCCTGCTTCTCATTCTCTGCCAAATGTATGGCCAATACAAACTGTGCACCGGCGTTTAAACACATTACCTTTTGAGTTGTGAGCTTTTCTTGCTTCCTAGACAGGGCAAGGATTTCAAATGGAAAAGGTTAGGATGGTTTTAAGCATAACTATCCTTTCACTTAGTCCGAGAGTTCTATTTTGGTATATCAGGAATATTTATTTTGCATACAACAGCAGAAAATAATGTGTACCAATAAGTCAAGTACACTCCAGCCGTTACAATTATCAAAAATCAAGTTAAATAATACAATTAAAATAGTTTACACATACGTTTTTAGATAAAATAAAAACATGGTATTAGTAAAGCAGCTTTTTATTATTTGTGCCGTCCAGTTTCTGTTTAAAGATATGTTTTAATAAATATGCTTGCTTTACATGCAAAGGGAATAGCTGCCATCTTACGACAGGGGTCTTAAAAACCTCTGCAGCGTTAAGCTACGTTGGTGCTTCTTATAAACTTCCTTGACTAGGAATAATATATAAGAAGGTAGGATTCCAGCAGTAAGTTAATATAGATATGCATAATTAAGAACTGTAGGAATAAGAGGGTGATATTAGATTGACCTCAAAGCTTATTTAAAAGGAGAAATTAAATTCCGGCAACTCTTACCAGCAGCATATGACCAACAACAGATGTTACGTAAGTTAGTGGTTTTTTAAATCCGACGACAAAAACCGCTACGTCTAGCACTATGTTGGGCCAGGCTATGGCCCGTTAGCACTTAAAATCGAGGTAGTTCGATAACGTTTCCATTCCGTCAAAAAAGAAATAGATACATAAAGTGTCATTCTTATGAAAAATGTATATTAAGCAGAGCTAAGGTCTGAGTTCACGTTTACACTATTTTCACTGTCATTACTGCCATATATAGCGCATAATGCTGAGTCGAACTTGCATCCGCTTGTAAAGCTGCAGGCGTGTTTTAGGTGCATCGTACTTAAAAAGTTTATGTCACGTGTATTCTGTGATTGCTAGAAAAGTCAAAACGCCTGGAAATCGGAATATATAAGTTGCTGACAGGTTTGTGTAGCGCGGCTACGCGTGCTTCGCATGACCTTGACCTACGTCCACACACGACTCAATTATTGGATCTTACACTGGAAAAAAAAAGAAAAGCCACACAATGTCCATATTAAACGAGAGCCAGGGCATTTCGACTATCTATCCTCAGTAGGATCCTAATCTCCTGTCAGTTGTTAATAATTAAATGCTCGGGGACCATTCGAATGTGCATGTAGTGACTTATCGTCACAATACGCTTGTTTCAGTCGGTTCAGCCTAACTTTATTACCTAAATCTGTCGCCCACTTGGATCAAGTGGACAGAGTCAACGGTGAAGTTGCACGCAGTGAGTGGGATAACGCGTCAGTGTATAACATACGCGTGCGGCAAATCCTGGATCATTGTAAAAATGTACCAGGCGTCTTAAAGGGCACGATAAATTCCATGCTAAGAAGGCCGCATTACGATTAGACTCTCGGTTTCCGCAAAATACTACCATAAGCCCCGTGTTTTCCCGTTAATTGGCAACAGTAGAGGCTAGGACTATTGACGCGCGATAATATAGTCAACCCACTGAGGCTTATAATTGTGAGGAATGTGCCCATGTGCCCCAGTGGAGGCTGTATAGTGCCGACTTCACTAAGCTGACGCACAGAATGCGTGCAAAACGACTAGTATATATTATTTAGTTGGTTTGGCAGATTTGCTTAATTTAAGTTGACCCAAGTGTGAAAAACTCTAGGCGTTTGGCGGGATTTGAACCCGCGCATCAAAGAAAGCCTTTGCTAATGCTCTACCGCTAAGCGGGCGTTTTTAGCTTAGCGGTAGAGCATTAGCACTAGTATTTATAATTAAACAAATGCAGCTTGAAAGTTAATCGCACACGGAAAACAATTGATTTACTCTGTGAAGTACAATAGGACAAAGTCAACTTTCCCGCAAAAGCAATTACCTCTGCTTCTGAAAAGCAAGTTCTTTATAGCGGTGATAGATTTTAAAGGACTGTGATGGTGAAATGTTGTAAATATTTTGCTAGTATAGCGTCGTTTTCGACAAATCGTTTTTCCAAGTGCAATTAGCCAGCATGCGTATTCTTTCAATAAATTATCATCAGGCCGTTACATTTATATGGGAGGGGAGTAAATTGGAAGTGGTAAAATTAGAAGTAGATTAAGTTCAATCTTACAGGCAAATTATTCCAGGGAATAGGGAAGGCGGTTGCAGGTAGTAACAAGCGGCTACTAAAGCGAGAATTAGGGAGAGTGGGAGGAGGGAGAGAGGAGGCGAGGAAAAAATGCCGGTATCTAGGTGGCCGTTTGCCATTCTAAGCTTGGAGCCTGCAGCGGGTTCTTTTGCGCGCACAAAACCGGCTTCCTCAACCAGATAGTGGTTGCGTTTGCTGTTGCTAGCAGGCGCTGACCCAGTGACTTGGGGTAGTTTGGTGGGACCTTGTAGGTCACTCTGAAGGATTCGTTGGGATCCACCCGATGTCCGGAATCCACCATGTGCGCTAGATTAGAGTTCTTGATTGTCCTGGTGGTAAAGACTTCACCTTTGTTTAGTCATTGCGAGAGGTGTTCCTTTATTCGTTTGGATAGGTGCCGACTCATGCGACCAATATACCCTGCTCCACAGGAGAAAGTAAAGGAGTAGATGCACATGGAGGTGGTCTGAGTCGATAACCTGTCCTTACCTTCCCCATGTAAGACGGGGTTGTTTGGGAATAATATCCGGAATCTCGCTGCTGGGAAGGCCTCGTCAAAAAGTCTTTTCAGGAGTTCACCTGCTACGTCTCCTCGAAAGGGGACTTTGAGGAATAGGTTGTTCTTCTCCACATTAAGGGTTGTGGGGTTTTTTTGTTTGACAGCCATATTCCCGGTGATAAATCTCAAGATGCACGTTCTCGCAAAGTATGTCCTGGATTTTCTTGAATTCCTCTGCAAAAGTGTCCTCTGAGTAATTTCTTTCTATTTCTTGGCGCTAAGCACTGAGCTAGACCTACAACTGAAGGATTACTGACAAAAGCGCACCTGCAAAAGTTAAAAGAGCTGCGACGGAACACAGACATGCTGGTTACTAGACCTGATACAGGAACCGTTGTCGTTTTAATGAAAAGATTGGACTACATAAGGACGAAGCAAATGATCCTTTCAGATCAGGTAACATTCAAGAAAATAGACAAAAGGAAAGATCGCACAGAGGGAGTAGAGGTTCAGCTGACCGACTGCTTAAGAAAACTCCACATGGGTGATGTCATAAGTGACCGGGACTTCGAAAGCCTCCAACCAGCAGGCACACACTTCCCCGTTTTTATGGTCTTCCAAAATCTATATGGATGGCCTGCTTGTTCATCCGATTCTGGACATACATTATTCACCGTATCAGGCGATAGCGTCAGCTGGCACGATGGGGCTGATGAGACACGTTTGAATTTATCGACGACCTCAAAGATGTGAGCGTAAACGCCATTTGAATGCTCTCCCTAGATATCTCCTCGCTGTTTCCAAACGTCCCAGTTACCAAGACAATCAAGTACATCTGCACGTTCCTATTGAGAAATCAACTAGAAATAAGAGTACCGAAAAATGCACTAAAGGAACTACTACTGAAGTACCCACTTAATGTGCAGTTCCTTGTTGACAACCAGATATACAGACAAATAGATGGCGTTGCCATCTGGGACTTCTCCTTGCTGAAATATATATTGGCGAGCTGGAGAACTTTCAACTAAGCGATCAGATTCACAAGTTAAAACACTACGGTTGCTATGTTGATGATATCTTCGTGATCATTACAACCGAAATCGAGAGAGACGCACTCTTAAACGTGGTCAATCGAGCATACTCATCCATTAAATTCACGTTGAAGATGGAAACAGCAGGTTCGTTCCCTTTCCTGGACGTCCTCCTGTTGCGTATACCTGATGGTAGCGTCCGAAGGAGCGTGATATAGAAAGAAAACCTGGTCTGGACAATTTGCAAGCTTTAACAGTTTTGTAACCCTCCAACAGAAGCGAAATCTAGTTTGCTGCTTAGCGTAAAGAGCTAAAAAATATTTGAAGAAAATGTTTCCAGGTACAAATTGATAGATCGCGCAGACTGCAAAAATTATTGGATTCATAACATTTCGGGAGCGCTTATCAGCTGCAGCCACTCCACTGCGTTTAAGAATTATGAATGAGAAAAATACGAAATTCGATTGTTACAGAACGGTCACAGGTCATCGTCGCTAAGGCTAATTGGTAAAGTAAAAACGTCAAAACAAGGTGGAAGGAGAAACAGAGAAAAATAAGTTACAGGAAAAAAGAGCAGGGGACTGTGTAAATCTGGGAGCCCGTTGTTTCCAAGGGAAGGCTAGGTTAACCACATGCTCCAACTGTTTACATAGGTCCGGTTTAGAGCGTCTTCTAAAGGTTGACTCCAGGTAGCGCAAGATACGAGATGTTTGTGCTCGGAATGAAGTATTAGGGTCCACGGAATGACCACCGTCCAGCAAAATCTGCTAAATGGATATACTGCATGCAGTAATTGTCAGCATCAAGGAAACTCTACTCAAGCGTGGTTACCTAGTTCAGTTTATTGACAAGTATAGCAAACAGTCAGCTCCAAAAAAACGTTTTCATATCCTTGCCCTTTAAGGGTGACAACATCTTAAACACAATCAAGAATCGCTTACTTAACACCATTGAAAGGCCCTTCATTGCCGCTGAGCCCGTATTTTGCAACTCGACAAACAGCTTTCCGATTCCAATTGCGAAGGATGCCTTGCCATTGTATGCATATTCAAATTGTGTTTACGAGTTTACATGCACTTGCGGGTGCAAGTACATAGAGTGAACACAACGGCAATTGGCAGCCAGAGCTAAGGATCACTTGACGAGTTCACTATTAAAACAAGAGAATAGGACTCCCCGTTCTTCCATTACTGAACACCTATTAGATACAGGCCATTCTTTAGACCCCAAAACATCCTTCCGAGTACTCGTTCGGTTACGAACAACTCGTACATTGCGCTACCTGGTGAAAGCCTGTATACGACGGTCAAAACCTGGCTTATGTAAAGTGTTGGAGCATGTTGTGAACTTGTATTCCTCCTGGTAACATCCGGCTCCCTGATTCACGCCTCCCCTGCCCGCATTTTTGCTTTACCGTGTTTACCCCTATCTCACTGACCACAGCGCTCCACTTGCTTACGTTACTCATTAGCCTAATCAGTCCAATTTACTAATTGACCTTCGTAACCTGTTTCTATGGCCTCTTCTGCATGAATTTAATTGTTGTATTCTGTCATTCGTTTCTTTATGAAGCGAGAGGACGAAGGTGTTGAACACTCCCGAAATTTATGGTTCCATTAAATTCTGCTGTTTACGCAATCTGCAGATTTGCACCTGGGAAAAGATGCTTCAAATAATAATAACTTTGTCATACATAATAACATAGGAAATTTTTTACGTTATACTTCTCCCGATATAGGAAAAATGAATGACCACTAACCTCAGTAAACCGACTAAAAAGCCCAGCTTTCCTAAGTACAAGTCTTTTCCGGGATTATGCGCACTCTATGCATCAAAATAACGTGACCAAACAGATTATAAACTAGCAAATCAAATTTCGTCATGACCCTTGCATGAATTCATAGACATGCTGTAGGCTGAAATTAGATAAAAAAAATTTTGAGCCCCATGAATAAGCATATGTGCGTTAAACTGTTACCCGTTTGAAATGAAACCTACCACAGGCATCGTCTCGCACCATAAATTATTTCAAAACCCTGAAACTGGGATTCCCTTAGTCACGACCTCACACAAATCCCACATTTATCCAAGAACCTCAAATAAGCCGCACGCTACTCGGTTTCCACTTAACGCCATTTATTAAGTAATAACCATATTTTAAAAACAATCCACGTCACTCCAAAAGGGAATGGTATTTCATATTTTGCTTTAAATCGATCTTAACGTAATCTGTAAATTTCACTGGAAGAGTAGTATGACCAGAATTATCTAAGGAATAAGGGCAAATTTAAACCACTTACTTTGATATTTCAGGAAACTTAAAACCCATGCTGCTTAACGTAGGCACTTTATGATACGTAGTTTATGCACAAATATTCGAGATCCAGATATCATATTGCTTCCATCTTCTCCGGACGTAGAAGAAGATGGGGCTTTTCCTGTGACTAAGTTATATTATGGCTGATGTTTGAAAAACATTCCCGTTTTAATCGCCAGAGCGTAACGTCTATTCTCCTGCCGGCGCCGCATGAGTGTGTCTCACCACTAGCATCGTGTTATAGCCTTGCCTGATGCACACGCGTTGATCTATTGCACCGATAGATTGCTAGTGGCTGTTTGAATTATTCTCACCCACGCGGGTACCTCCATGAGAAGATGTGTTGCAGCGCTCCTGCGCCTTTTGATCGTTTCCACCTTTTTCGCTCGTGCATGCCAATTGTCAGCACTGCGTGTCTTCCTTTGCCCGATGAATTGCTCCCTTCTTGGAAAACTTTAGCCATTTGCGGAGCGCTTGGTAGACGGGATAAAGGTCTATGGCTCTGTTAAGTGTGCCAATCGAGGAACAAATTTCTAGCAGCTATCTGGCCATCCTGTCACAGGCTCAGCCTACTACCCTTGCTTTCTCAAAGGCAAACGTATGATTCTTCTACTGTGCGTGGTCATAAATCATACACAGCTTATCCTAACGGTTGATTTTGAGCTGATGCTCATGCGACTTTATAACAAATCATTTACCCTATTCACCAACATTCCTTGCATCGCCATTTTGCCGTAGACCACTGCTCATCGTTCTGTCAATGGTTACAGATCTTTGGGCCTCATGATCTGCTGTGTGATAGTTGATTCTGGCGTATGAGACACACTAATCCAGAATGGCTTAAGGATTCTTGCAGTTGCCTCTGATACGTTCTTCACATAAGGAATGGCGAGACAGAACTTAAGCTCTTCTTCTTTTGGCCGTTTAAGGCGAGGCTGCTTAAGGCACTTGCTTATGAAGAACTTTGGATAACCGTTGGCTTAAAAAAGGATATGCAAGTAATGCGTAGGATGTAATAGCACTGTTCGCTGTGTTTGTCGGAAATATCTAAAGGTTTTGAAAGTATTTAATCTCCTCCTGAACGCGTTGGAAAAGAGTCCAAATAGAACTGCGTTATTGACTAACGGGGTGGGTAGTTGCAGAGTGGAGCATGTGCATAGTGCTTTACGGTCGACTTTTGTCCTTATCTTCCCGTCTGTCAGCTTCGTCACTTGTACATCAAGGAGGGATAGCCGATTTTTGACCTCTTCTTCCATAGTGAAGTGGATATCAGGAAAGATGGAGTTCAGCATGATCACGAAGGTCTGCACTTAGCTCCATTTGATGATGACGAAAGTGTTGTCGATGTATCTAGCCCAGAAGGCCGGGGGAGACGAGCTGAAGACCAACCGCTCGAGCCTTTACAAAACAACTTCGGCAAAAGGGCCAGACAGAGGCGAGCCCATCGGTAACCCTTCTTTTGTTCGTAAACTTGGACAATGAACGTGAAGAAAGTTCCAGGATCTCGATATTGTGCACTCGCTTGAGCTTTTGGTCGGCTTAATCGTATTTCTCTTGGAGAAGACCATTTATATTTTCGATAGCCAGAGCCGGTGGAATAGATGTGAACTACAAGATCATGTCAAACGACATCATAACCTCGTCTGCCTCCACTTCTAGGTGTTGGATGCGAATCAAAAACTGTGAATCGTTGGTAAGAAAGCACAGTCGCTGATACAGCCACTTTGGCACCCCAAACGTTAGGGTGCCTCGTAAGAATACGATGGGGCGTAAGGACACTCCTTATTTGTGCAATTTTGGTGGGCCGTAGAAACGTGTCACTGTAGCGTTGGTGGCCTTTGCAGCCAGCGCTTTTCTTCTCGTCAGTTTGTCGACCGTTTTCTTTATGTTGTTCACGAGTTTTTTGAACTCTTTTGTAGTCAATGTTGCGTAGGACTCTTTATCAATCAAGAGGTCATTCACTTTTGCACCATACTCCACCTTATCCATGACGACCGTCGCGTGCCCCTTTTCAGCGAGCAGGGTGAAGATATTCTCAGGAATGCTCCGTCGTCTTCTTTCTCTTCCGGAGATGATAAAAGCGATATGCAGTGTGTAAACTGCTAATAAATATACTGGTTACCCCTTCAAAGTGAAGGAGGTGCGAATGTCAAACATTAAACAATTGGTTACGAATGGGCTGCTAAAGATGTTAATGAAAATGGCTTCTTATGTATGATATTGTCCGCTGTTTGGTTATGTGGCAAAACCAGTTGCCAGTTTTTAGTACTTTTGATACAAAGGTACATCTCGAGTGTGGGCTTTAACCACAGGAAACGGTTCTACAAAATATTGTGCCCTCGTTGTGTTCAATCTCTTCGTTTTATATAATACGTCGATATAGATTATCTCATGTATCCAGGTGCTAAGTCCTAAGAATGGAAAGTTCGCAATGAGTAATTACCGCAGAAAAAGGCCAGATGTCTGCACAGTGAAGACTAGACGCGTCTTATTCCGCAAGAAGTTATTTCCATGCGTGCCTTCATCTTTAGAAAAATATTAAATAGTTGTATACGGATATTCATCTGCAAAGTCCATACTTATTGTAAGTTGTTGGCGTGTTTTGGACAAAAAGCTTTTTCATTCACGTGCCTTGCACTTTTGAGGCTAAGCAGCCCAGCAACTGCTATAACAAACTTTAGAAAATAAGAAATATCGCTCTGAGAAAAACGCGTTGCATGAATCTCAGCTATCTATTTTGAGGATTTTATTACGGTGAGCAGTCGTTCGTTCATTTGGGCTCACTAACATATTCACCAGCACACCTATAGGGATAGGAAGAAATACTCATCAGGAACAGGTTAATCTGGGCACTGAGCGATAAACTCGGCCTTATGTCATCGATATTTTTGATGTTTACCATTCCTGTAACAGAGTTTTGGACTGTATTTTTATGGGTGTGGTTGCTATTCAACTTCCTGGCCATGCCTTGAGCACCTTGCGCATTGAATTCCCAGTGGCTCGGGGAAAAATCGACTTGACAATAAAATCGTTTTTTCTCTTGTTGGTTAGCAAATCCAAGGGACACTGGAATTTGCCTCAAGCTGCCCTAACACGTTTATGCAACTCTGACTCCAGCCTTCATTCACTTTGACTTGTGCATTCTCAAAGGCGGTCGACACAGTGAATGCGTCAGATAATACTAGATTGCTATCCTGAACTCATTCCTTACTTGATATGCAGCAATAAACAGACACCTTATAGGGCCTTGCAGATGTCACTAGCATCAGGCAATGCAGTCCTAATCTAGATCTTGCTTATTCTCGATCAGTAATTACCCGCTTCCTATCTCTCGTTACTTTTATTTCAAGACGGGGCGGTATAGTCAAGTATAAATACACATATACTGATGCTTCCGGTCTAAAATGACTGCATGGCCACACCGACAGAACAGGGCAGCAGGAGCGCCCTTCGTTACTTACTACGAGTCATCTTGCACGAAGACCCAGGAGAGCTACATAATCCAATGTCCCAGCCGTAACACTAATCCTAACCCAAACCTCAGCATTTCTGTAATATTAACCCTAACTCTAATTTCCCTTGGTATTTGGCGCAAGGTCACCTTTATAATGTGTGGTTTCTGTTCACATACCAGTTTGGGGGGCATACATGCAATATCTACTATGTTCATCCCTTCAGATAACCAAATAGCTACCTGCTGATAGCCTCTTCAAGAAAGAGTGAGTTGCAAAAATTCCCATCAGAGAATTCAGAAGTCTAGTTTGGCGAGTATACGTGTACTTTCGACAAATTATCGTCAGGCCTTACATTTATACGGAAACTGGGTGCGAGTTTGAACTTGTTCGTCTTTTCGGACAAGTGTGTAGTGGGAATGAGGGTGGGGGTCAAAAAGTAAAGGCTGGTTGTAAGGGTGGGTTTTTTGGAGCAGTCTAGGGAAGGGGGGAACGGGGAGGCGGGAGGGAGGCAGACATAGCGTGGATGACTGCATGCCGCTAAGTAACTGTGGTCCATGCCAACTTCTTTTTGCGCACAAAGCAGGATTCACCAGCCTGATAGCGGTCGCTTCTGTTGTTGCTAGCAGGCGCTGACCCAGGGGCTTTGGATAATTTGGTAAGACCCTGTAGATGACTCGGAAAGCTTCGTTGCGGTTCAGCCGATGTCCGGAATCGACCATGTGCCCCAGAATAGAGCTGTTTATGCACCTGACTTCACCTTTTCTCAGCCATGCCGGGAGGTGTTCGTTTATTCTTTTGGATAGGCACCGGTTCGTACTACCAATATAACCTGCTCCACAGGAACAAGTGAAGGAATAGATGTACATTGAGGTCTGACCTGGTAACCTATCCTTACCTTCCCCCATGTAAGATTGGGTTGGTTGAGAATAATACCTGAACTCTGGCTGCCTTGGAAGGTTCTTGCAACGGTTTGGTCAAGGCGTCTTTTCAGCAGTTCACCTGCTGCGACCCCTTGTCCAAAAAGACAAAAACGTTTGAATTCGCACCCAGTTTCCATATAAATGTAAGGCCTGACGAGAATTTGTCGAAAGTACACTTGTACTCGCCAAACTGCACTTCTGAAAGAGTGAGTTGTTATTCGCTTAAGTTTACTCCTCCGTGTCGGTGGTTGGCTTCATGACTGTTCATCCATTTGGCTCATCGACATTTGCACTGGAAACCACGTTCGTCTGTGTGCTCCTAGAATGAATCATTACTTCAACCAACATAAACCAGCACTGAATATAGGGCAGAAGGTCATTACACTTGCTACAAGAACTATGAGCCAAACATCTTACAACTCAAGCACATAAATTAGAGAGAACCATTACACATCAGGTAATGAGACCAGAAGTCATACTTCTATGACAAATAATGTCTAGAGTTGTTTATCAGATCTAGTATAATTACGAGCAAGGAAAGTTTACCTGACAAATGGGAGTATTGCTCCGAACACGAATGGTCAAACACGCGACAACAGTGCGGTGAAAGGATACAAACTCCTAAGTTCAGAAGACGAGGATGCGATCACTGGAACAAGAGTTTTATTTTGCTGACGGTTTGAATTCCGTCGCGGATCCTTAATCATAGGTGATGGTAACACAGTCATGGTCATGCGCAGATAGGATTCTACCGCCAGGATCCATGCAGCTGTCTATGCTGACGTAAGGTATGGCTGACTGACCAGGTAACTATTGAAAATACCCCTAATTGACGTTATTTCATGTCTCTGGTTCTGTGTCTGCTTTCTGCAACCAATTCTTTGACTCAATCAAAAAATTGGATGGATGTATTTCAAAGTTCCAATGCATTTTAAGGTTCCAAGAGAATATCTGAGTTACCATCTCCAGTGCCTAAGTACGCTTTCGGACACTATTTTCCACACAAGTGTCGATAAGTGAGATAGCTGAGCAGTCATCTTGCCATTATTCGACATTTGTGATGCAATTTCGGAGATTAACTACTTGATGTAAGGTCTGAGCTCTTTTTTTGCATAGATTTGCCGTAGTATACCGTCTGCATCCTATAAGTACTGCGACCCCTTGTTTATGAAGCATGCAAATCTGATGCTGTCGCTGATTAGGTGTTCAGAGGAGAATCTGAAACCCCAAGAAAATAAATGTCTTGTTTCAGCGATCACTTTGACCTATGCTACATTGTTACCTAGGTTTCACATTTTGTCCCTATTGGCATCAAAGTCTAAGTTAAATGAACCTGTGAGAGAGCTGTTTAACGGCTTCAGCTTAATCAAACTCCCTGTTTTGCTGCCAAAAGGGCAAAGGGAGGGAGACTAGTAAATGAAAATCAACTCGAACCTTAGTCAACGAGTTCGATCCCTGCTAGCACCAAGTTCGTCATGTGAAACGCTCATCTTGCGAAACGTAGCCAAGCCAATTGCATCAGTTCACTGATAAGCTGTGAGCGACCAGGGACTTTGGCCCTAGGAGGACTCGTCGGCGGATGCACACACACACACACACATACACACACACACACTGGCAACTCGTTAACGAAGCGGAAGTTCGTCAGCCAAAAAAAAATTTTCTGCCAGTATCCTGCCCGTTTTCCGAAATCCTCGTAAATTAAGCTGCTCGTCACCCGAGGATTAACTGTACACATGGAGAGAGCACGCACACGCGAAACAAGCTCTGGGTAGAAAAGCTAAAAACCGCAGTCCCTAAACAAGAATTATGCCTACCGGAAAGATTCATGCACTTGTCTACGGGGACTTAGGGCACGGATGATACGCCTGTTTAAAATTAAAATATACGTTTATTTGTATTGTGTCATAGATCTGGCATCATCGGAGGCTTACGCAAACGATTTTTCGACTTCATCGACATTGTGGATGAATCAGTTTAGACTGGGCTATCGTAGGCTTCACAGAAATGTGTGACTTATTAGCCCCTTTAATTCTGAAGGCATAAGTCCTATTGCTCTTTTGGTGCTGTCGCTTTGGTAACAATGCCTTTTTATTCCCAATATTTTGCCATACATTAATATTTATAAGTTTACCACCAATAAAGCGTACGTTGAGAAAAATAAGTTTTTAGCTTATAGGTTTATGCCAAAACTTTATCGCACGAAAAATTCAGGTTATTCCTGTCACCAATGTCAATTCATACACCTGATTACCGTTTCTTTTTACATTTATCTCGGATGGTACTTAAACAGTTGAAAAACAGTTTTGTAGCCAAGTCAAACCCGTTCATTAAACATTGGTGAATAGCTGACATTGCCGTTTATAAATGGCTTAGTCCTGTCCCCGGGATGCAAGAGTTTTGAAGATTTTTCTGTCATTAAAATAAAAAGTTGAAAATGTGAACAGTTGTTTGCTGTATCGTGGTGAGCGAACAAGATCACGCACACTAGAGTAACGATTTAGTGAAATCCTAGAGAGTAACTGTGGGCTAACGTATACTGCTTTGAATGATTATTAAATAAGAAGAAAACCCTGGTTTAAATGTCGCGTGTCGTAAATGTGCTATTTGTATTTCGTTTTGTGCAGCACGAAAAGTTTTTAATAATATCGAATAATATGCAAACACTGATGACGTATTAAGTACGACTAAAGGAAAGTGGTCGGATAAATTAAAGCTCTAAAAAATGAGTAACTTAGGCATTAGCATGAAGTATCATAAGAGCTCTAGCATATACCATTATAAAGAAGCTCTATATTTGAACATTTTTCAACAGATTCGGTTATTGTATCAACTTAAAATGTTCCTCCTTGAAACTAAACAATACCACGATTGTGATAATAGCTGTTTTATACCGTTTCCGTACAATATTTGTGAGCTCGTATATTTTTGTAACAGGATTTGAAACCACTGGATTTCTAAAAAGAATCTATCTCTGTGAAACTAAATTGTTCCTTTATATCATTGTTAATCTTTTACACCTTTCAGATACAATGCCATTTTTCGGAGCTTATAAATTAAACGGATAGATGTCATCAAAAAATGTTGGGTCTATGGTCATCAGCGCGATACAACGCCTGAGTCAAATTTGACATGAAAATGTTGGTTGATGATCTGAGTGAACATTTATTGCCTCCCCATAAGTGCCCTTATAGGTTCGTTCAATAAGTAATAAGCGTATTTTGTCACATTTAAGTTTACGTTTATGCATACTTAAGAACTTTAACCAATTGAATCTACGAAAATTGACGACAGTAAATGTACTTAATGATGCCTGCTCTACCGCATATATATATATATATATTATACTTTATTGGTTACTTCTCATTTCAACCGTCTAAAACGTCCAGTTTCCTTTGCTGGTTAACAAGGCTGTTTCCTCTTAATTGACATGAGAACTTTTTAGTCATCTTAACCGTGGAAAGCATAGTAAGGTGGGCTTTCTGTTTTTAAACCTACTTGCAAATATAAGCGAATTCCAATGTGAGACTTTAATATTTTTGAACGCGAAACTCAGCTTCAACTTAAGCTTCAGATAAGAATACCTTGCTTCCGTCTCAGCATCTCCAAACACTTAAGATGGTTATTTTCTAAGAGCTTTTGCATAAATGGTTTCAATATATTATTCTGATCGTTCTGTCTTATCGTTATTCCAACAGCCTGAGAAGAAATTGGGTATTTATCGGTGAGTCCGAGGTAAAATCACAATATAATACGCGCGTTTGAAGTTTAAATAACGTATCTTTCCCTGAAAAAGTTCTTGTTTTCATATTGATTGACCTATTTCGTTCAGTATATATTAGATTCTACCCCTCCTTCTCTATTTAAACTACACAAATAGTGTCATCTGCACGTGACGCTAGAATGGTTTTGAGAAATATCATGTCCCGCATGAAGTTTTCATTCTATTCGCCGAAGATTCTTCATGCTGTCAATGGATGCTGCTTTCTTCCATTAGGCATTGTTTGTGACCTTCCGGTGTTAGCACTTTTGCCTCATTATTGTTATACGCGGTGATGGAAGCATTTGTTTGGTGGAAGGGTTTGAGATTACGTTTTCAAAATAAATCAAATCTCCCTCATTTTCTTTGTGAACCCTTGCCTCTACTTTATAAGGTCTTCACTCTGGGACAGAAATTGGTGCCTGCAATTCGCCTGATGTGTATTCATCCAGTGGTTGTCTTGCGGTTCTCTAAAATTCAGCAGCATACCAGTAGTCATTTCACAACAGTCTATTCCCACTGTTGAGTACTTACATGATACTTACTTTGCCATTTGACTCGTTGATACTGTTAATAGAAGTGAGGTTTATCCGCTCATTTTATGCGTATCCGATTCCTCGGCTACGGTCAAAAATAATTTACAATGACTAGCATTAGATGAGCTCTACTCACTAATCTTCGTCGCGCGTCTTCATGTTCTCCATATCCAAGTCACTATCCCAGCAGCGGTTTATCTACCGTGGTAGATTAAGTTATCAGGAGGACCCTAGACCAGGGGTTGGCAACCTTTTGAAATCAGAGAGCCAAGAAAGCAGTTATTTTGGAATTAAAGTTCAGTGAGAGCCAAACTGTATATTTTAAGATGAAATTTAATTAAATGCGAGTTTAATAAGCCTCTGAATTTACTGTTTTAAATGATGTTCTTAAAATACTCATCGTTAATGCGCCTTCTGGTGCTGCACGGATTCGCCAATGGCTTACTAGTCTGGTTGGTAGATGGTGAGGTTAGGTTTCATGCAAGCTTTGAGGCTTTCATCCGTTAGACTTGATCGTAAGGTGGACTTGATGTATCTAAGATATGAGAAGAACTAGCCACATGCATATACGGATCCGAACGGGGTCAATACGGCAATACTTACACGCTGCAGTGTGTGGTATGTGACTTGAAGGATGTTTAAAGTTTTGATTGTCCACATACGCTTGCCTGCCAACACCGCTTTACATCGTGCGATTCTTTCTAAATCGAATAGAGGCAAATGTTCGCCTCCCAGGTATTTGTATAGAAGACGTTGTAGCGTTCACCGGAATATTAACTTTATTCATCTGAGCTTTCGGGCTTTTACGGAAGTCCATCGTCAGAGATAAGCCATCAACGAAAAGCGAGCAACAGTTATAAGGGCAGGAACCAATCAACTGTTAGAGGGGAGAAGTGTAGGGCGGGGCGAAGAGTAGGGTGGGGGGAGGGGAGGAGGAGTGTGTGAGGGATAGAGGAGAAGGAGGGTGGGAGGGAGACTCATTAATCACCAGTTTCAGTCGTGTGTAGATGCCGACGGAGAGCGATGTAGGCGGGCACCAACTCAGTGCAGCGCTTGACTGAGTTGTCATCCAAAGCCCAGGCTTCAATTAACTCTCGTGCGGTCTTGCTGTCAGCGTGAGCAACTACTCTTGCGGCCACGAAGTTAAATGCGTGGCCCATTTCATAGATGTGGGCCGCCACTTGCGACTGTGCGTCACCCTGTCTGACAGCTAGCTTATGTTCGTATTTGCACGAACAAAGTATCCTTTCTGTCTGTCCGGTATAATTTCGGGGACAGTTTAGACATGGTATGCAATACACTACGCCCGACTGCTCACTGGGACTTAATTGGTCCTTTATTTTTATGATACGTTGCGCATGGAGGCCTTGGGGCGGTGCGCAATTCCGACGCCTAGTCCCGCAGCAATGCGCTCTGTCGCTTCCGACACATCCTTGATGTATTGCAGCGCATGCCATATCGTAGGGGTTGGTTCTGCTCTGGTCCTCGGAGGGCGGGCACGCCGGCAGCGGTTAATGAAGGCCTTCGGATAGCCATTCCGCATAAATCGGTTGTGGAGATATCGGGCCTCCAATGCTTTGACCTCCGGGTTACTGCAGTGAGTCTAAATTCTTTTGAACAGCGTTCTCACGCAGCTTCGTTTGTGAGCCACCGGATGGTTGCTATGACAGTTGAGAAGCTGTGTGGTGTTTGTCGCCTTCCTGTAAACCGTTGTTTCAATCTCGTCGTTGGAAGTCCGCATGAAGAGTACATCAAGAAAGGGTAGCTGGCGATCCTTTTCTTCTTCCCTCGTGAATTGTATACCTGGGAATATCGAGTTGAGAAGATCATGAAAATTATGCAGCATGTTCCTCTTGATGATGAAAAAGGTGCCGTCAACGTAACGGCGCCAACAGATTGGGGGCTGTTGGGTAAAGGCAACCTTTTCCAGTTCTTGAAGGACTAATTCCGCTACAAAACCGGAGAGTGGGGAGCCCATCGGAGTTCCCTTGATCTGTTCATAAGTCGCTCCTGCAAAAGTGAAGCATGTGTTTTGGCAAAATTCGAACAGCATCATGAGGTGTTCAATTTTAAGCGAACTCTGTGTTTCGTCATACAGATCGTCGAGCTTCCTGCGCAAGACATCTCGTGCTAAACTGGGTGGAATGGATGTGAATAATGATGTCACGTCAAAGGAGACCGTCATTTCGTCTGATTGAATCTTTCGCCCATTGAGGTCAGCCAGGAATTTGGAAGCTGAGCGGACTGAGGTATCAGAGTTGTGTTGGGGGAATTTTAGCTTCGAGAACATCCACCTAGCCAAATTATAGGTGGGGATGCCTTTGAGGGCAACAATTAGTCGCAGTGGGACGCTGGGTTTATGGATCTTTGGCAGACCATAGCAGCGAGCTAGGGCAGTATCTGTTGCTTTCAGCAGGCGCCGTTCGTTCTCAGTGATCACATCACGGCGCTTGAATTCTCCAGGCACTTTATTCAACCGATTTGATACTGCTTTTGCTTCTGATCTTTGCGCTGGTCGGTAGAATTCTCTGTCATCAAGCAGCGCTTTGGCTTTCTCATTGTAGTCTTCTCGATTTATGACGACCGTTGACCGTCCCTTATCCACGGGCAGAACAATAATACGATCGTCCATTCTTTATTCTTTCATGGCTTTCAACTCACTCTTCAAAATGCAGTGGGCTGGGCGGTGTGTCATCAATAAAGAGATGACCCGTAGTCGGACCGAATGTTTCTCGTCGTCTGTTATTGCAGTCCGCACAAGCATGACCTCTAGAGCTGCAATGGAATCAACCGGGTCGGCATCGGTGGTGTTAAAACAAGCTTCATGCTGGAGTACCCGTAGTTGCTTATCCGTTAGTTGCTTGGAGGATAGGTTATGTACAAAGTTGGAGCTTCCCGTGTCGGGTGGCTTTAATTTCTTAAGTTTCTGCTCCAAGATCACTCGCTTCTTAGCTTGTCTGAGATGCGCCAGAGCAGCGATTGTCTGAGCGAGGTCTTCAGTGATGGAATCCTCGAATACTCGCGCGCACTCTCTTCTGTTCTGTTCGATCACAGCCTTGTATTTATGTAGACGTTGGTGGCAGTCATCGGTAAGAGCTCTCATCATCTCTGTAGTAAACCTCCTAGCCAGTTCTCTGCCCATGGCCGTGTTAACCGGGGACTTATATATCAGGCATCGAGGAGTCAGTCCATCGTTCAGGCACTGGTGCAAAGAAAGTAGTTGCTCGTACGTTGCGTCCTCTCGTGTGGCAAATATCTGCCAGTTACGAGCTGTTCAAAGCGCATCGCGCCCAAAGTTCTCTGGAATAGAGGCAAAGGTTCGCATCCCAGGTATTTGTATAGAAGACGTTGTAGCGTTCACCGGAATATTAACTTTATTCATCTGAGCTTTCGGGCTTTTGCGGAAGTCCATCGTCAGAGATAAGCCATCAACGAAAAGCGAGCAACAGTTATAAGGGCAGGAACCAATCAACTGTTAGAGGGGAGAAGTGTAGGGCGGGGCGAAGAGTAGGGTGGGGGGAGGGGAGGAGGAGTGTGTGAGGGATAGAGGAGAAGGAGGGTGGGAGGGAGACTCATTAATCACCAGTTTCAGTCGTGTGTAGATGCCGACGGAGAGCGATGTAGGCGGGCACCAACTCAGTGCAGCGCTTGACTGAGTTGTCATCCGAAGCCCAGGCTTCAATTAACTCTCGTGCGGTCTTGCTGTCAGCGTGAGCAACTACTCTTGAGGCCGCGTTGTTAAAACTTTCTAAATCTTCTTTGAGTGACTTGAACTCATTCACTCACATGTCTGGGGCCTTCATGTCAAGGAATTCTTCTTCGAAATCACTATGGGAGCCACAAGCGATATAACTTAGTTCGGCTGTGTTCAGTGAACACTCATTTTAATGGGAGATGTAATTTAAAAGACGAGTGTGCTCTCGGAATTCTCCAAAGCATGCTTTGAGCCACTGTATGAGTTGGGATGTGAAGCCTACTAGCTGGTGATGATCAATGTTTTGAGTGGACTCACTTATTATGCATGCATCTTTTTATTGTTTCAGTTTTTTATAGTGTAGTAAACAATCTGTTTCATTATTCACTATAAAGAGTCCCAGCTTGGTTTCTAAAGCAAACACGGATGGTTGACGGTATAATACTGTATTTCCATTGCCTTTCAGGCAAACGTAGAGTTTTTCAGATGTTTGGTCACATTTATGAGATAATAAAAAATAAGTAGCCACTCAGTTTCGGCTAACTCACGATGCTCTATGCTCTTTATTTCAAGGAAAGTCCAGATTTCGTCCAGGCAAGCTGCAAAACGGCTAAGCACCTTCCATTTGACAAACAACGTATATTGCTGTGCAATAATGAATGAGAAAGTTTTCGATCCAGGTATTTGCATGGATTGATTTATATTTCTGAGCTTTTGAAGAATTACAGGTGTCCACCTTCAGAGATGAGAAAGCAACCAAAAGGAGTGTAATTATAGTGGCCATAGGCCAATTAACTGTCAGAAATCGTCAGGTTGTCAAGGTGTTAGAAACAGCAAACGAAAAAGGGGGTGGGGGAGGAGGGCAATTAGCTGCCAATGGGGTCGGAGGGGCAATTATGGTGGTGTAGGCTAATTAGCTGTCAGTGGAGCTGGGGTTCATGAACAGCAATTAGTATGTCGCTTTGTCAACCAGTAGAGGGCCCTGGTAGCACTGCCTCCTTTTCCGGCCACTTCGTTGTCGGGTCCTATTCGCTTGCCATTCTTACGTTTGATTTGGCTTTGTTTCGGCTCTTTCCCACGTAATGCCGCAAGACTTTGAAGGCCGCTGGCAGGTCCAGATGCCTGTTGACCGAGTTTGCATCAGAGTAACATTACTCGAGTGTCAGCCTTTCAGCTTTTGAGGTTCCTCGGCCTACGATGGTCGCTCCTTGGAGATCAAAGTCATGGCCAGTTTCTGCGATGTGTGATGCCAGTTGTGAGTTTGGGTCCAGTCTCTGGGCCGCTCGTTTGTGCTCTTGTAGGTGGGTTTGCAATCTGCGGCCTGTTTCCCCAACGTGATTGCAGTCTCCTTCATTGAAACGTATCTTGTAGACGAATGCAGAGGTTTTTTTAATAGGCAGTCGGTCTTTAGGTTGCATCACCTGGTAGCGTATTGTCGATTGAGGTCGATGGGCTATGCAAAATCAGACCATAATAGTTTGTTCCAAATTCATCCAGCAGTGTCTCAAACTGTCGATCATTTGAGACTCGGGCGAAAATAAAGTTGATCACACGAATGACTAGCGAAATCACTTCGTTAAGCTGCCCATCATTTATCTGAGCACAAAGAGCCTCCTGATGTAGAATGCAATCGAAACATATGGTGGGTCTATTTTCATGTTCAAGGCCTTTGTTTTTCCCCACCATACACGGAGCACCATCAGTACGCACTGAGCTAAGTTTATCAATATGGAGGTTTTTTTTTCTTGAGCGAACTCCATGAAAGACTTGAATCAATCCTAACGTCTTATGACCTTTTAATTAGCAGGACCGCAAGACTTTCTTCGAGCAGTGTATCACCAGCAGCATATCTTTAAATGACACCGTACTGCGCCAAATGGCTTACGTCTGTTGACTCATCTAAAGCCAGGAAAAAGAACGGCGCTGCATTAATGTCTTTCACTCGCGTTTCCTACACGTGGGTTGCCATCACGATGGCACGCTCATGAACCGTTTTTGCCGACAAAGGCATGTCTTGTATCCATTTGATTATCTCGTCATTGTTCGGAAGATCGTCAAAAAGTTTATTAGCTGCATCCAGCATGAACGTTTTTAGCAAACTGACCATCTGTGAATGGTTTTCCGTTCCTCACTATTGCTAAAGATCCAGCAAAGCTAGCAGAGTCCATGCTGAGTCCATGTGTGGAGATGTTCCTGGCTGATTTGCATCCTGCTCATTAGCTCTTGGCATAATTACTTTCGGCAACCTTCTGCTTGGTATTTTGATGCAAAGGTACCATGGTGTGTGTTGAAGTGGCCCTTTACATCCGACCGTTTCATCGATGTAATATTGTCATTGCAAATTAGACACACCGCATAACCTGCTCTCTCCACAAAGACGAATTCTTCGGCCCATTCGTCCTGAAATGTACGATACTCCTCACGTCTTTTTCTTTTCACCATCCTCTTTGTTGCAGAGGCTAACTTTAGGCAAATGCAAGAGAGTGTAGCATTTTAAGATGTACGATCTACTATAACCACTACACTAGGAATATTCCTTCTGATGAAAGAAAGCAGTCAGTTGATTTATTAGTCCAAAAGGCCAGTTTCCGCGAATAGACTGTTTGCCCTGTCTGCGGGGACATAAACATGAGGCGCGATATATGACAAAGCTGGCTGGCCTATGCGCGTAATATAGCCTTGTCTGCCAGCGTGACCTTGACCAAGCTGAAGTCAAGTCTACGGGCTGTCGTGCTTTAGTAGAGCGTCTGTTATTTAGCGAGCTTGTCGCCGCTGTTGGGACGCAGGTAAAAATGGAAGGAATTGTTGTCGGCAGGCCGGAAAGGAACCAGCCAGATCAAACCTAGGGGTGCCGAAACTCCAGCGATTGGTCGAGATTAAATTGATTCTAATACGCGTCTCGATGGCGAAACGTCATTGGAGGTGGACGGCTACAATGCGTGCCCTCCCCCCTTCGTTCTCCAAGTCCCGCTGTCCCAAAGTCATGTGTTGCCACAAACAACTGTTCCAATACTCTCTTGCACTGACACCCCCGCCCCCCGAGGCTTGACCTCGCAGCTGCGTCTGGGACACCGGTAACAGCTGCGCGAGCGTCCCGTTTCCTTCGGTTTTCTGGCGGCCCCGCGACCACCGCCCTGGCGACCGCAGTTTGTTTAGTCACGCACACACATCCGAGCGTACACGAGTGTCCAAATATCTAAGGGCCATGTAAATACTCCACCCCTCAGCCAATGCAGCAAAGATCACAGCAGGCGACATCTCCTTGGGCAATTGCAAGACACCAATAACAGAACAATTGAACCTGCTCCGCAATCCTACTGAATCAGCTGTCACCACTCTATCAAGCTCTCTCAGGTCTGGCTGGGCGCAATCAACACTAGTACTGGCTTCGCCAGTGACCACTGCCACCTGGTCAGCGGGAACCACAGCAGACGCGTCTTCGACCACGTTCCCACCCGCCATCACGGTGGCCAAGGTCTGCTACACCAAACCTCCCTACGGTGGATCTATCTCCCCTCCTCTATATCTGTTTTTACGACGGAGCAGCCCCTCCCGACCACGCTGCTCCGATTTTCCCTCATCGCCGCCGAGATTGGGGCCAACCCAGCGGGGCTCCTGATCCAACAATAGCTACTAGCCAGCCAGCCACCTGGGACAGCAATTGGAAGTTCTGTACACAATAAATCACTCTTTCTAGCGACTTGTGTCTTTTAAATTCCAACCTGGGATTCGGCCTGATGATTGCAGCGATCCGAGTACAACCCACTTCTTAGACCCCTAAAGAGTAACCAAAATCATAAAATCTGAAGTTCCTGAAAGAGCCATACGCGATCATCAAAAGAGCCATATATGGCTCGCGAGCCATGGGTTGCCGACCCCGGCTCTAGACTGTTCCTGGCCTATCACACGAGAGGGGGAGTTCTGGCGTGGTTTCCCACGCTACGAGACTTTCTAAAACATCTGCAGGGCATGTGTGCGCGGGCGTCACGTGTGCTTGGGGCGCGTGGGGCCGGCCTGAGGTCATGACTCAACTGGCGTGCACTACTCATCGCCATAACACAAATGAAAATTCGAATCACCCTGCTGTCGCAGGAAGTGAGGGTACCACAATAGAATAGCGGTAAGCTGAGAGCGTAGTTGGACATGGGAATTCGACATTCCATCATGACAGCATACATAACTCGGCCCTTACACACCGGCTGCAGACGTCTATTTAAACAGTAGAACCACAGTAATCGGATGCCACTAAAAACTGCCTAGATGCAAGGAGTCGGACTTTTCCAATTTATTACCTTTCTAACTGTTTGGCTCTTTTGAGGGGAAATCATATAAATTCCTAGCATTTAGAACTATTTCCTGGATATCTATGCTACTGGGTGCCTCTGTGTGGATATCATACTTGATATATGCTAGAGGATACGACATTTGACTTTAAAGGTAGTACTCAATTTACCCGGGCTCTTATTTGAGTGTGAAATGGCGAAGCCTTTGGGGAATTCTATAAAAGTTAGAGTCATCAGAGCAACTTAACAGGATTGCTCCCTTGGGGTCACCTAACCATAGCCATACGAGATGTGCGTGCTCAAAAGAAGCAGGCCTTAACTCATAAGCAATCACACTCCCAAAAGGTTTTACCGATGAGACCCTCACAACTGAGCCAAATTCCCATTTCGGAAGGAAAATGATAGTGATATTTTTTGAGAAAAATATTTACAGTGACGTATCTTTTTAAAATTGTCTTTTTCATGGCTTTTATTTTATAAAATCAAAATCTAACCACCATTGATCTAAAAGGCTTCACTTGACTAGGAGGCTGATAAGTTAGCTGAAATACACCGGCCACACCCATTTAGGATTGATGCACGTTTGCAAAGTCAGTAATAATTATAGCTCCAAGATATCAGCAGAAATTATTCAATTTTCGCGCAGTAGTAATTTAAGAAAATCCGGAGAGCTGCGTCCGTCTTAGTTGCAACAAAAGCTTCTCGTTATGCTTTTAAGTGGCCATATTTTTAAGGCATACACTATGCAACAAAAAACGATAGCGAAATGGTACAGAGTAAACGATCCCACTAGCGGTCGGAGGTGTGACCTTTTGTACGCGCTTTTATCAAGCCGTCTAAAGAATATGTTGAAAATAACGGGCATAATTTAGCAATTGGGAATATGTGTCCCTCTTCCTCACCGCGTCTATGCGAAGGCGACTTGGCTACCAGAAGGAGATTTTAAAAAAAAATGTATCGAAAGGCAACATGTCAAGCATACCCCGTAATCTGATTGGTGGATGCAAATCCCATTGAGTGAGCATAACCGATAAGACAAGGAGCTCGTTATTCAGTGCTAGCGATCTGGACCTAATAATACTCGATGAAACGCAAATACGAAGTCTAGGTCCTGGGGTTGGGTAAGGCTGTTCGAAGATGATTTATAAGCCAATGATGGCCATTCCACTCACCTTTTTCTTTGAAGATATTCTAGTCTCAACACGTATAAAATCGAGTTAAAGCTTCTAAGGAAGACTTGGATGGACGTCTAAGCGGGACACAGGCGTAGAAACCTACAATAAGTGTGGCTTTATGCCAAACTCCAAGGGGATTAGACTAAGGACTAAGGTGAGGGTTTGGGGTAAATTTAGGGTTAGGTTTTAGGTTAGGGCTAGGGTCAGGGTTATATTAAGGCTTAAGCTTTAGGTTCATACTAACTGTAGGGTTTGTGTTCGGGAAAGAACTAGGGTTAAGGTTGAGGTTTAAGTTTATTTCATGTTGAGGTAAGTGCAAGGGTTAAGATAGAGGAATGCGTGAGGTATTACTATTCTCGTATTCTTTTTAGGTGGCCATACAAGCCATCCTTAACCCTTTAACTAAGGTAACAACCATTAAGCTAAGGACACGTGCATTTTCATTTTAACTAGCCTCAAAATAATCACACTAACTTGCAGCAGAAAGAGAAATATGCGCAGAAAGTAACCAACTTATCAAATTATATCTGATATTGGGAGTTCTGTACATAATTAATCACTCGTTTTGGTGACTTCTGTCTTTAAACTTCCGATCCGGGATTTGGCCTATGGCTTGTAGGGATCCGAGTACAACCCACTATTAAGACCCCTAAGGAGTAACCAAAATCACAAAATCTGAAGTTTCTGAGGGAGCCATACGCAATCATCAAAAGACCCATATATGGCTCGAGAGCCATAGGTTTCCGACCCCGGCCCTAGACGATACAGCTGCGAAGCCCGCATCTATAAAGGTAGACAAGTGCGATGCCAGTTAAGAAAATGATACATTCTGTGCAAAATTAGTAGAAAACAGTTTGGAAGTTGGCAATTATACGAGTGCATGTCTGGAGGAGTAAGGTCAGCGTCCGAAGTGTGAGAACGCGGAAGCCGTCACAGTGCCTCCAGTGAGACCATGCATTAGTGAGTCTTGAAGAGTATTGGCCACGTTAGGCAGTCCACATACGGGCTACTGGTGTGCATGTGCAAGCAGTTGTGAGAGACGGGTGGTTGAGCATTCCAATATGCATTCGGAGTCGGATCACTGCCCATTCCCTTCTCTGTATTTGATTCTGTTAAAAACAGATAAATCCGACACAAAAAAAGATGATTCGATCACCGAAACAAGGCTATTAGTAATTCGACTTTACGGATTCCCGCTCAAATCCAACCTCAGAGGTTGTTGCAGACAATGATCATAGAAGCAGAGGCGTCCTTCTAAAATGCTTTGTGGAACTCGCCTGTTCGCTTCTGTCAGCAGGTTCGATATAGTAGACGCTTTAGCTGCACTGACGCTCTCTTCAGACAGCCAAAATCTCGACCCCTACCTGTAACCGGAAACATATAGTTAGCCTGCACACAGTGCTCACGACCAACCACCGAGAGCAAACTGACGGGTTAGCGGATTCTGCATCAACCATGACGCTGCCAATTATACTTTAACCTGCGTTATTTATTTCTCCTGTTTATTCCCTTCCGTCTGTATGCGTTTAGATTAGCGAACAGCCAATCGTTTATACGTGAACGCATGGTTCTGTGGAAAGCAAATCCTGATAAAATAAAACGAAAAATGCAGTTGGAACCTAAGTTTAAACTTATAATGCCCCATCGGTCAGAATATACCGTTTGACTAGATGTACAGCATTGCCCTCCATACTTGTTAGCACTAATAATAAGCTTGGGACGACCGTTGTTTTGTTCTCTTTTGGCCTTCACAGTCCAGCTGTCATTTTGTTTGCATAATCGCTAAGTGGACTGTTAGGTAGTCAGGAATTCTCAACCGGAGGCTTTACCTCATTTTTAAAAAAGATGGATGGATGGAGTTTGCGCAATCCGGCATGTGCAAACACAAAGACTTCCAATCTGGCGTCAAAAGAATGTCTATGAATGCGCAGGGCTTAGTTATAATACCGCTATCTTACCACGATAGTCACCCCTCAGGCAATACCTGACAGGACGTATAATTCAGTGGCCCAATCAAAAAGTTGAACCTTATACCGATTCAACAGTAAGTGAGGAGAATCGTCGTTAAGAATGTAGGCAGTGAAGCTGTCGCAGTTGTCCCAGCACTGAGCGTTTCGGGGTGCACAAGTAGCGAAGTTTTCTCTGTCGGGCAAGCGATCCATTCAAAGTGCTATCAGTGCAGATTATAGCATTTCTTCTGCAACTAACATTTCCATGAAGAAAAACCTTGTCCTATGCTTCTAGGGCCAGCAATATCGATTTACGCTCATAAGCCTTACCTTGAGAGCATCGCGTCCTAGCATCTTCGCGGTTTCCATAAAAATGCTTAAACAGTCGTTGAAACCCAACGCATTGCAACGTCCATTTAATAATAAGGGTTTACCAGCCGATGATACGAGGACTCATACCCTTCACCCAAAAGACCTGCCATTTCAAGCTGTGAACCGTCAGTGCAAACCCGTCCTCCGTCCCCTTTATTAATATTTTCAATGAGTTGGTCAGATTTATGATAGTCCCTGTTCATGCCACACCCTGCTGAAAGCAGCGGTACAGCGAGTACTCTTTCTGCCGCATTCTGCATAAATGGTCTCAATTGCGCCATTAGCGCTGGTAAGCCGCGCACTAAGTAGCCTGCACTTTCCTCTACCAGTCTGGTTATGGAAAACAGTATCTTCCCACGTGCTAACCACAGGTAATTTCTTACAGCTTCACGGGTAATTTGAAATCTTCGCTTCTGTCCTAAGGTGCTTGCTGAAACATTTTCGAACCCATAATGATACCTGAGGTCCAACAGTGTAATTATTCCCTCCGCCAACGTTAACCACAGTTTACAAGTCGATTTTGGAAGAAAGAAAGACGGAACCGAAAATTATTGCATTCTTTTTATATGATATTTTTGTAATAAATATAATCAAGGGCTTCTGAGGATTTTTTTATAAGTCAATTATCAGAAAAGTATTTTCAGTTTGGGGAATATGGCAAAATTATAGGGGAGTATATTTAATTAAGTGACAGATGTTTACCATTACCCATCAAGTTATGCACGTTACAGTATCATGATCTGACCCCTTCTTAAATCGCGGTACATTATGGCGCTTCATTGTTTTCATTACCAGAGTGCAAAATTGAAAATAAAACAACGACGGATATGGTTTATTAGGCTCCCAGCAGGACAAAAAGGCCTCCCTTTGCAGCTGGCTTTGCGCTACATTCCATGATCATAAAAATAAAGCGGACGAGATGGGCGCTACAATTAAGATAACAGTCTTCTCGTTTCTGTCTTGACACCAAAAGAAGGTGTGGGAGAGAGATAGTGGTAGATGCCGCGCAAGTCTACTCTCAGTTGAAAGTAATTCACCGTCCCTCCATCACCAGGCTCTGGAGAACACGATGGAGCTCAATGGATATGACGGTCGAATATGGCCACGGGATTGGGTAACCTTCCTGAAACTTAGCACAACGCCACTTATTTAATGGAGGAGGAAGTGTTCCTTTTTCTACACTTGCAAGGAAGCCATGTAGACGATGTCCATTAAACTACGTCTGACATGTAACAAAAAGGTTTATTATTGCCTCCGAGAACTACTAAAACTGGTTACCAGTAAAAATTTTCCATCTCGGTAAAAACAGTATTTAAAGTCCCTTTTCAGCCAATAAAAGTTTTCAAAACTTGAGCAGATCTCTAAAGTTTCCGAAAAATGTCGCGTTTTTCATCGGGAAAGGCGCAGAAAATTGAACTGTATGCTTTAAAATTCCATCTTAGGAGATAAATCAGTTCTGTTTACTCGCGTTGTGAATATTCCATTCACTTCATTGCTCTATTCAAGTGTCAAAATTTCGACGCACAGAAATTAGCGGAAAAAGTTAAGAGTTAAGAGTTTGTGGAATGAAACAAATGTCCCAGCGTCTCACCTAGCACTAATAGAAGCATTATCTCGCGGTCTTTGGTTGGGTGTGCAGATAAATTATGCGAAGCAATATTCCTGAAATTGAAACTGGTTTTCTGTTAATAAAAAGTACATAAACATCCCTCAAGGGCGTTGATTGTTATTTTTTTACAAAAATGTCAAATAAAAAGAATAAATAACCTTCGGTTTCTGTTTCTTTTTCGTCAAAAATCGACCTATAAAATCCAATTAAAAAAGGCAGAGAAAGTGTTTCCGCTGTTGGACGTAAGCAATTGTTATGAATTAGCAAAAGTTTAATCAGCTTTTTCATAGCACACATGCAGTCTATTTTACTATACACAAAAAGAGGTAACACACAGGGGCCAGCGATGACTTTGCGTCAGTACATTTCGCAACGCTGAGGGTTTTCGGCTTGTCAGTTGGCCACCGCTGAGAACTTATATTTTGTAATTCGACTTGAAAATAATTAGCTTCATGTAAGCACACAAATTTTATGGAAAAATGTCCTCTAAGTAATATTACTGATCAGAACTATCAATCTATTAATTTTTTTAGTTGAAATCCATCGAAATGCGCTCCTAAAATAAATATATGCTTTTTTTTCATGTTTATCTGCAAGGCTAAAATATTTGCCTTGAAAGCCGATTAGCTGCCCTCAGTCCGTGCTTAAAAGTTAGGACGCACGCTGTTTGTGAATTAACACCTTTGGAATTTTCCAAAGCAATGGTTAAGTTCAATCTCTCATTGCAAAGCAGTATAGAAAAGAAGAAATGGTAGCATTTAGCAATGTCTTTTTAAAAAAAACAACCAAAACATATAATAATGGCAATATAATAGAAATCTCCGTTGAGAAGTTTGCTAAATAAGTATAAAACGGTCTGTACCATTTCGGCATTTTTATGTACATACACGTCCCTGTCTAACTATCTACCAAGTATGCATTCACTTCTACCTTCCACATTATAAGGTAACTTTCGTTTCCTCGCCGGAAGAAAGACGGGTACTTGTTTGCTAAGACATAGATGGTAGAGAAATATAAATTCTCAAAAGAAGGTATGGTTATTCATGGAAATACCCTTCCAACCAAAAATTCATTAAAGAGGATATACTCCTTGACTTTTAGTTAGTCTACTTTTTGATCAGTTCAACTAAGTACGCTGACTTTTGTGAATTTAGGCTTTTAGAGTTATAGATGTTTTTTCGTTCGTTAAATCCAAATTCAAGGGGATATGTTAGTGAAAGTATTACATTGTTAGTTGACTTGAATTTTTTTAATATTCTGATATCCCCATCTAATTTTTATATAAAATAACCAAAGTATTTGTAGAGTAGGCTAGCAGATAACTCATTGTCGGGCCGGTCGGAGCACAGAGCGTCCATATATATTTTCGATCGCTTGTATTAGCAACGATTTATTGAACCTAACCAGAAAATTTTTCGCACTAGATCTTAAAATAAGGCTTGAGAGAAACACAAAAAGAAAACGCATGATTTGCTTTTCAAACCTGTGACCTGTGATTAGGCTGAAACTCATTTGAACTTACAGATTACTTAAAAAATTAAAAGATTTGTGCTTTAATTTGAAGGTTCGAACACCATAAATGATTTCTCAGGACAGCCTTTTATGTGTTAAAATATTTAAACATTTTCACATTTGGCAGACAGCACAGAAATATTGTTTGAAATTATTGTCCATACTACAAGGGGTTTGAGGGGGTCTGAACGCAGAAAACTATAAAAACAGTTAATACATAAATATTGACTGTTTTGGCGTACTTCAAGAAAGGGCTGGCAATTTTACCTGGCTTAATGACGCAGCTGGGTGCAGTACGGCCCCTGATTGTCGGACCAAAACGCAGGTGTGTCGAGGTATTTACTCCAAGTGAGCACATTTACTCCCGACGACAAGTTGGACGGAGTTTTACTGGGGGTGATGTAGAATATACAGAACTCAACAAGCAATAGTAGAATTTATACTTTCTACCCCTATCATATATTTTTGCTGTTATGTTTTTCGGAGCGACCTGTGAGGATTGCGACCAATCGATGCAGACAGAAACATTAATTGGTGTTATGGCGTTACAAACAACAGATCAACTCACACACGTGGGTGCAGATTGTCATACGCAAGTACGCGATATTTGGCGAAGACAACGTGAGTCAGTAAGGGTGCTGAGGATCTTAAGATCGGACAGCTACAACTAAACCCATTCCATGGTTTATAATTTGAAGCCGAGCAAAAAAGTGTGGTAAATTGGTGTTAGACAAACAGTATAAATAGAGTGTATTCTATGCTCAAGTTGGAATGTATTAGCTCTCACAAGTTGCCCATGCAGGACTTAATAATAAACTAAATAGCCAACGTTTTCCAAACACTTCATCATTTTTCTCGAATAAATTATATTCATTGGTCATCAGCCTGATAGGAAAACAACATTGTCTGCAAGTGTAATTTTTTTAAAATAAGGTAACGGATTCTGAGAGGTATAAGTAGTGTTTTAAAGTGACACATTAAAAAATATACGGAGATAGACGTGCTTTGAGTTTTTTTAATAAACTATATATTCATATATGCAGAGGCCCCAAAGTACGCAATGTCATTTATAGGTGTTCACGTTTTTACGAATCAATTTTCTCGGACAAAGCAAGAAAACACAAAATTCCAAAATTTACGTGAAGTGAGAACTCGGATTTACGCAAAAATATCTATGCAAAATATCTCAAATTTAGTTCCCAAGACGAGTATAAGTATTAAGAAACAAATATAGTATGCAGTATAACAGTCAGAGAACTGTTAAGCAGTCTACAAAGAGCGTTAAATCATAAGCATAGTAGCCAGTTCACATGTTTGTCTCTCCTCCTGTGGTCGTTCAGTAGAGACATGCTTACTTTGTTTGACTCCCCAATATAAAAAATAGAACTAAGTGACCATCAATTAGCAGTTCAAGAGTAAAATCGCCTGTCGAGCACAAAAGCATGCAGGTTTTCGCGTACAAGCATTATTCTTCACTTGCTCGTGTGGAGCGGGATACATCGGTCATACAACGAGGCGTCTGGAAAAGAGGTTAGTTGAACACATACCGACCTGGCTATGAAAAGGTGAAACTAGATCGATCTCGAGTGCTATTCTCGCACATCTTGTCGATACGAACCATCGAGTCGATACTAACAAAGCCTTTCAGGTTGTCTACAGGACACCATCTAACTTTTCCAAAGGCCTACGCCAACGGATGCTTGCAACAGCCTAAGCAGTAGCTATAAGGCTAGCGAATCCAGTGCTGTGTTGTCAGAAGACTCTGACAGAAGCCCTTTTAGCTTTTTAATCTCCAGAGAAATTAATTTTTGATCGCGGTATATATCAGTATATTTAAGGTCTATAGTCGTAGACCAAAATTGTTAGTGTATATATATATGTGCACATATATATATATATATAAATATAGATTCAAGCAGAGGCAGAATACCCGTGAAACACGTGTCTGGGCCTTTTAGCAAGTACCTAGCCTGTTAGTATGGTAAGTAAGAACGTCAACAAGCACTTTTACTTCCATGGCCTAAACCGACACCAGGTGGCAATAGGATTTCGCCCCCGCCAACTAGCGGCAGTCCCTCAACCAACACGCTGACATGGTCTGCATGCACGAACTGACATAGTCCGTGGTGGTCAATCAGCGCCCATCTTAGACAGTTATTGATTTCCTTTTTATGCAAACTTTGATTGTTAAGTACAGCGGTAATATTCCTCGCAAACGTTTGGCCTGAAGATAAATGGCACGCTCTGCGACTGAGCGCATGGCTGCAGGAACAGGTTTTGGAATTGCACACAGACCCAAAGCTACAATGCGCAGCAGAGTGATGAAAATAAAAGACCGGCTTACGCAGACTGAACAATCTACAGTAGTATATCGCATCCCACGTCTAAACTGTCCCCGTTATTAAACAGGTACAACGGAACGCATGCTCGGATCGCGTATGCGTGAACACAAGCAGGCTTTGCGACTAGGCGATGAATCATCACAAGTTTCAACTCATACCTACAAAACAGGCCACGAGTTCAACTTCGCTGCCGTCAAGGCACTCATCACGCAGGAACCGAGAAGAGGAGAGAATTTAACGAAGCCTGGTCTACGGCTCAGAATTCGGTCAACAGATGTGTCGAATTGGCGCCGGCGTACAGTGTCGTACGCTGTTGCAAACGATCATATCCAGAAAACCACAGTAATCAATCGCCCCAACATCCTCCATAATCATCCCAATTTTGATGCTGAAGGTGGCCACTTGGCGGCCAAGCATACATAATCACCCTCTTCTCATCCTCCTTCAGTTCTCATTTGACCTTTTTAATTGCCCATCCCAACCACCATAAAAAATTACTTGATTTCCAGCGTTTAAATCTCCAGAGAAAACAATTTCTGATCGAGATTTATTTATCAGTATATTTAAAGTCTACAGGCGAAGAACGAAATTATAATCAAAATTGAAATTTATTTATACTTATTTATTTATATTTATATTTATTAATGTACTTCTTGTTATAAAAATTTATACTAAACTTAAAAGGCAGCATGTGTATATTACAAAAGGGTTGATGGATATCAACAGAAATATACGCTTACAATTTCTGTCTTTGCCTATATACCTTAAATATACTGATATATAAAGCAGTCAGAAATAAATTTCTCTGGAGATTAAAAGCTGATCTTTCAAAAACGGTATATCAACCACAAAGCAGAAAGGGAAAGCTGGGCGACAAACTGATGAGCCGGAGCCCTCGCAGCTGTGTCAAGCAGCGGCAGAATGCCGGCGCAACATGTGTCTGGGCCTTTTAGCAAGTACCTAGCCCTTTAGTGTGGTAAGAAAAAACGTCAATTTATACTCACAACTACTGTCTGATGGCAGCGTGTATATATTTCACAGGGGTTGACGGGTTTCAACGTGAATACACACTTATAATTTCGGTCTACGCCTATAGATTTTAAATAAACTGATATATACCGTGATCAGAAATTAATTTCGCTGGAGATTTAAAAGCTGAAATTTCAAAACCGGTATAACAGCCAGAAAGCCGTAGGGAAAGCTGGACGACCCACAGATGAGCCGGAGCCCTCGCAGCTGTGTCAAGCAGTGGCACAATACTGGCAAACACACGTCTGGGCCTTAAGCAATATCCCAGCCTGTTAGTATGGTAAGTTAAAACGTCCATTTATACTACTAACGACTGTCTGAAGGCAGCATGGGAATATTTCACAGGGGTTGACGGGTTTCAAAACGAAAATACACTTACAATTTCGGTCTACGCCAACAGACCTTAAGTCTACTGATATATAACCTGATCAGAAATTAATTTTTCGTGAGATTTGAAAGCTGAACTTTAAAAACAGGTATATCAACCAGAAAGCAGATAGGGAAAGCTAGGCGACCAACTAATGAGCCGGAGACCTCGCAGCTGAGTCAAGCAGGGGCAAAATACCGCGAAACACATGTCTGGGCCTTTAAGCAAGTACCCAGCCTGTAGTTTAGTAAGTTAGACCGTCAATTTATACTACTAGTGACTTTCTGAAGGCGGCATGTGTATATTTCACAGGAATTGCCGGGTTTTTACACGAATATGCACTAACATTATCAGTCTACGCATACAAACCGTAAATATACCGATATCTACAGCTATAAGGTATTAATGTCTCTGGAAATTTAAAAGCAAACTTTAAAAGCCGGTATATCAACCAGAAAGCAGATAGGGAAATCTGCGTGACCAACTGATTAGCAGGAGCCCACGCAGCTGAGTCAAACAGTGGCAGAATACCTGCGAAACACGTGTTAGGGCCTTTTAGCAAGTACCCTGCCTGAAGTATGGTAAGTTACAACGTTAATTTATACTCATAAAGTCTGTCTGATGGCAGCATGTGTATATTTCACAGTGGTTGACGAGTTTCAACGCGAATATACACTGAAAATTTCGGCCTTCGCCTAGCGACCTTAAATATACTGATACATACCGCCATCACCCATTAATTTCTCAGGAGATTTAAATGCAGAACTTCAAAAACCGGTATATGAACCAGAAAGCCGATAAGGAAAGCTGGACGAACCACTGATGAGCCGGAGCCCTCGCAGCTGTGTCAAGCAGTGGCACAATACGGGAAAACACGCGTATGGGCCTAAAGCAAGTTCCCAGCCTGGAAGTATGGTATGTGAAAACATCAATTTATACTCATAACGACTGTCTGATGGCAGCATGTGTATATTTTACAGGGGTTGACGGGTTTCAACCCGAATATACACTTACAATTTCGGTCTACGCCAACAGACCTTAAATATACTGATATGACCTGATCAGAAATTAATTTCTCTGGAGGTTTAAAAGCTGAACTTTCAAAACCGGTATATCAACCAGAAAGTCGATAGAGAAAGCTGAACGACCCACTGATGAGCCGGAGCCCTCGCAGCTGTGTCAAGCAGTGGCACAATACCGGCAAACACGCGGCTGGGCCTTAAGCAATATCCCATCCTGTTAGTATGGTAAGTTACAACGTCCATTTATACTACTAACGACTGTCTGATGGCAGCATGTGTATATTTCACAGGGGTAGACGGGTTTTAACACGAATATACACTCACAATTTCGGTTTACGCCAACAGACCTTAAATATACATATATATACCGTGATCAGAGATTAATTTCTCTAGAGATTTAAAAGCTGAACTTTCAAAACCGGTATATCAACCATAAAGCAGATAGGGAAAGCTGGGCGACCAACTGATGAGCCGGTGCCCTCGCAGATGAGACAAGCGGCAGCAGAATACCTGCGAAACACGTGTCTGGGCCTTTAAGGAAGTACCTTGCCTGTAGTATGGTAAGTTAGAAAATCAATTTATACTACTAATGACTTTCTGAAGGCAAAATTTGTATATTTCACAGGGGTTGATGGGTTTCAACACGAATATACACATTTAATTTCGGTCTACGCCTATAGGCCTTGAATAAACTTATAGATACCATGATCAGAAATTACGCCTAAA
The DNA here is from genome assembly GCA_036362985.1 of Ligula intestinalis. Taxonomy (NCBI): domain Eukaryota; kingdom Metazoa; phylum Platyhelminthes; class Cestoda; order Diphyllobothriidea; family Diphyllobothriidae; genus Ligula; species Ligula intestinalis. Next base: position 58,536,206 of record JAYGXS010000002.1, read on the forward strand.
AACCTTAAGTATACGGATATATACACCGATCAGAAATTAATGTCTCTAGAGGGTTAAAGGCTGAACTTTCAAAACCGGTATATCAACCAGAAGCAGACAGATAAAGCTGGGTGACCAACTGATTAGACGGAGCCCTCTCAGCTGTGGAAGCGGCAGCAGAATACCGGGGAAACACGTGTCTGGGCATATCTACAAGTACCTGGCCTGTCAGGAATGTTAAATAAGAATCTCAATTTATAGTATTAACGACTGTCTGATGGCAGCATGTGTATATTTCACATGTGTTGACGGGTTTTAACACGAATATACACTAACAATTTCGAGTTTTGCTAAGAAAAATACAATATACTGATATATAAGGTATCAGAAATAAATTTCTCCGGAGAATAAAAAACTGAAATTTCAAAACCAGTATATCAACCAGAAAGCCGATAGGGAAAGCTGGACGACCCACTGATGAGCCGGAGCCCTCGCAGCTGTGTCAATCAGTGGCACAATACCGGCAAACACGCGTCAATGCCTTAAGCAAGTTCCCAGCCTGGAAGTATGGTATGTGACAACGTCAATTTATACTGCTAATGACTTTCTGAAGGCAGCATGTGTACATTTCACAGGGATTGACGCGTTTCAACACGAATATACACTTACAATTTTGGTCTACGCCTAAAGACATTAAATATATTGATAAAGACAAAGTTCCGAACGTAATGTCTCTGGAGATTTAAAAGCTCAACTTTCAAAACCGCTATCATAACCAAAAAGAAGCAGGGGAAATCTAAACGACCCAGTGATGAGCTGAAGCCCTCGCAGCTGCTCCAAGCCGTGGCAGAATACCTGAACAACACGTTCCTGAGCCTTTAAGCAAGTACCGAGCCTGTAGTATGGTAAGTAAGAACATCAGTTTTTACTACTAACGATTGTCTGGTGGCAGCATGTGTATATTTCACAGGGGTTGACAGGTTTCAACACGAATATACACTAACAATTTTGGTCAAAACCTATAGACCTTAAATATACTGATATATACCGCGATCAGAAGTTAATTTCTCTGGAGATTTAAAAGGTGAATTTTCAAAACTGTTATATCAACCAGAAAGCAGATAGGGAAAGCTGGGCGACCCACTGATGAGCCAGAGCCCTCGCAGCTGTGTCAAGCAGCGGCACAATACCGGTGAAACAATTGTCTGGGCCTTTTAGCAAGTACCTATCCTGTTAATATGGTACGTTTCAACGTCAGTTTTTTACTACTAGGGACTGGCTGATGGCAGCACGTGTGTAGTTCACAGGAATTGACGTGATCTTAACACGAATATACACTAACAATTTTTGTTGACACCCACAGACCTTAAATATACTGCTCTATACCGCAATCAGAAATTAATTTCTCGTGAGATTTAAAAGCTGAATTTCGTTATCTGTATATCAACCAGAACGCAGATAGGGAAAGCTGGGCAAACCACTGATGAGCCAGAGCCCTAGCAGCTTTGTCAAGCAGTGGCAAAAGACCGGCGAAACGCATGTCTGGGCCTTTTAGCAGGTACCTAGCCTGCAATTATGGTAGGTTACAACTTCAATTTATACTACTTACGACTGTCTGATGGCAGCATCTGTAAATTTCACAGGGCTTGATGGCTTTCAACACTAATATACACATACAATTTCGGTCTTCGCCTATAGATTTTAAATACACTGAAATATACCGCGATCAGAAATTATTATCTCGGGAGATTTAAAAGCTGAATTTTCGAAATCAATTTATCAAGCTTAAGCAGATCTGGAAAGCTGGGTGACCCACGGATGAGCAGGAGCCCTCGCAGCTGTGTCAGGCAGTGGCAAAAGTCTTGCAAAACACGTGTCTCGGCCTTGAAGCAAGTACCATTTCCCGTAAGTATTGTAAGTAAAAACGTCAATGTATGCTACTTACGACCATCAGAGTGCAGCATGTGTTTATTTCACAGGGGCTGACGGGTTTCAACACGAATATACACTATCAAATTCGGTCTTCGCCTGAAAACCTTAAATACAATGAAACAAACCACGATCAGTAATTAATTTCCTGGGAGATTAAAAAACAGAATTTCGAAATCGGTATATCAACCGGAAAGCAGATGGGGAAAGCTAAGTGACCCACGGATGAGCCGGAGCCCTCGCAGCCGCGTCAAGCAGTGGAAGAATACCGGTAAAACACGTGTCTGGGCCTTTGAGCAAGAACCTTGCCCGTTAGTATTGTAAGTAGCAACGTCAATTTATACTACTAACGATTGTCTGATGGCAGCATGTGTATATTTCACAGGGGTTGACGGGTTTCAATACGACTATATACTACCAATTTCGGTCAACGCCTATGGACCTTAAATACACTGATATATACCGTGATCAGAAATAAAATTTACTGCAGGTTTAAAAGCTGAACTTCCGAAACCAGTATATCAACCACATAGGAGATAGGGAAAGCTGTGCGACCCACTGATGAGCTGGAGCCATCACAGCTGTGCCAGGCAGTGGCGAAATACCGCGAAACATGTTTCTGGGCCTTTAAGCAAGTACCATTTCCCTCAAGTATAGTTAGTATCAACGTCAATTTATACTACTAACGACTGTCTGATGGCAGATTCTGTATATTTCAAAGGGGTTGATGCGTTTTAACACGACTGTATACTTCCAATTTCGGTCAACGCCTATAGACCTTCATTAAACTGATCTATACCGTGATCAGAAATAATATTCACTGCAGATTTAAAAGCTGAACTTTCAAACCGGTATATCAACCACAAAGCAGATAGGGAAACCTGTGTGCTCCACTGATGAGCCAGAACCCTCACAGCTATGCCAAGCAGGGGCAAAATACCGCGAAACACATGTCTGGGCCTTTAAGCAACTACCTAGCCTGTAAGTATGGTAAGATACAACGTCAATTTATACTACATACGGCCGTCTTG
>JAYGXS010000002.1:58545879-58635913 GCA_036362985.1 Ligula intestinalis
TGATCAGAAATTAATTTCTCTGGAGATTTTAAAGCTGAGGTTTTTAAACCGGTATATTAACCGGAAAGCAGATAGGGAAAGCTGGGTAACCCACTGATGACCCGGAGCCCTCGCAAATGTGTCAAGCTTCGGCAGAATACCGGCGAGACACGTGTCTTGGCCTTTAAGCAAGTACCTATCCTGTGAGTATGGTAAGTTACAGCGTCAATTTATACTAATAACGACTGTCTGATGGCATCATGTGTATATTTCACAGGGGTTGACGGGTTTCAACAGGAATATACAATTACAAAATAAGTCTACGCCTATGGGCCTTAGATATACTGATGTATATCACGGTCAGAAATTAATTTCTCTGGAGATTTAAAAGCTGAACTTTCAAAACAGTTATTTTAACAATAAAGCACTTAGGGAAAGCTGGGCGACCCACTGATGTGCCGGAGCCCTCGCAAATGTGTCAAGCAGCGGCAGAATGCCGGCAAAATACGTGTATGGGCCTTTTTCGAAGTATTTTGCCTCTTAGTATGGTAAGCAGCAGCGTCAATTTATACTACTGACGACTGTTTGATGGCAGCATGTGTATATTTCACAGGGATTGATGGGTGTTAACATGAATATACACTTGCAAAATAGGTCAACGCCTATAGGCCTACGATATAACCTGATATATATCACAATCAGATATTAATTTCTCTGTAGATTTTAAAGCTGAGCTTTCAAAACCGGTATATTAACCGGAAAGCAGATTTGGAAAGCTGGGGAACCCATGGATGACCCGGAGCCCTCGCAAATGTGTCAAGCAGCGGCAGGATATGGCGAAACACGTGTATCGGCCTTTTAGCAAGTACCTAGCCTATTTTTATGGTAAGTTACAACTTCAATTATTACTTGTTTTGTGAAAGATTCTATTTATGTCAGTTTTACACCCAACTTGTCGATCTTGCTATCAGACACAGGCTAGCAAATCCCTCAGTGCTAAGTCGTCAGCACACATAATTATTGATTTTCTGCACGTTTAAAATTTTATTTATTGTACACACGCCCCAAGTAGCTTCCGCATTTGTTACTGTTTCTCCACCTCTGAAGATGGGCTCTTGTAAGATGTCGAAAGCTAGGAAAAAATTAATTTTGGTCCAGTGGTCTACCATATGTCTCCTTTACCAATAAACTGCCATCCATTTTTTTCATCCAAAAATTAGCAGCTTTGCCTTGGCATTATTAAGTATTCTGGTTTCTTACCGTCCTTTAAGACAGAGTAGATACCAATGTGTTATCGTTCTATATTTTATCACAAAAAAATATCCGATTTGCAATGTACGATGTACTTACACGACTAATTTTCTAGTCATACTAGATAACTTTTATATTAAGTCTCCATTTAAGTGTGCTTTGTAGTGTCAGGCTAATACGCAAGACCATACTTCTTTCTTTTTACTGCTGTTTCTTCAGGGACAAAATGGCACACGTAAATTTCGTTGATCTTGCTATACAAGTGCTTTGCATATGTCAATAAAGGAATCAGTTTTTGGTTAATGCTGTTGATAACATTAGATTGCTTTTCTGTTTTGAGTATTAATGTTTCGTGAGTATCAAAACATTCAAAACACCTCGGAGACATTTCAGTTTCTATGCATTTTGATAGGAATACCAAATAATTGCTTAACTAAGATATAGCTGTTTGCAATACAGGGAAATGTATTTGATGCCCATATCAAGGCATAGTGCCTCGCTCGATGAGAAAACTGAGCGGAATAAGGGACAGTGGCTGACAGTGTTTAGCAGCTTCCTATGCGGGCCACATTCGACAATCAAGAATTAAAATATTAACTCGATAATACGCTTGAATTTGAGGCTTTTGTAGCAATTTAAGGATAAACGATGTGATTCGGAATCATGTTCAAAGCTGCATGCTATTCATAAGGGGATTTAGCACTCTTGCTTATGGATTTATTTTTATAAGAGTTGGTGCATTCTATGACCAAAAAGAAAAAGAGTGAGGTTAAGTCGAAATATTTGGGGTGCATTGACTATACCGAACATTAGGTTTACGCAATCCTCTTCACAGCCATCACCAGCTTACAAAGAAAACGACCAAATGCTGGTGAACGGAAACTGGGAAACTTTGAAAAACCTCTAAGTTTTCCGCTAATTTATAAAAATGGACGGAGTCACACATTCAAGTTGGTCGAATATCTCCGATGTTCGTGAGTATCTGCGGGTGAATTAACCGTGGATAACTGGTACAAGCAGTTGCAGTTACTTTACGAATAAATACTTAAATAATTTTGAAGAAGTATTACAAAGGAGTGAGAACCCTTTCGCAATTGTTTTCAGAATTCTGTCTGGATAAGACAAACGCAGTTTGAGGTGAGGGAAAATAAAATAAATTCGTAAGCTATAATTTAACAACTTTCTACAAAACGTTCTACATTCACCGCGACTAGGGTGGGGATAAGTAATTTTGAGGAGAATAAATGTAGTTCTCGCATGTAAACGCCTCCATAAAATAGAACAACAGCCCATCAATAATAGCACTAGCGATTACAATTGCTACATTTTCGTTTTAACACATATTAACGGAAAGCAGTTCGTAGGAAAGAATATGTTTAATTTAGATCCTTGATGGAAAACTTACTGTTATACTCTCGAAGATGCGTAAAGAAATGCTGCGCATTCCCATAGCTGAGCCTTTCGAATCGGCATTAGGACTCAGCAAGGAATTCCGTATAATTACCTACGTCAAGAGTAAAACCATCCAAAGATATAGGAAATGTGCGCCCAAACGTTCCGCTGAGAAGATCGGATTTGCTCTAAGATTTTTAATGTCAAAATGCGTTTCATTTATTCTGTGGCCAAAGTTAACTTGAGTGAAAATTAACTGAAATCTCCGGGGGCTGGCTGAGAATAGTACTGTTGAGGAGCGAATAGTCTTCCTATTATTATCCTCATCCTTCTTTACATAGAACTTGAGTGCGAACATTTGCCTCAGCTCGTGAAAGAAAAGGATCTTCAGGCAGCGTTTCCTACAAGGCATTTCGGAAAGCCAGAAAACGAATTATTAGGGCTAGCTTAGATATATTCAGATCTATGCAGAAAAGAACTATAACTGAATGCTACAAAACGAAATGTCAGTCAACACTCAGCACTGCTCTTTTCACCAATAAGCTATTTCACTTCAATACAATCAAAGATAAAAATCGAATTGGGAAATTAAGAAGGTGGCTAAAATGCTGAAAATGGCGAGGACAAACAAGGAGCTCGAAGAACTTTTGGAACAAAATTGATGAACAAAAATGAGAAATGGGATTAACCAAACCGATGAAAAATACAGTGTTTCCGATAAGTTTGTCCCGGGGTATTACATTGGTAACAGCAATTTTAAATTAAAGACGGTAATGCATAGTGTTTGATAAAAGTCACTTAGAGGTGGCCGGATATTCCTGGTGCCCTCTTAGCCAGTGATATAAGCTTCAAATTTTGGACACCGTTGTACCTCGTACTGAATTACAATTTTCTTATGACATATGAAAACCTACGATTGTCGCGATTGTCGCTCTTGCTAGGATTTCAGCTTCCTTAAACTTGAGAATATGGCCGGGTTTGATCGAGGAGCTGCAACTTGAGAGTTAGCGTCTTTCTTCCTCAACGCCCCTGCGTGCTCAGCCATTCGGGTTCGTCGTAAACTCTCAGTTACTGAAACCTTGTCTGATCAAAAGTTTGGCTTTCTCTTCAGTACGTGAATCATATATGCAAAACAGTCAGCCGTATGCTTACCCCCACTTGGGGTTGGAGTTGCGCATAGGCCGGAAGTAGCCATCAGGCGCCGGGTTATGAGACCGAAAGACCCACTGCCAAGGCAGGAAACGGCTGGAGTCTTTTGCCGGACCGGTGCATTTGTGGACAAAGCAACTACGTCTGAGAACCTGGGAGATTACAGCGGACTCGAATGGCTGAGCACGCAGGGGCGTTGAGAAAGAAAGACGCTTACTCTCATGTTGCAGGTCCTCGATCAAACCCGGCCATATTCTCAAGTTTAAGGAGGCTGAAATCCTCGCAGGAGCGACAATCGCGTGAGCCGCGAGCTGCTCGAGTCATGGTTTTCAGGCCCACAGTCAATCAATAAGCGCAACCATTTGCCGTTCCCATACTGTGTACTTATATATTTTCTGAGCAGGACGATCAATCACGTGGGGAGGGCCGGGCACAACAACAACTCTGATGACAGCGAACATTATTGTCGCGCAATTATCCAGCTCGCATCCGACGCGGACAAGAAAATCGTTCATGACTCGAATGCGAGCTGCCGAGCCATCACCCCACCAATGAAGACTCCAAGCGGTGGTTACAGGAGCTGATAATTATAGTGCACACGCGGATGGTTGCTGCGAAATCTAAATACCGCGCAATCTGTGCATGCATTACACCAACCTGTGCATTTTTCACAATATCCTCCCGTTACCTATGTCAAAGGATTCTCGACGGAGTCCGAAACTTCAGGAAAATACATTTATTGTTCCAGTGGTCACTTCTTTGTGGGATATGAAGTAGTCCGGCCGCATAAAAGAAGATGGACAGGCCCCAACGATTATAAGCTGGTTGATAAGATAAGACGTGAAAGGCCAGGGTGGTATGCTTACTTAAATTAAATGCAGTAGTAGTATATGAGTAATAGGTAAGTGACTCCCAGACGAGTGAGTCCAGCCATGAGCGGGCCAAATCCAGAGTCACCTTCCGGCGGGTGTAGTCACCGGGTCCGGATATCCGCAACCAATCGTGAGGTCGCCGGTTTCAGGAGAGTCTGAGTGTAAGCAATCCGCGTGGTAAGGTCCTTTGTGGACTAGCTTTGGAACGTAATTTGCCAGTCAGGACCAGACACGTCCGTGAACCTGATCGTAGGTTAGACAGCGTCTGGCGCGCACGTGCTGGTGGACATGAGAGCCAGGCCATGCCTCACAGGCATGTAAGTAAAGCATGGCTTAGAATACGAGGTTGCTGCATCTTCTTCAGAAAGTCCTTTCTCCAACATGCAGTCTGTACGAGCTGGTGAACACCTCCTTCGCGCAACTTCAACCAGTTGTAACGTCACAAAAGTAAGTGAAGTCATATGAGGACATGCGCCGACTCTATAATTCATTTATTTGTCACCTAAACGCAGTTCCAAATTTCTAAAGAATGTCAAGCTTTTGGTGGGCGTTTGCCCGTAATATCTTTTGAGGCTGCCTTAGGTGATTTTGACGCAAGCATCTCAATGGCGAAAGGTTTTAAGAGTTGTGGTAAGGTAACCCTTTGAATAATTTTCCTCTGAGTAACTAAAATAGTTTACGTTTATACGCCTGATGGCACTTGAGACGTCACATTTTAATCTCACAGTCCGGCGCTAAGATAGTTAGGAATAGCTTGACGGATACAGGACAAAAGAAGCGCGGCTGTCTAGGCAACTCTTGCTTGGTTGCATTTGACCTTCGAAAACGCACTGTTTTTCACAATTTTCAAATTTTATCTGTAGATGAATACTAAACCCCAAGTGGGTCTGCCTTCCCTTCCAAGTGGTTAGAGCACAAGACTTAAATAAGGTCGTTGGTTAATGCCCATTATGTTTGTATACAGTAATCAAAGAAACAAACGGCAAATAGGATATAGAGGTGGTAATAGTGGGAGAAAGGGCTAGTTCGTACCAAGGGGCGTTGCAGTATTGATTGGATCTACTCTCCTACCTACCTTTTTAGCATAGCGACAGCATCCTATAAATACTGCAAAGCCCTTTGTATAAATGTCCCGATTATGCTTCTGTCTCTGCTGACCGGCTTAAGAACGAATCCGAGGCTTCAGACGAAGTAAACTCCAATAACAGATGCGAAGATTTAAATGGCAGCTAGTCGTTATTTGATAGCATCCATCCACACATGTTCTGATAACGTCGCTCTAAACGGAGGAACAGAAATAAGTAGTATGGGGAAGATAAGATAGAAGTAAACCCACCTAAAAACCATACTTCTGTCGTCAGTTATTGCATAATTTACGATAGGATGGTAAATGCACCAATTTATTTATGGTTATCGGAAATAACTACCCATGACCTCGGTCGAGTTCAGTCTATCCAGATTTACGGTTTTCTCTCGCTGTCCTCGTCGTTCACGCTATCGTGACAAAGAAGAGATTTCAATCTAAAACAAGATAATAAGTCTCTTTTTGTGGCAGAATAATCAATGCACTTGAATGCCCACATTCAGGTGGGAGCAGGTGGACCTATCTGATGAACTTGAATCCATAACGGTGAACTTAAAAGTGTGGCATGGATTGCTGTCAACTGACACTGTGGTCCTGTACTCCTATCAGAATGGAAAGCTCGGCTGCAATAGCTTCTTCTCAGTGTGGCCACTAGAACGCTTACAGGTAGACAGGTTCACAGTCCATCTTCTTTCCGCAAAACCCTGACCACTATTGTGCAGACCAAATGTGTGTGGGAAACGCATAAACGAACTTTTCACTCGGTCAGTCCGATCCCTCCTTGGGTCTTCTTCACCCTAGCTTGGCACCGTATCCAAATGGGTACGAGAAACTATAATTCGGTACGAACTGCATAAATGCACCATCACTTTCAACTTATTCACACGCAAGCGTCTTGCCATGGAACAGCCGACAAACCTCATTGGTAACGACGAGCGAACTTTCATAATTCAGTTAAACTGATCACGTAACTCGCGCGTAGAGAACGACTAATGGACGTTCGTGCCATTCCGTGTCATCCAAATTCGCCAGGTGTAACTATATAATGCGATATTATGGACATAAAAGCCAGCCTTAGGTATATGACTGCCTTACTTCGTCGAGCCTCCTCTCGCCATAACCCTTTACGCTTCATGACCAAAAGTATGAAAAACGGTTTAACCGAGGTCGTTGTCAGCTTTTATTTTGCGTAATCTGTCCACGTGGTTGGTGGAAGCAAGGGGGTGACTGCCTAACAATAATAATTTCGAGATATAAGGCCACCAATGAATTGATTCTGGGGCAGTTAATGTAGAAGATTGTACTGTTAAAGATTGCAACATCTCACTGTTTTACCAGCAGCCTCCTAGCTTAGTAACGGCGAATGTATTTTATGGAAATCACGATAAGCAATCTCTAGGGGCCGTATTCTGCACAAGCCCGCCGGTTTGTATGCATAAAACAGCATACACTTAATTTTAGCTACATATTCAGGCTCTATTGCCCTTAATTTAGCCTTGAATATACAGATACGGCAGTTCGACCGTTGATTTTGACTAGGTCCACCGTGTGCTCCATGACATGGTGGCGCAGGAACAGTGACTTACATTTGAATTCGTTCACAGTGATAATTAACATGCACTGCATCTACCGCACTCCACCGACCTGGGTTTGGTGTCATAATCGATTCAGGAGAACCAGAAGCAGGAGAGAGTGCAGGTGCGTGGCGCAAGGGGAGCAGCCTCTAAGCGCGCCGCCACGCCGATTAGAATTCCATTGGGTGGGAGTCTCGTGGATATCATATAAATAAGGAGCCACTGAATCTTGAATTTCAATCCACAAGATGGTCACTTCACACAACCACCCACTGGTAGATGACAACCCACCGATCTTTTTGTGGGAAATGATTGTCCTTTGTGTTTTAAGGTTTATTCTAGAGCCCTCGTAGACAGTCCATAATTTCCTGTCTTATATGTAAACAAGGAGGAACAGGCAAAAATATATCAGGTCTATTATCATTGGCAGCGGATCATAATCAAGCACTAGGCTCTGGTAACCGGTAAGGCGTAAGCATCGCTCCACGACCCAAAGCTCTGGGTTTGAATAACAGATCCTTTAAACCTGGGATAGATATGATATGTAAAGAAAAAGACCTTAAACTCAACAGCATCCAACGTAACAGTTAATTTTATTTCAGCGACTTGTACAAGCCCGCTCAAAGGCATTGTAACAAAAGAGCGATTGAATAGCAATCACTACAACAGAATTTAAAGCGGGTATCAAGTAAACAACTTAGTATAAAAATGAGTTGAGGGATCAAAGTACAAAAGACCTGCCATTTCGCATTTTCTGCCAAATGATGGATAGATGCAGTGTTTCAGCACAGAGCATTTAGCCAATTTGGTGGGGTTACAGAAAACTCGGTTTTATCAGCAGAAACGCAAGATAGCCGGAATGCAGGGAGCCGAACAGGTATCAGTAGTAATGCTCGATGACCCCACATGCGACAACCTGACAGAGTAGACATAATTTCAAGAGTGATAGGGGCAACGTTAGATCCAGGAGTAACAAGCGCTCGAGTTTCGGGCTGCTTGATTTATAGTTCATTTGCTCCCAGTTAGTTGACACAGAGGATGACATCCTGGCTTAGTTAGCACTAGGTAACTGCGCACGGATATGACGTGGGTATTAACGTTATTAATGTGTCCAGGCTGAAAGGGATACATTACTAAATACTGGTCACATGAATGACCAACATTGAAAGTGGATACAAAGGTAGTACCGACTCCACCGTAGACGAATAAGCACTATTTCTCTGATTAGATTATTGGGACGTGTACGCGGCCAGCCAAATAAAATGCCGCTGCTGGCCTAAAAACTTCATCACATAAAGTCATCATCCATGTTTTGCCCTCTTAAAGTTCACTTTTTCCGGCTTTTTATAATTCTGCACTAGGGGAGTGCACGAGACAACCAAAAAATAATGCTAAGCCATGAGCAGCAAAGCTATGGAACGCCAGTCACGCTTCGGCAAGCGAAAGGCCAGTATATTCCATAACACCGACGGGACCAAGTAAATACGGTGACTTCGGGCACTTTGAGCATATACTTTTTTGTTTCCGAACTATCGTCCCACAATTTTCGCCTACCATTTTAGGTATCACATCATTAATCCTAATTTTTTTTATTAAAAATCTTTGGAAGAGGCTGCACTGAGCGCAAGCGTGTCCCAGAATAGCTTAAACATCCTCCCTAGTAGAGTAAATTCCGCACACATTTGTTTTTGAATTCGAGATCTCTTTCTCGCCTTACCACGATTCAAAAATTCTATTTACTCCTAACCAACAAGAAAAGGCCACCCTGTCTGCAGGGGGACCAGGTTGTGTCCCTAGGGTCTGAGCGTACTGTCCACTCTAGGCAGAATGAATTATTTACGCCATCTGGAAAAGCTGGTAAGTATAGGTTATGGAAACCACATAGATTAAAAGATATAGCCTGACCTGGTTCGGATTATTATTTCATAGCTTTAGGAAATTAATATCTGTATCTTAACGGCCACATTCACAATAATGACATGCACAAAGGTGGTTTATTGCGGCTTTTGTTATTCAAATATCTTTTATTTATTGAAAGCTGCCGTTTGTTTATTTATTTAATATCACCCTGGTCTTTCTGTTTTAGACCTACAAGAATAATTTTGGTGGGGATGCATTTGTGTCATCTTGCATACATGTTGTTGCTTGTTCGTGATGTAGCCCCATCCTTAAAAGCCACATTCCCTGGGTTAGTTGTGGCTTAGGGTGTTTATAAAGCCCACCACGAAGAAATATTTGACGTTTGGCTACCTGACGAGCAAGCAGCTTCTTAAGTACCAATTAATAGAAGATCTAGCTGTTACTGTGTCTAAGCTTAACCGCCACGGAAACCTGACGCCGTGTAAGTCTGTGCTGCAACACGTACGTTCAGGCGCATTATTTGTGTTCGTTGGCTTTGTCTGCTTGGTCATTCAAGGTTTTTTTTCACCGCTTTAAATTGTTGACAGAATCTCACTACAACCTGTTCAACACGTCCTTCTTTGGCGAAATCGTTTACTGCGGGCGCAGATTGTCCATGGCACAGTTGACAGTAGTAAATGTTGAGATGACCAAGTTGTACCGGGATTCTTTGACGGTGGAAGGAAGGGTAGAAATCAACAAATAAGCAGGAATGTACGTAGCAGTGAGGAAGTGGAAACGGTTATTTTTTTAAGTAGTAGCAGTTCTAGTTTTTGAATAGATGAGATGATCGCTGGGAAAAGAAAATCATTCGCCTGACGTTTCAAAATCCGTCGCGGATGCTTCTTCAGAGATAAAAGCAGAATACTATTCGCCATACTAGTGCCGGTACTATTAGTATTAGAAATTATCGGTGGAGTTATACAGTATGGGCTAAAATGGGACAGCTTTCATGACGAAAGTTGGCTTGGTAGTTAAGCATATATTTGGTCACATTATTTTGATTCATTGGATGGATTAAATCCTTAGAAAGCCTCTTAGCTCGAAAAATTTTCATTTTATTAAGTTTTATAAAGAGAAACTGGCATAAGTTTTGGCAAAAATGGAGTAGTCTCATATCGAAGGAATGTCCTTTGCTATTATAAAGCACAGAACTAATTTGTTATAAATGTGCTTTATGCTATGGGGGAACGCCTAAATAAGCAAAAACAGTGTGAAATATGAAGTGGATCCGACAAAGCAAAGGGAGATCCGGAAGGCCATTTCTGGTCTTTTAGCCGTCATCAGCCAGTCATACCCAAGCTCGAGGTTTGGCACCCGCGAGATTTGAACCCGGAACCTTCGGTCAGTGTGTTCAGGACACTACCTCTAATCCACGGGTCCCTTGCTTCGTCGGTTGAGATCGGGAATATGATGAATGAATGCAGGTGTTTCACCCATCTAGTCAAGGAACAATTAAGTTCCGCTTTGCCAAAAAGCTCGCAACACAAACCCTCAATGACCGTCACATAGTGACTAAGTTGATATGATGAAGTGATCCGACAAAGCAAAGGGAGACCGGAATGGCCATTTCTGGCTTATTAGCCGTCATCAGCCAGTCATACCCAATCTCGAGGGTTGGCACCCGCGAGATTTGTAAAATATATTCCTTCCAGAACTAGAAACGTATGCGGTAAATTGTTTAGATCTAAGTGAAGCGTAGCAAACGGAGTTGTATTTATTTCAGAGGCAAGAAACGGTTTATGTTTTAAAACTTATGATAAGTTAGCCTGTGAAGTATTTTTTGCAAAAGTGGCAGCAACAAAAAAATTTTGATCGCAATTTTTTATCACACCAAACTAGATGGCGAGTAATCACCGTGCATATATTACCGTGAAGTTAATGTATGCCATGTAAGTCATGCAGAATCATAACTTTTGTAAACTTTACGTTCCAACTTTTGCACTTATTAGAAACCAGACAGACAAAATAATAATTTCAAAAATTGGCCATATATAACCACATTATTTTGTACTCGCAAGCTTATAACAGCCCCTGGAAATAATCCACTATGTTAAAAAAAATCTGTTCTAAAGATAAATGCAAGTTCTTTTATGTCCTGTCGTTTATATTCAGGTTACTTAAAACATTTGCCAAAAGTCTTCAATATCATTTTGACATTGCCTTGAAAAAAGATAATATACACAAATTCGTCAGCTAAATATTTAATTTAAGTAATTTTTAAAGTGGTAACCTTCTTTATATTTTTTTAAATATAAGAAATAATAATATCAGAATTTTTTTTTGGACGCTATTATTTCTCGACAATGTGGTTTGCTGTTTTGAAGCATTTCTAAATATGACCCACATGGCCATCTTCCTGAGAACTAATACGCAAAAACTCATTTTTTTGGTAAATGTTCTTAATATTTATATTATTTTAAAGGTCTTGTTATAAACATCGGACAGAAGATAAAGCCATGCATGAATAAATGGAGACATTGAAAACGCAGAAACGTATACCAGAATTTAAAAGGCGATATTCAAGATATTGTCTTCTCCGAAGAAGAAGAAGAAGAAGAAGAAGATGCGATCACTGGAACAAGGACTTTATTTTCCTGACGTTTCGGATTCCGTCAGGAATCCTTAGTCATAGGTTATCGTAAACAGGTCTGAGACATGCGCAGATAAGGGGTGATACATGCACAGATTGCATGGTATTTATAGTTCACAGCGGTCATCCGCATGCGTACTATAATTGTCCATTCCTGTAGCTCCCACTGGAGGTCTTAATTGGTCCGGTGATTGCTCATTACTTGCAACAGCGTTTTTGTCCGCGTTGGATGCAGGTTTGATGATGGCTCGACAATTAGGCCCGCTGTCGTCAGAGTTGCGCCCAGTCCTTCCCACGTGACTGATTTTCTTGCTCAGGAAATTTCTCAGTACATCGTGTGGGAACGCCAAATCGTTGCACTTGTTGATGGACTGGGGGCGTGAGAACCATGAATCGAGCAGCTCGCGGCTCACGTGGTTGTCCCCTCTTGCGAGGATTTCGGCCTCGTCAAACTTGAAAATATAGCCAGTTCCCGTTGAGTGAGCTGCAACCTGGGAGTTGACGTCTTTCTTCCTCACCGCCGCTGCATGCTCGGTCATTCGCGTCTTGAGTAATCTCCCGGTTTCTCCGAAGAAGTTGCTTTGTCCACAACTACGCCAGATCCGGTAAACGACTCCAGCCGTTTCCTACCGTGGCAGTTGGTCTTTTTGCCTCATGACCCGGCGTCTGATGGTTGCTTCCGGCCTGTGTGCAACTTCAACTCCAAGTGGGGTGAGTAGACGGCTGACCGCTTCCGATACATTTTTCACGTACGGAAGAGCTCGCCAAACGTTTGGACCAGCTGGACGTGGCTTCGTATCTCGGTTACGAATGCACTGTTTGACAAAATTGCGCGGGTATCCATTCGCTCTCAGTACCCGTCGAACGTATTGTAATTCAGCAATTTTGTCTTCCACTTCGCCGCAATGCGTCTCGACGCGCCGGAATAACACTCTTACGCAGCTGCGTTTGTGACCGATTGGATGGTTGCTGTTGTAGTTCAGGACTTGCATGGTGTTGGTTGCTTTCCTGAACACTTTAATTTTAAGGCCACCATCGTCTTTGCGGCAAACGAGGACATCTAGGAAGGCCAGCTGGTTGTTTTCTTCTTCCTCCATCGTAAATTGAATGTCCGGGAAGACGGCGTTTAGACGTTGTTTGAATGTCAGCAACTTATCCCGCTCAATTACGATGAAGGTGTCGTCCACATACCGAGCCCAGAGTTTCAGTCTGTGGTGTCGGAAAGCCAGTGACTCCAGCCGTTGCAGGACCGCCTCTGTTATAAGTCCGGAAATAGGTGAACCCATAGGCGTGCCCTTCACCTGCTCGTAGATAGTTCCGTTGAAGGTAAAGTTCGTCTTCAGGCAGAACTTCAGGAGCTGGAGGATTTGAGTGTGCCTGAGGTGATCCTCCGTTTCATCGTATTTCTCTCGAAGGAGTAGTTGGATAGTCTCGAACGCCAGGTCCTGTGGAATAGAAGTAAAAAGGGACGTGACATCAAAGAAAACCATGATATCATTTGGCTGGAGACTTACCCCTTTAAGTTTCTTCAAGAATTGTGTTGATGACCTGACTGTTGTGTCTGAATCAGCGGTCAATAATTTGAGCCACCGGAACAGCCACTTTGCCAGTCCGTAGGTTGGAGTTCCTTTGAAAGATACGATTGGCCGGAGGGGTGCGCCCTCTTTGTGCACCTAGGGGAGACCATAGAAGCGGGCCAGGACCGTTTCTTGTGCTCTCGCCATGCGTCGATCAATTGGTGATATTGCACCTGAGTTCTCCATTGCCAACAGCGTGGTGTTGATCTCGCGTTTCAGCGTTTTCATGGGGTTGGATTTGCATGGGACGTAAGACGAACGATCGTCCAACAAAGTCTGAGCTTTGTGAAAGTAGTCTGTCCTGTCCAATACGACAGTAGACCGCCCCTTGTCCGCCGGCACGATAACGAGGTCATTGTCGGCTCTGAGTTCTCTAAGTGCCTTACGTTCGACCTTGGAGAGAGCGTCAAGTGGTCGATGTGCCATGAGGAGGGACGACACCTGATGGCGTATGATGTTTTTCGTGTCGTCTGTTGCTTCTGTTTGGCTCAGAATTGATTCTACAGCAGCAAACATGTTTGCAGGCCTGGCATCAGCTGTGTTGAATGAAGCTTCATGCCTTAACACCTGCATTTGTTTTTCCGTGGGCTTTTCTGATGACAGATTGTGCACTAATTTGTCATCTTTGGATGAATTCGGGTGAGTTCTACTTTGTGGCATTGGAGTGGCATCTTGCAACGATACGACTGCGCTAATATTTTCTAGTAGTCCTACAGTTCTTGATGTATTTAGTTTTCTACTGATAGTTTTTAAGTAGGATGACCCTGCCTACAAACTGTTTGAGTGTCTCAAATCCGCAAGGGTCCACAAAGAGGGCAATGGATTATTAATTTTGAAAAACGTTGCGTCTAGAAAGCCAAGGTAGTGTTCAACTCAAGTGTTTTCATAAAAATCAGAGGGAAACTTGATAAACCTTGCGCGGACAAATTTATCCCACATTTCCGGTGGACACTTTCTGTCTGAACTTCTAATGTCCTGCATGGGTAGCCCGCTTACTGTGGCAGTATTGGTGGATTCCATCGGTTGCCTTAGGCTCGACGGGTAAAGTGACCCGCGTATGAGTAAACTCACAGTTCCCACCGGAAGCCTGTATGCAGGCCTTGTTCATGCCGTTGTGGGGTTGAATCCCACCAAGGTCGTTGATAATTTCACAATTATTCAAATCTGCCAAGGACATTAATTACCAAATAGGGGCTGGCAGTGTAAGCCTCAGCTCCGACGTCTTTCCGTCTACGGTGGAGCGACTTGTTGAGGAAGACAACCAAACCGAATATTATTCCCTTCAACTGCAATAAGCTGTAGGGTCTCCAAAAGGTGTGCGCGCACTGCACTTTGTGAGAAGAGAATCCTCCACTCTAAGGTTGCAAAAGGTATGCCGGCTGTCATCGTGAAGCCGGAAACTGGCGAGGGAACATCGGCGACAAACGAAACAGTAGACCTCTTCAAAAGCGGTGCAGACTTCCTGCGCCTTGGACGGCAGCGGCAGTTGTGGTAGCAAGAGTAGAGCCGTAGCAGCAGCTTAGCTCTATTACCTGAGCGCTCGTTTGAACCCTCGAGGTCGGAAGTGCTCGTCGCGGACCTAATCAAACACTCGCATATGGGGACGCTACCTGACGCTGATGCTGTGCTTTACCCGTCCCCCATAGCAATGCCAAAGGCTATCCCTCCCATCTCCCCCCACCGATGCCTGTAGTGTGTTGCTCCTTTAGCGCCCTGGGAAAGGTAACTCAATTTAATTAATACAGTGGCTAGGTGCGCATGCGTTCGTGCCGACTTCTGCAGCAGGAATACATTGTTTCCCTCTTAGGCGGAAGATGTGCAGGGCAGACGCGGAAATGAGACGGTGCGTGAGGCTAATGAAAATGGCTAGCACCGCAGCCTGCACGTCGTGTATTGTCTTTGCCTGGGGAGTGGGGTTTTGGGGTCCTGCGGTGACGCCTATCCGCCCGCAGAAGAGGGGATGCGAAGCCGATAGCATTCGAGACGCGGGATTGGCGAGGGAGCTGGATGGGGGGGAGGGGGGGAGGGGGGGTGAAGGAGAGGAAAGCGGAACTGGTTTGGCAGCTGCTACGCCAGCGGTGCGGGCTTTGTCGTTATCCGACCAGGGCGCAGTGTGGAGTGGAACGTGTGTGTGTGTGTGTGTGTGTGTGTGTGTGTGTGTGTGTGTATGTGTGTGTGTGTGTGTGTGTGTGTGTGTGTGTGTGTGTGTGTGTGTCACTGCTATCCTGCATGAGTCACTGCGGCACCCGAAGTCCTAGAAGCGGGAAGAAAAGGAGGGGGAGTTGAGGCTGTGATGATTTACGCAGTGCGATGAGCAGAGGTGAAGCAGAGCAGGGTGGCAGGATTTCGAATGGCGCCTGGTTCGCTGCGCTTAACAACGCAGCACGCTGCAAGTCTTTCCTCAAATGTTCCGGGTGAATTCTGCAGAAAGGCCTTATTGCTGTTGTAGCTGTTGGGGTGCCAGTGCCTTTCCACCCAAGGCAAATGCAATGAGTGCCGAAACTGAGGATATAGGCGAGGAAGGTGTGCGTGATAGCGCTAGCGGCGAGCGAGAGACAGAAAAACTAAAAGTAAACATAATGGTGGTTAGTGGATGACTTGTATAGTGGCTTAAGCAGGACACAGGAATAGGAAGGTCCAGTCCACTGAACGTATGTGACCCTACGAGAAATAGCGAGGAAAGAAATATTTCCGTATTTTAATTTTAACGCTGAGCCTAAGATAAATCTAAACTCTAACCTTCATCTTAAACCTAGACCTTCCCAAATCTAAACCGTACGTACACTTAACCCGAACCTAAAGCGGAATCCTTAACATAATCCTGACCTTAACCCCAACAACAGATCTAATTTCGGCAGGAGTTTCCTCGTTGGTGGCGGAACAAAACTCCTCAGTTCCAGATTTGTCGACAGCGATTCGAGCTCGATCCGAGCTCGATTTGAGTACGATTAGGGTAAGGGTAAGGGTTATGGGTAAGGATTAGGGTTATGGTTAGGGTCAGAGTTTATGGGTAGGGTTAAGGTAAAGGTGAGGATTAGGGGTTTAGGGTTAGAATTAGGATAAGGGTTAGGGTAAGTGTTATTGTTAGATTCAGTGTGGGATAGTAATGCCTATGTAAAAAGCCCGATGTTTCTGCTTAATATTCAAAAAGGTCTTACAAAAATGCATTATTACTGGGATATGGGCAAAGGAAGGTTTTGTGCTTGATTCGAGCTCCGTCTGAGCTTGATTTGCTTTTTGCGCCTTTTTTTGATTTACGCGCCCAACGACGTCGGCCTATAGCCACCGTATTAAATTATTTCAGCAAAATTTTACGACTTATTTTTCTTATTTTCACAAAATTCTTATTTTGGTAAATCAATTGTATCAACTTAAAAAAACCTTCTCATGTTTACCGTATAAAGACAACCTACGGCTTGTTGTATCCATGACCACTACCAAGGAAACTCCTGCTCTAATTCCTCTAGAAGTTGACACAAAGCCACGGAGCTCAGCGTTACAGTTATGGGTTGGTATAAGGTAAGAACACCTGAATAGATCCAGGGATTGAGCGCAAGGCAATTTGCATTACGCAGGAGACGTTCCTTTGGTAGGGGTGAATTGTGTGGCGGTCTCAACAGGATCGGGGATCAAGAAGCGTCTGAAATACACGTGGCTTTGCAAAAAATTCTGGAGAAAACATGTTTAGCACGAAGATAGGGAGTTAGGGTTAGGTCTAAGATTAGGGTTGAAGTCGGAGTTGCACTAATAGTTAAAGTCAGGATTATATTTAGGCTGGAATATTGTCATTATTAATCCGAGCTTTCGAACTCATACTGGAGTCCATTGGCATGATGATAAGCACGCAAAAGAAGTCGGGAATTGAGCTTAGGCATCCGACGAGAACTCGATCAATTTATCTGTATAACGCTGGTATGCAGAGCATTGCACAGTCACCTCCAGACTGAAATTACTAATATTGGACTGGCGTATTGATTGCTTGTCGTTTGTTCCGATTTTTATCTCTGACGATGGATTCCGGTATGAAATTAAAAACTCCGGTGAATAAAGACAACATTCTGGCGCTTGCACAGGCATTTTGAATGCAGAAATTTGCATCTCTTCGTGAAACATGACTCCCTTCAGATCTGATGTCTTCCCTTTGCTTGGACCAAGTCCAAACATGCATATCAAAGACTAGAAGCAAGACTCAGATGATTTAAATGACCTAGTCCTGATTGAACAGAAATGATTACTTAATCAGTTGAATTTAAATTAAGACCAAAGTAAAAGGGCATTACACCTGCTGGGAGGAACTGATATACCCACCCCAAGTCTTGGACTAAACAGGACTACAGGGTCAACGTTATACCAAGTCAGATTTAAAAGGCAGAATGGCGGCTGGAGTTACTTTTTTGGATTCCAATTCCAGAGCACTACACAGTTCGGTCTGCTTGTTTTCATGCAACCCAATACCACTCCACTAAATGTTGGAAGCATTGTCACCCCCTCTACCTGTCGCATTCGATAGCGAATACCACCGGTAGAGTACGACAGGTGACACAGAGTGGATACTATGTCCCACAAGGCAACTACGATCGGGTAATCCGATAGCATCCACATTAGAGGACATATGGTGTAGGTGACAGATACACCGTGAAACTGGCCCATGCTGCCGGCTACCGGGTGCGTTAACCTGTTACTTCGCCGTTTCCTTCGCAATAGCAGCTTAATGTAATGAGGGCTGACTGGTCACAAAATTAGGCACTGCGTAAAGGTAGTGGTAACATTTGAAGCAATCCATGGTTCTGACGATGACTACGCATCCGCCTATTTTCGAGATATGCAATACTAAATGGGCAAACTTGTAAACCTTAGCCGGGCGGAACATTAATAAAGCGCAACATTTAGGAATGGTTTTTGACTAGAGCACATCCTTTTTATGACACTTAGAATGGAGAAATTAAAGTGAATCTCACTGTATATTTCGGCTTCCCTCTTAGTGCGGACGAAACAGCGATGAGCAGTCGCTCACGGTTACGCTAGGTGGACGTAGCCTTCAAATCACATACAGCAAGGTTTCGACTTCAACAAGTTGCCGGAAGTTATACTCAAGACAACTCCAAGAGGCCATTTCGTTCCTAAAACAGCGAAGGTATATGCTTTATACACCAAGTATAGAGTGTTAAGTATCCATCAAGACGTAGTGTGGAATGCAATTGGTTCTTATAAGACCTGTTATAGATGGCGAATGAGCCAGTAATGACCATTTTAGACTCCATTGTTTTTTTAAGCCATGGGTAGTCCGTCTTATGGAAGGTTACAGGTATATTTACCTGTCCTTAAGCGAATTAAAGCACAAGTGCAACATAATTTCTCATGATTCCTTTCGGAAGCGGCTCGTATCTCCATAATTCCTTTATTGAAATGTGACTTGGCCTCGTAGTTTAGGACGTGTACGCATGCCTGTTTTCGACTTGCTCTACAGGGAGATTAGCTCAGTAGATGGAGCTGACCTCAGAAATCCTCTCAGTCTCCCAAATCGCAGTTATGACCAGCAAACAAGTTCATTATCCCTGTCGATCAAACATTCCCTCGTTTCCAGCTTGAGCTTACAACCTAACGTTGGCGCACATGTGCCCGAGGTATGCGAATTCTATCCAAAAGCCAGATTGAATAGGGTAGGGTTGCTAATTTTTTTATTCGGATGTACTAATCAGTAGTAAAGGTTATTATTCATATGTGGATGGCAAGAAACTAGTGTTCTGGAAAGAGCTGATAGGGCATTACCAAGAAAGGGGGAATTTGGGTGGGTTCATTGACGATATAAAGCTCTGCAAATTCAAGACAGGAAAGACTAGTCAACTGCAGCGTGAAGCTGTGGATTTACTTGCTCATGGAGGCTTCAGTTAAAACGCTAGAACAACATAACTGGAAAGTCTAACCGCTAGGGATGTAAAAGAGGAAAACATTGCCTGTGGGCGTAGTACGCTAGAAAGTTTGTGCCGGAAACTGGAAAGGTATTAGGAAACCTCGGCAGTAAAGCGATTCTGTTTGGGATATTTAGCGCAGACTTTCTCTATAATCTGCCCCATAACTTAATATTCATTTCGCCTATTCAGCTCCATTCCAATTAAATTTAAGTGTTTATAAGCCTATTGGCAGATTCGGACACTTCATATGACCCAATTGTGTAAAATTTGGTTGTCCCAGTGGGATTTTACTAAACGTCAACATACGCAAGGCGTTTAGTCGAGTAAATATTTAACCACCTGATATACGAAACCCCACCGGGAGCCGTTAATATAGCGCTTTTTTGATTACCACATGGCCGCCATTTTCTTTCCAGCAGAATTAGGCATATCCATCAAAAAACACTAAATCATCTTATGGATTCTGGATTGATAGATTTAGTAATCCTATTTGGGCAGTCATATTACTATAGCAGCCACAGAGAATTGTATGTGCTACCATAAGTTGAGTCAATTAATCAATCCACCTAGAAACAAACTCGAGATTCATTTATAATTGTTCAAGTAGTTAGAGCGTTGACTTTTTATGAAGTCTTGCTATTGCTATCATGGGTTTTAAACGCATCAATGTCACCGAGTTTTTCGTATGAATTCTGGATTAATTCCAAAGTATTTGAATACCCCTTCATTGGATGCCAGTTTCAAATAATTTTAACATCATATATTTTGTTGGATGCATTCATATTATGTACTACTTTTTTCTTCTTGTTCAACGCTCTCAGATTTTTTTTATTATCTCTTTTTATTAATTAACTTGTCTCTTAGTATATAAAGCTCAATGACAATGGATTGTCAGTTCGAAAAAACTGAGCATTTCCGACATCTTTTATTCGAGCTTAATAGACGAATGAAGACAGTTTACACCACCAGAAACCACCTTACTGTTCAAAAAGAAAATATTATTGCTGAAAAACAGCACAGAAATGGTTTGCCCATCTCAGATACAGTGAACATGGTACAATGAACCTTCCGCGCTCTGGATTGAAGTCAGGATATGACTAGGGTCGTCTCAATACATTAATCAATGGTGTTTCCCACCAGACAATAGGGCGTTGGTCAGAGAGATAAACTGCAGCATATCAGCAACAAATCAGTATCCACAATCGCTGAAAATGGTAAATACGCATTCAATCAATTTGGCTTATTCTCAAATCGTTTGACAGAGATCTGCACTAAATAAAGCATTGAGAAGATGTTCGTCAAAGCCCACCTTCCATCTAGAGCGTGGAGGAAATGTCGTATCGGAAGTACCTTCAGTAAGGCGGACAAGCCATTTCTGGGTTGTTGCTTCAACAATAGAATCTTCTTCTTAAGCACTAGAAATATATCTGGTTGTCTCCACTGTTATACAGTATGATCGGAGTTTGTAAAATTCGATTATTTATCTCATACCAGCAAGAATGGATTTACGAAAACTTAGAACTTATCATGAGCAGCATTAGGCATATAAAGTTCTTAAAATAACTATAAGAAGTACGAAGTGTTTTTTTATGAAAAATAAAATTCTCTCTATAATCCGCAGATTCCGGAGACGTCAAAAATAGTTTTAAATTCGGACAATAAATTTAAATATTTTGTTAAGTATGAAACTTAAAGCAACCAATTTCGTTATATAAAAATAACTTGCCTTTAGTCGAAATCATTTGTACACCTTTCCATTAGTGGATAACTATTTATTGAATATCTTGGAATAGTCTCCTATCATTTCGCTCGTTTTCAGTATCCCCCTTCATAAATTGATGAATTGCGCTTCTGTTCGACGTTTACATCAAAACCTTTAATATAAGACATTACTAAACAGCATTTACCGAAAAAACGAGCTTTTTGATATAAATTCTTATGAAGATGGTCATGTAGGTCATATGTGGAACTGCTTTAAAACAGAAAAGCACATTGTAGAGCATACAAAATGTCTGCTAGATACCACACATATTTTTATTCCTAAGATTAATAAAAAACTTTCCAAAATAGGTCACATCTTTAAAAAAAGTGCTTTTATTGGATATTTAGCTGAATATAAATATAAATATATATATATTTACCTGAAGATAAACGATTAAATTTGACTGGAGATAAAAGAACATACTTTTCTCTTTAAAGCAAATTATTTTCCGCTTAAGGGGATTAATTCCACGATCCGGTGTTAGCTTGCGAATGCAAAAAAACAGGCTACACATATGACCATTTTTTGCGATTTTTACTATTCTTCTGGCTGTAATGTTTCTAAATAACGCTTGCGCGGAACGTACTGTTAACAATAAACTATATTTCTACATGACTTACATTCAATAAGGCCTTCTATATATTCCCTTCGCGGAAACATATGCATACTTTGCTTATGGGCAAGGCCAGCTGTGTGGTAAAACCAAAGGTTCTACCAAAAACCTTTTTGTTACTTTATTTTGTGCAAAAAAAACTTCACAGAATAGCTAAACATAATTTTAAAACAAATTCATTCTTGTTTCTTGAAATAAATGCTTTTCCTTAAACTTGACTTCACTTCCATTTGATCAACTTCGCACAAAATTTTCCACTTCTGGAAAGAATTATTATTCCACTTTTTACTTACTATGGAATTCGTCCACATCACATAGTATATTAGAAAAACCTTTGGTTCTGTCTTTCCTTATAGCATAGAAAATTTCTTTAAAATAAACTTGTTCATGATTTAGTCAAAATTAGTGCCCTTTTCACTCAATAACTTTAACTGAGAGAGCAGTTTTCCAAACTAAAGGCTTTCAACTTATTAAATCCACTCAGTTTCCCAAAATACCCTGTCTAAATATATGCTCAACAACCAAGTTAAAGTTCGTCATGAAAGTTGTTTGCAGGACTTGCCATACTGTAGCTCCTTTATCAAACTCGATTAAAATATGTTGGAAATGTTCATTTATCAAACTGACACTCCATTTTGTTTAAGCCGTAACAAACCTTTATTAATTCAAATAAAAAACTATCAGCAAATTCTCAAAAGGCTTAACAAGAGGAATAGGCTGACATACAAATGAGTGCAACAAACAAAACACAAAACTACAATTGTGAATAATTAATGTCTGTACGAACTTATACGACAATACAGGTACAAGTGCATGCCAGTAAGCTAAAGCCGCATTCCCTACCGTAGCAGCTTCCACAACGCAGGCCCATCTGTTGACTATAAAGGACTGAAATAGAGAGCCGAACGACCGCGGCGTGCCTATCCATCTGGCAGACTGCACGTCAAGAATGCAGTGCCCCGGGGCTAACTTCGGCCAGCAAGCAATATCAACGGCCAGTATCAGCAACTTTTCTGAGACCGTGCAAAGTTAGATGCAGTGAGTAATTTCAGAAAATGTCAACCCACATTCCGAAGTTCATTTTCGATTGAGAAGGATATCTTAAGTGCGGTTGTAGTATGATCTTTCCCACATGTTAGGGTGCCGGCTTTGTGATGCACGTCTTTTTGCCCACCCGCAAAAACCACAACCGATAAAAGTGACTACGGAGGCGGTATGCACTTTTTCTATCAATTTTCAATGCTCATTAATATTCAAATGTATCCTATAGAAAATATAAGTAATCCATACATTCTTGTGCCCATTCATTTGCATATCACATCCTCTTCAAGTATTTTCCTCGAAAAATGGTTATCTTAACCTTTTAAGCAAGGTTTCTACTTGTTGGGTCTCCCAAATTCGTACATTTTCCATTCAAGCTGCATCATATATGTTCGTTTATTTATATCCTTCATACACTTGAAGATACGGTGCGCATAGATTGTAACCGTAAATGAGCCCTTTAGAATATCCTCTTACACGAAATGTATGCAGCTTGTTGACTGAAAACTGTAAAAGCAAGTCCAAAGGCAAACCAAATTATTCAGGAATTGATGAAAGTTTTGAAACCTAAGTAGGCCCTACCTTTGAGTATGCAACATGAATCAAATGTAATTGACTGCCCAATGAGTACAAAAAGTATATTATCCTAATGTTTCCTACAACTTTTTTTCTATGAAGCAACGATAATAAATCAAAAAGTGCAAAGCTAAATAGTCCTTTTTGCCACATGTGGGTTTTTACAGGCGGTCAACTTGAAATGTGTTATGGAGCCGAGAAGTGCACGCCAGTTAAGGCATGGCCGCAGGCCAGTCGCGCGCGCCCTGAGGACAGGTGATGCCCGCCCCCACGTGCAGTACAATGTTCTAGAACGACCCGTAGAGTGGGATACCACGCCAGAACTCCCCCTTATAAGCGATAGACCAGAACTGTTCCTTATAATAGGCTGTAGTGGACGCGCTGATTCATTCTTCCGCTGTCTCTGTATTGTCATGAATAAAGTTTCTTGTGATCAGAACCAGATTTGCCTCCTTCTACCTAATACTTCTAGGGACATAACGGAATGCATAAAAATGCCGGCATCCAGACGTACCTGCAAGCAATTATTTCGTATCTAAAATGTACTACAGTACTTTGTTTAAAATTTCACGAGATGGATCACTGGCTGTTTTCCATTTATTATCCAGGAATGGTTTCACTCCGGTACTGAGGTAGCATAGGCTTGAACCTGGGAACAGTTAGTTTGCCTTTTACAGTATGTGACCTAATCTATGATAAAGAATAATAAAACGCGCTTTGCGGATGGAAACGAGAAGGCTTTTAAAATGTAAGCTCAAATACAATCTGGTCCCAGAAATCTCGCCTTCTTCTTCCTCCTCCGGGAATGATGAAAGGAGTATAATAAGGACACATTTAAAAAGGTGTGTACAACAGGATTTATTGGTTTTAACGTATTTTCTGACGCCTTACCAAGTACAATTCATGTTTGTATAGCATAGATAACGAGTATAAGTTACGGATAGTTTGAATTTGCATAGAATGTTAATGCATAAAAACACGGCTATGGTTTACTGTGAACAACTCATCAAATGAAAGGTGTCACCATAACAATATGAGTGAAAAACCGTTTAGTTAATATACATCATGCACCTGAGTAAATTTAAGCATGAAGCTTATGTTATGAGATGAAATGTCATCATGAACTTTGCTGGAACCAATAAATCGTGTTTTAACTTCAAGCTTGGGATAACGTGCTTCAAAAATGAGACCGAAAGTCTGGGCAAATAAAATTCCCAGCATTGCATTGATGTTTGTAAACCATTCCCGAAAAGATCGTTTTGCGTTCAGTAAATGTTATAAAATAGGTTCAGAAATTCAAATAGCAACTATCATTATCTTTTATTCACTCATTTGCTAATGCTTATAATTGACCTTAGGCATGTTTGAATATTCGGGTGCTTTTCTACGTGAAAATGACAATCAAACATCGAGAGTTGAATCAAACAAAACGTGATGCACTAGGAAACTGAGGCTCTGTTTCCCGTAAACCAAGTTAAACAAGATTGGAATGGCATATTCTTTTTTAAAATGCCAGGCATTGTTTTAATGTTAAAAAGTGAGATTTGTCAATCTGTAGGATTTCATGTTTTGAAAGGTACTGATATTTTCCCGCTCTTTGCGAATATTCCACAAGTGACAGTGACAACGCCCGTCGTCATTTTGTTATGACACATTTGTGCATGTTGTTAGACAAATTTCGTATAGCTTAGTTTCTGCTAATGCGTATTATGTGCCTCCTAAACGGGCCGTGTGGTGGATGTGCTGGACCAACACGGAACTAGGCAGGCGTTATTTCGTTTGTGTTCCAATAGCAAAGGTCGAACATGGCGTATGCGTTATGCCAGGTGTAGGTTCAGGCTCACGCCGCATCACCACCACCCAATCTCACCTCTGGTTATCTTGACCTTGTGGTGGCTCTGACAAGTGTGGTAAGAGAAAGTGCGTTAGTTGCTACGCAAGTCTGCTAGCACTTTAAAATAATTATCACATAGGTTAATGTTCCTACGCCATCCTGGTGTGGAGCAAACGGTGAATCTCTGTGTTGTACATATGCATTTGTAAAAATATAGAACAGTAACAAAAATTACTTTAAAAAGGAAAACTGATAATTTTTCTGTCGCCATTTTCCAAGGAAAATAAAATGGTGACCTAACATGTCAAATTTTTCCTTGACATTCCTATGGAAAAGTGTAGCTTTCCTGGGCACCCACTAGCCTAATACCATTTTAGAAGCTTTACTTGAAGAAACAACTGATGAAAGAAAGTTTTTAATTGATTTACGAAGGATTTATCGTCCTTGTTTGGTCTGGACGTTCATTTTTCATGGTGTCGTGCTTTCATTTAGGGGTGAGTTTATAAATACAACCTTTACGGTAATCTACATAGAATGTAGGTGAAAATCCTCACTTCTCTGGTGAAGGCTTTTAAAATATATGCTCCTGAATGTTTTAATAAACACATGGCCCAGATCCTTTGTTAGTCGACAGTCAGTTAAGAACGCGGAACTGGAACTCACAAGTTCTCTTGTATTGGCAACGTTGAACACCTTAAGCCCTTCTCGGGCAAGCTGAAACTCTACCGTCCCCGAAAAGCGTACTTTAGTTTTACGGAAAAAAAGTTATATTAATATAGCAAGAATCATTTGCTTATAATTGCGTCAGCTAATTCTATTCACCTTTTTCACTCATTGAATGGCCCCTCGGCATGTGAACTGAAAGCTCTGATTTGTTTGACGTCCCAATCAACGAAGTCAAGCAAAACCATTATTGCCTTTGTAAGACACAGCCCAAAATCAGCAACAACGGGAACATTGTAATGCATTTTCGAGAAAGCGTTTTAGCATTTATATAAAAACCGCAGGTTTTTAGTTAACCTCCACAAATCATTTTGCGCAAATCCCTAGAGGAAACTTACATACGATTGCCTAGTTCCTTAAATCAAGGGGTTTTTCAAGAAAATATATAAGGTGAACTTGTTTATACAAAAAAGCCTAGTGAGTAAAGTAGCACAATCAGAACTGCGTTTTAAAATAATAATTTTATGAAAGTTTCGGTTACGTATGGTTCCATATTAAGCGCAATATAAAATACGGCTGATACCATATATCCCGAAGTTCAAATCTGTAGTTCAACATGGCTTCACAAGAATGGCCATTGTTTTCGTCACTGCATACTTCGTTTAAGAGATTGTAGTCTAAGGCAACCAGACTTCCGCTTGATTGCGCCAACTGGGACGTAATAGGAGTAAGATATTTTGCGAGCTCACATGTGGCCATGCCAGTAAGTGACTATCAAATTTTAATGGAATTGTCAGGTGCAATCGTAAACTTTTATACTGATCTAAACTGAACACTCTTCTAGTCTGCAGCATTTTGTACCTCAAGTCAATCCAATAAACAAAATAAACAACCTCAAATGTATGTTAAGCCAGCCCCTTAAATTTGATTTTAACATTTCATGAGTTAGATAATCTAATATACACGCAAACTGTACTAAAGGACCCCTATAAAACAATGTTTTACTATCGCTGTTTCACTTTGTCAGTTTTTTGGATGCACAAGTTTAATGAACTTCTAAAATATTCATTTTTTCTTGTGGCGCTATTTTAGTCGTTTTCTACATACCTAAAAATTTCGTGACTTCATGTCCTAACGATAAACAATACGATATTATAACTTCCATTGCACATTTTGCAAATCTACTCTTCACTTAAGAAGGAGTTTGCTAGCGATTCGCACTTTAAAATAACTCACTGTGTAAGCCACATTTTTTGTTATAACCAACGCACTTACAGGACTCTATCTAGTAATTACTCAGCTAACTCGAAAGAGGAAAGCCTAAATTTTTGCGTCTTTTACTGAAAAAGACGCGAAAGTCTGAGGTTACCATTTCTGACTTACCTAAAATATGTTAACAGTCAGATACTACTGTCACACCAAGAAGAATGTATTCTAACAAGGGTGGATTAGGGGGTTTAGGTTCGGTGTTTGAGTTCATGTTTGAATTCTTCTGACTGGCCAGCAATTGTAGCATTCTGTCGCTGCAACTGTCCTGCCATAAAGATTGAAGAATGCCGATTTTTAGCACCCACCCCATGTGCTTTTAGTCTGGCAAAAAACGATAAAAGCAGCCTTCGACGCATGGGCCTGCAGAAGTAAAGGCCTGACCTTCTGCGACAATTCCTGACCACGAATGGAGCAATAAAATTGTGGCAGGAACAAGGTCGAAATGGGGAGCACCTAAGATGAGAATGAAGGTGGGAAGGAGAAAGAATAAGTCAACTAATGTGGCTTTAATGCGGACGTTTTGCGTCATATATGTGCCTGGGGGGTAGGCAATTAAATTTAACATTTTACTCCGTTTGAAGCCGGAAGTACATTCATACGTGATAAAATAAATGCTATTTTGTAAAAGAAATACACAGCCGTTTTTGGAGCCACTTGATCTAACAGAATCCCTAATTCGTAGGCATGTCTAAGGCTTTTCGTTCCAAATTACTTCAAAACGCACACCAAAATCTCAGTCCATTGCAATTATATAATTTAACTGTGGTGGGTTTTTCGCGCATACGCACAGCTTGCGCGAAACCAACGAAATGAACAGGTACATTGTGAAATGGGATTGACATTGAGAAGAAGAAAAAGAAGAAGATTCGATCGCCAGGACAACACGTTAATTCGCCTGACATTTCAACATCTGCCGCGGATTCTTCATCAAAGCGATTGCGTTGGTTTCTACTCGTCTCGGCTGAAGAATCCCCGATGGATGTCGAAATGCTAGTTGAATAAAGGTATTGTCCCAGCGGTTGAATCTTCTTCGTCTCAATTACCTCCTGCGATTCGCATGTTCGCTTGTATTAGGATTGATATTTGTGCGGAGCAGTTTGAGTTTCGCATCCAAGATTTTAGATAGGGAAACTGACAGTATTTCTTCGCAGTCCGGAGTACATGCCATGAGGAGCTGAAAATAGTGTTAAACGAAATTAAAGTCGACAGTCAGCAAAAAATATAACAAAGTTTGTGACTCATTATATAATAGGTGCGAGTTATTGTTATTTAAACCATTGTGTCGAGTATCAGCGAAACGTACTTGGGCCAGTGACAGTTAATTCCCTTTAACGCAGAATCTGCGCTGTAGGACAGAGTACACTGGGATACCCATTTCTGGCCTAGTAGCCAGCCTCAGCCAGGCATACCCGACACCAAATCTGGATGACGTGAAATTAGAATTTGTATGGTGTGACCTTGAACACGAAGTCCAAATGCTTAACCATTGGGCCACGGGCCAGTTGTACCGTCGGTTGTTATTATGGGGAGCATTCACAGATGATGCTACGGAATGCCGGATAAAAATATTAGAAGTGGAAAAATGGTAAACAGAGGTTTTCGCGACGGTCACTGAACTACCAAACATTACTTAGGTGGAACCTATCACTAACAACTTACATAACTAGAAATGAATTGCTTCACAGTGCCCAAGGCCTGGAACTAGTTCTTGTACTGCCCTCACTGAATCCTTTCAAAAATAGTTGCTCTAGATTAGCCGTTTCGTTAGCGTACCGTTCTAACCACAAGTTCCCAAGTAAAGATAAACGCAACACAACAGTCCTTCGAACAAATTAAGTAGATTAAAAGTTAATCGCGTAAGAGCATGGTATCATTATACAAGGCGTCCAAAAATATATTCACGTTTTAAATAATTGCACATGTCGTGCTTATTATAATTTTATTATTTCAAAAATGAAAACAATAATTACAAGTATCATTTTTTTAAATGCTACTTGACTATTGCAAGCGTAGCTGAATTAAGAAAAGCCATTAAGCACGAATGCACCCGAATACCTAGGGCATTGTTTCATGGTGTGTGTGATTCCATTGCTTCATGTTTTCAGCATTGTCATATCACAATAGACCTGAGGCTGAGAACATTCAGTAAAAATACAATAAAATGATATTTGTTAGTATTATTTTCATTTTTGAAGTAAAACATTTATAATAAACACCACGTTTGCAATTATTAAGAAGATGTATACATTGTTTGTGACACACTGTATATTACCTCATTCTTCGTCCTACAGCACTGACTCACACACACCCAATTGCCTGCCGCTTCACAGTTACGATAAGTATGATAACCAGCCCACAGTTCATGATCTTGCAGTGCTAATGAAGCTGTGCTGCAAGCCACTATACTTCACAGGGATTACCTACGAGCAAATTAAGGATACCCCGACTAGTTCACCAATCTCTGGTTTCATCGTTTAGATTTTGAAAAAAACTCGAGATTCGAATGTTTAAGGGATACAAAACAAAAATTCTGTACAAATAGCTCCGGACATGCTTGCGTAATAGCGAAAGGGGGTGAATTAAGAATTATAAAGGAAGGCTGCAATTGTTCATCCTCGATCTACAGTGTACTCATCCTCTGCTGATATCACTGCAGCAGCAAAATGTGCAATTACGTTAGAGAAATTACCCAACGTCCGTCAACGTGAATACCTGAGTATCAGCTATCCATACAAATGCTGGGGCAAAAGTCGTAGATATCGACGCATGCCGCACAAAAGATGTATGCATGTTCGACCATCGATTTTGATGAGGTCCACCAAGTGCACCAACAGGTTGGTGCGGAAGGTGACATTCTCAGGGGTTAGCTTTGAAGTGATAGTCTGACGCAGTTAGCGCCACCACAGTCTTCAGCTTCCCACAGAGTCTCGAAGATTACACGGCGTCCGGCGTAAGCTGTTTTCTCCAATGCAAGCTGAAACATCCCCTAACTTACTCCTTAGTGACAGTAAACTTTGCGCGGGTACTACTACACTGTCTACCTTCACTCACTTATAGTAGGTGTCTAGCCATATTCTAGTAAGCCAGGACTGGTACTGCTATTTCTAATACTACGAACTAGGGTCTAATTGAGTGAGAGTATTTGCTGGTTCTATTACTAACTGTATTGTAGGTCAGAAGTGACGTTGATTAAAGTCAGTACTGGGCTCATATCCCCTTAATCTCAACATGGAGTGAAGTAGTAGTGTTACTAGCGCTGGCACCACCATTTGTCAGAGGATACGCTCCTTAAGCCAACGCTAAGGCTCATACACCCTTGGTCTCAACAAGAAGTGTGTATCTGGGTTCAATCTATTTCGAGTAAGTCCATGCTTGGGGCCCTGAGCACAAGAGCGATAGCCTTGGTTTCCGCAGTCTCAACTCTATCCATCGAGCCGAACGGACTAAGAAACTGCTGCTATACGTTTCTGCCTATGCTAAAAGTGCTAATTCATAGTAAATATGCTTACTTAGGCCAGTAGATAATATACTATAGGTACTGCCTGTGTGTGCTGTTTGAGAAGTTGCATCCAGTATGCACTTCGCATCGGTGTGAGCTAATTGTGATAATAATAGAGCGTTTGTAAAGTAATTTACAAATCCTACCATGTACTTATATCGTGCAGTTAGCCGGATATAGACTACCTATATGCCAATTACAGTATCCATTTGTAGTAGTGCAACAAAACACTATCCCACGTTCAGTAGCTGTCAAACCTTCACACCTTTTGGACTGTTGGCTGAAGGAGCATGACGGGCAGGCAGCCTGGGTCAACCGTCCCATCGATCACATTGCAAGGAAACAGTGACGGAGGTGCCACGATCGAAGCTGCCAATTATCGCCACTGTCGACGGCGGCGAGGTTATTCGGATAACGGGGAAACAGGAGACTCAGATTTATCCTCACCGTCGGCATTGGTTGCCTACGCGCCAAGCGAAGCACGCCATAAAATGAGGGCTATGTGCAAAATTTTCTGGTCTCCGAAGTCTGGTTTAGAACTTTACTACTCAAAACTTTAAATCTCAAATAAATCTCGCTCAATGCACGTCTCTTCTTCTTCTCTTCTTCTTTTTAAATGATCCGCCTACCATTACAAAGAGAAGGATTTAAAATACAGGATGACAAAGGTGGTTCCCTAAAACAACTTCAGTGTTTCATGTTTTTTGAGAATATATATTTAATATCTTGAACCACTCTTTGAAACGACAATGTTTCGAACATTCTATAAATTTGCTCTGCGTTGGTGAAAGTTTATCAGATAAGAGCACAGTTTTGTTAATCTAATTTACTCTTCTAAGTTGGTTATAGTATGAACAGGTTATGTGAATCTATAAATACGGGTGTTTAGATGCATTGAGGTATTCAATGCTCTTTTGAGAGTTGAAATTATGTCCACGTAGCAACAATTGTTTGGTACCCATACCACTCATGTTTTTTGAAAAACTGATGTATTGTGTTCAGTCATATCATTAATGCGTGCGTATCCTTTCGTATGGGAAATTTAGAAAGGAGTGACATCATTTAGTAAACTCTCGAAGTCAAATGGACTCAACGAACTATAAAAATTCTTTTCCGCTGCTGTGTACATTCCTCCGAAAATAATTTCTGTTAGAACTTTGATTATTATTCAGTGCTGAAAATTCCGTTTTCAGGTATTAGGGTTTTCGGATCACCGTACAGTTACAGTGACATAGTTTATCATGCATGTACAGTTCTGCGAGTGCTGCAAGCAACTTTCCTAAATTTGTAAATGTTTGGTTATTTCTCCCATACGCGCGGGAACGCATTAACGAAAACTCATAAATAATAATGAGCAACATTAGGCACATTATGTTCTTAAAAGTACTATAAGAAGTACTAATTGTTTGTTAGGAAGAATAAAATTTGATCGATAATTCCCAGCTTATGGAGACGTCAAAAATAGCTTTAAATTAGAACAATAAAATAAATTGTTTGTTAAGTATAAAACTAAAAGCAACCACTTTTTTATACAAAAAGAACTTGCCTTTGGTCAAAATATTTTGAATATTTGAGAATGATTACATATGTAGTTATTGAATATCGTTGAATAAATTATCTTATCATTTCGGAAATTCGTGCTGGATTCATTGATCAGTTTACTTATCGTCCGTTTGTTCGACGTTTACATCTAACTATTTAAAATAAGATACAACTAAAGAGCATTTACCAAAAACGAGCTTTTGGATATAATTTCCTATGCAAATGGCTATTTTGGTCAAATTTGGAAATTTTTCAAAAAATTAAACCACATTTTTGAGCATGTAACATGTCTGCTAGATACGACGCATATTGTTAGTCCAAAGATTAATAAAAAAAACGTTTCCACGGTAGTTAACGTCTTTAAAAAGTGCTTTTATTGAATATTAAGCTGACAAACTTCTGTATATATTAACTTTTTTCAAGGTAATGCCACGGTAAAATTGGAGACTTTTGATAATTTCCTTAATTTACCTGAAGAAAAACGATAAAATTTGACTGGAGATAAAAGAACATACCTTTCTCTTTAATACGGATTACTTCCCGCTTAAGGAGATTAATTCCACGTTCCGTAAAAAGTGCGCAAGTGAAAAAATACAGGCCAAACATATGACCATTTTTAGAAATATTTATTATTCTTCTGTCTGTTCCGTTTCAAAATAACGCTTGATCGGAACCTTTTTGTTTACAAAAAAGTATGTATTACCTGACTTACGTATAAGAAGGACTTCTTGAATTCCCCTTCGCGGTAAGATATATGGCAAGGTTTGGGTATGTGCAAGGCCGTAGGTGAGGTTTAAACAAAACACGTTTCTCCTAAATCCCACGCATTACCCCCACAATAATGACAGATTTTCTCCTAAAAATCCCTGAGGAGTTTTTTAACTGTCTGCTCCTATTTTTATCCTATAACACAGGACATCTGGCTTCGTCAACAGTCTGAGGAACAAATTGTCTGCCATCACTGCACATATGTACAAATAGGGCACTCAAAGGAATTTTTCCTACATATCCCTCAATATACTGCTACTGATACTAATGCGTCAAAACTTTTTGTCACTGCATTTTGTGCAAAATAACTTCGCAGAATAGTTAAGTAAAAATTTTTAAACACCTTTCGGTGCTTTTTTCTAAAAAAATAAATGCGATTTCTTAAACTTTACTTTAGTTACATTTGATCAATATCGCGTAAAATTTTCCAGTATTGGAAGTGATTATTATTCCACCCTTTTTTACTAATTATGAAATTCTTCCACAGCACAAACATATTAGAAGAAAGTTTCTTCCTGTCTTTTCTTATAGTATGCGGAATTCCTTTTCTATAAACATACTATTGATTTAGCTAAAATCAGAGCCTTTTTCCCCCAATAACCTTAAATAAGAGGGCAGTTTCCCAAACCAAAGCCCTTATTATTATTTTTTTTTTTTTTATTAAATCCACTGAGTTGATCAAAATAACCAGTCCAGATATATGCTTAACTACCAAGTTCAATTTCGTCCTAAAAGTTTGTTTGCAGGATTCGCAAAACTGTATATGACTTGATGAGAGGCCAATTATGGTTAAAGTACTTTGCAACGGTTCATGTGTTTTACATTCATTAAATCCGTTGCATAAAAGCATTCTCAATTTGGGTGCATTTTCCGCCTCTTATGTATCTTAATATTGGTTTTTTTCCAACACGATTTTCCTTCATCTTGTGTGCGCGCATACTGCACTACCACCCCTCGTCCACTCCGTTAGAGGAAAAAAACCGTACATTTTCTGATTTTGGCGCCAGAACTAATTATTTCGCTCTCATCCTGGGGTTCGCTTAACTAATTGCGGTGAGGCTGAGGACGGGAACAGTCAATTTGAATAAATAGCCAGACGTCTGCTCTACCCAAGCATCAAAGGCATCCTCCCTTCAAAAATACGGCACTGTATCGGCTCCGGTATTAATTAACTAGCAGACATGGCCTTCAACAAATATAGAATTAACGCTTTTTCAGTAGAACTTAAAGCATGCAAAGAACAGCTAAGGGGTCAGAATAGACATCTCATGTTCGTCCAAACTTGTATCTTCCCACATTTCACATTAGGCGACATAATTTCCTTCAGCCAGCAAAATTTAAATCCAGTCAGGCGTATGCAAATTCGTGCAGAAGACGTGAACGAAGAAAACAAACGAATAAAAAGATTTAAAAAAGGCCCGTTGGACAAAAAAATTGGAAGTAGCTGTAATCAACTGGCGAAAATGTATGCCATTATTTCGAAAAAACTACAGACCTCTCGAAGAAACCTTAGGTTCCTTATTTTAGTGCACTTGCGGCCACTGCCTTAAAAGTTCCCAGTGTGCAATGAAAGATGTTAGCTTCTTTTAAAATTGCGGGAATTGAATTTCAAGGCCACAAAAAAGAAATTTTTTGTTCATTTTTATATGAAGCCTTAAATCCAGTCGACACATGGTGATGTAGGACTGTAAAAACAAGTTTCTTGCCCGAACGCGGCAAGAAATAAGAAGCTGGCCACCACTCCTTCATTTAAATTGGGGTTCATCTTTAATCAGATGCTTTTTGCGATCAAATGGTTACCCAACCACTGAATACAAAAATTATTAGTGGAATTTAACCCGTACTTCATTCGGAAAAGAGTTGTGACGTCTTCACATTCGGAGGTTAGATGAAGTTGCATAGCTGTGACGCCTAACTTCAACGCTTCATAACCAAAAAGATGATGTAAATGCATATTTTTTGAGCTGTTGAGCATAGCTCCTAACTGGCTTGTCTCAACCCTACGAACGTAATAGTAATCTGGTACCGAACACAATTAAGAAAGGCACACACATTAAAAAGATATTATGAAAAACATAGACGACTAATTTGGTGGGAGAATGCAGTCTTGCAACTTGTTCGCTCATCGATTCAGTCTTTCACGAGGAAAGATACTAAAGGCTACATAAAAAGACAGTTCGTTCCAGCTCTCTCCTCTTTACTATATCAGCCTTAAACTTCACTTATTATTGGCTGCACGCTGTTATAAGTGCTGCCGGTACGACAAATAACCGTGCGCAAAATCCCAACTGAGGCACGTATTTCCATGTCAAAACCCCACACTACCCCACATTAACCCCAACTTCCCTGAAGTTTATTGCATGACCGCATTTGATTACACAGCAGCTGTAAGTTTTATCGTGCCACTCCTTATTATTTAACCAGTTAACTCAGCTACATGTCAGTCTAGTGCAGCTACGCAGGTTAGTCAAGTGTTAAGGTTAAAAAGTTGATATTCGGAGCATAAAATTTGGTAAATTTTATTCATTATTGCAGTTTAATGACACAAACAACTCTACATGCTAATGCAATAAGAATTAATTTATGGCCGATGTGGTGAAAAACTGCCGAGTACAAGGCACTTGGACTCATTATATTTGTTGATATACTAATTGTTAAACCAAAATCTCACATAAGATGTGTATATTTTTATAATAAAGTCTCCATTACTCTGAATACTAGAGGTTTAAAATTGCGAACAAGGCATTTGGTTTTGCAAAAAGTCGGCGAGATTGCCTGTTCTCCTATACGTTTGTCCTTTTATACGTCTTTTCACCGTCACCCGTTTCCCTCAAGCTAATGCCATTCAGTTACAACGATCAACTGACAGGCTGTCGAGAGAGTTGCTATCTTCATTTTAGACAGTCGATCCTGCGCAAAAGTAAGTCATCTGTCCTTAATATGTTGCTGAATACGTGCGACGGGTTGAATAGCATAGCGATTAGCAACGCTTTTCTTTACATGACACACGTCATATAGGAGATTCACGCACCTACATGAGATGTCAACGGCTCTGTCCTATTCTATCATTTGGTTTCCGATTGTGAGAAGTTCCCGAATTTGACAGACCTTAAAGTAGAGGTTTTGTGCCATAACTTCGGGATTCATACGGTACATGTTAATTTTCTGGCTTCCGTTAAACTGATGGGCTTATGCTTCAAAAAACTGTCCTCCACAGAAAGAATAAACATAATTTTTCTAATCGTTTTTTTACGCGACATGCATTGATTGGTCGGTCCAATTTAATTTATGGATGGTGTCGGAATTGGCTTCGTAGATATCATGTCACCTGACCTCTATGGCCTGAATGATCTCTTAAGCTTAATTGAGTAATCCTTACTCTGGAAGTTCAAACGCATATTCTTACTGTTTCCCTGCAGCAGGGCGAGCGCAGAGACAGTGCGTTGCACGAAAATTAATTTATATTGATGGTAGACTTGCGTAGCATCTCTTGAGCTGTCTCTTCCATCAAACATTATAGCCCAGTGTCATAAAAAAATATAAAGAAAGCTGAGGGCGAGGTCCGACATAGTTTGCTGGTGCAGCGCGGTCTTGCGCCTAAGACATCCACTAAACCTCCCCATGTGTGACATTTCATATCGGTGCGCATCCTCCATAATGCCTGTCGTGCCCAGATCTGACCTCTTAATAAGCTAACACATTGTCGACTTCAGGGAAATAGTTTCTGCTTCACTTTTCCGCTGAGCTCCTGGAGTTTACTATAACCACCCTATTTTAGTTTCCGTAGTGCACAACTTGACAGACGAATTTCCGCTTATTACAACAATTGACAAACGCGCCTTGAGTGAAAGTCATCCTGTAATCAAGCCACCTAAATCGTCCCTTGGAGACTAAATTTGTGACCGGTCCAATTACCTGCATATCAGATAATCAGGGTTCAACTACTTACACGCGGACTGCAACAGTATGTTAAATTTCTTTGTCTGAATAAAGGCGGCCTACAGCTTACTCAACAAAAGAACTATGCCACTGCTCATCTATGGCGCACTCAGAAATTTTGAGGCGCTAGAATAAGCAGATCAAAAGCTCCGTCCATCAGTTACCTAAAATCTTCGACGACGCCGTCGACAAAAGTCCGCAAGTGGAACAATCACCAACCTCAAACCGTTCCACTCCCCTAAGTGCAAGGGATTGGTAAGGCTGAACATCAGATGCGCATCGGCAGAGAAACCGGACCTGATTACATCGCAGTTGAAGTCTACAAACATGGCGACTGAAATGATGGACGCGCTGGCTTCAATCTTTCAGTAAATATGGTGACAGAAGAGTGTCATACAGGACTTTTAGGACGCAACTATCACTCACGTTTATTAACGCAAAGAAACCCGCAAAATTCCTCTGTAGTTCCTGGTTACATGCCCAAAATTTTAAACCTCAAAGGAAACCCTTGAGTAAACATCATATGACTAACTCCAATCCTTCCAACCATTACCCTAATCTTCATCCATTTTATCAGAACCCCCTCAACGACTTCATGACAATATCACCGTCACTATGGGGCTCCATATTCTCTTGCACAAGCGACATGCATTTCCCCCAGCATGGTATATTTTGCCTAGATTCAAGCGTGCGTTCGATTGTATTTACTTTTCTATTATTATACTTATTTGACGCTCACTTTTCAAAACAGAGCTATGAGCTCAGCCTCGGGGAACACACACACCACCTCTTGGTGTTCACATAGTTCATACGTTTAAAATGACACGATTTAGGGTATATCAGCCCTACTTCCTCTTGGCTTAGAAGATGAAAGAAAATTTTATTAGTACTGTGCGTTTGCTTGTCAAATGCAGTCAAATGAGGAGATCAGTGTCTAAGCTGACACTGAGACCACTAAGTTCAGTCAAAATCCCCAACTTCGGCACAGGGGCAAGTAAAGCTTAATAAATTTCGTATAATTTGATCGCCGAAAGGATCTGTGGGCCGTAGACGTTGATAAGGGTGGCAAATCTCCCCCATTCAGCCCTCTGACTGAGATTATCGTGTCCCGGATATGCGGGCTGTCATCTCGTGCTATCGCTTTTGACGGAGAAGGAAGTTACGACATTTAACCGGTCATCCTTCGATTGTGTGTTCCAGATTTCACCGGACCTGTGTGTGAATCTTGCGTTTAATATATTTCGTTCAGAACTTTAAAACTGGCTGCTACCTTCCACCTCGGATCGTTCGGCTGAAAAAAGGGCATTCAGCAAAGGAAGGATAAAGTTAACGACTGTGATTAACTGCCTCCCTTCATATATTGGCTGACGTCTTGGTAAAGGACATTGGGACTAAGTGAGATTAACCTCAGGGACTGTTGCGCCTGTATGACGGTTTCAGGACCTACCCCTTAAATGCACACAAATGACAGTTAATTTTCCTACAGACTTTCTATAATAACCACTGGGAGACAAGCCAAACCATTGAATCGGCAGACATTTCTGAATAGCGATCAAGTAGTTGCTCAGATTTTCTGAAGGGTGCATCTACATGGGCCCATATGCAGTCCTTAGTAAACCTGCACAGAAGCCTAACATTCTCATAGCAAATATAACCGCCATTACCCTTGCCAAAATTTGCGCTCATCTCACAGCCGGAGTGTAAGCATTCAGGCTCACTAACTGCATGCTAAAAACTCTTTCATTCCCATCTCAAAAGCTACTCGTTTTTAAACATACGAATTATTATGAGATAATTGGAAATTAAAACACATGAATATTGTCGGCTTGTCTAGAAGACATTAAACCCATCTTTTTGCATCGATTATATGGCTCGTTTACCCTCTATCAGAAAAATATGGTTATTTGATATTTAAAGTGATGATTGTATTAATTGAAGCGAGAAAAGTTTCCGTACTTTGTTTACCATTTGTTTTCAAGCAAGACGTAGAGTTTAGATGCTAAGCCATTTTGGCCTGAACTTTGAGCTTTGACAAACTCAACTTACCTCATACCCAGACAATGGTGACCCAGATCAGAAAAAACACTAAGTCACCTTCAGTATTGCCCTCCAACTATCAGTCTTACTAGACAAAATTTTAACAAAGTTATCTAAGTACTCGGTTTTAACAATGCTGAACTTTATTTAATGGATTTATCAAGTTCAGGGACAAATATTTTACTTTCCTGAGGTTTAGAAACTATCAAGTAGTCTATTTTCAGATATATGAGACGATCAGAGGAAACAACAATATAACTTGCTAATAAGCTAGTCAGCCTGGC
This sequence comes from Ligula intestinalis, assembly GCA_036362985.1. Lineage (NCBI taxonomy): Eukaryota > Metazoa > Platyhelminthes > Cestoda > Diphyllobothriidea > Diphyllobothriidae > Ligula > Ligula intestinalis. The sequence continues at coordinate 58,584,989 of JAYGXS010000002.1, forward strand.
CTTGTATAATTGAACGATAGTGTTTGCTCGCGAATATGGACGTTTTAAGTTGATAAAATTAGAAAACAGTTAGGACTGAGGGATTGTTTACAAAGGGCCAGCGTTCAGCAGTCAAGTTTGCTCCTGTTTAGCGATGTTAAGGGTGCACGCTTAGCAAGAATCAAACAATAATGGGATTATTATGATAAACTCGAGTAGTGACGACGGACAAAGCAGAACTGTTCAGGTTTTGAAAGCGGAAAAGTGCAGATTAACCAGTTGCGAGATATTGTTGATTCACTCAGAAAAATTTTTTGTATGTCAACTTACTTACGAAAGTAAATTTTTTTGGCAATGGATTATTTGCTTCCAACACTCTCGTATTACGGGAAGCAGAACGAAATGGGTCTTTCTTACCCTATTCACGCACCAAAAGGCTGAAATTTGGCCTAAGATCTGCAAGAGCGATATTGTAATTGCCGGCCTTAAATAATGCTCGCTAGGAATGGCTTTTGTTGCCCGTCGGCAGGAAAAATTAAGCCGTGATAGAGGTAGCTTTGCGCTCACTTCAAAGTTATTTCTGTTGGGGTAAAGGCGCGGGTGAAGGTACACTTCCTGCAATGCAATACAATGTCATTTGTATAACGGGAATTTCGTGTTCCCTTGTTTTGTTTGGGAGACACACCTTAGTGATTATCACCTGTTAACCCACATTACTAACCGATGGTTGCTCCATTGACGGTTAACCATTCATTGGATCATTAGCGGAAGTGCAAAAAAACATGCAAAATCGGTAATTTCTAGAATTTTAGAATCCTACTGCACCGAATATATGGTTTCTGCATTTTTTAGTTATTTTAATTAAACGAGCCTTTCTATGTTAACTTAGGCTCAAACCTTCAGAAAGGATAGTTTATAAGTATCACTATTGTATCATATAACCCCAAAATTATGCAATAAGTGAGTAACCACCCCGTTGGTCACAAACGTAGTTGTGTTTGAACCCTCTTCCAACGCGTTCAGACACACTGCAGGGACGAAAGAGTGAAAAGGCGGAGCTTAAGTAGTTGCATGCCCTATCTCACGCCAACAATTATCCGAAGTCCTTTGTACGCAAGTGTCCTAAGAAGCCTTACCATGAGAGAGGACCCTAAGTTCTGGCTCGCAATCCCTTATGTGAAGAATGTATCAAAGGCGGCTGCAAGAAACCTGAAACCACTCGGGATCGGTGTGGCTCATAGGCCGAAGTCAACCATCAGACAGCAGATCATGAGGCTGAAAAACCCGCTCCCTTTGACAGAACAATCAGGTGTGGTCTACAGCATACTATGCCAAGACTGCACTACAAGGTGTGTCGGTGAAACGGGCACACTTCTAGGCACAAGGTTGCATGGGTATCAGCTTGCAATCAACCGCGAGGATGAGCTGTCCTTGATCTATGACCACGTAAAGCAGAAGAAACACACATTCGCCTTTGAAAAAGCAAAGGTAATAGGCCGAGCCAACGACAAGATGGACAGATTGCTGCTAGAAAGTCGGTCCTCGACTAGCACACTAAACAGAGCCAGGGACCTTAATCTGCTCCGAAAAAGGCTAACATCGGCTCAGAACGGAGCAATAGGTCGGGCGAAGAGAGGTAAGCAGGGCCGACAGCCGGTAACCGCCAGCTAAGGGGGTAGAAACGCTCACGAGACACGAAACGACTTGACACAGCTCATGAAGACGCCTGTAAGGGCGCGAGCAATTCAAACAACCACGAGAATTGATCGGTTTAATCGACTGACACATGGGCATTAAGCAAAGCTACTGGTCAGACACATTCATCTGAATTGAAGAGGAGTACAAACACCACGCTCTGACGATGGAAGCGTGCGAGCTTTTGCGACGTAAGCCAAAATACACATCGGTCCCAGAAATCGCCTCTTCTTCATCTTTCTCTTCCGGGGATAATAAAAGGAATATTTTATCTGGACCTCGAATTGTTTCGCATATAACAAATAAAAATTACCACTTATTTTACTACGAACCAGTCGTAACAATACTTAGAAAGCAGGTTAAATGACACCACCTACATAGTAGACACATGTAAATAATTAAAATAAAGTAGCCTTTCATTAGTTGTAACGTCCGATTCCTGTCCAAATACTTGGTTCAATGGATATTCTACCTCTTCATGAGAAAGAAAGGGCAGTAATTATATCGCCGGTCCTTTAAATAGAAATCATCGGTTAAGTGAAACTATGGTACTACCTATACATTATGCTTAGCAAAATATCCAGGTGTCGAAAACACCAAACGTGCCTACATTTTGACCTGTCAGGTTTATTTTCATGGGAACTCGATCATATGGAAAATAAACTATGTTCGTTCATTTGGAACGTTTATCTCAAGAAAACCATGCAATGCGTCTCCGCCAAAGCAGTTCATCTTTCTAGCTAACTTACAGGTCTTAGATAAGTTAATGGATCAGTTGTATTGACACGAAATCAGCACGGCCACTGGACTTCCAGCAGCCCCATGAAGCTTCTAACCGAAAATTCATCATTACCCAAATCCCAAATAGCCAAATCCAAGATTACGACTCGGATGAATGACATGAAGCTCATAGCCCCAATTCTCAAAGTTTGGACCGCATTATCTTGGTTCTGCTTATAACTTTATACCAAAACTTGGGTCCAACGTCCATTCAAGCCGGTATTTCGTTTTGTTTTGTATTATAAGGTCAATAAGACTGCTGCCTTCCATTAAGTCACTAGCATTCCGGAAGTGAAAGTGACTTAAAACTATGTGTTGTATGACCATCGGTTTGGATGATGTCAATCATGTGCTCAAGAGCGGAGTTGGTAATAGAGCGAAGTACACAATTTTAGTGACATAGACGCGCAACTATCTACCTCACGCTAAACTTCCACTGCATTAAACCGGTGACAAGGCCGAAGTCAAGATGACCGAGAAGAATATGGGCTGAACCCGCTTTCTCCAATGCAGCCTGAAACACTGCCTAGACTTAGCCTTTAGTGACAGTAGGCGTTGCGCAGGTAATACTGCACGCTCAACCCTCACTCACCTATAGTAGGTGTCAAGCCAGACTTCAGTAAACCAGGGCTGGTACTGCTATTTCTAATACTACGAAATAGGGTCTAGGTGAGTGATAGTATTTGCTGGTGCTATAAATGACTGTATTGCAGGTCAGAAGTGACGCTGATTAAAGTCAGCACTGGGCTCATATCCCCTCAATCTCAACATGGCGTGGAGTAGTACAGGAGCTAGCACTGACTCTACCATTTGTCGGAGGTCAGAACATAATCTTTCTTAATGAGTGCGCTACAAGTATGGTTTTAGAGGACAACAGGGTTGCTGGGACTGCAATAGACAGAGCTCTGACTAGGCTTTCAGGAGTATTTTACGCTACCAAAGCTAAGCAAATTTAAACTTCGCGATAAATTTTTGTCTCAACTAAGTAATCAAACTACAGCCAGATAGCTTATAAAGTGAGCTAGATTAACATTATTTGTAGTTCATAAAGCAAATTAACCGCTGCTGTCACATTTTACGAAGTGTGGGCTAGTATACTGCTGCTAGACGTAATCTGCCACTGCTTATAGTGATTATTCTAATAACCTTACTTACTAATAGTATATTCCTATAAGTGTATCAAGAGTTGAAATGCATCCTATTTTTGCAGCAGACGTAAGAAGTGGGAATATGAGCTAATGTGCGTCATAGCCTTCAACCGGGCTGATTTGTAAGACACCCGGTGAGCGTCCACGTGCGGTTCGTAAGTAAGAATCTCATCAACTATCTCTTAAAAATAATGCCATGGGATTCGCATGACCCATTTGCCGTCGAGAACGGACTGTTTGACCGTTGCAATTGATAACGCCCATCGCCTGCTACGGAGACACAAGAATGGGAAAAGGCTAACTGCATCAAGGGGCTTCCTTTTCTCTTGATTTATTGATCGTTCTTTTCCGTACAATTTGCGTCATATTATTTTGTCACTTCTCCCCATGAAACCGTTAATTTCTCATTTTCCCCAGTACCAAATTGTTCAGTTGTTCGATAATATTAAAACTAACTAGCACATTTTTACAGCGTCACTTACATTCACCGACCAAGATAAGAGTAACTTCCTCAAGCACTCCGATTATTCGCATTGAATATAAGTATGAACAGCCACTTCAGACTGTTTTACTGTGCACAAACGCCTTCTCTTGCCATAGCTCTTCAACTGACCGTGTTTTACAGGGCAAAAATTGTAAAAAGTAGACTTGGGCACGATCATCACGTGTTTTATTCTGTTGTCTCAGCTAACTTTTTAAAACCTGTCATGCCAGACTGAACGCCTTCTGGGTTAAAATAAAATTCAGTATGAGTTATTCATCCGTTGCCATCCGACCCCACATTAAGATGAAGACTAAAATATTTCTGAAAATGTGTGGTCTTTCAGGCGCCGAAATGTTGTCTTCGTCATTAACGCTGGAAGCAGCTACACGATTTGTGTGGTCTAGGCAATATGTTTTCTAAAAGGGATCATGTGAGCGATGTAATGGAGCAGCATGGGAGCGAACTGAGCCACGGCCCGCGTTATTTGAGCAGTGCACCACTAATTAATGTCCCCCACAGGGATTTTGTGGCACGGCTAAGCGTAGGCTCACGCCGCACCATCCGCCCGCCTCCAGCTTAACCATCATATCGCTTACTGGTTAAGCGAGTTGACTGCTGTCTAGATGGAGAAAAGGGAGAGTGAGACCGAACCTAAAGCCTCTTTCTTCACGACAATAAGAATATATTTAAAACTATAATTCATCTGGCGCAGATTTAACTACCACGTTTCACCGAAACCCGCGATTCTGCTGACTGCCAATTGAGGATATAACTTGGTCCTCCCCTCGGGGTGGAGAGTCAGACTGAAACGCTTCCATTCTGGAGCGATGTCTAGGCCAATATCCCTCAGTTAGGATAAGAGCCACCGCTTTATTCTTGTGGATCAGTCCTATGTGACACAACGGCTGCGCCCGAACCTCTACCGTAACCTTAACTCTACACTGATACCGGACCCAGTGGGTGGGAGAAAAGAGAAAGTGAGGTCGACGTGCAAATCATCATCCCCGCATCTACCTTTTAATGGGCGTATATTGTCGTTAACGACGACTTTAATGTCATTTCACGTATGCTTGATCCCGCAGCAAGCCTGATCCGATTTGTAGCGTTTCACAGTTTGAAATTCGATGGCAATTACTTAACAGGACCTTTGGGAATAGTGTGGAATATGGCTTGATTGAATACATCTTTATGAAAAGTGCGTTTGACACAGAATATTTCAAACCAAACTCTTTCTAAAAGCATTTTACCTTTAAGAGAGTATACATAACAAAATACTGGGATTTATACTAAACGTGAATTTATATCAGGAAATAGTAATGTCTTCGACGGCTGAACTTTTGCTGTCCTTCCCGGCCTATTCACGTCAGCAGACAGTCTCGTCAGTCTACTTTGCGAGAAGTCGCTGAGCATTTACTGATGCCTCACCTCATTTACTGTTTTTTCAGTTCATTCTCCGTCAGCGGCAGCTACTAATATTTGCAATATTCAGCTAATCAATGTGTGAAAAGATAAACAGTTTTTTAAGCTCCAGTGTAGGCCTAGGCCGAAGTCTCGTGGCTTAATTGTTTAGAACTATTATGTCTTCAAGCTTTTGCACTTGCTAGCTAACCCTCTGGAGTGACAATGTACACCAGAATCCTTTATTTTATGGTCAGTAAAGAAGTGCGACCTTTGCCTGGGCACTAACTTGTATGTTTTTCTTCGCAAAGTCAAATACGCATGATGTAAAGAAATCGCTTTCTAATTCTTATGTCTTTCTAAGGCTACCTGTTATTAATTCACGTCTTTCAGAAAAAAATGTCGCCAGGAAAGCTTACGATGAAAGTGATGCTTTTTGTCAAAAGTCCGACAGAATATTACACCATTTCATGAAGTGTGCTGTCTTACAAATAATAAGCATCGGATTTTTGCAGCAAACTAGACATTTACAAAGATTTCAATCCAAGCAAGGAACTAAGAATATAGATATTTGCATAGGTTGACGTTATTTTTGTACTTTACGGAAGCCCTTGGAGTTTTGCCCAAGATACTTCAATTGGGTATATTAACAACCGTTGTGTGGCTGTCGATGAGATTTGAGAGTGAGTCTCAAAGCAGAACGAGACGCGTGAGTTATGTAACCGATCGTTGAATGTCTGTTTACCAAAACTAACCTCTTCTATCTATCTAGTAGACACTTCCTTTGCAGCATAATTGAATAAGGGATACAACGACTACAGAGATACAATCAAATAGGCTGACTATTCTTCTCTAGGAATAAGAATAAACGTACCGTTACTAAATCACCTACTGCGCTTGTTACGATGCAATATTCCAATGGCTATTTGTTGCCCTTTTTCAAATAGATAACTCGCAAATAACTTGATGAGTCTGATCAAGACAAACATAAACTCCAGATAATTGGGCAATGTGTATTGCTTATCAGCTAGCAAGACTGTTCACTAATTAATGTAGAATAATTATTTGACTATCTGCAACTTTTAATTTAGCCGACGTGGATTAATCTTAAATCGCCGCATTAGAGCTATAAAAATTAATTAGGCTAAGTACGCTTTAATTAATATGCCCAGGTGAGTAGGGCGATCGGAGCGCACTGTGGACTCGAATTGCAGCCGCAAAACTGGCAAGTAATCAGAGGGAAGTGGTTTTGCGCGTTATCTAGATGCAACGCAACCGTTTGTTCCACCAATTTTCGGGAGAATTTTCCCCGCTACTGGAAATTGGCTCATGCCCTTCAGAGTCAGCATTCGCGCTGCAAGTAAATTATCGCACGCAAAATTAACTCCTACTATCCTAATGGTAAACCTGGGAAGACTGGCGCTATTAAAATTAGTTTCACGTTGTTTGTGATCATATTTTGAAAAATTTTGAATTGGACACAAACGTGTGCGATAGATCCTGAACCATACAATCTAAATTATCCAAATTCCTCCAAATAAAAAATAGCGGAATAAGGCAAATGACCTCAGTATCGCTTAAGTCCAGAATCTACTGTATTCGTGCCTAAAACACATATTGCATTATATGATTCGGCATCCAAGCTGTCAACACAGGCTAAAACTGGTGCCCCGATTTCTGGATAGTATATACGAAGCGAAGTGATCTCCAAAAATCACGGATTAACATTTTTTTTCAATGTGTAGACGAGACTTTCGTCATATTCAAACAGGAGCTGATTTTTATATCTAAAATTAGTTCAGTGCTGCCTTGGTAGACGTACTACTTAGGATGAATTTAAAAAAGGAATAAGAAGACCATAAACCTGATCCTTCTCTGAACGTAGACTACAGTGTCATCAAAGCGAAAGTTTGTATGATGTTGAGAAACAACCTACAATCAATGGAAAAATAATTGAAGCTGCTATAAATGAGGCTGTGTGAGAGCACTTTGTCATCTTATTCAGAAACACTGAGATGATCAACAGTATGAAGCGGCCGAATTAAGGTATATCGATTTATATTTAGGTCTGACTATGCTCAAGTCGTTCCGCCAATAAGTGCATAATGAAATGGAATAATACAGTCCGGACAAAATTATTGAGAACATTACAGTACCTCAAGGTCGTTTAAGAAACCGTTAACCATTTCCCCAAAAAACTTGATAGCGGCATTGCTCGTCGGCCAGATGCAACTATTAAGTTTCTAGTAATGGGACCGAAGGGCTTACCACCATAAATGCTGGACTCTGATTGTTACCGTTGGGCATAAAACAACCGCGCTTAAGAGGTAGGGTCGCCTAGTGTCGTACGAATAAACGTGTGCCAGCGCCAACAAATGCTCAATTCACGGTTAATTAAGGAAAACTCAATAAGATGCTTCCGTTTGACAGAGCCGAAGTCCCCACGGAAGGCGTAAACCGCGCTGCTGAGCATGTGGTTTTCAGATCTACAGTCGAGAACCGCAACAATAATAAATAACTTATAAATATAATGTTTTCCAGAGTGTGGCCGGCTTAGGTGCTTCGGAGAGCCCTTATTCGTAATCTATCAAGAAGGAATTCAAAGAAAGTTGATTTTATGTTCCGAATCCTTCTTGATTTAATAAGAATTTACTAATCCCTGGAGAGCTGACTTGTGGTCACTAAGGTATGATTTCGAAGTTTTAACGCATAATGCACATTCGCTTAATAGATGAACAGTTTATGCTAGTGACAAAAGTAAGCTTTTCTATAATTTATATCCCCAGATGTACTGGCATGTGCTCCAGGGGACTTATGGACCTTAAATATGCACTTTACATTGTTTTGCCTGAATGCATCTGAAGTTCCAGCTTATTTAGAATGCATGTATACTGGTCTACAAAGTACAAAGAACATCGAAACTCACTCTGTGCACTGGCTGTACCCTGACGACAATTCGCTTTAAGTCGACTTGCTGCACACAGGTTGTCCTATCTAGGTTTATTGTTGAACAAAAAGTACTCTCTTACAAATATCAAGGGTGATATTTCTATAAGATATTGCAACCGATGACATTAGTTTGCATTTAATTTATAGACAGTAGAAGACGGTAGCAGTGCTTATAAATAAAGTAAGGGATCGTGAAAAATTAGTCATATAGGCGTTTACCGATCTGTTTGCTAACATTCTCATTCAAGTTTGATCGATATTGAGCCAGCACGAGCAGTCGCAAGGCAACCAGTAATAGCATATGATGATTCCCAACAGAACAATTGTCCTGTGGTCCACAAGTACAGTGTGGGATTCGCAGACGCTAAAGGACCAATGCATCCGGATTTTAGTGCCAGTTTATCTAAATTTGAGGTGGGGCATGCCTAGCTGAGAATCATTAATACGCCAGAAATGGCCATCCTAGTTTTCTCGTTTTTGCCAGAATTTCCTGTAAAGACTTGTAACACAGCCATGCTAATATTTTGATCAAAATAACATCTGGGAAGTGTAGGCCAAAAGAGTCAGGATAAGAGCACAAATGAGACTAGCTTATTCATTTTGCCAGACAATGCGAAAACAATAGTACAGTATTGGTCCTTAAATATATAATCCTCGCACTTAAAAAGATTTGCACCGTTTATGCCTACACCTGCTTGCTTTTTATTTCTAAACATGAACCCTGTATGTTATTTCCTTTACTCTTCCTAAAATACAGTACATTAAGCAAGCGGTTTGACGGATATGGTTAAATGAATAGTTTCTTTTCCTAGAATGTCCAACACACGTGTATTTTAGCCCCCCCTTCAACTTTTCCGTAATACTTTCTGGTAAGAACCTTAAGTTCATGCTGAAAACCAGTAGCCTAAATTGCTTGGACATCTGCTTTGGTGAAACTGTCCCATTCGGAAAAGGTGACTTATATAGCTGCCTAAGCAGGACAAGGGCGTAGGAACGCCACGCCCATTTAAAATACGTAGTTTTACAATGCAGTGTTTGGAAGGGCGCATATTCCCGTGACTTAAGCTTAACAATAACATAGCACTCGATGGTTGCGTAAATCATTACGCCAGCCTTACCCTAAACATAAACCCTACACTTAAAACGAACACAAACCTAATCCGTAATATAACTCTGATCCTATACCAAAATCTGACATTAATTCTAACCTAATCCTAAATGTCATGTCTCTGGAAGTTGGCACAAAGCCACATAATTTGTGGGTGATTCCCTTCCATGTGTTCTGTTAAGGCGGCCGTTCAGTTCAACCTTACCTCCCATTCTAAACTTATATCTTCGCCGAGAAAAATTTATTTTCCTTAATTTGTTTTCCTTACCGACCACCGTAGGCCAAAACCCTTTTTCGGTACCCCTTGGTGCCATAAATCGAACGCAAAACCGTCCCGATAACCAAGTGCCTTGTCGTTAAGTCAATCGTTAGCCCTGAAAATCATTAGTTTTCAATAATCAGACCCATCCACACAAGAACTTTTGATGTTTGCCGACATTCTATGAAGTTTGAATGCAAGTCCCGCATGTATACATGTGATAAACCACTTTACAAGCTAACTGATTACCAACACATTTTAGGTGTTCATTTTGTACTTTGTGTGCTACACATAAAAGATTGCATGTGTTATCTTTTGACTGTAAAGAACAGAGGTGCATTAAAAGCCAAATGTATAATCAAGCCTACTAATTTAATACAGAACGCGTGCATGGGTTTACTTTACCTACCTCATTGTCTTAGCTATTCATTGGAGACTGCCCTTACCTTTGTCTTATATTTGTTCTGTTTTGGATCGGGGCTGCCAAAATCCATCCTAGGCTTATTATTATAGCTGTGGAAGACAAAGTTGAAAGCATAATTCCACGTGAATACAGATGACTAATGAATATGCTAGCACCTTTCAGCTTAAGTGTATTCATGTACGTCAAGCGCCGTAGATAAAAGCCTCCCATGACTCACAAGCTGGCGCCAATACCCCTGATAAGGCTGAAACTGATGAGCTTCTGAGTATATGGAAGCGATCTAACATACCCAAGAAAAACCTATACATTAATACCTTTGCCGCTGCTTGGACCAGTCCCACGGGCGATTATTTTAGTAGTTAAGCTCTCTTTACACATATACGTGTTCCTTTTCACATTTTTCGACCAATTTCAAACACGATTCATCTGATGAGTCCATGGTTGAGTAATAAGATTTTGAAGATCCACCCAGAATTTTGCGTTTAAGATACATAATCAATTGCCTTTCTCATGAAATCCAACCATCATTACAATTTCGAGCTTCGCATTTCACGAGTTTAGTGGTCTACCGTAATTACCTATTAAACATAATTGACGGACAAATACTTCCGTTGGCATTGATTAAATAAGGTGATTTATCCATTTGACCACGCAATTAAAGGTGGCTTATTAAAAACTTGCCTTTAAGACTCGAATAATTGTAGAATGTATGTTATGAGAATATCAATTTCTGCTATTCACAATGACAAAAAACGCTATGCTGCTCAAGGAATTTGCCATTATCTACCATTCAGTCGTCTTTTATTTTTGATTGGTTGGCTTTCTGCTTAATCTAGGAGAGTTCTGACTTCCTGTCAATAAATTTCAAATTTATTGAAGGATTTATTTGTAGAGCCTTAAACAAGCTGCTACACTGAGCGCATATTTGGTTTAATAATATCACAATCTAGCTTCTGAGGCAAAATAGTTGCTGCCCGAACATCAGTAAATAAATTCAACCGAATATCAAGTGGTTCGTGAAAGATCTTTGTTAAAAATCTACCTTTTATTCATCCATTAAGTTGTACGATCTGGCTGAGCGATTATGTTCTACAATAACACCTATGCAGCGACATTGGGAAAATGAGCAAATATCCTTCTTGTGGGGGAGAGTTGAAATAAAAATAAATCTATTGACACTCTTGGATTTAAAGGATACCCTTCAACCGCTTTATTCTGATGGTGAACGAGGGGAAAACATTGATTTGTAATCACTGAAGTCGCTGTACAGAACTAAGAACAAATTCAACAAATTTGAGCTCAACTCACCAGGCCTACGGTTCAAGAAGTGTTCATGATCGGTATGAGCACGCACCCAGGACACACTGCGCAGTTAGGAAGAGTTAATGGACGTGGAAAACGAGGAAAGCAAGGGATAAAAATAAAAAGTCATGTGAAATGAAGGGAGGAGAAGATAAAATTACAATTTTAAAGCAATACTGATATCCCGATCCGGTTTAAAGCATCTTTTCCCTGGTGTAGATATGAAGCATGCAAACATTGCAGAATTTAGAGGAACCAATAAATTTCGAGACTGCTATTAGGCTGCGACCTCTCGCTTCATAACACAAATAACCTGTTAGAAACAAAAAAACTGCGCTCGTACAGAAAAATCGATGCAAACAGAACGGTCATAGAAAATTGCCACGTACGCAAATTAATAATGTAAGAAAGTTAAAACAGCGTGGGTAGCAACGGTGGGAAAAACAATCATAAAAAAGGTGGTAAACGAAACGTGTAAAACAGGGTACTACCTTCAGGTAGCACAATGTACGAGTTGATCGTTTCCGAACAAGTTCTCAACGCCCTTAACTAACTTTAAGCACGTTAAGTCTTTCTGATTAAAGCTCTATTCATGCGCAATTTCTACTTTTTCTTCGGAGCTATCTGCAATTCATTTCACTTTAACAAATTTGTTAAACACTCCGGGAATGAAGGTTTATCTGAACTCGAGTCCGAAGGCGAAAATTTTAGCATAAACTTACAAAGGTATAAAGCCAGATGAAGAGGGGATTTTTTGACATTAAGATATATGAAAAGTCGAGTTGGCAAACATATGTTTTCAGCAACTCTTCCTCAGTTCCGTGCATTTGCAGGGATAATGAAAATTGTACAGTTGGACAGGATTATTAAGTGTACTTCAAATACAACTCATCAATTTCACGTCGCCCGCATGGCGAAATCGGCGTGAGCAGGTTCTTGTGCTGGAATATTGGAGAGAGAAGGAAATTGGGTTGGGTTGTGGGCATTGGTCAGGGTCAGATGCATGGAGTGATAATTACCCTCAATTGCACGGAGCGAACGACAGTCACTAGGGGGTGGAGGTGATGTGCGATCGCCACCTAACCTCGGTGTCGGCCTCGGAAATGAAAGTGATTGTTTTAACGTCTTCAGTGACTCCGTATAGCCACTATTTTGGCTGTTGCAAGCACCCGCTAGCGTAGGCCCTCGGAAAACGTAGCTGATGTCCGGTAGGCAGCCTAGAAGGCCTCATTAGTGTCGACTTGCTGATTCCTATCGACAAGGTGTGCAAGAATAGAACTGGAGATCGATCTAATTTTAGCTTTACCTAACCAGGCCAGCATGTGCTCAGGTACCCTCTTTTCCAGGTGCCTCGTTGTTCTGCCGATGAACTCTGCTTCACAGGTAGTGAAAGAGTAAATACACGGGAGTCATCATTTTCCTCTCAATCGTCGGAGGGGAGAGTTCGCGAAGAATACGCGTAAGTTCACTGCGAGTAAAGCGCTTTTGATCGCAGTCTTAAGGCACCGTTATACCCACTCGTTTGTTGCATCTTCTAAGAAAGGTAGGCTTATGAACACGTCTTGCTTTTCTGCGGTTAAAGTTGCAAGCTTTCTGGCGTGTTCCTCAATATTCCTAAGGATGAACGTTTCTGAGTATCCATTTTCAAAAATGTATGTTCTGCAACTTTTGGATTTCTGCTTCAAAAGTGTCAGGCCAGCAGATCCGTCGTACTGTAGTTGCTTATTTGTGGACGCAATTTTGTTTTATATTTAGGGTAACAAAACTGTGAAAGTTGATTCAATGTCTCATCCAGGTTTTCTTTCAGAACACCCTACACAGGATTAATCCATAATTTTACTTTCGCAGAAAGACAGCAAAGAACGCAATTTCAGTGTCTGCTTCAGTCTCCGCAGAAAACTTGAGAGGTGGATGCACGCTGTTATTGTCAGTGTTGTTGTCTGTCAGACAGACAGAAGGATATCATCCACATGATGACTGTAAAATGCAAGGTCATTGATGGTGTCTCTTAGACTCGTTTTCTCGATCTTTCCCATAAAGACATTTGCGAGAAACAGGCCAAGTGGTGAGCCCATCGCCGCACCATTTATCTGTCTATCAAACCCGCCATTGCAGGGCAATTGCACATTTTGTGTCATCGCGAAAGTAGTTCTTTGAGGGCTTTCTCAAGCATACGTATCTGGTACTTCGTTTACCCAATAAAGTCACAGGGGTAGTTTATGGTTTCTTCTACGGGTACCTAGGTAAAATTGAAAACATTTTGGTGATCAGACCATGCCTAGGGTCCGAAACACTACTGATGGTTAAGAATTATAATGTCGAGAAACTAACTGCTATCTTAGCAGATCATACATAGTTTCGAAAATCAGAGAATGACAAAGATCGGACAAAGACCGTCGAGGATCAGCTGACTACAATTCTCAAAGACCACCACAACAAAGGCCCTTTGTCTACTAAACGGCTTGAAAGACTGGGACCTGTAGGCTGAAGCCGCTTAGAAGTTACCTTTATCTTGAAGCTCGAAAGGCACTTTTGCGTTTGTCGAACCTATAAAGAAGATGACGGTCGGTGGATATGAGATGCTCTTAGTGGATGTATCATCACTTTTTACCAAGTTAGGCTGCCTACCGGACACCAGCTACGTTTTTCGAGGGCATACGCTAGCGGGTGCTTGCAACAGCCAAAATAGTGGCTATACGGAGTCACTGAAGACGTTAAAACAATCACTTTCATTTCCGAGGCCGACACCGAGGTCAGGTGGCGATCGCACATCACCTCCACCCCCTAGTGACTGTCGTTCGCTCCGTGCAATTGAGGGTAATTATCACTCCATGCATCTGACCCTGACCAATGCCCACAACCCAACCCAATTTCCTTCTCTCTCCAATATTCCAGCACAAGAACCTGCTCACGCCGATTTCGCCATGCGGGCGACGTGAAATTGATGAGTTGTATTTGAAGTACACTTAATAATCCTGTCCAACTGTACAATTTTCATTATCCCTGCAAATGCACGGAACTGAGGAAGAGTTGCTGAAAACATATGTTTGCCAACTCGACTTTTCATATATCTTAATGTCAAAAAATCCCCTCTTCATCTGGCTTTATACCTTTGTAAGTTTATGCTAAAATTTTCGCCTTCGGACTCGAGTTCAGATAAACCTTCATTCCCGGAGTGTTTAACAAATTTTTTAAAGTGAAATGAATTGCAGATAGCTCTGAAAAAAAAGTAGAAAATGCAGACGGCTCAACGTTGCGCTCATGCTCGACTTCCCAAGTGGGTTTTTGCTCACCTGTTTTCATTGAGGTCGTCCTACCCCCTAATAAAGGAATGAAAGCAAGCTAATTTTCTGCAATATTTTTGTCTGAATTTGTGTACATGAAAATATTCCTATATGTGCGCAAATTTATTGAAATAAAAACACATTTTCTCTACTTCTCGTGAGCAAGAAATGTTTGATAGATACCGATATGTTGCAGGCGATCCGACAACGCGTTGATCACAGTGACTGAACTAGCTTTTAATTAAGTTAGACCGCATATATTTATTTTCTGTCAGTTTTAGTTGCTTTAGATGAAGAGTCACCTAAAATTCTTTGCTAAAATTCAGCAAATTTGAGGTAAGTTTTCTTAACATTTAACACCTGGAAAAGGTTGACATATTGGATTTAACTATCTAGCTATCTGGATTTTTCGCTGACGTTTTTTTAATAAAAATATATTATATTGCTTGTTGTCTTAACATATTTTCCCAATCTTTTCTTTTTTTATTGGGCCTTTTTAAATCGGCCATTAAACCTATAAGAAAGGAAAAACGTGATTTCGTTGGTGTTGGTAACGGAATAAAAACTTATTACATGTCAGATTTAGGGTCCAGTTCTGTAGTTTATTTTGTAAAACCTTTTTCGCAAAAACAATTAGGATGGGGGGGCGTGTTTTCCCTGCGTCAATACTAATCCAGAGTTCTTTATAGTCTCGGATATGAGTTGTCTGTAGACTTTGCAATTGCTTAGTGTCAAATCCGTGCCGTGAAAATTCTTTTATATATTGGCCAGTTTAAAAGACTGTAATTTGTGAAAACTTAAGTATTTATAACAGAAATCAAGTTATGGCTGATTTTTTTTCTAATACTTTGAGTGGGTATGGTTATCCGCTTAAAATGCATGATAAGCAAATTGAAGCTGTTTCTTGTATGTCATCAATCAAGATGCTTGCGACCGATTTTGATCTAGGATCATCGTGTCGCGATTGAAAATAAGTTTAACTGTGTTTTCAATGATCTCTGTATTGTATTTAATCCTAAATAATTCCTTCTATTGGAAAAGCGGAAGTTCGGACGAATGCTACATGCTGTACACGTGCATGAACGACTGATGCCTTCACAGACAGATGCAGTGTGAACTCTCAGCTTTACCATTTTTGCATACACCAGAGTATATGTATGATTGAGCAGGAAGGCTTAAATGCACTGCCACTAATTGCGTACTGCGTACACTAGGGTTCGTTTCGACGGATTAAAATTGAATATCGGGCTAAGAATGGAACATAAACGATAGGCGACAAGGTCCAAACGCTGAACACCCACTTTTTGCGACGACTTCTCCTGACGTCAATGCATTTGTGGCTGGTATCATGGCCAGGGGTTATCCCGTTAGTAGTTTTCATCCAACGGAAACCACTTATGCAGAAACACAAGTAAATTTCGGATGTAAACGATTACTGTGGAATAGTATATTTGGCAATATATGCCAGACATTTATTGTTTTTATAAACAGGTAAATATGAAAGCCTGATCGTAAAGAGAGTGGGCATGGGTACATAATCTCTTTTTCTTGAATGGTTAGTGAAAGCTGCGCGAGGAACTACATTGGACCCTTAGCGCTGATGAAGATTTTCTAGCGTCTATTTCGGATAATAAAATTGTCCAATACGAATGCAGCTCAATAAAGGGCTCAAACGAAACTTAGACACTTTTAAACACTCAGTAAGCACACATTATGCCGATGCATGCAGAAGCAAATTGAGTGATATTTATGTATTTAATTCAGCATACACATGGAAATAATATGCGGTTACATTAAGACTATGAAGGTTATTTATAAATATTACCCTCACTGTAGGCTTTAATTACAACGCACTACTCATTCCTCTCATACGTTTTTAGGTCTAACGAATTAAATTTACCTATCTGGGCCCCTTAACAGGCATGAGAACAAAAAGCAGATTGAGAAGAGGGGAAGGTGGGGGACTCCCTGATGAGCCAAACCCCTCGCAGTTATGTCAAGCAGCGGCACAATATCGAAGAAACACGTGTCTTCGCCGCACTCCTCACGTAAGAATGGCAGAAGTTTTGGGACCGGTTGATCTTCGATGTATTGGCATTAACGCTTCATCTCCTAGTGGGACTCTGGGGGAGGGGGTTGATCGTCACTGTAAAAGTAATAAATAAACACAAAACCTCTTTACAGTTTATTCGATGTTGTCAGAATGGTTTTGAAGCACGTATTTAGTTGCGTTCGTAAGCACTAACTTAGGCGTAGATTTTAGACATGGAATTTCCATGAATCTTAAGTTCGACTGAAACTTTTAGCCAAACTGAGGTGCGAAGAGCATTTCCGGTACAACAGAATAGCTGGTCATCGCTAGGACTAAAATTAAATCATTATCAATCGATGTGCGACAAACAACTCCCTTAATATTTAATTTAATTCCTGTTCACGCGAATCGATTACGAAAATTAGAACTGTGGATCGTGAGTGCCTTACATTAGAGACTCTCCTCTATTTGAAGAAGTACTTTACTTGTAGGAACGAAATCTTTATCAGTACTACTATATGTCTATCCTGACCACTGGAACTAAAAAACGTTTTGAAAGAAAATTATTGAATAAAGTTTTATAGATTTCTTTTACTGTCTTTCACTCATTCCCTAACCGACTTTGCTTACCCAAGCAGAATTATTCAAAATTAATATACTGATGCCTGCCAATTCCTCTGCAAGGACTATTATATTCCCTCAAAAAATATCCTACATATTTACGCCTGGTTTGACTATATCCAAGTCTCCTTGTAGGGCGTCGACATTTTGCCCTAATCGACGTATAGTAATGATCTTTTCCACTTTCCTTCAAACTTATCGTATCTTCTTCCTGACGAAAACATTCTCAGAGTTTTCAAATTTTTGCAATGGTTAAGCTATTTGTCTTTGGGTTTGGGTCAATTATTTGAGGAGAATTGTAAATGGTTATCTTTTTGTCTACTTAGTTATTTCCTAGTCTTCGAAGTTAATTTTATGGTCTTTGTTCTGGGGTACGATAAGTGCCTGCTCTCGTAAAAGACTGAACAAACCTCCAAGATATGCATGTCATAGTCAGTAGAGAACCTTTAAAATAACTTCGTTGATGGTGGAGTTTATAATATGACTTGAAACCTTATCGTTCCCAGATACATTTTGAGACCATTTGGTTATCTCAATGACCTTGGTTGAGAGTATATATCCAATTAAGTAATTTAAGTCTCCATTACTGTGTCTAGACCAGGCGTTTACGGCCATTTAATTTTGTCAGTCACTGCGACTGATCCTGCTTCTGGTTTTCTTGACTCTGTCTTGTTACCAATCTTCAGAGAATAAAGGAGGGGATAGTATGATAGAGGCTGCGCAAGTTTATTATCACTATCAACTAATTCGCGTGCAAGTCAGCGGCTTTTTGCCTAGGTTGTTGTGTGGCATTCGATGCACGAAGTCAGTCGTAACTTTCATACCGTCAATCCATTTAAATCAAACAAGACTTAGGACTGCATAATCTTCATCTTAATGAAGACTTTCGTTAAACGAACGAGATTCGATTACGGTATATCTGTAAAGATGGCTGAGGTTGCATATCATTTGCCTAGCACAAGGTAGTTGCAGTTATGCTCAC
This sequence comes from Ligula intestinalis, assembly GCA_036362985.1. Taxonomy (NCBI): domain Eukaryota; kingdom Metazoa; phylum Platyhelminthes; class Cestoda; order Diphyllobothriidea; family Diphyllobothriidae; genus Ligula; species Ligula intestinalis. Next base: position 58,603,434 of record JAYGXS010000002.1, read on the forward strand.
AATTAAGGGATCGTTTGTGGTTAAAGGCTCATATACGAAGAATTATTAGCGAGTTAGAATACAAACTTTAAAGAAGCATTCATAGCCTGACCGTTTTGTGTTGAATACCTTGGGTCTGACAACTTAGTTGTTATCTTCAAGGTTATTTGAAGGACAAAAAGTCATCATTCATCTTTCAAACTTTTATCTTTAGTTCCCAAAACAAATTGGCAATCTTGCTGACCGAGTGCTTACGAAAAGGCTGTGGGACTGGATGTGATATGACACAGCGTATTTAAGTACCTTATTTTTAAATAATTTGAAAACACTTGCTTTTTTATCTTCCACGATAAAGGATTCGATGCATCAGTTTTATTACTTTCAGGATATTTTTTCCAGTCAGCTACCCATAAATAGATCCTAGTTTGTGAATAATTTACTTAAATCGATAGGTGTGGGCCTGTAATGAGGCATGCACTTCACTGTTATTTATGTGTTTGCATCTTCAGTCCTAATGTCGTGATTTGATTGACCCTTAGCCCCTTCTATTAATGCGCGTGAGCAATGTCGATAAGTGATGGGATGGCAAGGTCGCACTGGGAGTAAAAGAAATGACTGTCGGAATTTTTAGACAAGTTATTAACTGTTGCCTGGCGGCTATCCATTTCAAATGCCACCCGAGGGTATCTTTTTGGTTGGAGAACCTAACTTTTGTTACAGCTGCTCTCGCCTCTGACTCTAAAATTAAAGGCGGGTTACTGAGACGACTTTCAGTGGCAAAGCAATTTTCGGCGAAAAGAAGAACGCAGAAGAAGTTCATTTACTGCTATCTTCGGAGGATCTTTTCTATGAACTCACACAAAAATAAGTCAGCACTACAAAGGAGGAAGGAAATCGTGCTTACTTCTTTGTGGGTTAACCGAGTTATTAAAGTTAATTCTTACACTATGAGTTCGTAATAATTAAAAATACGTAAAACCTTAAAACGTTTCATACAGTATTTAAATATAGGATTCATCTAGAACAGCCATAGTCAGGTAACCCCCAGCACGGTTATCCGGCTGTAATTCAGAATATTAACTGGATAAAATTGTCGAAAACCGGGCTGAACAGTCACATGCAAATCCGCTTCATCTATAGTTTTTTCGTCTTTACAAGACCATAGAGTCCTTAAGCTGTTATCAAATCGTTGTCGGTAAAATGATTGTTTAGCTTGATAATGGCATGACTTCATGGGACACTGATATCCAAATATAACACTCTAGAAGCATTGATATCTTGAAGTGATCATGCCGAAAAATAATTATTCGTTTTAGCCACAACATTAACATTTTTGAGGGCAAATCTTTCGCCCTCAGTATTTCCTGACGTTGCTACTGTGTACCGTTTTTTGCGTGAAACAGCGACTTTCAATAGCTATTCTAGATCTACTGCACAACTAATGTGATTTCAAGAACCAAAAGAAACATTAACAGAAGCCAATTTCCTATTAACACTACTTTTTGGAAGAAACCATGCAAGCCCAATCACGTAAGAAATGCCGAACTTTCCAAAACATTGCTAGTCACCCACAAACCGGCACAAACAAAGGTGCAGACGCTTGAAAATAATAACGGAAAACATTAAACGAATTCAAAAAAACATATAAGTATTAAAAGTATTATTTTCTTGCCTACTTTTTTGGAAAAAACGACAAGTTCCGAAAACGGGAAAAAATCCTTGTCAATGAAGAAACTGCACTATTAAGTGTAACTGAAAGCTGCATGTACAAAAAACGATTGAGTAAGTCAGCATGTTTGAAAATAGTCCTTTAGCACAGTTTGCGCGTAAATATCCTTCAACTATAAGTCTTACAAGCAGTCTACAGTTCAGGTATAGTTTTTAGTACGGTTTCTCGAGAATGGATGCCTTTTTTGTAGACTGCGTGGAATAGATTTGACTAAAACCAATATGTTTTGTTATTTTTTGCCGATAGAGACCTCACATGGGCAATCATTTTTCATATTCACATACTGACAGACTGGTCAGTGATCAAGACACGCAAAAGCAACTGCCAGTTGAAATCGTAAAAATACCATTTTGAGTATATTAAGGGAAGTTAACTTTCGTAAAATTTATTTTAAAGTACTTCTAGGATTGGATTGCACTTAGTTTTACATCCCTGCTTTTAGTAGCTTGTCCATACCTTTGCATACTGTTTATTGTTTATAGCAAAACACTCAAAAATAAACCATTTCCTTAAAGAAATTTACCACATTTGTTAGTTCTTCGGACACACTCTCTCAGTCGGCTGACCGCTTGGGTCCACAATGAATATGCCTACTTGATATACATTGTGGAAGAATGACGTCCATTTATAGGGTAAGCTTTATGTGTTCGTACCTTATGTTTTACACCTCAATCTGAAGAGCTTGCAGGCACGCTGATGACGCCTGGTAATACAAAGAGAAAATAAATACTGGAAAATTCAAAGGCGGCGGGAATGGTCATTTCTGGATTATTACCGTTTTTCACCTCGTCATATCCAAGATCAGGTCTGAAGGATCCAGGATTCATACCCAGGTTCTCTGGTCATCGAGCGTTATATACTCCGGCGCTTTAAAATCGAACCACAGGTCAATTGTCCTGTCGGTTTTAATGGAGAATATCAACTGTTGTGGAGGGGCATTCTTCGATCGGGTTACAGGACATGATTTTCCCGTTGCGTCCTCAGCTCAGTCCAGAGCCCCTGAAATCAATCTCAGAACGACTAGCAATATAGATAGAAAGGTGTGCTAAAAAGTCAGGTGGACAAATGCGGTTATTTCTGGCTTATAAGGCATCGTCAGCCAGTCAGTAGCAACAACAGTTTAGTCAACGAACCGAAAGTTCAAGGAGTACCTCCACATTTGTGAGCAGAAACCTTAACTTAACTGTAAATACTAACCCCACTTATCCGACGTTAACATGCTTAACCTTCAAAAACTATTTTTCATTATCGTTTTTATTATACTCGGCCTTAACTCGCGGCCGTACCCCTTCTTAAATAGCTAGGCAAAGCAAATGACTTCAATAAATTCGCCTTATGCCTCACAGTGTATAATATGTTCGGATTTAAGAGGGAAATACAAAGAAATCTTCAGGTATTTTCAGAGGACTATGTAAACGATCCCAAATTCACTGACAAATTCCATTTAAAGACTGGTCAGTTTTGGCAGTGAACTGAGGGGTTTTCAGTATTTTTGACTGGCTGCCCACACGGAGCCATTTTACTGATCAAAAGGGTGATTGTGCTAAAGGAAAATGCAACCAGCTTGGTGCCAACTTTGCAGTGCCCTAACAGTGTTTGTTTTATCCCGAGGCAGGCCAACCTTAATCTCGTGAATTTAAAGTTAAATGGTTTCGGACATCACCGCCAAATACCATGACCAATCCTAAATCTTGTCCAACTGGATCGCCTCAATAATCTCCACATCTGACTTCAGTCGAGGCTGGATTGAATGTCGTTTTTACTTTTTAAGATAGCAGCATATCTTAGTTGATAACGACGGCTTCAATATACATTTATCCCTACCGCTCAAATATTTCTTATAAACAGTTAATCACTGCTCTTATTTCTTGATCCTAAGCCACGCTCTATTCCACGGCTTACATAGGTACACAATCAGCATCAATGATCACATTAAAGTCACCTTTCCATCCGCTCTTTCGTATTTTTGACAGTGTATGCACCACTACGCAAACTTTAAACTAATTCTCTGTTCCTGACTTTCGTGTTATAGTCAAAATCATAAAAGCGCAAACAAGTGGAGTTTTAACTAATTTTTTAAAAAAAACTTCACTTGAGTTTACGATTTTTACCTTGCAACGTAATTCGCAGGTATTTCAGTTAGGCCAAAAATGCTGGATGAGAATCTTTTCAGCCGCCTGTAGAAACCATACTTACTTAAACACGTCTTAATATAAAGGAAGAATCTTTATAATCAATTTTTGATACGCTTACAAGTTTAAAACACAGGAGTAAAACTATTTTTTTCTTTCACAAATATGTTGGAAAATTACATCTTATTTACATTTTCAAAAATTTTTCTGATTAAGATTTTTTGAGGCTGATAAATATCCATTCATAAATTGTCTAACCTGTATATACAGAAGCACTGCTTGTAAGGTAGGCAACAGGGGTTCACATCTACTACAAAATTTCGCTTACACATTATGACTTCATTTAAGCCACATATAGAAATTCACGATTTTCCGTCCATGAAAGTTAAACTGTTTGTGGTGTGGAAAACATTAAAGTAGGCATAACAATGAGTCGAGTTCAAAATTATACAAAAATTAAAGACGAATTAAAATTGAAAATACTATTGCTTCAAATATAGATCTTAAAAAATCCATTTATTTATTTAGTACAAAGAAGAATACACTTGTGCATATTTTATATCAACTAAATTTAAATTCATAAAGATATCCAGCAAGAATGGGAAAATTTCATACAAACTACGCAGCCAATTTTTACAGAGTATAGATTTTGCAGGCAGCTGAAAAAGCAGTCATCCTCCTGATGCGGTGGAGCTGTTGGGAGACTAGGCTGCACACTATCCAATATAATGACCTTACATTAAATTTTTTTGCAATTGGATGCACATTTTAATGCAAAGGTTAACATTTCATGAAAAAATGCATCTACTATGTGTTCTTGGCTTAAGGTTGCAACATTATCAACCTTGGATAAGTGAAGTAACTTGCATTCCGAGATGATATGATGAAAAGAAAAAATATCTTTGCAAAATCGAATCGTTCTCGTGAATTTTCGAACAAGTATCACGTGTTCGTCGTCAGGCTAAATTAAAATTTAATTTAGTCTGACGACGAACACGTGATATTTGTTCGAAAATTCACGAGTACAACTCGATTTTCTGAAGATCTTTCTTTTCATCATTATCAACCTTAGTAAATTATTGCACAGTAACCTTTGAAAGTCTTCTCTGGCTGCGTGAAAAAAATTTGGTCTGGCCGCTGCGAATATACAGCATGGCAAGTGCTACATACAACATGCCTAAGTTTGTATAAGTTTGATCATTACTCGCATACCGGCGTGAACGCATTAAAGAAAACTCAGGAATGAAAATGAGCAGCATTAGGCACATTAAGTACTTTAAAGAAGAATAAAAACTACAAGGTGTTTCTTAAGAAAAATAAAGTTTTCCCGATAATCCTTAAGTTCCCTAGACGTTAAAAGTAGCCATAGATTTGAACAATAAATTTAAATATTTTCGAAAGTTAAAGCGGAATGTAAGCAATTTCCTTTTATAAAAAAACTTTTCTTGAGTCACTATTTTGTGCATATCCATATTAGTGAATAACCATTTATTTAATATTGTCAAATAAAGTTTGGCATCCTTGCGATCGTTTTCAGTGTCTTGGCTGATAAATTAATAATTTGATTTTCTGCTCGAAGTTTACATCAAACCCTTTAAAATAAGGTAAAACTAAGGAGCATTTGAGTTTATCAAAGTATGAAAAACTCAACGCGTTTGGCGGGATTTGAACCAGCGCATCAGAGAAAGCCTTTGCCGGAGGCTAATGCTCTACCGCTAAGCTACAAACGCCCGCTTCACGCCATGAGTTTAATTACACCTGGATCGATAGTACCCGCTCAACTTTTCGCTCATATGGAATCCACCAATACGGGAGAAAGTTGGCTGCCTAAGCAGGATTTCCTAAGCAATCATCTAGAATCCACCAGAATGACTACAAGACTGACTTAATTATTAAGTTGGTTTGGCAGATTTGCTTAATTTGAGCTGACCCAAGTATGAAAAAATCTAGGTGCTTGGCGGGATTCTAGATGATTGCTTGGGAAATCCTGCTTGGGCATTTAATTTGCTCCCGTATTGGTGGATTCCATATGAGCGAAAAGTTGAGCGGGAAATATCGATCCACGTGTGATTAAACTCATGGCGTGAAGCGGGCCTTTGTAGCTTAGCGGTCGAGCATTAGCCTCGGGCAAAGGCTTTCTCTGATGCGCGGGTTTAAATCCCGACAAACGCCTAAAGTTTTTCACACTTGGGTCAACTCAAATTAAGCTGTGTTTCAAAATAACGCATAAACGGAACGTAAAACTTACAAAAAATATATTTCTACATGACCTCTATTCAATAAGGCCTTCTTTACATTACATTTGCGGTAGCATATGCGGACACTTTGCTTATTCGCCAAGATAAGCCTCGCCGTAATACAAAATGCGAATAAAAACGTTTTGCTACTGCATTTTTCACAAAAATATTTGCCGTTTATGTAAACATAATTTTTAAAACTTTAATGTTTGCTTGTTTCTGAAAATTAAAGCGATTCCTTAAAGTTAGCTTCACTTCCATTTTAGCAACTTCGGACAAAATTTTCAGCACTGGAAGGGATATTTTTTCCTCTTTTTTATTTATTCTGGAATTCTTCCATAACACAAGGCGTATTAATAAAAAAAATTCTTTCTGTCGTTCTTTATAACACCGGAAATTTCTTCGATATATACTAGCTCACGATTTAGGCTAAATTAGTGCCTATCTCGCTCATTAACTTTAACTTAGATGGCAGTTTTCCAAACTCAAGGCTTTCTAATTATTATTTCCACTCAGTTGATCAAAATAACCTGTTCAAATATATGCTTTACTACCCAGTTAAATTTCATCATGAAAGTTGCATGCAGAACTTTCCATACTGTATGTCGCCTAGGGCTAATCAGCGTTTTCTTATAGGCCCCCCATCATAAAATCTTACCGGGTGATCGGGCCTAAGAACCACGAAAGGTTTCCAAGTAAACTATTCGGGACACGGAATTTGGACTGTGGACCCTCGTTACGAGTTGACCTTTTATGAAAACTATCAAACCCGCTGAAAAATCGTTGCAGTTGTCAAACTTGTGAAATCCGGCGCTAATGGGTACAGGCTTACTAATAAAATACCCTTCCTATTTCCTCCATAGACAACACCTATACTTTATATGCCTCACTTCCAAAGTGCAAGGCAGACCGGTGGCGCACTGACGCTAGCAAGTGACAGTGAAGCAGCTGTCTGCGTAAGAAATGTTAGTGGTTTAACAAGTTATCAAAGAGGTTTTTCGGTTTCCGGATATTTTCCGTGACAAGGTAAAGCAATTGTGAAACAACCGGCGTAAAGGGCATTCGTTTTATAATTTTTACCTATGGAGTGGTGCTATGGACTGTCCTTTTAAGTGGTTTGGAACATAACGCTGTTATTCGCCTAAAGATGTTGGTACTCAAGTGCAACATTATCGCTAGAACTAAGGATGAGTGGGTTAAGTTGGTCCTTGAATTTACGCTAACACCCATCAAAAATGCCTAATGGACCTACTAGGTTACACTATTCATGTCACTCGGACTTACACTCCTCATAGTTTCACCATGATCTTTCATTCTGATGCAATTTTTCCAAAGATCTCCAAAACATTTTTACATTTCATTGATGACCTGCCTCACTTGTGACTGCGTTCAGCTGTTCAAATCAGTTTGCACGTAAGCAAGCTCAGACAGTTGACAAGCTAGATGCTGCTGTCTGTGCTTGTCAAGTGAAGTAAGCTCCCGAATGAATGCGAAGGTTCGCGATCCAGGTACTTGCATGGATAAGGAAGAAGGCAGGTCGAGCACCAGATCATCTGGTGCTCGACCTGCCTTCTTCCTTATCCATGAAGTAAGCTCGTCGCTAAAGCTGTAGGTTGATACTTTGATCACGAGCTGGCATACATGTATGGAGTTTTTGAGTTGTACTGTTGGAGACAAATTTAATCCTGCTACCACCATCGGTAAACCTCTGCAGTTGCCATTTTATTTAGTTAATTCAGTAGGTTTTATTTTACTCCATGCCTTCCCTAGGTAGACAATTGGTATTTTGTCCGATTCAATTTCCACAAGAGGTTTAGGTATCGAAACAGCAGAGAAAGAGAGAAGAATACCTGAGTGCTATGCCCCATTTTCAGCAGCATATTCACCCCTTTAACGTGAAAGCTCACTCAATGGAAATTAAGATGTAAAAAACTATCTTAGAATTCTACGAGACAGACAAGCTGGGAAAACACGGGAAAAATAATGTTAGTCAGTTGCTTCACTTAGAGATGGACCGCTCCTGTTTTTCTAGCAGTATGTGCGCACTTTTTTCGCATCATCACCAAGAATGAGTTAAATTATCAGAAATTGGCTTGATTAGAAGAAAGTTTTGGCAAATTTCAATAACTCAATTGCCCCACCTCTGAAAATGCCCTTGCGCCGGTAGGATTCGAACCCGCGACAGCAAGTGAAAGTAGCCAACTGAGCTGTGAGGCCCCAAAGGCAGCGGTGGGTTGAATCATACTCGTAGCTAAGTTAGTTAAAGCCTTGGCTACTCTAGGGCCTTTCCGTTGTTAGCGTTAGTTTAAATCCCGCCGAGGCCTCCAAGTTTTTCACAATTTGGTTCAATAAATTATTAAAATCTGACGAACTCCCTCCTATTTATGTGTGGCTGGTAGTCATCTGACGAATTTTAAATTTGTTGCTTAGTAAATCGTGTTCATTCAGTCTTCTTACTGTATCAGAATTCTTGGATTTTATACTTTGCAGCAGGCTGAGTGAGTAACTTGACCCAAGGTGATAAACTCACGAGTCCCAGTGAGCGTCTCGGAGCTCAGTCAGCTAGAGCTTTGGCCGTACTGCGTTGTTTTCCTTGTTAGCTTGAGTTAGAAGGCCGCCAAGTTTTAAACGAGTGGGTCAACTGAACATTCACTTGACTCAATCCATTAGGACAGCAATATGCATAGCCATTTGACAAGGAAACATTTCGACTAATCATGACTGATAGGCAAATCGCCTTGCTATAGTCACATTCATGCGTCTTCTTGGGAGTCCAATGAGCTAAGTCCGAAAACTTTGGGAATAAAGTGTACTTTGAATAAGTCCCACCATTTACAAAGCCAGCTGTATAATATTTTGAGAAAAGTAGTGGCATTCAATGATCAAACTTATCGTGTGCATCAAAGTGGTCCAAAATCAGAAGGCTATATATAACAGCATGCGACCCAACTCATGAAATATGACGATGGAACTTCAACCTATCAGTTGAACAACATTGCGTGTTTTGTTTATTTGCCCAGTGTCTTCCAACAAATTTCGTCTTTGCGCGCAGGAGATAGATAGATTAGATAGATAGATAGATAGATAGATAGAGAACTATATTTTGATGATAATATCAAAATTTTCAGCAAAAAAGTGGCTCCATTCACGGAGAGTAAAAATAAGATCAATTATGGGGTTCAAAAAGCTCAAGAGTAAGCGGTCAAAGATAACAAAATGCTCAAAGTAAGAAGTCGATCGGTTTTAATGAATTTTATTGGTTAAAATATGCATTACTTTAAGCAGAAATCTACAAGCACTGGTGTCTGCAGGCATGAAAACTAAATTAATTCAACTGGTCGAAACGAGGGCAACAATATCAAAAGCAAAATCGAAAAGCGTGGATTTTTGACAGAAGAATATAAAAATACACAATAATTCGATATGCAGTGGAGGTAATGTGAATGCTACGGTGACTACCACACAATCTTCTTTCCCTAGATTAAGTATCATTCAGTGAACTTTTTGAAGCATTAACCTTCTAAAGGTTGGATATTGCTAATGGCTATTCCAAGTGAAAATCGCTAGACAAACGTACTATGAAATACTGCCTTCATTGCTTGCAAATTATTTGCTAATTCTCTGCATCAACTTTTTTTTCCAGCGTGCATAAGGAAAACAAATTATGTTTGATGCCAAGAAGATCAATTAAATAAAGATGGCTGTAAAAGAATCAATAAGTTTCGTTTTGATTGGCGTCAGAATAACACTTGTCAAGGTGCTCTCGTAGCAGAGGCTTTCAATACTCAGGCACCCATCAAGTAGCAAACAGATTAAACAGGATGGCATTGGATAAAGTGATACAACTATTTTTTGGGGTTATACGCACCATCTTGGGTAGCCCTGTCACAGAAAAGTAAGAAGTGAACAAAAGCCAATGGCAGTAGACTGGTATGGCCCAGGCCAACAAGGGACATTCAAAAAGATTCAAATGGCTGCTTTTTGTCTGCTTTTTGTCTGTATTTCTTCCTTTATTGCGGCTAAACAGTTTTACAGGGTCCGGTCTTACGAGACCGATCTAATCAAAGGTTAACAAAATTTCGAAAATGAGTTTTCAAGTAGGAAGGAGTACATTAGTTGGGTTGTAACATTAATTATGTTGCAGCATAATCCCAAGATAATTCCGTCACGTCTGGCTGTGGGCTTCTGAAAATGCTCTTTTCGGGTGCCTGCAAAACGTGTGCTGGGTAAAGTGGACTATTTTGTGAGTGCACACATTTTTCCATTGATCTTCCACGCCCCTATAACTTCAAATATATTTGATTTTGGCAGTCCAAAACTATATTTTTTGTACTCGTGTGATAAAAAATCACATCTTCATTTAAAAAAGACACTTTTTATTTTTGAAAAGTTTTTTTTTTAATTTTTGAATTAATTGGAACCCGAGCTGCAGTTGCGATCTCGCTTCGTTTTTTCAAACTACATATTGTATAGTTACCGTATAAAGAGAAGCATACAATTTCTTTGCCATTTAGAAATGTGCTGCGGTTGTGGTCCATGTTTAAGACTCTTCATAGTATAAAAAAACGTACAAAAAATTATATTTTCCTAATTACAAATTTTCTAAAAGTAAAAGATGTCATTACGTTGAGTAAGAACTTTGAAGACAACTTAGTATACTCTCCGAAAAATAAAACTATACGTATGATTTTAGAAATATATATTGCAAATTATAAGGGCATCAAAAAAGAATAAGAGAAAATAAATACTAATTAAATTGTCACGTTGTCAAATGGCATTTTGGTAAGCGGTCAAAAATTGGCATCCAGTCGTAGCGAAACAATTTTGGGGTTATGTTGCAAGAAAATCACTTGGTCACGCCGCACTTGAGTAATGCTTCCTAATCGTGAAAAGAATCCGGATTTCCGGATTATATTTAAAAAGTTCCATGCATGTTTGTAAGCACCAAGAATTTCAGAAGAGCAGTTTGTGCAGAAAGGTAGGGATGCTCTTTTTTCTGACGGTTAACAGTGTGTGCAGTCAATAATTGTGGGAAAAGACTTTGATGTCTTCTCTTGAGATTTCAACTGATCGGCTTAACGGTTCTTTCCTCCCTAATTGGATTCCTCCTCAGACTTGCATTTTTCTAGAACATAGCCAGCTACGAACACATTCTGAATGTGTCCTTAACCTAAGTTCTCCGGAATTTGGCGCAAAGCCACATGTACTCTGGACGGCTCCTGCTCCCATGTCCTGTTTAGGCGACCATACAAGTCAAATTTACCTTTTATTTTTATATATCGCCTGTGTATTCATATATTAGCCTCACTCGCCAGACTGAATGCGCAAACATCCGCCTGAAGTCTTGCTAGAAACCAGAAGGTCAAACTGTGGATTGCAGATGGTGCTTATGAGGAGCTCTGTGTGTAGGCTTGTAGACCGAAATCCAGGCCACACGGTTATTCACTGTTCCACTTTTCCGTTTTTATTGCACAAACAGATTGGCAGGGGTAGTAGTTTGGGTGACGGGGTGAGATGGTTCCAAGTTTCAGGCTGAACCTTTAAAGGCACGCGTTATTCTGGACAGCATGGAGTTGATGGACGAATAAGCAGGTCCTGGTTAACTAACCGACAGCAGGATGGACGAAAAGTCCAGGTGAGCATCTCCACGGCTGGGATTTAACTGGGGGAGCGGTGGACAGTTTACCTCAACACCGACGCACTGAACCTTGGATATGCAGAGGGACCTGACTGGCTGGCCCTTCAAGGTCGCGCCGGCTCCAGTTTCGAGTCATAAAGCCTACTCTCACCTGCCTCCCGCTCTCGCTATCCCCCGCTCCCACCACCCCTCGCGGGGGACAGTGCACGCCCATTAACTCTGAAAATCACACACGAATACAGGCGATTTCTGCCCGGGTGTCAGATGTGAAAGAGAAGCATGCGAGGTGCGAATAACGGAGATTCACTCACCCACCCACTCAGGCACCCACGAAATAGGGGAGGAGAAGGGGCTCCCAGACAGGAAAACTGACGTCATGCTTGCTGCCTGTGAACAGCCATTAAATATTATGTCATACCGATCGACCAAAAAATTACCTGGCAAAATGGAGGAGTTATAGGGATTCGTCGTAGGGCTGCCCTGCGGCAGAAGTCTCCCAGTCCAAGTGTTGAACGGAATTAGTGGTTACAGGTATAACGCTCGATTAATGCGTAGGCAATGCATATTTAGTGCATGATAAGTGCACAGTAGAAAATAAATGAAGGCCGATTGTCATTGTTTTACTGAACTAAAACGCAAGTGAAAACTTTGTGAAAAGCACAAAAAAGGCCAAGAAAACTCTGAGAGCAACTTTTATTAACATTAGGCAGCTCAACGATGAATCCCTACCATGGATCACGTTGCAGATGAAAATAATTAATGCAGGGCCTCGGGGACGCAGCAAGGTCTGAGACCTAGTTGATGCGTCCTCTTTCATATCCGAAAGACTCGTTAGTGAGATGTGTTGATGATCAAAGTGAAATGCGAAACAAAATATGCTAATTGTAGCTACCAGTTCTACTGTGAGACCGAAACTATAACCCACAGCTGATCTCAAAGCAAGAACATTCCATTGGGGTTAAATACTATGATATCCGGTCGAAAGGTGAGCAACAAACTCACCTCAAGTGTTCGGCCATCTCATGTCCGGAAAGGGGTAAGGCTGTGGTTACATGTTGAGAAATACGAGATTTTTCAGTAATCGCTAAAAACAGTGCATTTTTCATAACTCTGTTAATGTTTGATCATTACTCGAATACCAGTATGAATGCATTTAGGATGACTAAGAAGTTATAATGAAAAGCATTGGGCATATTTAAATTTTAAAAGGAGTACTAAGTATTTAACATATACTTAGTACTCCCGATAATCTCCTATGTTCCGTAGACGTAAAAATAAACTTAAATAAACTTAAATATTTTATTAATTTAAAAAATTTACGTCATCACACCCTTTATATAAAAGGATCTTTTCTTTGGTTGATGTTTTTGCAGAGATAACCATTAGTGGATAGCTATTTATTGAATATCGTCGAATAGAGCCTGGCATCATTTTCTTCGTTTTTAGTGTCTTCATTAATAAATTGATCAATTGCACTTCTGTTCGACGTTTACATCAAAACCTTTATAATAAGATATATAAAGAGCATTTATCGAAAGAAAAGTGTTCTTGGGTGTAAGTTCTTATGGCAATGATGTGTGGATCATGTATACAGATGCCTCAAAACGGCAAACCAGAGTGTGAAGTGTACAGAACGTCCACAAGATAAGTCCAATATTGTTATCCCTAAGATTAAGTAAAAAAATTTATCGAAAAGGTTACCTCTTTAAAAAAAGCTTTGGTTAGATATTCAGCTGACGAATGTCTGTGTATATTAACTTTTTCCAAGGTACTGACACAATGAAATTGGAGACTTTTGACAATTTCAAATAATTTCTAATTTCCAATAATTTACCTGATGATAAACCATTAATTTTGACTGGAGGTGAACGAACTTACTTTTCTCCTTATAGTGGATTATTTTCCGCATAAGTGGATAAATTCCACGATCAGTTATAAGCTTGCAAATGCAGAAACACAGGCCTCATATTTGGCCATTTTCCTGAAATACTTATCATGCTCCTGTCTGTTCTGTTTTCAAATAACACATAAGCGGAACGTATAGTTTGCAAAAAGTATATTTCTACATGAAATATATTCAATATGGTTTTCTTTGCATTACCTTCATGTTGACATGTGCGGACGCTTTGCTTAAACGGCAAGGTGAGCGGTGTGGTTTAAAACAACAGCAATGAACTTTTTGTTACTGCATTTTGTGTGACAAAACTTTACAGGTTAGCTAAACATAATTTTTAAAATGTAAGTTTCAAATGTTTCTGCAAATAAATGGGATTCCTTCAACTTGGCTTCGCTTGAATCGGAAAAATTTTGGACAATCTTTGCCAGTTCTAGAAGGGATATTGTCTATATCTGTTTTACTTATTTTGGAGTTCCTCCATAGCATAATCAACATTGACAAGCAGTTTGGTTATGTCTTTCGTAATAACATGGGAAATTTCTTTGATGTGAGACATCTCCCAATTTCGCCAAAATTAATGGCAATTTCACTTAATAAACCTAACTAGAAGGATGATTTTCCTTTCTTATAGGCTTTTGCAGAATTAAATAAACTAAATGAATCAAAATAGTGATATCAACTTATGAAATTTGTATGGTCTTTAGCGACTACTGTACTCACCTCACTGTCTGCCCACCGATACATGCAAAAAATTAGCTTGTTGTTGCCGACGAAGAATTCAATATTAATTCTTTACAAAAGGCAAAATACCTGAAACCTGGGTGCACATCAGAGAAGACGGAGAAGATTCATGCATTTTCAAGGTCGGCATCAAATGTTACATGACACTACAAACGTCAACATGTGAAGGTGCTCGATCCAGTGTGCACAAATTTTTTCATGCAAAGATACGGTTAAATTTGGCAATCCTTGTGATCGCAGAATCAACGGGTAGTAGCTTTGTGATTAATAATTAGTTATTCTATTCTCGCGTGAGCAGTATGATATATTTTGAATCTTCGAGTCAACAAACCGTTTAACTACAGGGTACCCCACAAAAAAACCCTAAGTTTGTGATTGTTACGTTGGCCGGACCGCCCATGCCGTCACGATCGATGGCGGAGAAAACAGAACACCCGGGCCACATCCGAAGTGAAGCCGCCCCCGTTGGTTCGCACCCGCATTCATGTCGCCCATGCCATGTTCCGCTCAGTGGTGAGGAGCACCCACACAACGTGGGTGGTGGTCGCAGAGGAGAAGGTTCTAAAATGCCCACCTGCGCACCATATGCCAGGAATATTCTGGAAAGACGTGTAGACCCATGCCACAGCTAAGCAATTTCCAGCGCGAGGTCATCGTCCTATTCCGGAAAGAACATCCAACATGGAGGTTGCAGAAATGTCGGAACATTTTGCCTACATTTTTTGGTGCCATTACAACAGAACAGTTTAGAGGTGTCGCGGCTGCATTCAAACAAGGTGGATCACCTGTAGCAAAGGTGCGTAAGCCTGGTAGTGGCACTTCTTGCAGGCACGATTCCCCAACAAGGCGAGCAGTCTTGGAAATTGCCGTTACTCCACCAGATCATCACAGAAGACATTCAAGTCAACGTGAAATTTGTAAAGAACTGGGATTGTCAAAAGGGTATGTGCACAGAACAATTGCAAAATCCAATTTAAAATGTTTTTGACGTATTCAATGCCATGTTTTAACTGAAGCACACCAGCAAGCTCGAAAGACAAAGTGTGATGCCATGCTTCAGCGCTTCGGTGAAGGAAAAAAATGGAAACACGTGTGGTTCTCAGATGAATCATCATTCTGCTTGTCTGCACCACTAAATAGGCAAAATGAACGCATATATCGTGCAGTGGAAGTCAAAACTGATATTCCTGATGAAGATTTGCTGGTGGAGATAGACAAGCAGCAAAAATCTATCATGTGCGATGGTGCTGTTTCCTGGCAAGGCAAAACAGACCTCTATTTTATTGAAGGAGATGCTGCTGGACAGGAAGGTGGTGCACCGAGTCGGAGAACGAAAAAAACTGTAAATCAAGTTGTATACAGAGAGGAGATATGCCCGCAGATGTTTACAGATATTGATCAAGTAATGCAGGGAGAACCCCGGAAGTGGCAGCAAGATGGTGCAAAGCCACACACTGCCAATGACACTGTCGCCTGGCTCCGAGTTTACACTCCAGATTTCATCACACCCCAGCAATGGCCATCCAAGAGCCCTGACCTGAATGCAATGGACTTTTGCATTTGGAGTGTACTCTTACAGGAGGTTCAGAGACGAAGAATAGGAATCACTGATATTGAGTCAATAAAACATGTGTTGATGGACACATGGAACAACATCCCTCTTGATGTCATTTGTCGAGCAGCTCAGAGCTGGATGGATCGCTTAGCTCGCTGTTCTGCAGTTAATGGACAGCATTTTGAGCGGTATCTGTAACTTGTTATTAGGTAACAGTTTGTTGATTACACAATAAAGTTGTAAGTTATAATTGTAATCAATAATTTTTTTTTTATAACAGTATAAACATTATCATAAATTTAGGGGTTTTTCGTGGGGCACCCTGTAGTAGGCAGGTATGCTGAGTGACACGAAATATATTAACTGTAGCGATAGTTAGTTCATTTCAGCATAGCCTACGTCCCGCATAAGTGACACCTATATGGTAACAAAGCTAACGGTCCCGCGTACGCCTATCAAACCTCCTAGTTTTATCAGAATTGGAACTACACTGGCTTTGAAAAATCTTTGATCAGGCAAAAACATCGTTCACATCGTTTGCCTTTTTATAAACAACTACAAACATTTCAACAAACACCGTGGTTAGGGGGCTATGGATGGCAGTAATCAGACTTGGTTACTAAAGCTTGATCGACTGAAAGAGAAATATTAAGCAATAAGCGTTATGGGCTTAGGTATTTGTCTGTGGCTTACAAGCAATAAAAACTTCAAGCTCTTGTGGCTTCCAAACCGTTCTTGCAAAAATGAAACCCGAATTTGTTGGTTAATCTCATGGTAATTGTAAACTAAATTTGTTGGAAGATTAGCTATCGTGTGGCGTAATCCGAAAATATGTTAGTCCTGTCAGGGTACCGGCCGCTAAATAAGTATCTTTATGGCCACACTGGGAAAAATATAAATACATTAATAGTATGAGATTTTTTTATTGAGTCAATATATTTTTAAAACGCAGTTATAAATTTTTATAAAACATGCAAAAAGTTTTCTCTTTAACGTCGTGCAAATAAAGAAGGGTGCACCGGTAATGAAGTGGTTACTGGGGCATTGCGGTTAGCTAGCTGAATCCCAGGTTGCCACTCAAACACAACGGTCGTAAGTGTAGGTTGGCTAGATAGCGCTATGTTGTGGTTTGCTCCAACCAAGATGAAGCTCTAGAGGAGGCAGCTGGATAGCTTTTTTAATTCCGTACGTGTTGTTTCAATCCAGATTATGGCCTCCGCTCGAACTGATATGCTCTGAGCCAGGGTTTAATAATGCAGATGCATACAATGACCGTTAGGCGGCTCTATCTCGAACATGCTCGTGATGCGGCTTGCAGCAATGTGACGCAGATACCTTAAACCGTACAGCGAACATTCTTAATGATCAATACACGAGTGTTTGTCACCTTTAAGTGGTCTGAAAACTAAAGAGAATTCTAGGGCATTCGCAATTCTGGCGAACCCTTCCCGTCTGATAACAGGCCTGCAATTGCTGTGGCTGTTGCTTTGCCAGAGAAGGAGGATCATGCTGTGTATTTTAGAATAAAAACAATCTGCTAGTTAATGTCTAATGAAAAGTTCACCTGCCAAAATTAGCGTCCATTCAACTGCTGCTAGAAGCAAACAGACCGATCATAGGAAGCAATTCAGGAGCAGAGGATACGATCACTGAAAAAAGACGCTTATTGGCCTGCAGTTTCGGATTCTTTCTCGAACTCTTAATCAGAGTGAGTCACACAGAAGGGCACTGGAAACACGGCACGTCGTATATATAACACGAAGTGGCCGCGTGACTACTTGAACACTACTATTAACAGATCCCGCGAGCACTGCTGGGGGTCTTCATTGATGTAATGGTGGCTTGGCAGTCCGCGCCCAATTCTTTAATGCCCACGGGCTCATCGCCCGTTTTGGCTGTCGGCATGATAATTAGGTGGCCACTTTGTCGCTCGCGTCCCCCTCATATGACGAATTCCCCTGCACACGCAGCCTCAGCACATAATGTGCGAAAAAAGGGTCATTAATCTTGCTGGTGGATCGCGGTCTGAAAACCATAACCCGAAAACATTGCGGCTCACACGAATGTAACCTATTGCGAGAATTTCTTACTCGTATAACTTTAAAATATAGCTGGGTTCCGTCGAGTGAGTCGCAAAATGAGAACTGGCATTTTTTCGCTCCACCGCTACCGCCTGTTTGGCCATTTGCGCCTGAAGTAATCTCTCTGCTTCCCCAACGTAGTCGTTTTGTTCAAAGCTTCGCCAGCTCCATGAATGACCATGATGCGAACTGCCAGAACATCATCACACAAATTACGACCCCTAGGGATAATTTCGGGAGCTGCTAATTAGAGTACGCATGTGGTCGCGCAATCACTGCGCACTACAAATACTGCAACACTTGTGACTACACTGCCGTTATCTGCGATTTTTTCTGATGATCGAGTCGAGAATGTTAGGAGGGACCTAACGGCTGGCATACAGGCAGCGCTCTCACAGCAGGCTATCGATCAGCCTACACGAGGAGAACACAGATTTGCAGTCAAGCAATCGATAATTTAAAATTCAAATTGCAGTCATCCGTGAGTCACCAGCCAATCATGCCAGCGCCTACGCCAGGAGAAAAGCTTATTAGCTCGATGGACATCGCTTTACACGAGTTTGTAGCCTTAAATACAGAAATGCGAGTACTGCAAGCAATTTGCCTAAGTTCGTTAATGTTTGATTATTTCTCCCACACCAGCGATAAAGCATTTTCCAAAAACTTATCAATAATAATGAGCAGCATTAGGCATATTAAGTGCTTAAAATAACTATAAGAAGTACAAAGTGTTTGTTAAGAAAAATAAAATTTTCTCGATAATTCCCAGGCTGTTAAGACGCTAAAAATAGCTATAAATTAGAACCACAAATTTAAATATTTTGTTAAGTATAAAACTTTAAGCAGCCACTTTCTTTTTGTAAAAAGAACTTGCCTTAAGTCAAAATATTTTTTAGATATGGTAATGAGTGGATAACTAGTTGTTGAATATCGTGGAATAAAGTCTCTCTTCATTTCGCTCGTTTTCGGTGTCTTCATTGATAAGTTTTTAAATTGCGTTTCTGCTCGGCGTTTACATTCAAACCTTTAAAATAGGATATAACTACACAGCATTTACCGAAAAAACGAGCTTTTGTATATTATTTCCTATGCATATGGTCATGCAGGTCAAATGTGGAAATGCTTCAAAACAGCAAACCACATTGTCGAGCATACAACATGTCTGCTAGTGAGTGAATTTACGCATGCCTTAAAATTAAAGGAGGGTAAATTTTTTCTGTATAACTCCTATCCAGAAGTTTACCCGACAGCCCGCGGATGGCTCTATTTAATCAATCCTATCTTAACTTAAGCTAGGAGATGGTTAGGGTTATAATTCCGATTCTGTTAACCATTCAGACGTCCACTTACCGAACGCTCACATTTCCTCCAGCCTTTTTTTAAAACTGATTAATTATATTCACGAGAATATTCGAATATTCCGACTGTATTTTTCTGTTCATGTTAACACGTAGATAGGATGGGTAGAAAGAAAAGTTGCGATCGCTTGGAACAAGCAGTTTATTGGCCACACTTTTCTAATTCTCTCTTCTGTGGTTTGCGCGTAGGTTTGAAAGCTGTAACAAACAGCAAACCTGCTGTACACAAAAAATTATTATTCAATGCTAGTGCAGTTCTTCTTCCTATTTAAATGAACGAACTGCATTACAAAGAAGTACAAATTTTTGTGTAACTACTGGAGGTGACCCCCTCGACAGGTCTGTATTTGAATAGGAGTGGAAGGCTGCTTCGAGTATCCTACGCTTCAGTCTTCTTAAGCAATCTGACCATTGACGAAAAAAATATAATAAGACCTGCAGGATGAACAAGAGACTAATAATATAATTCTCACATGGCTAAATGTGCGCCGACAGACTAGACGACCGATGGCCACATACTAGACTACAGGTGACCGAACTGATATGATAATTCACGCATATAACGAAAGTTATGAGCTATGCAACGAAGCATGCAAATGAGGCCTACCTGCAGAGACTGTCGTGAAGAAACAAGTCATGCGGAGGGACGTGATTAGATGCCAGGCTTACCGCTCACCCATGCACGTTGCTGTTGGTTTAATACCAAATGAGAAAACAACTGGAGTGGGTCGATAATCGACCATGTGCCAAAATGCTTCCTGTGCATTATCATATTGGATTTTGCGCCCAGTGCAAATATAGGAAAATTTTAATTAAACTATTCATGTGTAGTACACTACCGGCGGTAACACACCGCCGGCTGTATCGCACTACCATATCTCTCCTCAGCAGCATCTACATCATACGTAGTCACGCCAAACACCATATACCATGTGTTTGTACACAGCAGCTCTCATCTGAGGAAAGTATGCTCCTCGGCTTATTCATCATGTGGCTGCACTGCTCCTGGTGTGATTCGGGACTAAGACCGTCTAGTACGCTTAGCGCCAGGGCTTGGAAGGTTGCCGACTGAAAATTACACTCAAGCCGAGTTATGCTCGTACGGATTTGCTGACTGGTGGTCTGAGTATCAGACTGCAATGGCTTCTTCGTAACGTGAACCCTGGCACGCTCACAAACATGAGCCGTTTAACTCTCATTTGTGTGTTATCGTAGCACTTACATTTGAGAGCCAGATTGAGTACGTTGTACACGTAAACAAGGTTAGTAGATGTATCAGCAACTGTGCCCATTCTGCACACAAGTCCACCAATTGACTTGGATGCTGGTTAAAGCCCGGTCATGGGAATAGAATGTGAGTTCAACTGCTTAACGCACCTTCCTCAATCGCAACAATCTGATACACTTGAATCTGTGTGCTATTATTCGTGGCTTGGAAGGTTGCCAAACGATGGGATAAGTCAGACCACGCGCTCAGTCACGTGTGTGTGTGTGTGTGTGTGGGGAGGGGCGCATTGAGACTTCGGCTGTAACGATCCCTTCTTAATGTGACTTCGCTGGCCCTCCTTCTCAGCAAGGATCCGAGCCAGATGTGGCGGCACGCCTAGAGACAGCTCCATGGCCATAGGACCGGACTCAGATTGGGGAATAGAATAGATGACGGCAGGTATAGCGCAAGTCTACTATGAGTTACAAATAATCCACGCGTAAGTCACCGCGTTTGCCGTCTGATTTCTGAAGCACGCTGTGGACACCGTCGAAATTGACGGTCGAATTGTCATATACAGCATCGTACGGTGCTTTATGCCCAGTGCAAATATAGGAAAATGGTAATTTACCAGTCCATCGTCTTAGTAATCGTGCAATTAATGTCCTGAGAATTCAACTTTTGAAAATCCATCGGAATGTGGACGACAATCATAAAGCTTGGTTGAACTACCAGCGAGGATGCAGCTGCTACAAAAGCACCACAGAGCGAGTTTCAGAGCTGTTGAATAGTGGACTGGAAGCGGTCAAATATCTTCAAATCAAAGCCTAAATCCCTGCTTATTTGTGTTATGTTTGCTTTGAGATATGGCGAACACCATCGAGGTTCAACATACTGTCAATCAACAACTATTAATGAAGTTATTACTGCAAAACCATAAACCAATTAGTATGGAATTGGATGCCTTGTAAAGTACCGCAAAAGTTTATTTTAAAACTGGCAAATTCATTGCAAGCTCAAGAAAACATGGGCTGCATATGAAGAAACAAGTATCAGACGAAGCAGTTGCGGGATTTTTAAAATTTTTATTTGTTTTGATTACAGTTCCACGTGTGAAGTGAGACTTTGCCTTCAGTTATTTCAATAAATCACGTCAATAGCTAATCCAGTTGTAAAATTCGTATCTTTTACGGCTATCCGGGATGAAGACGTCCTATATGAGTGTAAAGAACACGTGAGACGCAAGAAGATTCCTTCTTGTGAATTCACATGTTTAATGGCTGATGACCGGCGAAAATGGGATTGAAAACTTAAACGCAGCACCAAAAAACCATGCACTTTGTCCAGCGGGAAGGCTGCTTAGTTCGAGGTTGTCATAAATAATATAGAAATTTACCATGCTGTCAATGGTGATCTACCTAGTTCGTCGCACGGGATGCATTTCGCTGCAGGAGACAATCCAAACTCCATGGACATCAGCAGTCCTTTAATTTCTCATGAATAAAGCATGCTTTTGATGCAGTTTTGCTCACTGGATTGCAGATTGTGCCCCATTTGTTGGTGACCTTTTATTTGAGGACCCACTCCATTGATAAACGGACGTCTAGAACGAATTTTTGCAGTTAATGCAAGCAACACATGGGATATGAAGTACCCGCTATTGCGGGAACTTTCGCTAATTTCGACATATAGGGTTGGGATTGCGCTATGGTTGTTGTTACGTTTATAGTTAGGATTAATATTAGGGATGGGATTATGAATCGATAGTATTTGCATTTATTGGCATTGTGCACAAGTCCATCTTTATTTCTAACCTTGTGTCCTGCCACACTGCGTTCCCGAATAAAAAAAATAACGGTGCATGTTAAGTGTTCATAAAATTTTCGTAAGCTTGACACAAACGCAGTCCTGTGAAAAGTGGCTCAACTGGCTGCATAATATTTCATAGGAATGCATCTACCAGGAATACCTATATCTCTCTTAACCATGTGGCGAATGGGTTCATTCTTTGTACTTGTAACCTGGATTCGTAATGCATACTATTTTCACGGAAAGCTTCTAGTTTGTTGAAAAGCAAACTGACATTTGGTCTACTGCTGCTGCCACGAAAACATCAACTACTACCACACAAATGGGTTTCTAGCGCTTCCGCGTTCTAAATCGAGGAGAAAAACATTAACAAACGCTTAATAAATGGACTACGTGCGGAAAAGTAACTGTTTGTTTGCTTACTCGTTAACGCACAGACAGAAAGTGCCATAAATCGACATTTAAACGATTTTTATGCGATTAAAGGACCTGGTCGCTTGGTGATGACATCGTCTGACCTCAAATTAGGCCCACAAAAACGAACGTCCAAGCGCTCTTCCCAATGTGCACACCTCTAAGAAGACATCACAACAAGAGTTGGGCGCAGGCGCAATTCGAGGGCCATGTTAGAGAAACATAGACGGGAGAGAACAGTCGCTACCATGACAACCACTTGCAACTTTGTCAGGGCATCTTGTGGGCTGAACTATGAGGTCAGCGGGATTCCTCAGGGGACCACCAACGATCTTCACTACAGAAAGCCAGACTGTTTTTTTCTGTCTGCAAAGCTGGAGGCCCAAATCTCCAAACGAAACACATGAGCCCTGAGACACATTTACGCATTTACCTGAGATAGTCTCTTGGTATATGTGGTAGCATTTGTATGCTGACAGATATAAAGGGTGAGTAGCTTATAATTCGAAAAGTAAGCTTGTAGTTTTTATCATATAAATGTAAACTCTAACGGTTTTTGTAAGCCGTATTCTACGGTGGGACGTATTACTTTTCCTTCTGACGTTAAAGGCTCTGGACGTCGACCATACCTTAAGGCGCTGTGAACATTAATCCGATCGATTACGTGAAACACTTCCAGCATCTGAGTCACAATGGAGGGGAAAGTAACTTAATTTTGCAAGACTCTATCGCACGCGGCTGCAGAAGTAGTAAAGCCACAAAAGCACACCAAATATCTCATTTCCAGGCTGTGATTTTTCGAATGCAGTTTTACCATCAACCCCCAGTTTGAATCGAATTCGAAAAATCTGGGCTCACATGTCATCTGAACGTATGCTGCGTTCTTCTCTGGTAAGCTGACCCCAACATACTCCACACGCCTTATCTGATGACAGTCATACGTTGAAAAGAAACCTGATACAGGTTACACGATATTATTAGGTAGAAAAATAGAGAACATACGAATCTCTGGTAGTAGTTTTGGCATAATAATTGCAATGGTAGCCATTCGTGTTCCTCTTGACGTTAGCATTTGAATTTTCTCTAAATTATTAGAGCATGTTAACGCAAGTGCCTATTAATATAAGTCGCAGGACTTATAGGACCGTCCTCTTGGCACTTAAAATAACATTAAGTTATATCTAGCTCCATTCTACACAGGCAAGGAGGATCAAGCTATACTGTATTCACCGTACCCTCACTTTCATGGGAAAGATGCATCCACTCTCATTTGAAATCGACAACGTAGGGAGTCCAGGACGAGGACATACGTGAGACAAGTAGGCGGCTGTTTATTTTTGTCAGTTACAACGTCCATGCGCTCTTTATGTAATCTTAACTTCATCTTCTCGTTGGGGTGTACTGCGGGCTTAAAAAATATGGTAGGTTCAGCAAAAGTTCATTTGGAAAGAGGGGAGCGGTCGCTAGAGTAAAAGGTTTATCGGTCTGTCTTTTGGGATTCGCGTTCGCAGCCACCATCAGAGAAAATTTCAGATAGGGGTGATAAAGACACAAAGTGCGCAGTATTTATAGTCCGCAATGGGCACGCTACCACAGGCGCATTACAATTAGCCGCTTTCCTGATACCTGCCGGGGGTCGTAAGTGATGCGATGATGGTTTGGCTCACCTGTTCACTTCTATCAGAAAGCCCATTTGGCTGTTAACAACTTTACGCGCAGCTAATTCTCGCCTCCTCAGAACAATGTGTGGACCTTGCCAAAATACTGATAACTTTTACGGGATGAGTCCCTTTCAGTCTAGATAACTGCAATGAAGGTGCGTTGGACAAAAATGACGGCAAACCGCTCGGCGTCATGTCTACGTGAGACCTTAAATACTTACGTAGATGTGTGGGTGAAAAAGGGCGGAAGGTTTATCCACAGTGGAGGGTATACCAGAATACTTTTTGCTCATTTCTAGTCGTGACAATATAACTACATTCACTTTTACTAACGCGTACGTAGGGCCCATGCGGTCATACCTGACCTTGACAGTCTGGACGGTATGATGACTCGTACATCTCTACATTGGCGGACGGAGTCAGTCCTAATTGGCCTTCCTTGGTGTTGCCTTTAATCTGATTCCCTACTCGTAAATTTTTGGCTACCAACACCTCTGTTTGTCCAAACTTGCTGCTGTGCGAAGACCAGGTGGCGCCGCGAGCGTATACTATTTACTGAATTCCGTCAGTTATTTTCGACCGGCGCTGACAATCGACTGTTGTCTGGGAGAAGAGATATTAAGGTGGGCTTTGTCGATCCGACTGTAAACTTACTTGTACTTGTTCCGATTAACTCCTGTTGTTGGATGAATTGGCTTCACGGATGTCAAGAATAGCGGCAGCCGATTGGCGGCGGTCAGAAGCCAGCTCTTCACAGCTATTAACCCATTGTTTGTTCCAATGTCGCAAGCCGTAAACGCTTACGAGGCCCATCCGTTCAACGTCCGACTTAACGGTGCTTAGCCATGTCTTCAGTTGACCGCCTTGTTGGTATCTCCAGTTTGCACTACGAGAGGGGTTAAAGACCAATCTGCAGAGGTCCGTCGATGGTTTACACAGAACATGGCCAAACCATTGCAATCGTCGATGCTGGATGTACGATGCTAGACTTGGTAGTTTGAAACATCTGCGGTTTAGCTCAACATTGGAGAATCGATCCTGCCAAAAGGCTTTTAAAAGGCGTCGAAGACACCACAGTCAAAGACTTCGAGCGATAGGATATCTGCCTTTCGCACTGGCCATGTTTCGCAGGCATATACTAACACCGGCCTGATTGATGCTTTGTATATCAGCAGCTTAGTACGTAAGGTGATGTCTGAAGCTGATTCCATGTTTAATGGTTCTGACGGTCGCATCTTGCTGATCACGTAGTTTGGCGTCTCAATGAGCGGTAGTTCTCTCAGTTTGACAACCGAGCGAGTCTAGCTTGTGCCGATAGATGGAGGGTGGTTGTGGAGATCCAGTCCTTCCTCGGTACTACCTGTTGTTGCAAGCTCGAATTCATTGCACTTTGTCTCTCAAGTGTGGCTACTGAGTATCGGGCGAAGTTTCATTATCGATTTCATCTGGAGGTTCGATGCGAACAGTGGATTGATCTCGGATCCGTGCAGTGAGACTTTCGTTGAACGCTACACGGGTTTCTGTGTGTGATAGTGCCATAACGTTGACACGTTTTGGGGGCAGTTTCTTACTTCGATTCGACAAACGGAGCTTAAAGCGGGCACGGGACGTGATCCAACCCAACTTTGGCACCTCGAACCGATCGGCTGTCGGATACTGAGGAGGTCCACCTTGAGCGTACTAAGATGTAGTCTATCTGGTTTGCCGTTCGACCATCGTTTGAATACCATGTTAGCAACTGCCGATGGGGGTGTTGAAAACGAGTGTTTGTAACGACGAGATGGTTGTAATCAGCAAATGTTACCAATCGTTCTCCGTTGTCACAACGTTGGCCCAGTCCGTATTTTACGATGACGTGTCTCGAGATGTCATCGCACGGGCTAGTCCTGGCATTCCAGTCTCCGGCGACGAAGAGCAAGTCTCAAGGGGGTGTACGGACCACGGTAGCTTGAAGGCGTTCATAGAACTCCATCTTAACTGCTTCGATCGCTTGCGATGTTGGGGCATGAACGGCAACCACAGAAATATTTGCTATGATGCCTTTGAAGCGGGCTGTGGCAATCCGCTGAGATATGCTCAAACGCTAAGAGTGTGTTATGCACCTTCTTTGTCATGGCTATTACCACCCCATGCAGTCCTGTGTTCGTTTTTGGTGCGCTGTGGAGGAGCACGTACTCAGCATTCTCTTCTGGGACCTAGATTTTTCTCGTTCCAGAGTCTGGGAGACGAACTTCTGACAGACAATCAACGTCTACTTTATAGTCCCATAATGCGCGTGCTAGAAGTGCTTGACGGCCAGGATCAAGCAATGTCCTCACATTCCAGCAACCGATGTTCAAAATGTGTCGCGAATTTAGGGCACTGGCTTGCAAATTTGACATTCCGGGTACCAGACGACCACGGAGCGCGTCGCTTCCCGGTGACGCCGTAGCATTTTTCGAGTTGAGAGCATCGGCTTGCATATTTGACAGTCCGGGCACCAGACGAACACGGAGCGTGTCGCTTCCCGGGGACGTCGTAGGAGTATTGAGCTCCGTGATATTCGTATTGTCCATGAAGTTTCTTGGGAATTTTGTTCAGATGACGTCCCCGGTGTTACCTGCCATTGCCCTCTGTTTGCCGTGAGTTTTCCCACGTTGCCCGTGAACCACCGGCGGGGAGGTCGAGGGTTGGATTTCGGTTCGCCAACTGTAAACCCACAATAACCATACACTCCACCCTTTTCACCCCGCGATACTACCAGGAGTCTGAGGACTTCCAGCTGAGAGGATAATTCCATCCTACTCCGGGTGAACTACAACGGTTCTCACTTACTGTCCACCTCATGACACCCACTTTCATAAGATCCATCTTCTACATATTGTACTAAAGTCTGGTTCATAAGGAGGATTAGGCACGGGACATATATGGTCATTTAAGTGAATCTGCGGCTGTGCCAATGCACTGTTTTAACATGGTAGGCGTCCAAGTATCGAGTGAAGGAGATATGGCGATAGATCGATCGTCTAAAAACTAATTCACACACAAATAATCACGAGCTGCACTGCAGGTGTGTTGAACGTCGTAGTAAGAATCCCGGTTCGTGTGTATTCAGACACCCAGTTATATGTGGCACGCCTAGACGGGGTCTTTATTGTAGACAGTCATTACGCCTATGTTAACTGACTGCCCCTTCTCTTGCTATCAGAGGACAGTGGGTGCGGGAGGATGTAGGTAGATGCGTTGAAAGCCAGCTCCAAAATCAGGTTATCTGCAAGAATTTCACTGCTTGGATGCGGTGGCTGACCTCAACATTCATGAAGGTTCAGCTGTCATACGATAAGCGCACTCTGTAACTCGCGTGTGCCATCCATGAAAGAATTCTGCGCAGGATATGTCATCTACTAGCACTTTTTTTCATATCAGCGGACCTTTATAGTGAGCTCTTATGAACCAACAACCTACACAGCCACAGAGAGAAACCTAGACTGTACTCGGCATTTGTTCACTAAAAAAGCGTAGAACCATGCTTAAGGTTACACCGTTAAGCACTTAGGACACACTGCACTAGATCACCAAACAGAATACTCAGACCACTATGCAATAGAGAGCAAGCTAGGACACAGAGTCTCCCTCCCTCCCAACGGCATTATTACAATTTCAAAAAATGCTTTGCAGATGGGTTACTGTAAGCATTCAGAGATTCTGGTTAATAAAACTGTCATTTCGGTGATCACGTGTGCTTCACCCTTCCAAAAAGACACTGAGAATTGCAGATTCTCCCAAATGGGAGTAACTCGACCTCTTCGTGAATACTAACTTGCTTCTATAGCTCTTATAAAACAGATCAGGCCGAGAAGAGAGCCATGAAACTTTATTCGGAGGAAGGATCTGCACACCATTGGGCAGCGAGAAGCAATTGGGATGTTAGTAGCAATAACTGCGAGAGAAAAAGAGATCGACTCATTGACGAGGACCACGCGATCTGCCATAGGATCCACCGCGTCCGCTGGCCGAAAAGTTTCTACCACCACTGGCTGAGAAGCCCCTACCACCCCCGCCGCGGCGACCACCAAATGACCGTCTCGGCGGTCGGTCGTAGTTGGAGCGAGCATTGCCGCCGCGCTGCTGGCCATAGCGCGCCGAGCTGGTGTCTCCCTGGACGAAGGACGACGGCCGTTCGGCCCCTCGCACAGGATAAAGCATGTCTCGCGTAATCTAAAACGGTAAGAAGAACCGGCAGTATGGGGTGAGAAACGCGAACTTTCTGGTCACATCATAAAATCAAACTTCCTAAAACAGTTACTCAAATAGGGATGAGTTCTTACAGATTATTTGAACGTCCTTATAAATCTCAAAACATTTTAGCTAAAAAAATGTGCACACAAGCATCCTTCCATCGACTGATTACGTCTCCTCTACATTTATATTTGAAGACATGGTGTCACTTTCAAAAGTTTGTAGTTAGAAGACAGGTTGAGAACCGCAAGTGTTTGTGCAAGTGGTATCGGACCGATAACTTTATTAATATTGCCTTCATAATATATAGAATTTTATGAGCACTGAATTAAAGCGGTGTAAAGGCACCTGAGAATGTATAGCTTTCATGCAGCGTGTAATCCAGAAATCCTTGATGCAAGCGCAACGGCATAACATTGCTGGGAAATTAAGAACTCGGTTAAGTGGAAAAACACAATTAATGAAACAAAAACAAAAATCGGAAAAAAGTAACTAAATAAAAAGTTTGCACTAAAAAAATTCCAGAAAATAACTAAAAACTCCATGGTGGTTTAGTTTCCATGTTCCTTACACGGAAATCACACAGTCTTTAGATTGCAACCCCGAAACACAACGGTAAATGGGACTTCAATGACTCCAGAGTTTAAAAACAAAAATATTCTTTCTTCGACAAGTAAACTAGTAAGGCTTCGTTTTATATGAAATGACTGCATTAGAACTGCTTATCTGGATCGCTAATAAGTACATAAAAATCAATAAACAAGCGTTTAATTTAGGTAATCGTTTTACAGATATTTGTATTTGCAAGTTATAAAAAAATAGGTAAACTCAAAAGCTGACATTCTATTGTAAGTTAATGTCTTGCATGATAGTTATCATTAAAAAGGCCGTTTGAGTAATCCTTCTTTATGGAAACCACACCGCAGAATTCCGATTAACAGTTCAAGAGATGCGTCGCTGACGGTGGGTTTTACACTAATCTACGTTTACATCCAATGAAATTTTAATA
Source organism: Ligula intestinalis (assembly GCA_036362985.1). Classification (NCBI taxonomy): domain Eukaryota; kingdom Metazoa; phylum Platyhelminthes; class Cestoda; order Diphyllobothriidea; family Diphyllobothriidae; genus Ligula; species Ligula intestinalis. The sequence goes on from JAYGXS010000002.1 coordinate 58,633,099, forward strand.
TAACCGGGTTTCCAAACGACTTTAAAATGCAATTAGAACAAGAAATGGGCTTGCAAGTATTCCAGCGATTGAATGTTACAATGTAACATTGAAAAAATGCGCGCCATAAAATCTAGTTCCAAAGAAAATTTCGAATTTGCCCACAACACAGAACGACGTCCAGAACTAACAGGAACACTAAGGATCATAAATTAATTCCAATTGACGTGGAAGGAGTTCGCCAAGAATTTAAACGAAGAATCAATTAAGAACTCCTTGATTTGTTGTGGGATTCCTGTGGCAAGTGGAAGGCAGTATCGCGACGTGAAGACTTAGAACGGGAGTTAGCTAAGTGCGTAGGTAGGAATTGATGACTGTCGGACCTGCCTCGCGGAAGTGAACCCTCGTCGGGTGTCTTACGTATCAGCCTGGATTAGGCCTAAGACGCGCGTAAGCTTGCTATTTTTTAATTCTCTTGTAAAGGCTAGTTCGCCTAACCGAAGCAATAAATTAATTTTATTAGCTACACATAATTCAAATCTAGCTGGCTGTAACTTCATTACTCAGTTTAGACACAAATGAACCTCTTAGTTAGACTTGCTTAGCAAATTTCACTTTGTTATGATCAAAATGCATGAAAGATCTTCAGCTATTATCGAATATACGTTTCTTTAAACGTTCAACTCACTAAAATTCCCATCTAGGTAATGACTGCCAACCAGGCAAACAATTTCTAAATGCACGTAAAAGCCGCGCTATAGCTTGCTACTTACTGACTTTAGCAGGTATGATTACTATAACTAGCACTCTTAGCATAGGCACAGCACTTCTAACAGAAGTATCCTGAAAAATGGCGCATGTCACTTTGTTCCGACCTACATTCATGATACATCTTCAGCTCTTATTACACATACATTTGTTTAACCTTCAGCTTACTAATATCCCCTTTAATGATTAAGACTGCACACTAGGTTAAAATGGCATACATGTGCGTACAAGCTCTAGCAAGTATAATTAATAGAACTAGTAGTTCTAGCAAAGGCACAGCATTTCTAACAGTAACATCTTAGCCCTAGCAGTGTGAACTTAGGAGAAAATCACGACAAGCACTGATGTGCTCTGAGCTCAAAACAGCTGCTCTACTGTGAAAAGCAAAAGTCTAGGTCTACACTCCTATGTGACAAGAGCGGAACACGCTTCCAGATATGACTCCAATCAGGGTCACTTCTAACCAAATATTAATAGAACTACAATTACTCCGATACACCGCTAGAAGCAGTAATATTAACAGTAGTTGCAACAGTAGACATACGAAACTCGGGCACCTCGAATATTTCTGGGCACCTACCATGGGCGAGTGAAGATAAATAGTAATACACAGTCTATAAACGGCAAACTGCTCCATTGTTATCCCAATGCGCTATTTGGAAGCTGCACACATACGGTGGAAGAAACCTGACCTATGCAAGCAGCTTGACCATGTGGTTAACCTCCAATTGCCTGGTGATTGGTCATTTAATTTAATTCCCAAGTATTTTTCCTTAACTGCCCTCACCCGCTACTTCCCATATGTTGACTTCACGCCCTGTTCTTTATTGATTATCTTTTAAACTGACCCACGTTCCTTGCTGTTGCCAGTGAATCTGTGAAATTAACAACTGCTCTACGTGTCCTCCTTATCTTTCTTATGTAGCGACAAGTAGCAGCTGAAAAGCTGTTGCCAAATTTGTTGACATCAATAAATCCTGCTGTTTTGGCTGCTTTCAATCACTATTACCTCACACAGATTGGGAGTGCACACTGCGTGCGACTTCTTAAAAAAACATAGTATACTATATGTGTGAGTTCGACCACCTTCATCGGTTATGTCCACCATACGCCCGAGAGCAGGGATGGTGACTGCGGCGATTTATAGTGAAAGTAGATGTGCCGTTGTCTAACCCACTCTAAACCCTTATCCGCTCTAACCGGTGACAAGGCAAAGTCGAGAAGACCGAGCAAGAATCAGGCGTTAGCTGTTTTGTGCAGCCAGAAGTGCCACCTAACTTAATACTTAGTGACAGTAGACTGCGCGCGGGTACTACTGCACTGTCTACTCTCACTCACCTACAGTAGGTGTCTAGCCTGATTCTAAGAAGCCAGTGCTGGCTCTGCTAACAACAAGTACTGTTATTTCTAAGATTACTATTAGGGTGCAACTGAGTGATACGTTCGCTGGTACTATTTTAGTCTCTATTGTAAATCAGAAGTGACGCTGGTTTAAGTCAGAACAGGGTTCATATCCCCTCAGTCTCAACAAGAAGTGTAGTAGTACTGGTGCTAGCACTGCTGCCCTTATTTGTCAGCGTTGACGCTGAATAAGCCTTCGCTAGGGCTCATATATCCTTGATGTGAACAATGAAGGTGAATCTGGGTTTAACTATTTCGGGTAAGTGCATGCTTTGGGGCGTGAGAAAAGCTGTGTTTGCCTTGGCTTTCGCACTTTCAACTCGATTTCTCGAGCTGTACGGACTAAGATGCTGCTGCTGTAGGTGCGTGCTTATGATAGAAGTGCTAATTCTAGCAACCATGCTTACTGAGGCTAGTAAATAATATAATATAAGTACTGTCTGTGTATCCTATTTTAAGGAGACGCACCCATTATGCACTCCTCTATCTGTGTGAGGTAAAAGTGATAAGCATTTGGATAATAATAGAGCTGGAGGTCCTGAGCGAAGCTGAATTTGCCTTGGTTTCCGCATTTTCAACTTGATCCATTGAGCTGTACCTAAGCTGCTGCCAGAGATACGTGCCTAGGCCAAAAGTAAAAGAGTCATATCCCCTCAGTCTCACCAAG
>JAYGXS010000002.1:58635923-58652268 GCA_036362985.1 Ligula intestinalis
GTAGTAGTAGTAGTAGTAGTAGTAGTAGTAGTAGTAGTAGTAGTAGTGACGCTAGCACCGATGCCGCCATTTGCAAATGGTGACGCGGAATAAGCCAACGCTAGAGCTCATACCCCCTTGATCTCAGCAAGGAATGCCGATCTGGGTTTAACTATTTCGGGTAAGTACATGCTTGGGGGCCTGGGCAAGCTGTGCTTGACTTGGTTTCCGCATTCTCAACTCAAGGACAGCAATATCGCTGGTTAGAGTTAGGTCTGGGGCAATGTTCCCTTGATCTCCAGTACACTACCGTTGAAAGTGCTGTGCCTGTGCTGAAAGTGATAATTCTAGTAAGCACACTTGCTAAGACAAGGTGGTAGACTACTATGCGGCCTGTGCGTACACATATGATATTTTAGCTTAGAGTGCAGTCATAGACCTATAAGGGGATATTAGAAAGCTCAAGTTTAGATAAAGGTATATGTAACAAAAGCTGCGGATCTATCATGCATTTAGGTGGTAAAAAAGTTACATGTGCCATTTTTTAGGATTCTTCTGCAAGAAGTGCTGTGCTTAGGCTAAAATTGCTCGTTCTAGTATCTATAAGTGGTAGAGGCAAGAGTTGGAAAGCTACGGTGCCACCTGTACACACATGTAGGAGATCTAACGTTTTATCCAGTCGTAGTCTATTTGAGGAATTTAGTAAATGGGTGGTTATAGAAGATGTATTTGATAGTAGCTGAATAACTGTCAGGCATTTAGTTTGCAACTGAGTGGCACTTGCTATGGGATTTTCGGAAGCTGAGGGGTTAGCTGAATACCTACCATGCATTTGGTTTTAACAAGGCGCATTTGCCATTTTCCAGGATTTTATTGTTAAAAATGCTGTGCTTAAAGTTAGGAGTGCTATTTCTCGTAGTTATGCTTACTAAAACCAGTCGGATGTCAGCTATAATGGTAGTCGAGAATTAAAGAAGCTTGCATATAATCGGATACTTCTGTTAGTATTGGTGTGCATATGCCAAAGTGCTAGTTATAGTGACCATACTTGATAAAGTCGGCAATTGTTATGTACGTGCATGTAGGAATTTTCGCCTAGTACATAGTCGTAATTTATAGTGAAATTTTAGTAAGCCAACGCGATAAATAAACGTGTAGTATGTAACGGCTGCAGATTTAGCATGCAGTTAAGTCGCAAAAGGGTGATACTCTTAAAAGTGCTATGTCGATGCTAGGATTGCTAGTTCTCGTACCCCTGCTTGCTAAGATTAGAACACGGTCAACTACAATGCGGACTGAACGTACATGTAGGATATTTTAACCCAGTGTTCAGTCGTAGTCTATATGGTGGTTGATTGATGACAGTCGTATATGCCTCGCGGACGTGCATTCTCACCGGATGTCTTAAAAATCAGACTGGATGAAAGCTTAAGACGCGTGTAAACTCATTTATTCTTATTTTTTGATTATAGTCTATTTCTCCTAACAGCAGCATTCAAATTGCTTTATAAGCCACACATAATTCCAATCTACCTTACCTTAAACTCTTATTGGCTGTAACTTAATTAACTGGTTTTTGCGCTTATGTACCCCTTAATTCATGCACTCGAGTTTTTTAGTATAGACTTGCTTGGCTTTCATAGGGCAGTCGAGTCCTCAAAGCTCAATCCAAGCTTTTTAGCCCATTGCAGTCCCAGCAACACTGTTGTCCTCTATTACCGGTACTTGTAGCCCACCTATTTAGAAAGACGATGGTCTGACCTCGGACAAATGGTAGCATCAGAGTAAGCACAAGTTCTACTACACTTATTACTGACATGGGGAGATATGAGCCCAGAGTTGACTTAAATCACTACTTTACAAATGCTAATCACTATTGCATGCCACAGATTGGGAGTTCATACTGATTGCGACTCCTTAAAAAGCATACACAGGCAGCACTAATAGTATACTAATTACTTACCTTACTTGAATTAGCACTTCAAGCATAGGCATGTAGCTATATCGGCATCTTCGTAGTGCGTACAGTTCCATGGATAGAGATGAGAATGCGGAATCCATTACAAACGCACCCGAAATAATTAAACCCAGATTCACACTCCCTGTTGAGACCAAGGGGATGTGAGCCCTAGAGTTGGCTAAATCAGCGTCACCTCTGATAAATGGTGGCGTCAGTGCCAGCAGCAGTACTTCTAGACTTCTGCCGAGATTTAGGGTACATGAGCCCAGTGCTAACCTTAATCAGCGTCACTTTTGACGTACAAAACAGTCAGTACCAGCACCAACAAGTACTATCACTAAATTACACCCTAGTATGTAGTATTAGAAGAAAGCAGTACCAGTCCTGATTTACCTAAGTCTGGCCAGACACCTACTATAGGCGAGTGAGGATAGATAGCACAGTAGCACCCGCACAAAGTCTACTGTGACTTAAGACAAATTTAGCGGTTGTATTTGCTTACATTTGATACAGCAGCCGCGCCGGACTCCGTCTAGTCTTTTGAGACTCATGGGAGAAGGTGAAGAGTGCGGAGCCGCTAACTAAGTCCTTTATCACTTTAAACTAAACCTTGAGGCCGTCACTTTCTGTACCAACCTGTTGGTGCATTTGGTTGATATCATCGAAACCGATGGTCAGACACACACATATGGTGGTTTAGTAAACTGATGGGTTAAAGAAACATGTAATTAATATTAGCAAGAAATATATCGTGCATTTTCGTCACAGCAGAGGATACTGCTGTTAGAACTGCTGTGCCATTGCCTAAAGTGCTACTTGTATGGAACCGTACTAGCTAAGCCAGTGGTACTGATGCTAGCATTGATGCTGCCATTTGTCATCGGTTATGCGGACTAAGCCAGCGTTAGGGCTCATATCTCTTGATCTCAACAAGGAATGAAGGCCTGGGTTTAACTATTTCGGGTATGTACATGCTCAAAGGGATAAGCAAAGCTGTGCTTAACCTGGCTTCCGCACTCTCAACTCGAGGCCAATAGTACCACCGATTGGAGTCAGGTCTGGGGCCGTGTTCCTTTGATCTCCAGTACACAACTGTTGAAAGCGCTGCGCCTATGCTAGGAGTGCTAACACTGAGTACAGTAGGTGGTAAGCTACAGTGGGGCTTATGTGAACATGTAGGAAATTTTTAGCCTAGTGTGCAATAGTAGTCTGCATGGGTTTTTTAGTAAGCTGACGGGTAAAAGGAGCGGGTATTTAGGTATGCATTTAGGTCATAACACATTGGTACACTAATGCAAGAGATGTTATGCGTATGTTAACAAAGCTAGCTTTAGCTGAAGATCTGTCATGCATCTAGATTGTAACAGGCCACGTTAGTGTCTGTCAGTGTTTGACGACTTTACTTCGCGCCAAGAGAATCCGAGTTACCTGACATGGCATCCCAGGTTTGGCTGTTCTGGCCATAGGAGTGCCACATCTTTTGGTCATTGGGGGAAGCTTTAGATAGACACCGCAACCTATGACTACCAGGGCTAGGATAGCGCCGTTCGAAGGTTTCTGTCATGGCTAGGAGTTCAGCTTTTTAATCTCCGGAGAAATTAATTTCTGATCGCGGTATATATCAGTATATTGAAGGTCTATAGGCGTAGACTGAAACAGTAAGTGTATAGTTGTGTTGAAACCCGTCAACCCGTGAAATATACACATGCTGCCTTCATACAGTCCTCAGTAGCATAAATTGACGCTGTAACTTACCATACTAACAGCCTACGTACTTGCTAAAAGGCCTAGTAGCACCCTGCAGTCAGCGTCGTTTGGCTCACATCTTTAGTCGGGATTAGATTCTGCACCTAGGTCTTCCATAGACACAAGTGAGGGCAGGGGTGGCGTGACTGGGTTTCTAGAGTGTCCCATTTAGGCGGCTGTTAAGACTCCTGTACTTTTAGCTTCATCGACAATGTTTGAACGTATGAAGATGACAGAGTAGAAGAATGCATGATTCAGTATGGCAAGGGGAGATTCTCACGTTTTCAGTTATAATAGTACTAGTGTTCAATTTGAGCTAATAGAGCCTCGGAGATTATTAAGGGATGGTTATTTCAGATGATTTAATTGGGAGTCCTAAGAATGTTACTGCTATGACTCGCGCTTCTACTGCTAGGTCTTTATACTGATAGTACTGGTAGTGTTATTTCTATTTAACTAATAGTGGGATAGTGCAAGTACCATTAAGAATATAAATAATGACTACAGTCAGATAAGAGCACACTACACGTACTGTCATAAAGGACAGCGGTCCGACAATACAGTATCAAGTAGGTACAGTAGGACAGTCTAAGTCAGTGCAACAGGAATAGGGCAATTTCACTGATGCTGATAATTGTATTGGTGGTGGTTATACTAGGGCATCAGGGCTTTCCTTGGGTTCCACCCTCTCATCCCTTTCCATCTAGCGGTCACCTTATTGGTAAAGCGAAAATATTTATTAGTATCGCTGGTTCTGTCATGTCACATGGTGCTACATTAGCTTTTGCGCTGGTACTACTTCACTGTTCACCCTCACTCACCCACAGTACGTGCCCATAAATATTCAAGGCGCCCGAATCTCATATTTCAGCTGCTGCTGCAACTACCGTTTATACTGCTGATTCTCGCGGTGTATCATGCATTTAGGTCGGAACAAAGTGATATGTGCCATTTTTCAGGATACTTCTGTTAGGAGCGATGTGCATATGCTAAAAGTGCTAGTTATAGTAATCATACTTGCCAAAACCAGTAAGCGGCAAGCTGAAGTGCGGCCTGTGCGTGCGTGAAGAAATTTTAACCTTGTATACAGTCGTAACCTATATGGAGTGTTTAGTAGGCTGAAAGATTAAAGGAACGTGTATTTACTAGTAGCCCAATATCTATCATGCATATATGATGGGAATATGCACTTACGGGTGGCGTAGCCATTGAAAGTCACGTGATAATGATTTGTATCGGTCGAGCGCCCAGATTGGTTTGAGAGCTACCAATTTCTCCCGGTTTTGCACGCGACAGTTTGGCCATCAGTTTTGATTTGGTCCAACTTAAGCTCTAAGCAGGCTGGCACAGTGGCTTGAGCATGAGTTAGGATTTAAGTAATAGTCGACTTCCCGCAGCATCGACTGCACTTTCTCTCTTCGCATCCATCCATACTATCTACTGGCTTTAGTAAACACGATTACTAGAAATTAGCACTTTTAGCATAGGTAAGTACTAGCAGCAGTAGCATATTAGTCTGTGCAACTCGATGGATAGAGTTGAGAGTGTGGAAACCAAGACAATCCCTCCTGTGCTCAGGGCCCAAAGTATGTACTTACTCGAAATAGTTAAAACACAGATTACATACTCCTCGTAAATACCATGGGAGTATGAGCTCTAGGGTTGGCTAAATCAGCGTCACCTCCGACAATTGGTGCTGCCAGTGCTCGTACTAATACTACTACACTTCATGTTGAGATTGAGAGGATGAGGCCAGTACTGACATTAATCAGCGTCACTTCTGACTTACAAAACAGTCAGTAATAGTACCAGCAAATACCATCACTCACCTACACCTTAGTTAGTAGTATTAGAAAAAGCAGTGGTGGTAGTAGCAGAACCAGTCCTGGCTTACTAGAGTCTAACTAGACACACTATAGGTGAATGAGGGTAGACAGTGCAGTAGTGAATAGGTGTTTCGACTTGCGTTGGAGAAAGCAGCCTACGCCGGACCCTGTTTAGCCATCGAGACTCCGAGGGAAGGTGAAGAGTGCGGTGGCGCTAACTACGTTCTACTATCACTTTAAAGCTACCTCCTGAGACTGTCACCTTCTGTACCAATTTGCCTTTGAAAAAGCAAGGGTAATAGGCCGAGCCAACGACAAGATGGCCAGACTGCTACTAGAAATTTGGTCCTCGACTGGCACACTAAACAGAGCCATGAACCTTCATCCTGCCTACCAAGCGCTCCGCAAAAGGCTAACATCGGCTCAAAACGGAGCAAAAGGGCGGGCGGAGAGAGATAAGCAGGGCCGACAGCCGGCAGCCGCGAGCAAAGAGGGTGGGAACTCTCACGAGTCACAAAAACGACTTGGCATAGCTCACGACGGCGCGAGCAATTCAAACAGCCAAGAAAATCGATCGGCGCAATCGACTGACGCATGGGCAAAAGGTCATTCACATCTATCTGGCGCACCCAGGAATAAAGACACCTTGCTCTGACGATGAAAGCGAGAGAGCTTTTGAAACGTAAGTCTGAATATACTTTAGTCTCAGAAATCGGCTCCTTTTCTTCCTCTACAGGTAGGAGTATATTACGACCTAATTGAGTGCGAAAGAGACCATCTCAGTTGACCAAAGACGTTGGGTATTCAAATTAATATGAATTTCTAACGCGCTGTCGCAATTTTTCTTTCTTTAAACTGCCCTATCTCCTATTGCAACCATACCAACCACTGATATTGTTTGGGAGTTCGCATTCAGAGGGGGAAGCGGTTGCACAAGCAATCCTCGTCTTTCTTTGATTTCAAAAGCATAACACTGTTCACCTTTGACTTTGTTATAACGTTACGCCGAAAGTTCGGTTTAAGAACGGACAGAAGAACGGCTCTATTAGTGGAATTGTTTTAGCGAAAATAACATCAGCTGGAGTTTTTAAAAGAACAGAAAACCAAACCTGAGAAATACAACGATGACAGGCGGGGGTGGGGCCAAATGTGCATGCATTGAAGCGGAACTGTCATACCTCATCTTTCTCAAGTGTGCGAAGCATTGACAAGGGCACCTCTTCTTCCAACTCTGGATTATCGGCGTAAATAACTAGAGCAACCGCCTCGCCGGATATCTCCGGTAGAAGGCCTAACACACGAGCCGGCTCGTATTCGCCGGACATGGCTCTGGCCAGAACAACGGTGTCGGGCGGCAGACGTGGTTTTGTAGACGGCGTCGATCTGCTCGGTTGCGGCGGTGGCAACGGACTCGACATGAAGTCCGACAGCGGGACGGGTTCGTTGGAAGGTTTGCCCTTCAGTCCACCACGTTCGGCAGCCAGCACCTGTACACAACGAAATTTAAAAAAAGATAAACAGGTGGACGGATGAGCAGTCTCCCCAGCAGGCGTAGGTCTAGGAACACCAAAAGAGGTGGACATTAAGTTAACGTGTATGAGAAGGAATAAAGAAGGAAGTTGCACATGGTGGGGTTAGGTCAGCTCAACAGACACCATCTAACTTTTCTAAAATCCTACGCCACCGGATGCTCGCAACAGCTGAAGCAGTAGCTATAAGGCTAGAAAATTCAGTGCTGTGTTGTCAGAAGACGCTGACACAAGCTCTTACACTTCCATGGCCTAAACCGACATCATGTGGCGATAGCATTTCGCCCCTACCAACTAGCGGCAATCTCTCAACCAACACGCTAACATGACCTACATGCGAAAACTGACATAGTCCGCAGTGGCCAATCAGCGCTTATGTTAGACAGTTATTGATTTTTCGACATATTCTACAGCGTTCATTTCCCTTGCAAATGTTTGGCCTAATGACGAGTTGCTGGAAACAATTGTTTGCCATGATCTGACTTTGAACATCAGACAATTTGGTAATAAAACTTGCACATCATACAAAGTCATCGAATCCAGCGGGAGATACAAACGACACTAAATTATAGCGAAACGTTGCCCAAGTTCATGCATTCGAAGAATAATCGATGTGCTGTTGAAGGTGTCTACTGGGTCTACGTTGGACTGTTTACACCCGGGGTCGGCAACTTAGAGCTCTTTTGATGATTGTGTATGGCTCTCTCAGAAACTTCCGATTTTGTGATTTTGGTTACTCTTTAGGGGGTTTAAGTAGTGGGTAGTACTCGAATCACTACAATCATCAGGCCAAATTCCAGCTTGGACGTTGAAGGACAGAAGTCACCAGGAGGAGTGATTTATTATGTACAGAACTCCCAATTGCTGTCCCAGGTGACAGTGACCACTGGCGAAGACAGGGCTAGTTTTGACGGCATCCAGCCAGACCTGAGAGAGCTTGAAACCTTAGTGACAGCTGCTTCAGTAGGATTGCGGAGCGGGTTCAAGTGACCTGAAGGCCTCAGACGTGTGGAGGAATAAGTTCAAGTCACTCAATGAAGATGTGGAAAGAAGCGCACGACATAAAGCGTAGTTGGCAAGCGAGCACATGTGGACAGAAATTTTAAAAAAATTCAACCCGAAGACCAGCTGATAATCAAAACTGGGAACACGCTTCCAGTCACATATCACACACTGCAGCGGGCGACTACTGTTGTATTGACCTTGTTTTGATCTACGTATGCATGCGAGCAGTCATTCTTACATCTTAGATACATCAAGTCAACCATACGATCACGTCTAACGGATGAAAGCCTCAACGCTTGCATGAAGCTTAACCTTACCAACTACCAACCAGACTTTAAAGCCATCAGCAAATCTATGCAGCACCAAAAGTCGCATTATCAATGAGCATTATAAGAAAAATATTTAAAAGAACAAATTCAGGGGCCTGTTATACTCGCATTTAATTGAACTTCATCTTAAAATATAATATATGGCTCTCACTGAAATATATTTCCAAATATTTGCTTTCTTGGCTCTCTGAGTTAGAAAAGTTGCCGACCCCTGGCTTACACCAAAACGGGGTCGCGGTAGCTCACAGACACTAATCGGGTAATGAGGAGCCCGCGTCATTATGTGAGTGTGATACGGCTAGGGGTAGGTCACCAAGATGCGCCCATTCTGTGAAGTACACTGGTCAACGCCGTCGCTTGCGGCGAACGAATTGTCATCATCATGGCGGTCAAGACTGTCCATGTAAACGAAAAGGCGGGTTCCAAGAAGCAGAAGAGAAGAAACAGATGCGATCGTCTGACTATGCTGCTCATCTAGACATAACGACCTTGTCTAAAAGGAGGCAGACGCTAAAAATACATGGCAGGGTAACAGGAAAATTGTATTTTCGCCAAATCTTGAGGGGAATACTAAAGCTGAATTAATTTACTTTTTCATTAAAAATTACTGATTAAAGAATACGAAACAAGGGGACTGCGGGTGGTAAACAGTAACAAATTCAGACAAATTCAGATCTTATTAATTATAAAGTATCACACATCAGTGACCCAGTACAAAACTGCCAACGAAGCAGATCGAAAATAAGTTAGATTTGCAACCGACGATAAACCACTTCTGCCAAACTAATTCGAGTAGGTCATGATGATCGTGAATAATGAAAACGTAACTGTAACGCCCAGTGGACGTAAACTTTCGTCAAACTGACATTACAAAAACATAATAAACCTAACAAACGGGCGGCGAGTAAACTCAAAAAGAAATCCCCCCATGCAACGGGACAATATTTAGTGCTTGTAAGTACGGTTTCTGTCATTGTGTCCGAGTTTTGCTCTCTGCGGCCTGCCAAGCATAAGGATAAAGCACATCGATTCCTGGTCATTAGGCAACGGCCTAAGCGGGTTCAAAATTGGACTGCAATACACAACGGAAGGAGGACCTCCAGCAAGCTGATCAGTTTACGTACTTTCCACAAGCGTGGGAATCCCGACTACAAGCGACAGGGCAATGGGCCCGTAGTTCAATGTTAGGTTGTTAGAATTAGAAAAAGCGTTCTATGATCAAAGCTTAGGTTCTCCGGACCTGAGGCGGATCAAGACGGGTAGACGACGGTTAACAATCTTATTTTGAAGATTTGGATAAATAAATCGAACAAAACCTATATTTACGGGCATGCGATTGATAGTTCAAGACCACCGAAAGTCAAAAGACTGAGTCGACAGTAAAAACAACACAAACGAAAATTTTGTAACTATACACACTATGAATGAGAACGTTCGCATTCCAGGTATTTGCATGCTTGAGGTAGAAGGAAGGTCGAGCACCGGATCAACTTGTTTATTATTCTGAGTTTTCGGGCTCTTGTGGGAGTCCATCGTCAGAGATAAAAGCGTCCACGAAAAGCAAGTGACAGTTATAGGGGGTAGGAGCCAATCAAACGTCATAGGGTAGGGGAGGGGGTTCGACGGAGGAAGGAGAGAGTGGGAGAGGGAGAGTTCACCGTCAGGGATAATAGCTTCCACGAAAACAAGAGAACATCTAATGGTGAAATTGAGACGACGGTCTACAGAAAGGCAACTAACACGACACAACTTCTCAGTTTTAACAGCAACCATCCGGCTGCCCACAAACGAAGCTGTGAAAAGTGCTCTTTAAACGAATTCAAACCCACTGCAGTAGACCAGAAGACAAGGCACTCGAAGCCCGATACGTTCATGCGGAATGGTTATCCGAAAGCATTTATAAGCCGCTGCCTATGCGTACGGCCCCGGAAGGCCAAAATGGGAGAACCTCCGAGGATATGGACCGCTCTACCATACATCAATAATGTCTCAGAAGCGACCGAGCACATCGCTGCGGAACTGGGTGTCGGAATTGCACACCGTTCCAAGGCTACCATGCGCAACGAGGTAATGAAAACAAAAGACCCGCTGAACCCCACAGAACAATCCAGGGTAGTGTATCGCATCCCACGCTCAAGCTGCCGTTGCAACTACACAGGGCAAACTGGACGTATGCTGGGTTCGCGCACAAATGAACATAAATGGGCTGTCAGGCTGTGTGATGCACTGTCGCAAGTGGCGGCCCACACGCATGACACGGGCCACGATTTTGACTTCGCAGCGACAAGGATAACTGCTCACGCCGAGAGCAAGACCGAACGCGAGCTCATTGAAGCCTGGACCTCGGGTGACAACTCAGTGGACAGATGTACTGAGTTGGCGCCCGCATATATTGCTCTCCGCAGGAAAACCCGCACGGCGGACACTGCGGATTAATGAACCCCCTCTCCCTCCCTCTCAAACTCTCCTCCTTCCCTCTGCCCGTATGACGTTTGACTAGCTAATACCCCCCAAAACTGCTGCTTGTTTTCGTGGAACCTATTATCCCTGACGGTGGACTCTCCTTCCCCCCTCTTCCACTCCCTCCCCTATCCTATGACGTTTGATTGGCTCCTACCCCTATTACTGTCACTTGCTTTTCGTGGACGCTTTTATCTCTGACGATGGACTCCCGCAAGAGCCCGAAAGCTCAGAATAGTAAAAAATTGATCCGGTGCTCGACCTTCCTTTTTCCTCAAGAAAACACACTATATAGATCTGCCAATTCTATTCATATTTAATTTGAGAAGCCAATTTGTCAGGCAAAACATGCTTTGCGGCAACTCTTCTTCAGGGCCTTAACTTTGCAAACAATGCAATTTTGAAAATGCACAAAAATCAATAATTTCTGCGTTGTGCGCAAATTGGCCATTACGGACTTTTTTCAGTCTGCGCAAATGGTCGGCATGTTGGTTGGGCGACCGCTACTCTTGGCTGGGGGTGATATGCTATTGTCTTCTGGCGTCGGCCACGGGAGGGACAGGGCTTGTATTAAAGTTTTTTGGCAGCACAGTACTGGATTCATTAGGCGTATAGCCACTGCATTTGCTGTTGCTAGCAACCATTGGCTTAGGCCTTTGGAGAGGTTGGTTTCCGGTAGACAACCTAAAAGGCTTCACTAGTATCGACTCGGTGATTTGTATCAACCAGGTGTGCGAGACTGCAGCTCGGGATCGATTTAGCTTCGCCTTTACTCAACCAGGCCGGTACGTGTACACGTACTCTCTTTTCAGGCACCTCGTTGTTCGGCCGATGTATCCCGCTTAACAGGAGCAAGTAAAGGAGTAAATACACATGGATGTGGCTTTCAATGGAAGCCTGATTTTACCTCCTAACCGTAAGAGAGGAGAGTTCGTGAAAAGCGCATGTAAGTTTGCCACTGGAAAATTGTTTGTGACAGCAGTCGTAAGTGGTCGCCTTACCAGCTCGCTGGTTGCGTTTCCTAAGAAAGGTAGTCTTATGGATATGTCCTTCTTTTCTGCGGTTAAGGAAGTAGGCTTCTGGGTGCGTTCGTCAATATTCTTGAGGATGAACCTTTCTGGGTATCAGTTTTCAAGAAGCGTATTCTGCAGCTGTTGGAGTTCTGATTCGAGAGTTTCAACAGAGCAGATCCGTCGTACTCTAGCTGCTAATCCCTGGACTAGATTTCGTTTTATATTTAGGGTAACAAAACTGTGAAAGTTGGTGTATTGTCCCCTCCAGTTTTTCTTTCGGAATAGCCTACGCAGGATCGGTCCGTAATTTTTTCGTTGCATAAGGACATCAAGGAATGCGATTTCATTATTAACCTCAGTTTCTGCAGAAAACCTGAGCGCTGGATGCACGCTGCTAAACTTCCTGACCATGGCGTCAGTGTCAGTGTTGGAGTCTGTCAGACAGAAGATGTCGTCCACATATCGACCGCAAAATGCAAGGTCATTGATGGTGTCTCTTAGGCTTGTTCTCTCGATCTTGCCCATAAAGACATTTGCGAGAAACGGGCCAATTGTTGAGGCCATCGCCACGCCATCTGTCTGTAGAAGCTGCCATTGCAGCGAAATTACACATTTTGTGTGCACCACGTAAGTAATTCGTTGAGGATTTTCACGGGCATAACCATTTGGTAGGTTGCGTGTCAAATGAAGTCACATAAGTAGTTTATTGTTTCTACCCCGGGTGCGTTGGTAAAGTGATAAAGCATCCAAGGTGAGCATCTTACTTCCACCAACGTTCATATCTTTGATAGCTTTGACAAACTCAAATGAGTCCTTTAAGCTTCGAAGATATATGTGACTTCCAAGAGGCTTCAGCTTTTCTACCAGCCATTTGACAATGGTGTGATAGGGGGAGTTTCGCATATCTAAGATAGGACGCAAGGGTAGCTTGTGTTTGTGAATCTTCGGAAGAACATACATTCCGGGTACCGTCGTTCCTACAGGTCTTAGCCATTCACTGTCCTTGTCAGTCAAAAGGCCTTCTCCGCGGAGGTCTTTGAGAATTGTAATCAACTGACCATCGACGGCCTCTGTCCGATCTTTGACCTTCTTAAATTTTGGGAACTTTGTGCTATATGCCAAGATAGCCTCTAGTTTAGCAACAATCATTTTTATCCATTAGTACTATTCCGGATCCTTTGTCTGGTCTGGTTAGTATTATGTTTTCATTTCTTCTGAGTTAAGGCCCTGAAGAAGAGTTGCCGAAACGCATTTTTTGCCTAACTTTTCATATTTATTTGTCACTGACCGGCCCGGTGATATGTGAACATACGGAAACTTTTATTCATGTGACATTTCCATCAACGAAATCGGAAGAATCCATTTTGCCTTGATCAACTACATTTCAGACAAAGCATAAACGGGAAACAATATATCGATTTTGCATAAACTTTTGAAAGACATGACCGGACACAACCAATTCAACTTTGTGTCAGGAATAACATAGCACTAGTTCTTCGTGGAAGGTTAGTGAAAAGGTACATAAAACACATTTGTACCAATTTTACTGTGACCATACCGCTTTATTTACTTAGTTATTTGCTTTCATAAACATATTTTGTAATATACTAAATAGGACATATATTACTTACTTTGCATGTTACCCTACTTAGTTTGGTGCTTTGGTGTATACATTCGTATTGCTTTCGGTCTGGTTAGTGATTTTTCGTTCAGTTAGGGACATTGCATGTAATAGGTCACATACTCCAGCGGTGACAAATAAGGATTGAGTAAAACTGGGAACTATGGGGCTTATGAAGTGTGGGGGATTCGAACTGCAGACTGAGGAGGGCTTAATTTTTTATAATCGACTCAGATGAGAGAAATTATACGAGAAACGTTCCTTTCAGCCCAACCCACTGCTTATTCAGCAAAATTTATCAACTACCTCCTACCCGCCATCAGATGATCGCCTACAGCGAGTGAGGGGGGAGGGGGGTGGCGGTATGGACCTGATCCCAACGAAAAATCGAAATCATATGTTTGGGGTAGTTGTTAAAATGATGCCGCCAGAAAAGATTCCTGGTCATTCAGTCCAACTCAACAACTGTAGTACAACAGACGTATGTGACCCAAACTGTGTAGTGACTTCTGCCACGTAAAGTTCGTAAACAGAAGACACACGGGCCGGGGAGAGTGGAGACGATTGCTGAAAAAAAAACACCTACCGCTGCATAAATAATTCCTGCATTAGAGTTAGGAAACTCAGTAGACAGAAAATGTGACATAAGCAGTCAACCTTGCGTAAAGGATCAATCCGTTAAGGTGCATTTTCTGAGGCCAAATGGGCGAGGAGAAAACATGAAAAGAAACAAGATATAATACAAATGGAGGTGAGGTTTACGAGGTGACAAACGGGGTTAATAAGGGAAAGAGAGAAATATCTAGGAAAAATAAGAAGGACAAAGATGGCATTAAAAAGCGGGAACAAAAGGGATGGGCGGAGTAAATGAAATAGGCGAGACAGGGAGAACAGAGAACGCAAAATGAGTAGAGAAAAGGATGAATGGAAAAGACGGGACAGAAACTTTAGGACAAATCGGCAGGCTGGGGTGAAATAGATGGGAGAAAACTTAGATAATGTGAAGGGGAAAGCGGGAGATGGGAAATAATGAGGGAGCAGAAAGAACTATGAGGAAAGCGAAGCAGAGATAAATAGGTAAATAGTACAAGAGAGAAACTGCTTGAGTTCCTAGTTTCACATTGCACGCAAATAAGCCTCCAGAATGCAGAATTAAAAACATGAAAAGTGTCGGTGTTCTGTATTTTCTAGCGCGCCCTAGCCTCCCATTCGGAAGCGCTACTAAGGAAGTTTCAAGAATTACCTCTGTCATATGTTTAGTTGAGAGTCGAACAGAGAGCAAAGAAAACCACAACAATTGAAAAGTCATGTTGGCAAACGATCGTTTTCGGTCATTCATCGTCAGGCCAGTACATGACATGGGGAATAAAATTGGTCAATTAATTACAGCGATTATATAATAAGCAAATTTAGGGAGGGGGGAAGGGGAGGGAAAAGGGTGAGGGCAATTAAGCAGCTGAGTTTTCCCTCGTCTCCTGCACGCGGGCGCCTGCGCGGGTAGGACGCTGGTTGCCATGCCTAGATGAGACAGGGGGATGTTCTCGCGGTCCGCGGATTGAGTTCTGTATGTCAGCCGTGCAGCTTGCGCTTGACTATTCTCCGTAGCTCCGTCTTCTTTGGCTTCAGTAGGTGTTGGATTTCCGCGTGCAGTCGGCCAAGGGAGGCCGATGGCTTGAATCAGCGCCTTTTGACAGCTTAGAATGGGTTTTGCTAGCCGAATTGCCAAGGCTTCTGCTGTCGCTAACATTCGTTTGGGCAGGCCTTTGGAGAAGTGCGTTGGCGTGCGGTATATGAGGCGAAAGGCTTTACTCGCGTCCACTTGGTGGTTTGTATCAATTAGGTGGGCGAGGATTGAGCTTGAGGTCGGTCTATTCTCCCCTCTGCTTAGCCAAGCTGGTATGTGCTCGCACATTCTCTTCTCCAGACGTCGCGTTGTTCGGCCAATATAGCCCGCTCCACAGGAACAGGTAAACGAATCGATGAACATAGATATGGCCTGAAACGGTAGTCTGTCCTTACCTCCCATTCGTAGAAGGGGAGAGTAAGTGAAGAGAACCCGCAAGTGTGCAGCCGGGAAGGCATTCATAACCGCTGTCCTCAGGCGCCTTCTTACTAGTTCACTCGTTGCGTCTCCAATAAACGGCAGTTTTATAAGCAGATCTTTCTTTTCCGCCGTTGAAATTGCGACCTTTGGGGCACGTTCCTTGGTGTTCTGAAGGATGAACCGTTCCGGATAAACGTTTTCCTGGAGTGTGCCCTTTAGTTGCTGCAATTCTACGTCCACTATTTCAGGAGAGCAGATACGGCGTATTATGGCCACCATTCCCTGGACTAAGTTCCGTTTGACGTTAAGGGGGACGAAACTGTGAAAATTAACGTATTGCCCAGTCCAGGTTTTCTTTCTAAATATTCGGCGTTGTATCGAGCCAACTTCTTGTCTGTGTAAGAGGACGTCTAGGAAAGCGAGTTCCTCGTTCGCCTCTGTTTCCACTGTAAATGTGAGTGCTGTGTGGGCGGTATTAAATATTTGGACTAGACCATCGATATCAGCGGTCTTCTTTGTCAGGCAAAATATGTCGTCCACATATCGACCATAGAACTTAAGGTCATTGATAGTGTATTTGAGCTTCCTGACGGCCCAAAAGAACAGGCAGCACCACTAATAACGTATACTAAATGGGGGAAGGGGGAAAAGTTGCGCTGGATCGGACAGAGGCTTAACTAATCGGCATAAATAAGTGGGTCGCGTCAGTCACTGCAGTCTTATTAACAGTTGAACAAAGACTCACTCAGGTTAATGACACAGGGAGGATAGATGCGAATGTACACAGCACCATGATTAAAAAGTTGCCAGTCTTCAGTCCGCTTTGCAAAGGA
>JAYGXS010000002.1:58657268-58699528 GCA_036362985.1 Ligula intestinalis
GCGGTTGCTTCTGCTGTTGCTAGCAAACGCTGATCCAGTGACTTTCGGTAGTTTGGTAGTTTTGGTAGTTAGATAATCTATCGAAAGCTACGTATGCTCGCTAAATATTCTTCTGAATTCTCTGATGGGAATTTTTGCAACTTTAAAACAGTCCAAGTACCTCTTTGAAATGTAGCGCAAAGCCAGCTACAATACGGTGAGGGTCTCTAGTGTTGTGCCCTACCGAGGTTTACTTTGCGGCTGGCGAAGGCGCGGGCGACACGAGTGACAGTGAAGCGGGAGTTAAAATACTTCACAATCGACCCTGGCAACATACGCATAAGGCATAAACATGCAATATAATGAGATATGTACAAAGTTATCTCTAGCTTCTGAAGACAGCTACCTGAAATTACTACTTGAACTGTCAGTACCAAAAGGAAACTCTCCCGGTGAACGGCAGAAAAAATTAGGATACAAGACGATATCAACGTCAACGACTGCACAATGAATACCACAGAAATTCAAAGTTTGGATATTTTCAGCACTCGAAGCGCCAACTCCCGACTAATCATGGACACACTACAGTTCGTTCATCGCATCCGACGAGGTCTACCGTGAGCTTCAAAACATGGCGATGAAGGGACAATGATTTGCGCGTTGATAAGTTTTGAGCGAAAGGGGACATTCGCTGCATCTACCACACTCTCCTCTTCTACCCATCTACGCACGGTGTCAACATATAGTTAAGAAGAGTGGGATCGGACGTAGTCGCGGCACGAGCTTACGAGCGCGTGTGCCACTACATCCCCTCACCCCCATATGCGAAATTTGTTATGAGGATCGAAACCCGAGTAACGCCTGTTGTGCCCTGACCTACCCCCCATGTTGGTCCAGCATATCTAACATGTGAAACGCTTAAGGAATAAACACATACACACAGAGTATAGCTGCCATAGTCCACAAACACATAACATTACAATCATGCACCTAAACACTTTTGGAAGTCAATAAGTTTACTCCCGCATCCCGAGCTAATCTGTAAGACCATATATAGTATAATAATATTGGTAAGAAGAGTCTTATAGAGAGAGAAAACCTGGTGCTCCTAAGTACATGAAAAGGATTTCCTATGAGGAAAACAATACACTTATTTCGATGAAAATATGGATCAGTGTGAAGATTTGGATCGGAGTTATGACTTGGAAGGATTTAGAAGTGGTGTTAATTCCATCATTTTACCGCAGGTTCGTATTTGATCTAGGCAGACATCTTATGCTTAGGTTGGCATATGTTTAGTTGATAATGTTTGTGAAGATTTACGACTAGTGAATGTTTTCTTAATTATTTTAGGTGTTGGGTGCGGTGGAGTTAAGGAGTTAGACTTAGGAATTAGGGTTACATAATACATTTTCATAGTTCGAGGTAGAGGGTGGAAGTTTAGAGTTATGGCTTGGGGCTTCGGTTACGGTTAGGCCTTAGGATTACCGGTATCGTGTAGGTAAAAGGTATATTGTTCATCCTCACGGGTACCGGGAACCTAGGTTTGGGTTTGATCATTCAGCTCGACAATATCGACATTGTGAATTGTTAACCCCCACTAGGCCAGAGTGACCATGCAGTTCTCATGTGGGAATACAATTTATTTTCTTTGCCTGCCGAACCACAAGATCTCCGTCCTAATATTTGGCGTGGTGATTTCGAGCAAATGAAACATGATCTCTGTTTCATAGACTGGGTATCCACACTCTCCGACAACGTTGAAGAAGCTAGGGAACATTTCAAAGGGATAGTCCATAACCTCATCTCTAGCCACTGCCCTATCAGTCGCCGAAAACTTACGAACAGGCCTCGCTGGCTGAATCCATCCTTAAAAACCGAAGTTAACAAGGGAAAACTGTTTAAGAAGTACCGAATTGATAGGTCACCTATATCTCTTAATAGGTATAAAATGCAGAAGAACCGGGTCAAACGTCTCATTGTCAGAGCTCAAAAGCAGTTCGAAGAGGATCCGTTAAACTGAGCCATGGTTAACCCCAAAGTCCTGTACAGATATAAAAGACAGAGCACGCGGAATAAGGATCCTATCCCTCTACTGCGAACTGCCGAAGGTGCCGAAATCTCAGAGGACAAGGATAAAGCTGACCATCTCTCTCAGTTCTTCCGGTCCGTCGAGATGACTGAACCCGCTTTTCTATGCCACACTTATGAAGACAATTCGATCCCATTTATTGATACAGTCCTCTTCACCGAAGATGTAGTTAAGAATGAGCTTCTTAATTTGAAAGAATCGACCACCCCAGGCCCCGATGCAATCCCGGCGAAGCTTTTGAAGGAGCTAGCTTCTGAAATGGCCAAGCCGCTAGCCCTAATCTTCCAGCCGTCATTTGTTACGGGCTGCCTACCATTTGATTGAAAGACAGCGACAATCATCCCACTTTTTAAGAGTGGAAGCCGAGCGTCCCCAAATAATTACAGGCCGGTGAGCCTTACCTCCATTTGTTACAAAACCATGGAAAAAAAAATCATTCAAAAGCCGTTGATGCAGTTCCTCGAGCAAAATCACCTCCTTTCCGATGCCCAACACGGTTTTCGCAGTGGTAGGTCCTGTCTTACCAATCTGTTATTCTCACTTGATAGCTGGACCAAAGCACGTGACGAGGGCCAAACGGTGCATGCGATCTACATTGACTTCAAAGAGGCGTTCGATACCGTCCCTCATCAACGCCTGCTGCTTAAGCTGCGCAGCGCAGGCGTTCGCGGGAACCTCCTGTTATGGATCCAACACTTTTTGACAGGACGAAGAGTCCAAGTCAGTCGCCAGCAGTCCTCGGGTTTACCTGTGGTGAGTGGCGTCCCACAGGGCTCAGTTATAGGTCCCGTATTGTTCCTCGTTTTCATCAACGACTGTGTCAGGGATCGAGACTGTCACCCTGCTCGCCGATGACATCAAATTATGAAAAGTTGTCAAAAGTACGGCAGAGGAAAACCATCTGCAAGCCAACTTGAACAGATTGGAGGACTGGTCAAAGCTTTGGCTAATGCCTTTCAATGTTAGTAAACGTGACTTTTTTCAAATCGGCAGTTTTAGAGCATTCTGCACGAAAGTCTATTCTTTAAATGGTACTCCGCTACAACAAGTTGAGTCAGGAGGACTTGAGTGTGTGAACTGTACGAAGGCGGCGAAGTCGACCAGATCTATGCTACAGCTGATTAGGCGAGCCTTTATTGGGTATGAAAAAGACAGCTTTTCCAAAATCTTTGGGAGCTTCATTCGGCTGCACTTGGAGTTCGCTATACAGGTATGGAGACCATGGACTGTCAAAGATTGTGCTGTCTTAGAGAAGGTCCAGAGACCAGCGACAAAGATGGTCAAAGGTCTAGGAACATTGCCGTATGAAAGCAGACTGCCCATTCTCGACCTTTTCCCCCTTTCCTACAGACAACTTCGAGGGGACCCCATATTAACCTTCGGTATTATGAATAACCTGCATTTTTGTTTCGTTCCTGGTGATTTCTTTGCCCAGGCTAACAAGCCAGCTTTGCGCAGGCATTCCCTTAAACTACGCCCGGGCAAAGCAAGGATCGATGGAAGAAATTTTTTCGTTACTAACAGAGTAGTTTCAGAGTGGAACGCTCTTCCAGAAGAGGTTGTCCTCTCCACTTGTGTCAATGCATTTAAGAGTAGACTGGACATGTATCAAGCGCAAACACAATGCAGGTAAAAACTCCTTCATCAGACTACAATGAATTACTTTACAATGAATCACATTGCTTATCACATACACTGCAGCAAATTATGCTACTTGCGATTTGCAAGTAGCCATACATTTTCTGCCATATTTTTGTAAAGATTGTTTTCCCGGAACATGTAACTGTCCTACATTTTAAATTGTTCTTTGTATCAAATTTTTTCCTATCATCCTGTTACGAACAGGGAGTTCAAAGGCATTCGCCTATCTTTCCCTGAATAAACTGCTGCTGATACTGATTTTACACCTTCGTAATACCCTTCCTGTAATGTTGCACAAGGCCACCTGTATAATTTGGGAGGAGGGAGTATGCCTATTCCAGCGTCATACGAAGTGGCCAGAGTAACAAAAGCAGCCTACACAACAAAATGGTATAGACTCGACGCTTGCATCAATCAAATCTTTAGTAGGCAAACCACAGAATGCGCCTCAAACGGGCCTAGTCATTCTTACATAGAGGCGTTCGCGGAGGAAAAACAAACGGTCTAGCGGAGGTCCGGAGACAATGAGAGCATACGGCCGGCGCAAAATGAGGGACGTCAGAAGTTTATCGGATTATAGAGTAGCCCTTCATAATGTGTGTGTGAGGACATAAAGTAGCGCCAGGAGTAGAGGGGGACGTATGAGTCAGTCCAAAATTACCCGACTAACTGACCAACTAATTTGGCCGCGTGGATGGCTAGCCCATGCGTCGAAGTGACTCTGCTCTCACTCTGTCTTAGTCAAATCATCTTGAACAACTGCGCGCGTCAGTGTAAAGGGACCTTAGCGGCATCTCGATGGTGTGGGGAGGAGGGTGCTTGAAAAACCAAAACGTACAGTAGACTTCAAAGGGTTAGATATTGGAAATAAGAGGGGACCGGAACGAACAAGATGTGTGTTACGTGCGCGTAGTTAGTTAAAGCACGGGCCAGGAATAGGTAAGATCAAACACCGGATTTCGACAATGAGGACATAACTTGCAGCCCTATCGCCAAGACGGAAGGCTTCTGTGGATGCAAAGTAAAGGTTAACTGCAGTCAGAAGACGGGAATCAAATACCGAGAAGGGTCAACCGTTCACGCCATGGCAGAGGGCAGACCAGAGCTACAGGGCGGAAGCGCGTCTGGAAAGAGCAGGCGTTTGATGTCATTATACGTATTAGACCGAACATGAGCGAGAGACGTTGGCGTGGTGGCCATTATGATCCATTGTTTCGTAAAGTTTGCGAAAGTCATTAGGACTTTTGACAGAAACGAGAGACATATGGAAAAACAGTAGTAGACAGAAGCGGACAATGAACAGAAGCAAGATGAATGAAACATTAAGAGGAGGACGCAGAGGGGGAGGCACTGAGGGAGGAAAAAGAGAAAGGGGACAGTGCGGTAGCAGAAAAGATAGAGAGACAGACCGAAAAGGATGAGTAGGTGGAAGGAGATGAGGAACAGAAACAAGACGAATGAAGTAATAAGAGGAAAATGCGAAGGGGAAACAGGCGAGGGAGGAGAGAAAATAGGGTAGGATAACTAGAAATCTTCAAGGATACCGCTATTAACTCGACACTAAAGCTGACGGATCGAACAATAAAACAAACGACGAACGTGTTTAAGCAGCAATGACAACACAATCCACAACAAATTATGTTAAAAGAAAAACTGCGAGCTGAACCGATGACGTCGTTCCGCACCTTACAATGTGTGCGATATTTTCGATAGATTTTTGATGCCTTTCCAAACTCAAAAATATTTTATAGGAAGCATTAAAAATATTCTTTCTTGTGCTCCTTTGGTAGCAAATCACATCTTAAAAAAATTCACTCGAAAAAACATCGTATCTGTTTCTTTGACAATACTTCTCATTGAGTATACACCATAGTTCACATCCACTGCAAAATGGTATGCATACAAAACTATATGTAATCACTTTAATGGCATATAGGAATATACCTTCCACGGAGGTTATTTGGCTTGTAAATAAAGAACACTCAACGTAAATGCAACGGCAAATAATTCAAGAATTGGATTTTTTTCAAAAATTAAACCTATCTTTCTCTACAGTATTCCACTTGAAATGAATATGATTTGCTATAAAATGAGCAAAAGAAAGAATTTTTCGCTCACGTTTCCTAGAAAATGTATTTGCAAGGCCATCTGAAATCTAAAGAAGAGATGAACACTACATAGGCGGTCAAGTTTTATCGACAAGAGATTTTTCATCAAATCAGAAAGACATTCATTAAAAATCCGCCATCGGGATTATGCACCAATGCAACAATTCCACTCAAGTTACCATTCCTAATCTCAAATAAATCTCAAATTGTGTGCTAAAATTGCATGAGCTCGGGCACTGACTGCAATATTTCAGAATTCAGCAGTAGCTTAAACAGTGCAACGGAATAAGCAAGGGTAGTTTGAGATAACAGAGGTAAGCGACACTGGAATGACAGCCTTCGGCTTGCTTCGCTCCATCAGAAGGGCAGACCTGATTTGCTGTGAAAGGAGAACGCTAGGGACAAATTTACGATTTGAATCAGATCACTTACTTTGAGCCTCCAGGGCGGAATTTGTGTCCGGTCTCGGCAGCCTGGTCGTTTGTAGGAAGGCTCTGGGCCTGAGCCACCACTTCGCGGCGCTTTGCCTCGAACTCATTGTCCCCCGGCTGTTGGGCGCTTACTTTTGTTGTGGACGCCATCGCCAGTTTAATCGAATTAAACTTATCTGGAAAGCAAGAGAGGACAGGTCAAAGACTCTTATTGACCTTTTGTCATCTACACCTTGATCATTAAAACTAAAGAAGGTCGGAAAGGTTCGACTTGAAAAAAAAGCATCCCAAGCTAGCAGAAAGCATCCCCTGGGAATAATAAATGTCAACATGAGGAAGCAGAGTTTTGAAATTGTTATAGCCCAGTTAGTTCGGCGTCGCCAGTAGTTATAACCCGGTATTTTGAACCCAACTAATAGGTAGAAGAAGGCAAGGGGCGGTCCTGATAGGCAATGGCTTTATTCAACCGTACACAAAGACTGGGGGGCGCGCGTGACAGACCGGTTCCCTGTGTCCTGCAGGTCCGTCAGAGTAGTCCTTTAGTTTGTAAACTCCGGCATATTTATACGGCTCCGGTCTTTCCAGAATATTCCTAGCGTATGGCCTGCTCCCAGACATTCTGGAATGCGGGCGTGACGTACTCCAGGCGGTCATTTTCGCCGACTGCCGTGAGTGCACGGGGGCTCCCGCCTCCGTACTAGAAATACCACAGGAGGAGATCCCGTTTGCCGACCAAACGGACCACCTGGTAGATGCACTGGACTAACATGGGCACCAGATCAGAGCATGGCAGAGGTTATTCAGGCTGCGCAACCATAACAAATGCCGAAAATGGTGATTTTGTGACACGCTTAGGTGAAGGCTCACGCCGCACCAGCCACCCGCGCCCACGACTTCTCTCGACAACTGGCTCAGTCAGTTGAGGAAGAAGAGTATTAGAGAGAGATGTATCGCAGGTCTACTATCAATTCAAAGTAATCCATGCGTAAGTCGCCGCCTTTGCACCAATGCGCTGTGATAGAGTACATGGTGGACATATTCGGAATCGACAATCAAACTCTCATGTGCTTTCTGAAAAGGGATCAAGGTGTAGAAGCGCTGGATCACAAAGAGGTCTAACGGGGTAACAAGGCCCGTCTGTCGAGTCTGTATGGCCTATAAGTGCTGCCGTATATGGGCGGCGGAATTTGGTCGCTAACAGGACGGGGTAGTCAATTGGTGCATGGCAGAGGGAAGAAGACTAAGTGCGACACGGATGCATCCATCGGCACGGTCGAAATGATGCATTCGCGATAACACAATAGATGACCTAACTCATGCAAAACGCTGGACTTAACGAAATAATGATAATCATTGACCAATTGACACCAGCGCATGCAGAAATGCTCGGAAAGCTTTCCAAATGACGTGGGATCAGGAATCTGATTCGATATCCCTTCTTAACATGGCCTATATGGCGATCACACACGTGAGATCGGAGCCATTGCTGCTGTGAAAATTCGGTCTGATGTGGTAGGCGTAGACGGACCCCTTGGCTTAGTCATTCACAGCAACCAAACCTACCACCGGTCCTCTTGACACTGTCTTATGACCAAGCTTCAGCAGTAAAAAAGAGCACAGAAAATTCGCGTTTAAAAGAACGTTAAAACACTGTAAGTAAAAAAAATTGGCTATGAGCAGAGTCAGCTACGGTTCACCACATGACCTTTTAGAAATAGGTCGGGCTTTACCTCTATAAAAGAGCTGCTTCGGAGAAACACATTGTCCAATTACTCGAGGGGCAGTTAGTAGAAAATTGCTAATTTTAACACCATTAAATGTACGAGAAATTCACAGAATGCATCCTATCCAAACGTCTTTAAGAGAATAAATGGGGCGTACGGGTACAGCTACCAAGTCCGTGAAAAACGACGAACTACACGCAAGACCAACAGTAAAAATATTTAGTAAAACCAACAAAAGTCGGTCTATAAAGGAGCCGAAACTAGTTAAGTCTGATCTCCGCGCCGTTACCAGCATGCCGGAAACGGGATAAAGGCCGCGTGTGAAAGCGCAGAGGACAGCTGGCCGCAGGGAGCACACAGATACCATAGGAAAAGCATAGTTATCGGTTCCACACATGCGTACACCGTTAAACAGAGCGGGGCGGATGCAACAGATGATAAAAGATTTCCTGACACACAAACTCATCTATAAAACCGCAACAAAAACACACGATTTGGTCAGTGTACTAAAAAGAGACCTTTTACGGACTAAATGGTCCACTGATTAAATTGTCAATGGGTTTCGTTCTTTCGAAACACAGACAGTGAATAAGTTAGAATTTTTGATAAGGATCTTAGATTCAAGTCAAAGGAACAAAGTCAAGAAAGGTTTCTTGCAATACGATTTTACCATTGGGACAAAAGTAGACGATAGAACAGGGTTTCTAAGAGAGGGAGACAACAATGCAATTCATAAGGTGTTTAAAAATCCAAAAATACTAATTAAAAGAGTGCGTAAATCTAAAGGCGGTTTTGAACTACACTGTAAATTGGCTGAAAGCAGGAAAGCAATCGCAAGGGGCTCTTAGACAACGGATAACCGAAAGAAGCAACAGATTACCCAAAAACAGACACAACCAAACCGACCGTTCTAATTCAAAGCCCAAATTCACTTAAGTCTTAGCACATGTCGAGATTGGTTATGACTGGCTGATGACAACTAATAAGCCAGAAGTGGTCATTCCAGTCTTTCTTTGCTTTGTCGGATCTTCTTCATCATATAAACTTAGTCACAAGTTCAATAACCTACCAGTCATAAACTTAAAAATAGGCATGATTGCAGATAACGGTTATTTAACAAACCACATAAAGTTGACGGCCAAAACGATAAAATACATGCAACATCAATAATAAGCTGATACGCCGAAACAGTTCTGTATCAAGTTACCCCCAAATCCTGTCATACTATTATGATTTGGCCGGAATCGGTCTGGCAGGCGGTCACACGTTGGGGACCTCTGACCACCACATGAACTTTGTTTAGTTCGGAAGCCTATTCGATCGGTGTTCGCACATTTCTGAGTGAATATATACCCGATCAGCACTGACAGCAAATGGCAGGTGGCGAGGCGCTGATGAACTGCGGTTCGATGAAGTGCTTATGACCCATCCGATAGACACAAGTGGTGGACCAACTGCGCCGTCTGTGAGTGCGTTTGTTTGTGTTGTCCGACCAGCTGGTGTTCAGGGTTATGCTTGGCTGATGAAGGCTAATAAGCCCAAAAAAGTTCTGCATCAAGTTCCCCCAAATGCTGTCATACCCCCCTTACTGCTATTATGACTTGGCCGAAATCGGCCTGGCAGGCGGTCACCCGTTGGGGACCTCTGACCACCACATGAACTTTGTTTAGTTCAGAGGCCTATTTGATCGGTGTTCGCACATTTATGAGTGAATATATACATACATACATACATACATACATATATAGGGCAGGTGGCGAGGCGCTGATGAACTAAGGTCCGGAAAGTCAGACGGATTCAATAGGTGTTTGCCGTAACGGTAGACTCCATGCAGACAGGAACAAGAAAGAAGATACATAGAGGAAATAGCACTTACTGCCAGAATTTGACGGTGTACGTAAGCTAGCGAAGAATTGGTTCTGCAAGGAAATCAATTTGGCTGCATCAGCTGTACCAAAATTCACGAAGGGCGGAGGAGCGTTTGGACCAAGCTGCCTTGCGCGACGGACGCCACGTACGTCCTATAACAATTATGGGCGACAACTATACACGCGCATGTATGGAGTGACAAGGATAGAAAAGCCAAGGGGTCGAAGGGCAGCCTTAACTAACTCAGTCTCGAGGTATTTTGCAAAGCGATTGAAGAACTTGATCAAGAATTATCAAAATATACCAAATACAAAAACTGGCTCCAGTGAACAGGTGCCGAATCCAGTCCGACGGCATGGTGGGGTCAGTTAAATTGAAACCACTCCTACTCATCCTTCAGTTCAGTATACGCAAACAAAGGGCCTTCAAATTCATTCGCAAATCCACAGTGAATATAAAAGAAGACGGGGATCACAAACGGCTGCTTCTGGTCGAGTTCTCGTAAGCAGGTAGACCAGACCACCTGAGATTTAAAACTGTGTTCAGTAGGCTCAGGAGACTTAAGTCTACTACCTGAGACGTGGAAGAATAAGGTGCTTATTATTTGGTCCAACAACTCGCACCACGACTACATAGGCACTTATAAAACGCGGCTCTATCTATATCGTTCACCACAAAATAATGGGTACGAGAAAGTTATTGGATGGACAAGGTCGTCCACTGGACTGTTAGGCAGGAAGTTCGTACACCAGCACATACGTATCGTCCTGATAAACGTTCTTGTTTCAAAAAAATTGAAGGACGTAGTACTGCTTATCTAGCAGCATAACCCAAACAGAGTTTACACGCATCACGATGCCGACATTAAAACGAGCTTATTTTCAATTGCCTGAAAAATCTACATTGTAAAAACTTGCCAGTTAGGTTGTATAAATCATATTTTATAGAAAAATGCAATAAAATATTTTTACTTGTACTTATGTGGTGGAAGGCGACATCATAAGTTAGAGCATGGTTCCGCTGCTTTCTTAAAAAAAAAACATTTGAATTAACAAATGATTTTTAACGCGACTTCTGAATTGAGGGTTTCCGAGCTTCATGTTTTATACATTCCATCCAAGAAAATCCAGATGGTTCTAGGCTACTAGGAATACGCTAGAGACTACATAGAAAATGTAAAAAGAGACGTTGACCATGGTGTATACTCTCACAAACGGCCAAAAAGTCCTAGATTCAAAGACTTTTAAAATCAACAGGTATCTTCTTTTGGAGTGAAAATTTAAAGAAGACGTAATATGCCACCGAATGAGTACAAGAAATAACACTGAGCATTTTTTTCTACAAAAATATATTTAAAAGTATAAGGGTATAAAAATTCAACCTGACAAACACATACTAATTGCGTGGTCATTTTTTTCCTTAGTGTGATTTCTGAGGACGGCCAGGATGAAGCTCCCTTTAAAGCCGACACCTTGACGTGACTGAAATATTTTTTTAAATTTTGTTGCATTGTAATCAATAATGCAGGACTAATTGACGAATCTTTTCAAATAAGAAACACATTACAGAATTTCCGTACGAGTATACTACAGGTAACTTGAAAGTGAAGTCCGACATGTATTATTTACCACAAGGCAACAGACACATGGAATTTACTGAAAGGGCAATGTTATTTTAGTTCATAAAAGTTCAAATGGAGCAAAGAAAGCTTGTGCCTGTAGAGTATGGACTGCTTTGCAGAAGTATGGAGCTCCGTTTTTCCGGAGATGCCCTATCGCATACACTCAGGGAGTGAGGGGGCAACGGATAATACGGAAGACCTACAGTATGGCGAGTGCTGCAAACATTCCGCACTTTGAAGAAGACCGATAAGCAATCGCAAACCAGCATTGCGTAGAGTTACGATACTGTTTATCATGCAGTCCAATTTCAATTACTTTCAGTCACGCTAGGATGCCGACGCTGTGATGAGCTTCTTTCTGACCGCTGCGAAAGTTGATTCTGTAAAAAAAGGCTACTTAAACAGCATCCACTTTTATCATTGATTATGACTGCCTTTATAAATTCAAATATACTTTATAGAAAACACGCAAGAAAAATCTGCCCTTGTACTTATTTGATAGCAAAGTACGCCTTTTTTAAATTTTATTCTTAAAGAAAGGGTTTCCTTCGGTTTAAAGAAATCATATTTTGAGCTTTTTTTACGACTATGTGGTGTTCATTCATAATACATCTTATGCGTGAATTTATTAATGTTGCCCCTGATACACACAGCATGATCCATGTCAATTGCAAAATTCTATGAGAATTATGTAACCACTTCCTCAAACTGTAGGCAAGAACCTACTTTTCCTTAAACAGGATGAACAAGGCATTCAGCTTGTAAAACTTGCATTCACTTTTTGAATGTCGGTAGGTTTCAAAAGCATTCGAAAATTTAGAAACTTTTTATAACCGAAGAAAACCTTACCTTTAAGAATTGAATTTAAAGAAAGCGTGATTTGCTATCAAATACGTACAAAAAAGGATTTTTTGTGCATGCTTTCCATAAAATATATTTGAATTTATAAAGACAGTCAAAATAAATGATAAAAGTGGATACTATTTAAGTAGCCATTCTGTACAGAATCAACGTTTTCGCAGCGGTCAGAAAGAAGTTCATCACAGAGTCGGCATCCTAGCGTGAATGAAAATAATTGAAATTGGACTGCATGATAAACAGTATTGCAACCCTAGGCAATGTTGGTTTGCGATTGCTTACCGGCCTACTTCAAATTGCGGAATGTTGCTTGCAGCACTCGTTATACTGCATAATTGTTCACGCAGAGCAAACTAGGATGTTTGCGGGTAAGTGTGCTCACCTTCGTGAGAAGCCAGTCCCTGTACAACTGTTCAACACATCCTTGTAGTACCTCGAAATTATTTTTTTGAAGCAACAGCAAACCGCATCGAATTGGTACACGACCAGTAAGACGAATTTTTGTGCCTGGCCAGGTCTCGATTCTGTCGGAAGGAAAAGAAGCCTCCAATAAATTACCAGAAATACTGCATAGCCAGTAGCAATTATTGTCTAAAGGGGGCGATTTTTATAGGGGTTTTCTGTGTTATACGGTATTCAAAGACGATGGAAAAGTAAAGTACTATTAAATAATCTGGAAAAAAATGATCTTCTAAAGACGTTGGTTGGGAAGCAAAAACATTTTGGGCAGCAGATAAGGAAAGTAAAAAGTGCATGGATAAATTTGTATGCGACAAATGAGGGTGAAAAGGCAACGGCACATACAGATGAAACAGTGATATTTCAAAATAGGGAGTTTTAATACTGTAAACCATGCAGCATAAGTCCACGATAGTTTAGTCATGTCAGGACATCGCCGGGCGACTGCGCGCCTCTTCAACTGCCTTGATAAAAGTACATGCGCTAAGAATTGTATCTCAGGTAGCACGCGAAAGACCTCGATATACCCAAATACGCATTACAGAATGCCCGCATAGAAATATACGCAGACTGATATTACCAACAAAAGCAAGGAAGGCTGGAATGGCCATTTCTGAGTTATTAGCCTCCATAAACCTGTCATACTCAACTCCATGTGGTACTCCACCCGAGGTTCGAACTCTAACTGCCACTATATAAAAATATAAACAGTAGTCGCCACAGACCATGCAATATTCATAACTTTGTATAAGTTTGAGCATTACTCGAATACCAATGTGAAATAATAATATACTGCATCAGGCATATTAGGTACTTAAAAGAACTATAGGAATTACTAAGTTTTTGTAAAGAAAAATGAACTTTTCTCGATAATCCCGTGATTTTGGAGACGTAAAAAAGAGCTATCAATTAGAACAATAAATTTAGATTTTGTGTTAAATTAAAAACTTGAAGCAACCACTTTCTATATGTAGAAAGAACTTTTCTTTAGTCAAGATATTCTGTTACCTGTCTCACTGGAGAAGTATTTATTGAATGTCATCTACAAAAGTGTGTCATAATTTTCCGTGTTTTTACTGCCTTCTTTGATAAATGTAAAAATTCTGCATTTTTTCGACGTTTACACCAAAACCTTTTAAATAAGATAGATATAAAGAGCATTAACCGAAATAAAGTGTTTTCGAACATTAGTTTAAATGAAGATGGCAACGTTTTTGATAGACAGAAATGCCTCAAAACAGCAAAACACATTGTCGAGTGTAAATCTTGTCCACACTGGAGATGTGATTCTACTATTCCTAAGATAAATAAAAAAATCTTTCCATAAAACGTTACCTCTTAGAAATTACTATGATAAGATATTCGGCTGACGAACTTCTGCGTATATTAACTTTTTCCAACGTAATGTCACAATAAAATTTGATAATGCTTAGAATATATTGAAGTTTTCTGAAGATAAACGATTTAATTTGACTGGCGATGAAAGAAATTTCTTTTCACTTCATAATGGATTACCTGGCGCATTAGAAGATTTATTCCATATTCAGTTATAAACTGGCGAATTAAAAAAATGGCCACATACATTGCCAATTTTTGAACTATTTCTTATTTTTTCGTCTGGTCCATTTCTAAATAAATCAAAAGGGGAACGAAAAGTATTAAAAATTGCCTTTTTTAACTGCTTCTTATTCTTTCGTCTGTTCCATTGCTAAATAAATCAAAAGGGAACGTTAAGTATACAAAAAACTATATTTTTTCACGACTTACATCCAATAACGGCTTCATTGTCTTAAATTAGCGAGAACATGCTAGATATTTGGTTTTATGTGAAGGGCATTCGAGGTTCATTGGTGCATTCAAACAAATTCTCTTGTGTTACTGCATTTCGTGCAAAAAACTTCACAAAATAGCTAAACCTAATTTTTAAAACACAAAACGTCAATGTTGCCGCAAGCAAATTTGGTCTCTTTAACTTGATATCACTTCAATCTGAACAATTTTGGAAAAACTTTTCCAGTTATGAAAGGGATATTTTCTATGCCTATTGTACTTATTTGGCAGTTCCTCCCTAGTATTATCGACATTAAAGTGTAGTTTGGTTCTCTTTATCGTAATAGCATAGGAAAATCCTTCCATATAAGACCACTCCCAATTTCCCAAAAACTAATGGTGATTTCTCTTAATAAACCTAACTAAAATAACGAGTTAACTAAGTAAAAGGCTTTCGAAGCATTCAATAAAATGAATAAATCAAAATAGTGTTACTAAATATACGCTAAATCATCAGGTCAAATGTCATTATGAACGTTGCATGGTCATTGGCGACTACTGTAGAAGGCTTAACTGTTTTTTTTTAAAACTCGTTAAAAGGCACTCGCAGAAATATCAAATAAAAGTGGCGCACAGACCGATGGCTACTTTACGCACCCAGCTAGAAGACGTTAAGGATAGTTATAACTACCTCAATAAGAAAGAATTAATCAACAAAATCCCATGTTGAGGTTGTAATACTATACATCAATGCCAGACAGGATGACCCATTACCACACGCATTCAAGAGCACCCATTGGCCGTGAAGAGACTTGACTATTTGTCCGAAGTGGCTATGCATTGCATCGACACAGGACACACCTCTGCATGGGATAAAAAATGGCCTTCCTGAACGCAGAGGTTAGCGTCTCTTGGTGCACGGCGAACAACTGCGACCGTGCAGAATTTAAGCGGGCATTCCAAGGAGCCTTTAAGAAGGCATACAATCGAATGAACCGCAAAAGGTACATACTCCCCAGGCGACCTCGCAACCATGGTGAGTTCAATTGGCAACATTATTTACAAAGTGTTACCATGTGACTAGACTAGAGCCTGCAACAGTGATTTTTTACTTCCTAACTTTGCTATTTACTACCCGTTCCTCGCTTTCTTTTGCCCAGACTAAAGAAATTGCAAAGACAGTTGAATGATCAATCTACTAGTTCATTATCTGTGCACCTCAGAATCACAATTTTTCGAATTAGCGTGTAAGATTCATCCTACACGTGACAAACAGAGGGAATCTTGCGCACTCAGCGAGTTAAACTCTGCAAAATCTATTGCCCAACTGTTCCGTCGTCGGTCCTCCGCTAAACGAGGTCTCGAAATCCTTCCTTTACTGAATGAAGATAAAACCTTTGTGCTGAATGAGTTTGACAAGGCTGGACTATTTAATGCATTCTTTGCAAAGCATCTTACGACGGAATCTGAACCGGTCGCGTCGTTTAAGCTATGCTTAGTCAATACTATCAGTACTATAGATTTCTCCATAGAAGTAATTCGTAAGCACATTATTCGTCTTAAAAAAACTCACATTCCTCGGGAACTTACGGTATTCCAGACTCACTTATCAAGAGTGTTGAGCTTCCCCCGATTGCTAAGTCATCTATTCTCAGCTTATCTTCTTAACAGTTTCTTTCCTGACTCATGGAAGACATCTATTATTCGTCCAGTCCTCAAGTCACGATCTCGTTCGGCCGTAAATAAATACCGAGGTGTTCATAAAACACCGGCCCTAGCCAAAAGATCATTTTTAATCAAATTTTCAATTTTTGTATAGAAAATAAACTATTAAGTGTCTCACTGCATGGATTTCTACCTGGAAAATCATGCGAAACCTGCCACTTGTCTTTTCTTAACCTCGTTACTCCACTTCGTAAGGAGCAGCAATCAGTCATAGTGATTTACTTAGACCTTAGCAAAGCTTTTGACAAGGTGCCGCACAGGCGTCTTTTAGTGAAAATGGAAGCCCTAGGCATCAGGCCTCCTCTCCTCAATTTCAGTGCTTCCTACCTGTCTAACCACGGCCAGAAGGTCTTAGTACCAATATCTACTCGATGCCCCAGCCGATCACGAGTGGCGTTTTTCAAGGCACGGTTTTAGGTCCCCTCCTTTTCATTCTTTATATAAATGAAATTTCAACAGTGCTAACTCGGAAAATTTTATTTATAAACAACAGTAGTTGTTTGCAAATTTCTCTCAAGTCTGACGACGAACTGGGGTTCCAGTGTCGAAAATTTACTCAATAAACTTACTTATTTTCCAAAGGATGCCTTTCCATGAAAATGTTATTTATGTTGATGATCTTAAGTGTATTTACTCATTTTCTAAGGACACGGCCAGTAGTTGCGTTGATAAAGTTAACGCAGACATGCGTACCATCTCAAGTTGGAGCGCCACATGGCAGATGGAGTTTTCTCCATCCAAATGTAGTTTCATGTGTTTTGGTCCCGTAAAGTTTCCTGGACCAATTATCTTCCAAAACAGTCCACTGTTAGAACGATCTACGATAAAGGATTTGGGTCTTACACGAATAAGCTTGCATTATCACCTAATGCAGATCGAATTTCTGCCAAGGCCGCACAGATATGTGGGTTTATAGCGCATATTTTTTTCCGTCCAGAAATAAAGTTAAAACTATGGCAGGAGTTTCCTTGGTAGTGGCGGAACAAAACTCCACATTTCCAGGTTTGTCGACAGCGATCTGAGCACAATTAGGGTTAGGGTTGGAGGTTAGGGTAAGCGTTAGGATAAGGGTTAAGGTAGAGGTTAGGGTAACTTTTAGGGTAAGGGTAAGGTTTTGGGGTAAGGATAAGTGTTAGGTTCAGTGTGGAATAGTGATATTTTATGTAAAAAGCCCGAAGTATCTGCTTAATATTACAAAAAGTCTTCAAAAAATCCATTATTACTGGGTTTTGGGCAAAGGAAAGTTTTCGGAATAAAACTCCACATTATCAAGTTTTTCGACAGCGATTCGTGCTCGATTTGTTTTTTGCGCCTTTTTTTCGACTTACGCGCCCAACGCTGTCGGCCTATAGCCACCGCATTAAATTATTCCAACAATATTTTACGGAAACTTTGATTGCAAACGTCAACTGCGCATGGGGCTCACGTATTTTACAAGTCGGATTAGAGTTTGACTAACAGATGGCAAAATTAATTGAAAAAATTGCTTCTTCTTCTGTCCCTCATATTACCGAAAAAGACTTCTCGGACTAACGGCAGCTAACCTAAGTAAACAGATATTCAGGCTTAGTTATCTTTTCAAAAGGTTGATTAGACTATTAACGTCGCAGTTAGGGAACCATAGCCTTTTGATTATGGAATAAGTAAGCATTCCTTTTGTAGCCCACACCAGCAGAACATGGGAAGAGTGACGTCCCCAAGGCATGTGGTTTTGTGTCGAATTGCACAAAATTTGGATTACGGATGGGACACGGGAACAAGTACCCTTCAGGGAGGGTAGTGCCCAACCACAGGTACCACAGTTAGCGTTCTTTTTTAACGTCGTGTCGGGTGCCGGATATGTAAGTGATTTCCTAAAAGGAATTTGGCGAAATTGGCGCTGGTTTCGAATTTTGAGCTTAGTCTACAATTTGTATAAATCGATTTATCTAAGAGAAGATACGACTAATAGTCTCCCTTTTTGCACCTTTTTTACGCGCCCAACGTTGTCGGCCTATAGCCACCCTATTAAATTATTCCAACAAAATTTTACGACTTTTTGCGTATTTTACAAAATCCTTTTTTGGTAAATCAGTTTTATCAACTTAAAAAAACTTCGCACGGTTACCGTATGAAAACAACCTACGGCTTGTTGCATCCAAGACCACTACCTAGGAAACGCCTGCCAAAACTATACCGCATGATTGTTCTCCCTATACTAGAATACTTCTGTCCACTTTTTGGTCTTATTTACACGAAAGACCGTAGTAGGATTGAAAAGGTTCAGCGAGTTTTCACTCGTAAAATATTTTCTGTTTCTGGGTCTGATATTACTTATCCAGATAGATGTCAGTTAGCGAACATCAAATTTCTTTGGATGAGAAGACTCGAAGCTGGTATATGCTTTCTGTTTCGCGTTAACAGTAGTCTTCATCTCCCACAAATTAACACTCTTACTCCGGTTAACCGACTTTACGCTACCCGTAACTCTCCCATGATAATTTTACCCCCCCCCCCCTATCTCCACATCTAACCATTATCGCTTTTTTGCCGCCAAATATGCGTTGATTTGGAACAATCTTCCACTTGAAATTAGGTTGTCAGCACATCATCGATTTTCAAAGGCAAGTTACGTAAGCATTTATATTTGGAGGAAATAAAGTCGTTAATGTCTGTTTCTTTTCCAAACACGCAATTTGTAGATTTCGAAAAGGGTCCCCCTGGCATTTGAAGCTCTTCCCAGGATACGATGATTTTCGAGGTCACTATTGATGGTTATTGCTTGGTCGCAAACCTGTCGATGGACTCTGGAGTCTGGTGGGTCGCATCTCGGTGATGTTGCCTTGACTTCTAATGTCTTCTCCTGTTGTTTCGGATGACCCCTTCTTAACTCACCGCTATATTATTTTTCCCATGACAATAAGCGGCCCGAACCCTCAACAGCAGGATCCCATTTAACTGAATCATGCCGTACCACGCTACCTATTAAGGCAGTTTTTCTCCATCATTTTCTTTTGGAAATCGGTGGCTCGCTGAACTCATTCACCGATGTAGGAGTTTTTACTGCCCAGATAATTTCGTTGTTAACCGGAACTATTTTTATTTTCTTATTTTCACGATAGCACTACGTTTGTAGCGAAAGGGCCCCTTGGGCCTTAAATATACAATTTATGTTAAGATTATATCGTGGGGTCGTATGGACGAAGTGTGAAGCGCGCCCCGCGGGCTAACCTTCGCCTGATTTTCGGGGAGGGGACGACCAGGGCATGTCAGGGAACAAATCAGACCCCAACGGTTTTGTTAAATACAAAAGTTACGAGGGCAAGTTGGGTCGCGTACTCAAACCTTGGGAGAAGACACTGAATGGGCTTTAATATCATCGCTAACCCCCCTCCCGACCAACAGCGAACGGGTATATGGAGGGGGAGTGTGCCCAAACCTCGGGCGAGGTAACTGAGAGACATTTTACAGCGGTATCACCAATACCAAGTGGGAAAAAGTTTAAAGAAGAACAAAAGTGACGAGTCTATGTAAATCACCCTACTTAAAAATTGAAAGTAAGCGATAATTCCCGTGGTTAGTTCAAAAGGCCAACTTTTCTTAGTTTGCCGATTATAGCAATTATGGAATGCGGTTACCTTCGAAGAACCGCTCTGCAGTTCAATGCCAGCTGGAACCATGGGTGGCGTGTAGAAAACCGGAAGATTATAGGTAATTCAACCTACTAAAATGTGTAAGTAGTTGATTATTCTAGATAGGGAAATATCCGACCGCTCTATTTAACCTCATCCAATTTATTTATTTATTAAGCGCCCGTTGACAAAGGCACCACATTTATCTGCGGAATGGGTTCAAGTGACATCCACCTGGAAGCTCAAAACGTCAAGTAAACACTCTAGAAAAGAAGAGGCCATAACAAAAAACCCGAAAACGGATCGGAAACGAAGAGGGATGAATAAAAATGACGCTATGTTTAAATATATGACGAGCACCATAGAATGCTCCGCCAGCCACGAGGGGCGGCACATCTCCTCGAAATAAGCATTTAACATCGATAAACTTACGAAAGCTTCGGTGAATTGTCCATATCCAGTGCGGACATGTTAGTCTTCCCATCGGTGAGAACCAATTTCAACAAACGAGGTCCGTCACCCGATGAGGAAGTAAGAAAATCCTCTTCAGCCTGAGAAATCGCTATGTTACGAACGCATACGACTTGCAGCACCTGACCCTCACCAATCAGCTGAAGGAATAGAAGCACAAAAAATGCTCCATTGAAAATCTTATATACCTTTGACATTGCTACTCATTCGCCAGAACATTGATAACTGTATATGCCACCGTTGGGTATTAAAGTAATATGAGCGGGTCTAGCGTATTGACTGGGAAATCGTGTTTAAAACAGGTGTCAGTTGAAGAAACGTTGCTGATCACAGACTGAACAGGATGGCTGGATTGTATTTTTCAGGAAAAAATTTATTCGAATAGGCATGTTGCGAAACATAACCTAACGAGCGAGGCAGTTAGTGAGATCTCACTCTTACTGCAGCCCAAGTACACTCTTCAGAGAAGAGAGAGGGATCCCAAAAGGATATTTCGACATCCATTTCTCACTGGATAACAATCTGAAATGAAAGATCTCATGAAAGGGCACTTTATATAGACCTTATCGGAAGGCATCGCATAGGTGGTACCTCCAGGCGATATGAGGCGATTCAGGAACACCATGACTCAGTATCGGAGGGGATTGCCTGGTTTAAATTAAAGAGGAAGCTAATTTATTCAGGAATGAAAGAGGCGCCCGATTGGGAGATAACAGTGTTCGCAAAGTGATCGTCCGTACATTACAGCGCGGGTTGGAAGCTGTATACCAACGACTAAACTAGCTAGGCTTAAGAATATAGATGAACGGATTTGCAAATGAATCTGAGAATGCCTGCAATACTAATTTTGCTAGCAGGTTAAGAAAAAGTTAATAAGATGCACTCAGTAAGGGAAGTACTGGTTTCTTGCGTCCTACGGGAAACGGAAAATCAGAAAGAAGTCCCTAAAATTTTGACCAAGCACAAAAATCATCTAAAGGACTAAGATCATCTCTAAAATCTACGATAATGCAGTAGAATAAAAAATTTAACATAAACAGTAGAAGATTAAAAGTATTTCATTGGTCGTAAAAATAAGCGAAAATACGTAATTTCCTCTACTCAGAACACAAAAAGAGACACAATAACACGTAAAGACAAGGAAGACTGAAATTGCAATTTTTGGCTCATAACCCGGCATCAGCCAGCCAACGCCAACGCCTCAGCTTGAAACAAACGACCCATTGGTAATAGATTAAACACTGTAACCACTGAGATACGGACTCCTTTTTCTGTAAATTGCAATCTGGTAGAAAGAGCACTGAGGATCGCGCTACGGAATAAACCCGTCCCGATGTGCCTTGTGACTCAATTGTGAGACCCTTCAGCAGCCACACAGTTTCGACAAATACAGACATAACAGATAGTGGATTCGCACCTCAGACGGTGCAAAACCCGAGGTTGGTTATGGTTGACTGAGGTTCACTAATAAGTGATTTTCCCGCACTTATTCAATCTTACGTTACGTGGATTATTGGCTAACAGTAGAGGGTCTTGATTGAGTGCCGAAGTAATATTAGATCAGTTTGTTCCTTACGGTGATCCTTAAAGGCCACTTATTCATCTTTAAAATACTCGAAAGCAAACAACAACACAAAGAGCCCATGCTTCAATGGTTAGGGTGTTGGACTTCCGGCCAACGGGTCGTGGGGTCGAACCTGGAGTTGGGAACGGCTGGAAGATGCGGACTAGTAATTCTATTTTGCTCATATTGCTTGCCGCTGTGTAGCTGCTAGACGAAGGGCATTAATACCAGACTGCAAATAACAACGAGACGAGTCAGCTCTCCTCTCCATTTAAAACAGGGGCACATGGAAACGACGAAGAATATAAAGTTAAAAAAGTGATGACGACGAAATATGCAGAAAAGACGTCCACCGAATGAAGGCGGCGAGATCTCTGGATTTTCGCGGGAGATTCGAGAATACGGCTAGTAAGACGGATTCAGAAACACAGACGGTACAATTTATTGCAGTTACCTTTGCCGACAAATGAGGAGTCAAGTTTATGTTCCGGACAAAAAATGAATATGCGATGGTAAGTTACTGATTTACGTACACAATTTGAGTTGCTCAAAAATTTTTAAAAGCAAGATTCGGTGTTCACGCCCTCCACCTACATCAAAGACCTAACGATTTTGCTCCTTCCAAATTGCCTCGTCTCACCTCGACATATATTCGCTTATTAGTGCTAAAGGAGGTGTTTAATTTTGGGCATGGATGTGGTATGCTAAAGGACATTGAATTAGTTCGCTTTTCAAATGTGCTTTGTAGGGTTTATCCGTTTCGTCGCGTACGCACCTCGTGCTATCAATACAAATCAAATCAAATAGTACAACGAATATCCGGACATAGGACAGTCGATTAAGGGCATTGGTCTTGTTGTCGGCAGAACACAATGCGCACAAGCAAATAAAGGGGAAGGAACCGCAAAATATGTTCCAAACGAAAAGGAAGAAAATGAACAGAAAAAAGAGACAGAAACAAACCCAAAAAATTGGTAACAGAGGAACTCGGACGGACAGGATGAAGTACGCAAAGGCAGGAAGGGTAGAGTAAAAAGGGGAATTAAAGATAACAGTAGAGTTCTACAGGTCAGAGCACAAAGACAGTAGTTATGTTTTGCTGATAATTCGACTTCAGGCTCTGAGTCTTCATGCCTCTTTGGCCCGCGTTTTTGTCGAAATCTAAACTA
Organism: Ligula intestinalis; assembly: GCA_036362985.1. Classification (NCBI taxonomy): domain Eukaryota; kingdom Metazoa; phylum Platyhelminthes; class Cestoda; order Diphyllobothriidea; family Diphyllobothriidae; genus Ligula; species Ligula intestinalis. The sequence continues at coordinate 58,680,361 of JAYGXS010000002.1, forward strand.
CAGCCTCTATGATTGGATCTAAAATCAGCTGATAGAGCACTTTCGGGAGCCTCACCTTCTACCAACCCCTTTTCGAACTGGCTGCTTAATTAGAGCAAAAAACTTGCGGCAGGAACAGCAGCAGTAGCTAATGAGTGTTGACGACTTCAGTGCGATAATTAGTATCCTGGTTACCGAATGAAATCAAATTACAGGGTTCGTTGTGTCGCCTGAACTACGAGAACAGAAAGCAAGTTCTGCTTTTTGCGGACAAAGTGAAACTTCATTCAGTAAATTGTAACAAAAGACATGCCTAGTTAGAATTGAGGTAACAGCCGAATCCTCCGAAGCAGTGATCCATCAAAAATTGGCAGGGCTATCATGCCACGAATAAAATTTTCTTCAGGGCTAGCCCCCATGTGACTATTCGACGTCTACCGTGTGTCCTACAGCAAGATGAACGTACGGACGGGACTTTGCGCATGGATCAGTCGATAGCGATGGTAGATTTGCGCCGCATTTACCGCACTCTCTATTCCCTCACTCATTTGAGCCCATTTTCATGGCAATACCAACATAACCGGAAGCAGGATAGTACGCAGGTCGTTGGTGTGGGGTGCGCCTGTACCTAAGTGTGCCACCCCAGGCCCAAGGGTGACAGTTTTCGTGGCTGTGAATTATCAATGATATTTGCTGTGAACGGGTCTGGCCTCCATGTTGATCCGACACTCAGTGACTTATTTACAAAAACCAAGCATAACTGCTTCAGGGTAGTATGTGCGTTAAGACTGAGGTAAAAGAGTCCCCCTAAAAGTTGATGTACCTGTATCGAATTCACAGACGGAAGGGACTGGAAGGTGGGATCGAAAGACTCTACCCATTCTGTATCGAACGATTCTACTCAAAAAACATAAGTAATGTTAAGGAAGGTTATGCGAAAAGACGTGGCCGTCGTGGGCACCTTTACAGACAAAGCATAAAGACGCCGAACCAAAGACAGATGCATTCAAACAACGCAACATGTTACGCGACCAAGATCATCAGTGACGAGTGTGTGGAAAGAGCAGGGACAGGAATCAGAGGAAAATCGAGGAACGATCGAACCTGGGGGGGAGAGGTCGGTGGAAAAATAATGAGGAAACTAAGCATGAAGGTTGCTCAAGGAAACGCGGAAAGAGGCGGTCTAAAGGTGTGACAGTAAAAATATTCAAACAATGACGTCAAAACCTTAGACTAGAGAAGCCTCATACAGTGATTCGATCATATTCAAACAACGGCTGGAGGGAATTGTAGATTTCAATTCGTTATACTCGCAACCACACCTCAGACACGCTCGAATCGTTCCATTAAAACGCCATCTAACGAACAGTGGCTTCGTCGGACATTAGGCAGCAGGTGGATAATGGCTCACATGTTATGTTTGGACTTGCCAAAGGGGCTATCTATGAACCTGGAGGCGCAATTAAACATCAGAAAACTGAAAAAGTGAACTGTGCAGAATTATGCGATACCCGCTGAAGTGACACCATTTACTAGAATTTTTGATTATAAATTAATAATGGATGCGAATTTTCGACTTTCAGATGTTTGCATGAGAAAACTAATTCGGAGCTTTCGGACTTATGTAGGAACACATCTTCAGAGATTGCGGCCGCAAGAGAAAAGCCTATACTCACAGGGAGCAAAAGGCAAACAATGATGCAAGCCGGATGGTGACTGCGCAGGTAGACCCAGGATTAAATCAATTCGCAGCTCCTCTGAGCCTCGGATGGGAACTCCATCAACCGATGTATCGACTTGGCGCCGGTATATGGAGCTTTGTGTAATCATCAACGAACTTGTTGACAGGTGAAAATAATGCTAACCACGCATGAATTGGCAACCTCGTAAAGCAGCAGGGGTCTGTGCGCCATAACTTGCATGCAAAATTGTGTTTGAGCCGCATAGAAGGCATCCAGTTAGTACACGAAGGAGTGGTGGTGATGATTAGAAGAAACAGGACGGCGAACGACCTCAAAAATTAAGATTGTTGACACATATCATAGGCACCAAGCAAGTCAGACTTCGAGCCTATTTCCATATGTCATTGGTTTAACCAAAACGTGCGCCTGTTGTATAAGTTGATTTTCCAAACGTCTGACTGGTATTGAAAGAATGACATTGAAAAGCCAAGGTTGGGAAACCACAGCAGCACAATGAGTAAACTAAGCGTGTTCAAAGAAAAACAGTGTAGACTCACCACGTCCTTGGACTTTTTTAATTCCAGCCAGGCAACACCATACTCTCGTATATCCGTCTGCAACAAAAAACGCAATTGCAATACAAATATGGAATAGCATATAAAAGGACGGTAAATTACAAACACGTCAAATTTACACATAAGGGGATTGTAGTATACCCGATTCTCAGTTCTACCCAAGTAGTGTGAGCAAAATTTAGTACTTGCGAAGGAAGTTCAAGGATACATGACTCAATTAACTGAATTTTATTTATCAGTAGATCTGCTAAGCTGATTGCTCACTAAGCTAGAAGGGAAATTTCAGTGACATTTTCGGCTTCAGAACGTTTCTCAGTCGCTCATTCCGAAAAAAACTAGCAAAGCGCGGCACGAGAGGCGAATCGACTTTCATCAGTGATTTAGAATGCTTTCAGACGATTACGATATCGTTTTACTGTGCAACGCGGTAAGCTAGCACCTACTGAGACATCAGGTTTGTATGTAGTACTTTGAAGGATAAAGCACAACGACCAATGGCATAAATGAGAAGGAAGACCGGCAACAGTAGCTTACGTAGGCCCACCCATTAATCACTACTATCTGCATGTTTTCCTACGAAAACGGTGATTATAGGGTTTTATGGGGGGGATTAGGACACGCAGTGGAATAGAGTTTAATAAATGCGGAATGCATTTTTTTTATTTTACTGTATTTAGATCTTCCTAATCTGTATTATAGTTTGACTTATTGCGGAAAAACTCGATCATCAAATTGCAGGTTTCTTGAATTTCCCGAAAAAAAATTAAATGGTGGTTAGGTAGTCTACTTCAAGTTAACGTTCTGGAGTTAGATTAGTATATTCCACGGCGCAAACCTTCATTTTACATGCGGAACAACTTACTCCCAGCGGCCGCGGGAAGCAACTTCGACTACATTTTCTTCACTTTACACTTACTTCTAAAAATTTCCTGCTCTGCCTATCCTATTTCCCCACCACCCAAAACTTTAACCACCGTTTTTGCAGGACAAAATGCTGGGACTAGGGTATATGAGTGGGCCTACATAAGCTACTTTTGCCGAAAGACCTACCGCAGAAGTCGTCAAATAAGAAATGAGGGCTGGACTAGAGTTAATCCCCTGATGTCGTTCCCAAATGAGGACCTACAAGACGCATGATGGGGGTTGAACCAGCGCAAATGAGAATATTCAACAGGCGTCTCACAGGAAAGGCACAGTGGCGGCAGGGTTGCAAAGCATTTACTGCACACTCTGCAACCCCACCCATCATGTCCCGATGGCAAGGAAATGTCAAACCAAATGGATCTGAGCGCTGATCAAATGGCTAGTAAGTCAACACAGTCCGCTTACGCGTGCCACACACGACCTAGCTCCCAATACGTGCAGCAGGGCACTATACATTTGGCCAATACTTCACATCGATAAGAATGCTATACTACATGTAAGGAGAAAGGACGCGAATAAACACGCTTAACGCTAAACAGAATCCTTAAGTGGTTCCTCGAAAAGAAATATTGCCCAACTAACTTTGCAATAACGGTGCGCGTTGACAATCCGGTGATTTCGTAAATCACGACATGGTGGTTTACCTAAATTGCAACTACTGTTTTTTTTGTCGGCAGGTAAATCGCCACCTTCATTCAGTTCAATATGCAGGATACATCTCCGTCCACTACTCAAGCAGATGCTTTCACAAAACTTAACTCTCTACCTTTCGGACGAATAAAGGGAGTGTGAACTTGCCTTGCATACGTAGTTGTTGGACAGATTACTATGAAGTTAATACTAATGTCGTAGCTATTTTCTGATAGTCGAAATACTAAAAATCGGGAAAAAATATAGTTCGAAGGGCCGTATTGAACAGAATCTGACCAGACCAAGCCCAAAGTTTAGACGGTTTTCTTCATGGACGGTAGGCCGTGGACTTACTGACGCCTACAGCTGCGGTTACGAACGGTAACTATCATGGAAGTTACGGTCTACCGACCTGCCTGATGAGAAAACCTGCTCGTTCCTTTACAAATCGGCCAAGAGACCGCGACACAGACTGTTGCATACGCTAAAACTGGATGACTAGAACGGCTAACGAGGAGAACTTCGGTAGAAGCCAACAAAATTATCCATGAGAGGAGAAATGTCTGTTTTAATCTATGGCGCGCGGAAAAAGATCTTAACGTCTGTGCATTTATCTCATGGGGAGTTAAACAAAACGGCAGAAATTTAAGTTTTCAGTTAACTTCAAGTAGGAACTAACATTTTTGTGCATTAATTAATGCCCCCTTTCCCTCCTCCTCCCCGTAGGGTTTTAAATGAAGATTATGGTTTTAGTCTAATCGGTGTTTCCACAGTCAAATTGGAAAATGCAGGGTCCTCATACCGCCTGATAACACCGAAGGAGGAGGAGGAAGATGAGAAAAAGGAGCAGGAATTGGCTAAGAGAGGGCCTGAAACTTACCTCGACAAGGTGCTTGTGTACAGCAGCAGCAGAGGAAATCCCGTCTAAGACCTTGCGATATTCATCGCTTACCAGCCTGAGGAAGATCAGTATAAAATTTAATTCCATTAACCGACCAGCCTGACGAAGTGATATCGGCAGTCACCATCTAAGGAAAATCGTTGATTAATTCGGAACGGCCGCTGGTAAAATTCAGACAATCGAGGAAAAAGGCCGATAAGTAGGACATATATGTTTATTTTACACATTCAGAACCAGTAGTACAGAAGTAAATACAAAAGCGGTTGTTTGTGTGCATATCCGCGTAAATGCACGTTGGACTGCATAGGTAGCCTAACAGTCTGGACTTTTCAGGCTTGGAGAATATCCTAAGGCATCTAGGCAGGTGTCCTGAAGGTGGATCAATGACTCGTTCAGAAGTTGAAGTAGATCCTGCATTTGTTTCTGCGAGAAGAGCTGTAAAAAGCAAAAAAGAATGTCTGACGCAACTTTAAAAATAACATTAGATTAACTGAACAGGTGGGTCGTCTTAGACGCTTTTGAGGGTACTTGTCCATAAGACGACGACTGTGTATGTCGAGGTGGAAATGGCTGACTTATACCAACTAATCAGTTAGAAACAGGCTTTCAAATCGCCATCAAATTGGGCTTAATAAGCGGCTGGGCCTATTAACCGTGGTCTTAGTACAGTAGTCATCGGTTTTTAAGCCCATCTCGGGCCCAGGCCAATTTGGGCTTAATAAGCGGTTGAGCTTATTAACCGTGGGCTTAATAACCGGTGACTACGGTATTGCAGCCTGATTCCCAGTTCGCCAGTCAGCTACTCCACACAACACAAAACACATTGGCCTAACCGCGCGGTCCGAGTTATCACGTCAGTTGGCAACCATCGAAGTCACGGCTTTTGGCGCAACGTAATAGCTCCGAGCGTGTCAAATTGTTTATAGTGGGGAAAATGCACTGAGCCGTCGCAAGGATGCAGCGGTTAGGAAACTGCCATAATAAAATATGACATTTATGGACCCTCTCAGGCATAAAAACCGGAGGGTGGCCAGTTACTGATAATGATAGCCTCGTAGATAGCCGTCGAGGAGCCGCTTACCGTTACACGAACCCCAAAGCCTGTATTTGCTATTTTTACCAGCCAAAGGTTTTTGTGGCTAAAGAACGACGAAAATGCTTTTAACAAACAGTAGAGGAAAGCCAGTGCGCAAGTGATTGTGAATTGGAGAGCGAGAGTGGAAGAAAGTTCATCATCGAAATTTAATTTGCCGTTAATGCGTACAGAGAAGAAAAAAGGTATGTAAGAGTAATGACAGTAGATTCTGGAGGTCCCCAAGGTGTCCATCTCCAAAGATGGCACACAGTGACTAGGCTGACAGTTGACAAGAGGAGTGTCCACAAGTACATTAACAGGTGCTGCGGCATATGAAAACTGCTCGAAGAATTGACACGGGCCGACGTCAAGACCATGAACAATATCTAAAGGTTCTGTATTAGAATGCAAGTCGCGGTGCTTCAAATAATATTCACTTCCAACTGATGGGATATGGTAAACAACGTAGGCTGGTAACGTGAGAGATTATGGACATCCGTTATGATCTTGTGCTAAATTCCACAAGGGAAGCGAGCTAAGTTTATAGAGCTTGTTATTTAGATTTTATGTTCGTGACTCCTTGACTACCTACAAGAACCCTGCTGACTTCGGTAAAGCCATAAATTGTTGTGCGCCCATTCATGATTAAACATGCTGATTTTTTTGTTCTTATAATAAGCAAACACGAGAGAAGGCATGTCTGTATTACATGTAACGTTGTCTTAAATTAAAGAAGTAGGTGGGGGGAAGGAAACAGAAAATGGTACACTACTGAAATTAAGTACGCGGCTTTACATTTACGTGTCCGGTCAAGCGGCAGTTGTAAATATAAAAATGATAGTAACCTGCAGTGAACAGGCTAACTCGAACTTCTAAAGACAAGGGGAGAGAGAGAAACGAAACTAATTGTATGACTTCTAAAGCCCAGTATATATGAGGTTAGCCTGGGGATATTCTTATAAAGCTGGCCGACCACTTCTTTCCTAAACTTGTGTCTTAAACTTCAATAACGCGTACCAAATCCCAGACCACCCACTATGCAAAACGTATCTTCTTTCACCAACCGTCTTAGAACCGAACACCACCCAGCCAAATAAGCCTGCGCGTGCAGACTGCGATGGATGTCTTAACCTAGCCACGCGCGTAATGCGCTTAGAGGGAAGCCTCGGATTTTACGCGGATATACTAGCAGTGCTCATAAAGCACAATAAGACAACACCACCGGATGCAGCGCATGCAGAGGACAGGTCAGTGGTTGATAAACCAGGAAACCACGAGTCCAGCAGGGCCAAACGCAGGTGAACACGCCACCAGAAGGTGGCTGAAGAGCGGCCTGCTAAAGACCAACCAAAGCCCTCAGTTTTATCGCAAGACAGAACTTGGAGCATGCCATGTGAACAAAAAGCAAGACAACCACTCCAAGAGGAGACAAGGAGGAGAAAAAGAAGTTGAATTGGACCACAGGGTAAACGGTAATATAGAAGAAAATGTTACCACCAAAATGTCCATAGAATCTTTCACAGATCTGGGCTTCGAAACCCCTGCTGCTACTCTGTTTCAGTGCGATGTGACCACGGCCCAAGCTCAAGCCAACCGTAAACAACATATAGTGATACAGGGTGCACCAGAATCAACGGCTACCATCGATGGGGATAAGATGAAGCACGATCGAGGTCTCGTTCGGCAGTACGCGAAATCACTGCTAAGAGGCACTGAGTCTGTAAAAATTCTCAAAAAATATAGGATAGGCAAGCTTCAGCCGCCGAATGGTTCAAGCTCTCGGCCACGACCATTAAAGGTCATTTGGGACACCGAAGCGCAGGCACAACTTCTGCTAGAAAGAAAGTCGTCTCTGCGCATTATGCATGCCGGACTTTTCTTTCAGCCGGATTATAAACCAAAGGAACGCAGGAAAATGCGACTTTTGATAAACGATCTAAACGACCGAAAGAACAAAGGTGAAACCGGCCTACAAATAAGAGGAGAAAAAGTTCACATCGAACGAAATTTTCTTTGGCCGCAAGTAGTCAGGAAGAAAGCTTAACCAAGGTCAACCGGCTGGTTCTAGAAGATACCACAAGCAATAGTGGCCGCTGACTCGAGATCTATTATACCAATTGTCAGTCTCTTCAATAAACCTGACGAACTCAAAATAATAGTATCTGAGCAGAAACCGCATATAATTGCATTGACAGAGACTTGGCTGACCGAAGCAATAGGGATCAGCGAAGTCAGCATTGAAGGCTATCAACTATTCCGCAGCGACAGATCTCAACGTAGGGGCGGAGGCGTGGCATTTTATCTAGACAATGAAATTTCCTGTTGTCAGAGGGAAATCGCAGACATAGCCCTACGACGATATGAAATAATTTCGTGCAAAATTAAGATTAGGCGACATCCGGCACTCAATATATGCGTTGTTTATCGGCTTCCCGGCTCCAGTGAAAGTGACGACGTAGAACTCTTAAGTTCACTGACAGTTTCCTGTAAACAGTTAAACCTATTACTCCTGGGTGATTTCAACGCTCTTGGCATCGATTGGATGAGGCCTGGAGTAAAGGCCGCAGCAGCACCTTTCAATTATCAACTACTACAGTTTTCTTTGGACGAATATCTCATTCAACATGCAGATTTCACAACTCGACTGCGAGAAGGCCAGCTATCAAACTGTCTAAATCTCGTTTTCAATAAAGAAGAGGGATCATAAGGGAAATGAAATCACAACCGCCACTTGGATTAAGTGACCACATTGCTTTTACCTGTGTGTGTTATCTACTGTCTCTAAAATCGCAAATAAAGAGGTGCATAAATATTTGGAAAGCCGATTTTGAAGAAATGAGACGTACCGCTTCCGCAGAAAACTATTTACCCAATACGAACGATAAAAATGAATTATGGCAGCAGATCCAAGGGACTGTAGAGCGCTTGATTAAAGTCCATTGCCCAATGAAAGTAATAAGACCATGTGCCAGACCTGCATATGTCAACCAGCCGATAAAAATGACCATAAAGAAGAAACAAAGGCTGTGGAAAAAGTTCGTGCATCTTCAAGATTCAACATCAGTTGCCGAATATAAAGCGCAACGAAATATATGCCGTAAGGAAATACTAAATTCTAGAACTGCATTTGAGCGTCAACTTACAACACAAGCCATAATATGTCCAAAGAAGTGTTATGGGCACATCCGCAGTTAAAGGAAGCACCTGGACGACATTGCAACTCTAAGGGATAACCTCGGGAACGTAGTAACGGAAGGACCACGAAAAGTAGATTTACTATCAGAATTTTTCAGATCGACGGAATCCCCCGACGAAAATCCGGGAGCAGAAGTGAGCGAAGGTACAGCCGTTATTGAAATTGTTACCTTTTCTGTCGCAGACGTAAGACATGTCCTCAGTCACATCAAACCAGACAAGTCTCCTGGACCGGATAGGATCCCTGGACTGATACTTAAAGAAGTGCCGACAGAGCTATCGGTGCCTCTTTCAATTCTTTTCGAGCTTTCCATGAGAACAGGTGACTTGCCTTTGTAATAGAAGACGGCCAACATCGTACAGTTATATTAGGGAGGCAGCAAGATATCTGCAAACAGCGTTTGGCCTATAAGCTTGACTTCCCTTTCCTGCAGAATGATGGAGGTCCTTGTAAAGCGGGCCATACTAAGATTTTGCGATGAAAATGACATCATACAGAATTTCCAACACGGCTTTCGGCGACGGCGCTCCTGCCTTTCAAATATACTGACTTCAATTGAGGCCTGGACAAGTGCTTTAGAAGAGCGCTTCGAAGTGGACGTAGTGTACATCGATTTCCGCAAAGCCTTTGACAGCGTGCCCCATCAACGCCTTTTATGCAAACTGAGCGTTCTTGGCATTAAGGGAAAATTTTGGACAGGATCAGGTCATTTTTAGTCGGTAGAAAACAACGCGTTTGCATCGGGGAGGATAAATCAGACTGAGTTGACGTAATAAGGGGGTTCATCAAGGCTCCGTTCTCGGTCCTCTACTCTTCATTTTCTATGTTAATGACAGCCTTCAAGAACTGGACTGCGGTAAAATCATATTCGCCGATGACGTTAAGCACTGGCAGGTCATTAAGCGCCCAAACGACCGAGACGCTCTGCAAAATAATCTTTGCAAACTGCAGACGTGGTCCGAGAGATGGCTGCTGGATTTCAATGTGCAAAAGTGTGCCGTCCTCCACCTGCGTCCAACAAACTACTCTATCCCCCAGAGCAGCAGGAAATATCACCTAAAAAACATTCGAATTCCCGTAGCATCTACACAAAAAGACCTCGACATTTGGATACAGAGTAATCTGAAGCCCTCATTACCATGTGCCAAAGCTGCAAATAAAGCCACGGGAGTGCTGCACGCTATCAAAAGGGCGTTTCTAGCCTTCGACGAAGATCTCTTTGGCAAAGTGTACGGTACATTTGTTCGACCACACCTAGAATATGGCATACAGGCGTGGCGGCCATGGCTAGCAAAGGAGACAACATGTCTGGAGAAAGTGCAGCGTCGGGCAACAAAGCTAGTAAGAGGTCTAAAGAACCACACTTACATAGACAGACTGGCATGCCTAAATTTATTCTCTATACATTAGAGGCAACAAAGAGGGCATCTTATCTTAGTTTACAAGGTAATAAACGGTCTTGAGAAAGGATTACGCTCTGAGGACATGTTTCAGTGGCATACAATGAAGCTGCGCACGAAGATGTCCAAGCTAAACGTCCGTTCTGAATTCTTCACGCAACGTGCCATACAACAGTGGAACAACCTTCCGCAGTCAGTCGTGGAGGCAACTTTCCTTCAGATGTACAAACAACGCTTGGATTATTACATGAGTCTCTTCCCTCCAAATCTGAACTCTAACCACCAGACTTATATTGTAAAAAAATGCTACTCACTGTTTCCCAATACTATGTTAGTAGTGGTAATTTTTATATATACATGTACACGTGAAACGCACCGGCATGTAATCAATAGGGTTTTCAAAGGCATTGCCTATTATCCTCACCAAATAAACTAAAACTGAGGTCAAATGCCCAATACTGAATTCGACCTGAAGTAAAACGAGCAAATCCTTTTGGAAACGAGAAGGCTGAAACAGTATCAGTAAGGCCGGTCTGGTCAGAGCATGATTAATTACGCAACAGGAGGAAAGACACAGCTCATTTGAGGAAAGAAAAGTGACAGTAACGAGGAGAGATGGGAGGTCACAGATGCACGATGAACATACAAGCAACAGGCGGCACTAACACAAAAACATCCAGATGAGACCATATAGATACCTCAACAGCTTTCTTGTTGCTCTTCTTGGTTTGTTTGCTGTTAGTTTGTATCTTCCTGCCCCCTTTGCCTACCCCTGTCTTGTCTGTCTTGATGAGTCTTCTAAATTCTCCCCGCCCACCCCACGCCACCGGTAATTAACTGTACGTTGATCAAACCCCAATTATCGCGATTGTTGGTCTCCTCATTTCCCTGTAGACTTGTTTGCTAGGGCTGTTAATTAGGCCGCAAAATAATCTGTCGTCGAAGTTAGGTCCAATCACACAAACCGCTAGGTTATGCGAATGTGTCAAGTTAGCGGGGTTTCCTGGTGGAATCTGTGGAAATCCGGAACAAAGACCTCTTAAGTACAGTAGTCGCCGGCTATTAAGCACACCTCGGGCCCAGACCAAATTGGGCTTAATAAGGGGCGGGCGCAATAAACGGAGAGTCCTAGTTCTTGATTGGCAAACGCAGGATAGGCACTATACATTACACTATGTGTAGAGCTTGGCTATGTACAAGAAAAGAATGCTGTTAGTCTGTATTTTACGGAATAACAAAAGCAAAAAATGATGTGCGACACGTTTAAAAAAGCGGTCTAGTGTCAGTTGTTTTGGAGGAAACTTCACTCGCAAGTTCTCTTTGATGTCCTTCTCCAGGCACCAGAAATCGTCGAATTTTGTGAAATCTGATGCCTGCAGACCGCATTGCGCACGCAGAGAGATGAGAATCTCACTCTATCCTGTTGGCAAACTGGGCTTTGTAGCTGGCGGCTGGGCTTATTAACCGGCGGATTTTGCGATGTAAAATTCCGTCCCAAGCTGAGTTGGGCTTAATACGCGGCTGGGACTACTAACCGTAGGCTTAATAACCGGCGACTACTGAACCACGTTTTTAAGGAGTCGGCAACGCCGATCATGCAGACTAATGTTATGATTCCACCCTCTGTTCTCCACATCGTTAAGAGGTTATGGGTTGCGAATTTGGGCGTGAGTTTGGAAAACTTAAATAAAGTTGACTTTCTGCCTTGACAATACGCCTCTTCTAGAAGAAGATAAATAGTTCCGGGGTGAACTGGAACGAGATGATGACAGTTGTGTTAAAGAATGGGTAACAGCAAGCAATGCGTGCGTTTTTCTGAGAAATATCAATGCGGAAAGACGGCCCTATGCAATGGTGTGGGGAAGAATGATGTGTAACACCGGGTCTCTGGCAAAAGGCAGAAAATGCCTCAATGCACTTGAAAATACATCCGGATAATAGCTAAATACCACGGATAAAGTTTTCTTTTAGGCAATTAAGTCTGTGACCCGTACAATTATATACAAAAGCGCAAATGTGGGCACAATTGTACTGCAGAATATGAAAGGGTTCTGTTATTGGTTACCATTAGACAGTTGCACCCAGCCGCCGGTTTGGATACTCGGAGATTTTACCTCGGATTCTAAGTTCATTGATTTTTTTCAGGTCTAGCGCTGAGCCACATTCCAGTTACATTTGCAGTTTTCATGAGGAATATTAACGGCCGTCAAGCAGCATAATATGACGCCAAGAAAAGAATGGGTGGGCTTTGATTACAAACTAACACTCTGACCGACACAGGGTCATCATTCTCGAAAAACTATGATTTGATAACTCCTTTACGGCTGCTGGCGGGGTGAAAGTCGCTTAACGCCACCTCACCCGATGACAACCACTAAAAATGTGTATAATAATATCAAGGCTTACCTTGTAGAGACCGTACTCGTTAGCAGCGATCAAGTCGGCCACTCGCACACAGTCCATATGGCGCCCGGTGGATCGGTAGACATTTACCAACATGAAGACTACCTTCCGAAGACAGGTTTCACGCAGGACTGTCATTTGCAGCCGTCGTGCGTGCACCGTCTCGCCTAGGCCCGCAATGCCATTTTCTTCGCCATCCGGGTCAGATCCCACCATACCGGTTAGGTCAAGGTCTTCCACTTCGGTGGTCTGGACGTTTGTTCGCACACAGACGTCGACAAGCCAGCCTGGGTACTCATAAGTGAGTAGTCCTTCCAGTTGGGAAATAAGGGACTAAAAGGGATAAACAAGCACGTGTTGTAGTTGAAAATAGAAAACACACACGAGGTCATTTCTAACAAAGTAAAAGGAGACTGGAATAGTCATTTTGGGCTAATTAGTCAGCATCAACCAGCCATACCCAATGCCAGGCAGTGCACCACCCAAGATTCGAACGCGCAACTTGTGGATTAGAAGTCCAGCCCTCGAACCTACTGCGCGAGGGGCTCGTTATGACTGAGTGTACTCCAAGACAGAGCGGGAAGATTGAGTCCCGCAACCGATCGGTGAGCGTTCACCAATCAAAATCAGAAACCGCCGAGGATCATTCTGCAGCCAATCTACGACTATGACGGAGAAGTTTGATTTTGGAAGTGCTAGGTTTTCTGGTGTTGCAACTGGAGAAAAAGAAGCGACTGCCTTATGTTCCGAAATCAACGTCTGCTTAACTGACGTCAACTGACGTCAACTGAGCGGACTCATGGTTATGTCATAGCTGTGTAAAAAGGAACAACTAAACGATGTGGTTTAACGTCGTACGCCTGAAGCATTACTCCATCCAATGAGTACTCTCAAGCGTTCGCATCTGTGGCGGGAGAACTAATAGCTTCAGTCAACCGCCTCTTCAGTGCTGAAGACCAGAAATTAAGGGCCACCGAAGATATTATCAAGCCGTCGGAAGCAACGTCTTTTTCTATAAATGGGTCCATGCAGCATGTTAGTGAGACGAGAAACTGACAATGTGCTGGAAAAGTCCTTGTTTCCAGTATGGTCTTGATGTCGTTAAAATGAGTGTGCGTCTCTCTTTCGTGCGCGCGAAGAACGGTCCTTGTAAAACCTCCAGCCGAAGCCCGCCCTCTTGGTATATTTCATATGTACAAGGGCTGCTATTTATAAATATGCACCGAAGGACATTGAGCGGGTTGATTATGGAGGAAGACACCAACACCACACTTGCGATCCTGTTAACAATAGCCAAATAAACTTGGTAGGGGACTACTGAATGTCGAGTAATAATCAATGAACTCGGCTTGGTAGGTCCGGGGTAGCCGATAGGTGATAGTGGCTACAACCATGAACAAAGCCGGAAGTAAAATTCGTAAATGTCAGCCGTGGTTATCAACCCATCAAATTTAATTCCGAAGGCCAAAAGTACTGCTTACTCTACTATCACAAGCTGCATAGTCTGATAATGAATTTCTGAAAAAGATCGATCGCCTTATGTGAATACTACTCTTCCACGGATGAGATATAAGGATTAACAGATGCAAAATACAGATCGATAGGGAAGGACGAGTGTGTGTGTGTGCGTGTGTGTGTGTGTGTGGGGGGGGTATGGGGTGTTCAGTTGGGGGCTGAACGTGAAGGTCGTGGCAGATCGCATCATCTTCCTCGCGTAGGTGGTGGCTACGCCTAGCGTCCCTGGCTGGCATCCAACTCTCACTTGTGGCTCCCCGGAGCTAGGCTTTGCCTGGCGGCCACCCCCGGCTCCCCGCCTCGATCAGCGGGCTAAACCAAGTGAGGGTCTGCGGTGTGTGTCCCCACGCCCGGTATGTCCGCCGGTTGCAGCGGTAAGCATCCTAGTAGACGTAGTTGGTGAAAGGACGCTACTTACTGTACTCGGTACCATTGTCTGTTTGTACTTTACTGCTTACTTTCCTCACTTGTTTACACTCTGCTACGCTTGCTATCTATAGTTGCTTTTATCATTATTACCACTGCTGCGATCATTGCCTACCGCTTTAGCTTCAGCATTTCAGTACTATCGTAGCGTTCCCATATCTGCGTAATCCACTCGATATCCGTTAGTCTTAACATTGCGTATGTATGCGTGACTCAACATCTAGTTTATCTTATCGTATTACTTTTCTGTTCGCTATTTGTTATATGTTACTTTGCTTGATATTTCTAGTGTTAACTCTACAACCATACCTATACCATTCCATTACCATGCTCTTAAAGTGACCTTATTCCATCGTAGCGATTCCTACTCAAATAGTAGTCCTACCGCCATGACTAGCACTCTTAGTCCTCACATAGTTTGCCTCCGCAGTAGCATCAATAACACCTAACTCGTAGCAGCCATTCTACCCTCAGTCAGATGCCGTAGCACTAGAACGCCTATCACTTATACGTAAGACACAGTCCCTTTCACCGCTACTGCTACTAGGATAATTACTGCTGCCCCCACCCCCAACTTCCCAAATTCTCCCTCCCCCCCTAAAAGTCCTCAGCAAAGCTCAAGGCAGGCTCACAGCCAAGTGGTCGTTCGGCACCAAAACACTCGCGGCCCATGGTGCAGTTCGGCAGCAGTTGTGGGTGAACAGCAGTCCCTTTGTGGAACAGCGCTGCTGCCCCTCGCGAGAGGGTTGATGGACCTAGAAAAGGTGGATTCCAAACACGCAGGGTTGCGACATCTGCCAGTTGACCGTGACTGAAAGAATGCTAACACGCGGTCGAAACACTACAAACGCAAATCAAAACTTCGCTCTTCCCCACCCTACCTCTAACCCGTTTACTTCCCGCAGGACAGCTCCCAGAGCTCACAGGACGACAGCTCAGGGAGCTCAGGCAAGTCCTATCACCTTCGGTGCTTGGAATGTTCGTTCCCTTTTAGATAACACGAGGAGCATTCGACCGGAACGGAGAACAGCGCTCATCGCCCGGGAGCTGGCGCGCTTCAAGGTGGACATCACCGCTCTCAGTGAAACCCGCTTCTCTGGTGAAGGTTCCATAGAAGAGGTGGGTGCCGGCTACACCTTCTTCTATGTGGGCCGTCCGACGGCAGAGCGACCCGAGGCCGGCGTCGCCTTTGCCATTCGGAAGGACATCGTGGGACGACTACCCTGTACACCACAGGGTATCAACGAACGCCTGATGAGTCTCCGCCTGCCTCTCTGGGGTGGAAAATTCACCACCATCGTTAGTGTCTACGCTCCTCCGATGACCAGCTCTAACGAGACAAAGAACAAGTTTTACGAGGATCTGCACGCCCTCCTGGCCTCTGTGCCGAAGGTGGACAAGTTGATAGTCCTTGGTGACTTCAATGCCCGCGTCAGCACAGACCACGCCGCCTGGAGAGGAGTGCTTGGACCCCACGGCCTCCGAGGACTCAATGACAATGGCCTACTCCTCCTTCGCACCTGCACGGTGCACCATCTCATACTGACCAACACCTACTTCAGCCAACCGCTACAGCACAAGGCGATCTGGATGCACCCCAGGTTTCGTCAGTGGCATCTTCTGGATTATGTCCTTGTGCGGCGACACGACCAGCAGGACGTGTTGGTGACAAAGGCAATGCCGGGTGCCGATGGTGATACCGATCATCGTCTCATCATCTCCAAGATGCGGATCCGTCTTCAACCACGCAGGAGACCTCAAGGTAAGCGACCCCCAGGTAAGTTGAATACTGCTCTGTTACACTTGCCTGCCAACCGTTTGCGTTTCAGCAACGAGTTGACCCAACAGCTGAATAACCTCCCAGTCGCAGAAGAGAACAACTCCGTGGAGACTCGATGGTGTCATCTACGGGATGCTGTGCAATCCACTGCTAAACGCATCCTTGGGCCCGCGCCTCGCCCACACCAAGACTGGTTCGACGAAAACGATGCAGCCATCAATACTCTCATCTCTGAGAAGAATCGCCTCCGCAACGAATATGTCGCTCACCCTACCGACGCCACGAAAGCAGCCTACTACCAAAGTCACCGTCTTGTACAGCAGCGGCTGCGGGCAATGCAGGACGCCTGGATGGCTCGTAAGGGTGAGGAAATCCAAGGCTACGCGGATCGCAATGAATGGAAGAACTTATTCGCTGCGCTCAAAGCAGTCTACGGCCCCGTAGTGAGGGGCACAGCCTCACTTCTAAGCGCGGATGGTACCACCCTCATCACTGAGAAGACGCAACTTCTGAGCCGCTGGGCCGAGCACTTCCAAAGTGTACTCAACCTCTGAGGCTGCCATTGAGAGGTTGCCCCAAGTCGAAATTAATGCTGATCTCGACCTAGCACCAACCCCTGAGGAGACCATGAAGGCTGTGCAGCAGCTGTCCAGCGGGAAGGCGTCCGGGTCCGACGGGATCCCGGCGGAGATCTACAAATATGGTGGCCACCTACTCATAACTCACCTCACCACCCTGTTCCAAGAGATGTGGCGACAGGGCCAAGTTCCCCAGGATTTCAAGGACGCCACCATCGTCCACCTCTACAAGCGTAAGGGGAATCGCCAGGTCTGTGACAACCACCGCGGCATCTCACTGCTGAATATTGCCGGAAAAATCTTCGCACGCATTCTCCTCAATCGTCTGAATAGCCACCTGGAACAAGGGCTTCTGCCTGAAAGTCAGTGTGGTTTTCGACGTCACCGCGGCACCACTGACATGATATTTGCCGCGCGTCAGCTGCAGGAGAAATGTCAAGAGATGCGGACCCACCTCTAAACTACTTTCGTAGATCTGACAAAAGCCTTCGACACCGTGAACCGGCCCGGACTCTGGAAGGTTATGCAGAAGTTTGGCTGTCCGAAACACTTCACCCACATGGTTCGACAACTCCATGATGGGATGATGGCGCGCGTCACGGACTACGGAACGCTGTCTGAAGCCTTCGCAGTGACCAATGGAGTGAAGCAGGGCTGTGTCCTCGCACCCACCCTCTTCAGTCTCATGTTCTCTGCCATGCTGATGGACGCCTACCGTGACGAGCGTCCCGGAATCCCCCTCAACTACAGAACGGACGGAAACCTCCTCAACATTCGTCGGATGCAGGACCCCACGCGCGTCTCCACAACCACAGATCATGATCTGCTGTTTGCGGACGACTGCGCTCTCAACACCACCACCGAAGCAGACATGCAAAGGAGCATGGACCTCTGTGCAGCAGGTTGCGCCAACTTTGGCCTTATCATCAACACGGACAAGACGGTGGTTATGCATCAACCGCCGCCAGGTGCTAACCTCAACCCCGCAAGCATCAACGTCAACGGAGCCGTACTGTAGAACGTGGACAACTTCACTTACCTTGGCAGTACGCTTTCCCGCAACACTAAAATAGACGCCGAGATCGCCCGCAGAATCTCCAAAGCCAGTAAAGCCTTCGGTCGGCTACAAGCCTCCGTATGGAATCGTCATGGTCTTCAACTGTCAACGAAATTGAAGATGTACAAGGCTGTTGTGCTGTCAACACTCTTGTACGGAGCGGAGACTTGGACTGTCTATGCTAGCCAAGCGCGCAAACTGAACCATTTTCACATCAGCTGCCTACGCCGCATATTGAAGGTGAAGTGGTAGGAGAGGATTCCGGACACGGAAATCCTGGAGAGAACGGGAGTTCTCAGCATCCAGGCCATGCTCAGGCAGATACAACTGCGCTGGAGCGGACACGTGGTACGTATGACTGATGAACGGCTACTCAAGCGACTGTTCTATGGCGATGTCGCCGTAGGTACTCGTCGCAAAGGAGGACAGAAGAGACGTCACAAGGACGCCCTGAAGAACTCCCTGAAGCGTTTCCAAATCAACACGCTGAACTGGGAAGAGCTTGCCCTGGACCGAACCGCGTGGCGAAGAGTGGTCAAAACGGGCGCCGCAATCTACGAAGCTAGTCGGATCGCCGCCGCCGAGGCAAAACGGACGGCACGCAAGTCTCACAATCCACGGACGCACGCTGCCACCACCCAAGCCCTTCCAACGTGTCCGCGTTGTCAGCGCACCTTCCGTGCACGCATTGGCCTGGTCGGTCACCTCCGGAAGCCGTGCAACCCTCCTCCGACAGCATCCACGCCTACTGCACCAAACACTCCGCCAGACCCTACTCCACCCTCCACCTCGACGGCAATCACCGACGCGAGAGATGCCTCGTTGTCCCCGTCCAGAGACTCACTTACAACTTCTTCCACTCCCTCCGACACATTACCGCCCGCAACAACTTCCACACCTGAACCCCCCAACAGCTTCAGGGCCTGATATACCCTCACTGCAATCGCACATTCACCTCACGCATCGGTCTAATCGGTCACTTGCGAATCCATCGCACAGAGACTGGTGAACTAGTGCCTGGAGCACCAACACACAGACGAGACCGCC
>JAYGXS010000002.1:58722909-58746382 GCA_036362985.1 Ligula intestinalis
CACACACACACACACACACACACACACACACACACACACACACACACGACAGTTCCCCCGTCGATTTCGACGATGGGCACCACGCGCTCCAACAAGCCGCAGCAAACGCTGAAGCATGCCGCAACTGACACAAAGGCGAGCTGGGCAAGCAATACGTAAGCGACAGCAAGCAGGAGCAACGCAGAGAACTCGTGCGAGAGAAAACAGGAGTTTAGGCACACTTGCACAGAATCTACCCACTCGCTTGCCACTCCCACCTCCGTATCCGGTGTAATGACAAAGCCAATAAGACCGGGGATGAGGGAGGGTATAGATGGCTGGCGCGATAAACACTCAGCACGCGCACACTTGACACAGCCATCTCGCTAGGTATGCTCCCGACTGCGCGGGAGCGCCATAAAGGCCACATTAAGAGGGAGCCATTGCAGCCTGACTCTCAGTCCTCCCTCTCCTCCCGTACGCACACATAGACACACGCGTACAGAAGGAGCAGCTACGTGGGGGGTCCGAGTTTTCCCGTCAGTTGGCAGACCCTCCAAGCCACGGCTTTTAGCGCACCGTGATAGATTCAGACGCATTCAGATTTATTATAGTGAGGGAAGAAACGCGCCGAGTTCGACCTCACCGCATAGTGACCGCCTAGCTTTTCGGGCACCCGCAGTGGGGCCTGAAACCCAGTGGGAGCGCGAGCGCAGACACCAACAGGGAATCAGAAGTGAGAGAGTGCAGCGCCTTCCAGGCAGCAGAGACGGTGGTTGGCTGAAGACTGGCATTGCATGTGCATACAGACCAGTGGATCTCAGAAGGGTGAGAGCAGCCCTGCATGAAGCCTGGGCCAACACCCTCCTGAGAGTGGTAACCAGTCAGTCAACGACTGAAAGGCACTACCCATGCTCCATCGTCGGTTGGCGTCCGTGGGCGTTGAAAATTAAGTTCTGTTCCTCAAAGTCCCTCGGAGTAACTCCTAGGATGACACCTTGGTCAAGGTGTCTAAAACATATTCCTACGAATTTTAATGTCAGGTTTGGTATTCGGCTACGTTGGGTTTTGTCCATCCTGTTTAAGTACGTCAATAATTCTCTTTTCGGGAGGGTTTTACGGCTTTCGCGTTGTCGAATTTGCACTCGAATAGGCCGGTTGACTGGCTCCGACTAGGCTGACGATAGCGTTTTGCTAGCGACAAACTAAAATGATCTACAGAATGCAGTGTTTACGATGGGAGAGAGGTCGGTAAATAAGTCGACTTGTCCGTCAATGCTTTGAAACCCATGGTAGTTAAGAACTGTGTTGCCTACCGGAAAACGGCAACCTTCTCAGGAGTGGTCAGTCATGGGAATTCCGACCCTCTTTCTAGTAATACGGGCAGCTTTGAATAAATTCAGTGGCCAATTTCCTAAATATAATCTAAGCACTTATTCTAAACCCGTGAATGCAATGAAAGTCTGCCTGTAATACGGGCGACCATATTTCCGTGCCAAGCCGCTGTCAGCTTGAAGAACCAGTGCTAACTGTAACTGGCAAAGGTCTTTGCCAAGAGGTTAATGGCGACATCGTCGCCTGAACTATGCTGTTGACAGGGTTTTTCTACAAGCTTCGGAAATGTACGCCTTCAACGCAGTAGCTAGAAGCAGTTCAAGTCATTAAAAAGCGATTTTTATGACATACTCAGAGTACTTACCATATAGTGGATTCGTTGAACAGGCATTCATACTTTTCAGCAACTTCCTCTATCTGCTCGCGATCTCGATCTTCAAGCCAATCAATTATGATCTGAAAAAAAAATCGGTGAAAGGGAGTGTGAGATAAGGAAGGAAAATGAAACGCAAAACGGTTTTCTCCTAGGCTGAGCTTCCGAAAGTTACTCTTAATCATTGTAGACAGCCTGAGAGACCGTCACGATGATCAACTGCTTTCAACCATTCTTTTAGTCTAAGCTCCTCTCTTCGAACGCCATTTGCCACCATTTACTTGGTAATCTGAAGAAGGGTTAATGTTAGTACAGACAGGAAGAAGTGTGCACTTTTAGAGTTATAACCTAGTTGTCGAGATGTTTAAAAACAGTCAGTTTTTTGCCAAACTGGCAAAGAGTCCGAAAAAACGGCATATGATGTGGACAGGGATCAAATATGCACAACTACTTCACAAGTAAACAAGCAATGTCTCCTGTAATACGGGAGTGTTGGCAATTAAGGATTTTCTTCCAGAACCCTTACTGCAACAGAAGTGAGTGTGCTTTCCAGAGGGATGAAATACAACCGTTCTGATTCTAATTGCTTGGACTTTCTAGCCAGCTTGGAGTCTATCTTATTAACAGGAGACCTCAGCGACTATGATCGGTTTACGATCCAAAACAGTACTGCCCATGCCTTAAAGAATCAGAATCAGTTTTCATCTCTATCCTCCGAAGAAAAGAAAGCACTTAAAAAATTTATAAACTGATGAAAACATAATCATTCTTTCCGCCGACAAAGGTTTAACTGATATCTTGAACAAACCAGCAAAGATACTTTTTCTATTAAAAGATAGCTCAACCTATAAACCTCTTCCAACAGACCCTACCAAGAAACAGATGTCATCCATTGACAGAGTACTGAAACGCCTTACAGCGACGAACTTACTGTCAGGAGATACCACAAAATGCCTGAAACAATCCGAGGCAAACATCGCAAAGATCTACGGATTACCCTAAGTTCACAAGCCGGAAGTCCCTCTACGACCGATAGTATCATTAATCGGTGCACCGAACTATAAAATCTCTAAGCGGCTATTCCGACAACTTCATCCACTCACGAAAGATTGTGAAACTTCCATTCAGAAATCTAGGGAGTTTCTACAGACCTTAGCCTAGAAAACTATTTTTCATTTGATCACCTAATATGGGGTGCGGGTGTTTTTAAGGCTAGGCGGGACCACCTAAACTAAACACCAGCTGACAATAGGTGATCGCTATTACAAGACGTTTCGACATCCGTTGCGGATTTTCCATCAAAGACATTGGCAGAAAACAGTAGAAGAAGCGGATTTTCTAATACACCAGCTAAAAAATCGCGTACGAACAGCGAATAGAAATGAACAGAAAGTAGGAAGCTTGTCAAGGATAAAGCAAACGACTATCGTCGTACGGAGAGAGAACTTACTTGAGTCTCACGAAGCTCCTTATCCTTTTTATAAAGCATGTTGGCTATTTCTTTTTCCGAATGATAGATTCGCTGAAGTGCAAAAATTCGCGCATTAGATAAGTGTCAGAAAGAGCGAATAACGTTGGCGGGAGATTCAGTGCGACACTTGAACATCGGGCTATTAAACTGACATGGGCAGTCACACTTTTCGACGTAACTGCTGTGAGCCATGGTTGGACCAAATTTTGTGACGAAGGCAGTTCATGGATAAGTGAGTCGGGGGTTCAAATGGAGTTGGACTGGCGCTGCTGGCTAAGACAGAAGACTTTGATAGCAATTTTTGACTTATTCATATTTCAGCCTCAAGTTGGTGGTGGAGAGAACTTAAAATTGAAACAATTTTCGTAGGCATCGAGCTCTTTTTAACTCAAAGGCTTTGTCATGTGAACTGCATTGGCCTGTTGTGGCCGAGAATAGTTAAAGTAACGCGTAAGCCTAGTGTCAGCTTATCTATCTTGATTGCAAGACAGAACTGCAGAATAGAAATGCCCTGAACGCCGCCCACGCCTGACTCAAATCGGGTTTACGTGAGGTAAGAAGTCATCAAATGTGTAATGCGTGTATGATAGAGGGAGGGTAAATGTTTGAACAACTGTTTCTGTCACTAATCCTGACTCCGTGTGCGTATGAGATAGTAGGGAAGGACACATACTGTACGATTCTCTGTACTACAGTCTAAGCTACTCACAAGTGTCTACGGACTCCAGATAGCAATAACCTTCTTGAAGCCTGAATTGAAAAGTGACAGAAAACGTTTCCTATAAGTATTGCTATTCAATTAGGATGTGTATGGGGAATAATGCCTCAGGTACCTTTGTGGAAATGGACGATTGAAAAATTAAGGAAACGGTGGGTAACAGATTACCAGGAAACGATAAGAGGAAGACAATGCTAAGGTATCACAACTGGTTTACTTTGATCGCGTAGCCGAACTCGTCTATTTTGGGAATTTAGTGTTCGCATATTGTCAATGCAAGCGGAAATGCGAGTTTCAGGAAGTAGTTGAGATGGAGGAGGTGTGATCGCTGGAAGAAGAGCTTTATTCACCTGAAGTCTGGAATTCATGCTGAACCTCAGCATCCAGTACGGGTAATTCATATGTTGGGGGGGTCCAATATTTAATGGATGCAGTTCTTGTGCTGTCGCAAACACATGGCAATTAATAGCTCCCTGGTTTATCGAGGAGGATTGCACTAAGGTGGGATAGCCAGCATTCGAATCATTAATCTCTGAAGTTTTGCCAACCACGTTTGATGCTGACGTGAGGATTGCTCGTTCATCTGGCCAGTGATGGATTCCAGAAAAGGATCGATTGCTAAAGAGTCTTATTCAGCTGATTATTGGAATAGTTATGGTAAACCCATTAATGATTATTCAAAGCATAGATCCGAAAGTTATGATTGGCTGTCAATAACAGGGATCATCCAAGAGAGTCACCTGCATCGTTTATATTACAGTTTAACGAAATTATACTAAAACCGTTATTACCGAACGCAGGGACCACTTGGCTTCGTTATATTGGTTGGTAACGCTCCCGTTGCAATGCCAACTGTCCGCTTTCCCGCTATGAGGTAACTATCATCTAAAAGCACATTCCTTTCTCATATTTATTACGCCAGCTGGTAGTGTTTCCATGAATATTCTAGACTCTTTTGGAAAATATTTAGTTTTGGGCTAGAATACGGAGCATGTTGACATGCCCTCTCTGTTGGGTTGGGCGGGCTACTAGGACAGAACTGGTAAGTTTATTCGATGTCACTTGCAAATACTGGAAGCAGAAACTACAGCATCAATGCAGCACAAATCGACATGTTTGACAGAAATGTAGCGCATGCCACAAGACTATAACGGTGGCTAAAGGGTCATGCAGTCTTGGTACAGCCTGACTAACGTACGCTATGAGCGAACGTGACCTTTGTTTTGCCTCAAAACAACAGATTTGCATGCAGTTTTGTGGGGAGCGGTAATCATGAGCTACAATTTTACCGACAGCTGTGATCTCAATATCTAGCATATGAAGTTTTCAAACTACGGCTAAATTTCTGAGGTTTGAAGAGATAACCCGGTGATAAATAGCGAAAGATCACCGATCTTAAAAAAATCTCTTACTAATTAAAATTGTGCGGTAATTATCTGGTGGATTTTATATTTAGTGCTTAGGAAATCTTGCTCGGACAGTAAATTGTATCAGAAGTGACGCAATTGCGATTATGTTGTGAAATGTCGCTTCATGGCGCTTTTCTAGCATCGGCATAAATGGATAACGGATGTGATTAAATATCTTCGGATGAGAAGCATTTACTGTACTGAAAAAGAAAGTACTAGATGGGAACCTACATTTATCCCTTCGTCAGCGTTTAGAGAGTTATCTTGAGTGAAGCGGTCAGTATACAAGGCATGCAAAAGCCGCCAGACTGAGCGTTCGAGCTGGAAGGCTTCCAATACTAAAGAACTCTTTTGATCTCTAAGAGTGGATATTTTGAAGGTAAAAATTACCCCATAACAGTCGAAAATCGCGAGTTCGTGTTCTGGAGGACGTGTACGAACTGAGTACCCAGCGTGTAAAATTCTTTTGACATTAGTAAAGGATCATCTTCGTTTTCCTTCCACTTTCTATAGTAATCGTTGTGGATTTCTGATATATCTTAAGGCGTGGCAGTGATAATTTTTTAAAGGAATCGAAACATACCCAATTGAACTTGATCATGCGCTGTCAGAAAAGGTTTGGTCAAAAACGACTGGTCCTATAGTTAAGGAATATAAAAATGACATCAGCATTACCATTGGTTTTCGGACAGCTGTTCTTGGAGTCGTTGTCAAATTCCGAATAGTAAGGGGGGGTATGGTTGGCGCACAAAGCAAATTCATCAAGTTCTAGAAAAATAATGTCAAGCATTATGAATAAATTTTGCAAGAAAATACATGTCATATTATATGTTCATTCAAATGACGATTTTCGTGATGGTGTTAAGCATTGCTATCCGCATGCCACCAGCTGCATTTATCAAGGGCGTGTGGAGAACCACAGCAGACGCGTCTCCGTCCGCGTTTTCACCCCCCCCCCCCCCCCCCCCCGTTCTTCTACCCCCCACCCCTTACCTTGGATCAACCCTCCCCTCAGCCCAAACCGTGTTTTTGATGACGGAGCAGCCCCTCCCGGCCACGCTGCTCCGACTCCTCCTCGCCGCCGGAATTGAGGCCAACCCCGGACCTCTCTGGTTCTGCTGGTTTTGCCGAGTCCGCCTGGGCCACCACGACTCGGCTGTACGCTGCGGCTCCTGCAATGGCTGGTGCCATCTCCGCTGCAGTGGCCTCGCCACAGCTGCCGATTTGTCGCCCGCCTTCGCATGTCCCACCTGTCCCGTGCCGCCAGTTGTTTCTACGCCTCCAGCCCGCCCTACCCTCAACCCAATCCTTCCTCAAATCTCCGACCTTGCCACACCGCCTGGTCTAAAGATCCTACAGTTCAACGCCAACAGCCTACTCAGCAAGCTTGACCAACTCCTCGCCTTCATGCGCACAGCATAGCCGTAGCCGCTGCCC
Organism: Ligula intestinalis; assembly: GCA_036362985.1. NCBI lineage: Eukaryota > Metazoa > Platyhelminthes > Cestoda > Diphyllobothriidea > Diphyllobothriidae > Ligula > Ligula intestinalis. Next base: position 58,729,632 of record JAYGXS010000002.1, read on the forward strand.
AAGAGACATAGCGGACTAACTCCACCAAGGTCCCCTCCTGTGCCAGCTATAAGATCGTCCGCCGCGACCGCGATCGCAACAAAGGCGGAGGCTTGGCCTTCTTAGTGGACAAATCCATTGCCCACCATCAGCTCCCCATGCTTGGTTCCGGTCCCACAGAGGTATTTGCGATCTCCGTCGGCATTGGCCCGGTGCCGCTAACCGTCGTGAATATCTACATCCATCCAACCTCCAGTTGTCCCCCTGGTTTCACCGCCTCCATTGCTCCCTACTTACCTTCTGGAGACAGCTTGGTGTTAGGTGACTTCAATCCCCACCACGACCTATGGTGCTCCAACTTGGCGGCCGAGTCCAGGGGAGAAGCCCTGGCTGATAAACTAAAACACTCTCCCTTCGCAGTCCTCAACGAGGACAGCCCAACGCCGCTCCCACCCAACGGTGCCCCCAGCTCTCCCGATGTTTCCCTTGCCAGTCTCAGCCTGATAGCCTCCACCACCTGGAGCACGGTAGTCAGCCTACGGCACGATCACCTCTCCATAGTGCTCGAATTGGCCACCTCTGCAGACCGTATTAATGCTCCAACCAGGCACTGTATCAACTTCAAGAGAGCAGACTGCGCAGCGTTTACCGCCGAATGCGAAGCTGGAACCGATTTGCTACCGCCCCCCACCTGTGTCCACACGGTGGAGCGGGCGTTCATCACCTGCTTCTGGCAGCAGCAGGTCACTACATACCGAACGGTCACATTCCGATACTCTGCCCAAACTACCCACCTGAAGCCTCCCGACTGGAACGTGAGAGAGATGAGGTACGAGCGCGTGATGCAAATGACCCGCGTGTCGGCGAACTCAACGGCTTGATCACTAAGACCGTCAACGACGACAAACGGCAACGTTGGCATGAGAGTTGCAAATTGTAATTTCCGCGGCAACTCAGCTGCAACCTGGAAACTTCTACGCAATCTGACCAAGCCCCTGGCTGACACACCTAACCAGTCCATTAGCTTCGCGGACGGCATCTTTATCTCGAACAACGGACAGATTTCCGCGAAGATGAACCAACTGTTCTCACCCCGCTCGGTGTCTAATTACAAAAGTCAGCGTTCCCTTTTTTGCTTACTCCATAAGGCCCCGCCTCCGGACATTTTCTTCTCGGTCGATGATATCCTCACCGCCGTCAAGAAAATGAAAGCCTCGAAAGCCTTAGGACCAGATGGCCTGGCACCTATCCATTTGCGCCACATCGGCCCTAAGGTGGCTGCCTACCTGGCTGTCATTTTCAATCTTTCGCTGGCCAGTTCAATCATTCCCGATTGCTGGCGCCAGTCCATCATCTTCCCACTGGTCAAAGCTGGCAAGGACCATCACCTTGATCAGGCTGCACAGGTCCTCTCGGAATGCATGCTTGATGTTGTGGACTTCTTCACTCAGCGCGGGTTGACGATCTCGACAGCCAAGTCGTCCGTCACTGCCTTCAAGCTGAACCCGAAGGAGTTTAATCGTCACCCGGCTATCATCGTCAAAGGTGAGGCTTTGCCGCTGGTCCTTAAGCCCAAGCTCCTTGGCGCCCGTTTAGAACAGCTCTTCACGTTCGCTGTCCGCGCGAGGGAGGTCGCAAGCAAAGTGAGCCGATGCACCAAGGTCCTCAAGGGTCTCGCAGACACATCCTGGGACTGCTCTAAAGAGACGCTGGCGACCACATTCACAGCACTGGCCGAGCCACATCTCACCTATGCGGCACCAGTCTGGTCTCCCACAACCAGCTCTCCAGCCTCCGCCGCCTTCAGTCAGCACATAACGGTGCCCTCCGCACGATCACGGGCTGATATAAAATGTCACCCATCGATCACCTTCATGCAGAGGCTTCTTGTTAGGAGGGGCCCAACAGCTAGCATGGAAGCAACAAGTAGCCGCGTCCACAATAGGCTATCGATCGGCCTATGCGCGAGCTAACACATCATGCTAGACAATCAATCAATAATTCAGGATTCAAACTATAGTCACTCACTGAGCTAAGAGCCAATGGGACCGGCCACTATGTCGGAAGATAATTTGATTGGCTCATGGAACATCGCTTACCCACGTTTGTTTCCTATATACGTTGTACATCTAACACTCAAAGACCTCTACTGTTGCACCGTTCTTGTCGTGTTTTCTCTTTGTGGACTCACACAGGACGTCATTGTCGGCAATATCTCGGCCTGGGCATTCGTTACCACATTTTCTCGACGCAGTGTCAGGACGTACCATATCTATTTCATCAGAAAAATCGCTCGCGATCCTGCAACAACACCAATCTCAATTCGAAGCTGCACACCTGAAGTTGATGGAGTCTGTGATGCAAAAATGCAATCTGCATTTGTCTGACCCAGATTCTTCCGCTAAATTGTCCATATCAGCGGACACCACTGCGGCTTATGTCACTGAGTTCATTTATTACCCCGACTCCGGCGTTACCTTTGACGCTCGGTTCAAACGTTGGAAAGACATTTTCCGCGTGGATTGAAACATGGCCGATGATGCATGGAAGGTGCGCCTGCTTTTACACAAACTGGGCTCCAGAGAACACGAGCGGCACGCGGATATCATTCTGCCAAAACACCCTCGTGATTTCATTTTCGATGAAACCGTCCAGCGCCTGTTAGAGACTTTCGGCGAAAAGTCCTCTTTGTTCAGTATTCGGTACTAGTGTCTCAAGCTGGTGAAAAACGAGGCAGATGATTTTTTAACACTCGCCAGTACTGTCAACCGCGAGTGTGAACGGTTCAAGCTCCGACAGTTGACCGATGACCAATGCATGTGCCTCATCTTTGTGAGCGCCTTGCAGTCACCTCGTAATGCTGAAATCCGGACCCGCCTGCTCTCAACAATTAAACAGGACCCGATGTCTACTCTGCGGACATTAAAGGCCGAGTGTCAGCGGCTGAAGAATCCCAAGCATGATTCTGCGATCGTGGAGCATCCCAGTTCCTCGTTTGCCGCCACCAATGTTCATGCTGTCACTTGGACTAATTCGATCTCGCCACAGAAGTCCCATGATCCCACACCCAGAAAACCACCACTAGCTGCTGGCAGTGTGGTGATTGGCACTTTGTTCGCTTTTGTCCATTTACGAAGCATGTTTGTCAGAAATGCCACAAACAAGGGCATAATGAAGATTACTGTTTATCAGGCCAACCACGCAATTCAAGGACAAACGACAGGAAGGCAAGAAGTTCCAAACGCCCTTCATCTTACTGTATTATAAAGTCCAACTCAATCTTAGCCACATTCCAGACTGAATTTGAGGCATGCAGGAAATATCTAACGGTTAGCATCAATGGCAAACCTGCACGCCTCTATCTAGAGAAGGCATCAGACATCAGCCTCATCTCCAAGCGCACATGGCAGAGGATCGGACGGCCTCCGATGATCACATCGGACAAAAAAGCAATGAATGTTTCTGGCGGATTTTGCCGGCTTACGGGTGAGCTTGATTATGACGTGTCCGTTGAGGGCACTCATTTCAAGGGAACATGCTACCTTACCAACCGCCCAAGGCTTGACTTGATTGGCCTCGACTGGATCGAAAAACGCGGTCTCCTAGATGTGCCACTTAACCACTTTTGCAATGGTGTGCATTCAACTCGGCCCAGTCTCGCCATATCAAATCAGCTGACAAATCTGATGTCAACGCCCCCACCTGCCAAGGTGCCTAAGAAGAAGGAGGAGGAACCAGGAGAGAAACCGCCAGTGGCTTTCGAGCCCCATCAATCATAGTACACGGTATTTAACCTACTCAGTGTATGGGCTTCGTGTATACGCGTGTGATACTTGTGGCAAGGCCTTTGTGGAGAGGGGACATCTGCGGAATCATGTCAACGATATTCACAAACTAGACAGACTCTTTAACTAACAAGGGTGCACGAGAGGCGCATCGCCGACACTCGGTGAGGTTCGCGTGACCTCCACAATCTTCTCTTCGTTTGACCCTTGGTATTATTGCGAAAACCACGATGGACTCCCCCTGATATGCTTCAAACACTCTTAGCACAGGCCATCCGATTCGAATATACTTTGCACCCCCCCCCCACGGGCGACAGTTTTTCTCCTTAAATCTCTCAAATGGAATTCAAACCCCTAGACTTCTGAACAATGCCTATGGAGTTTTCTCACTGTCGGCCCTCTCTTACCCAAATTCAAATTACTGGCAACTCCACTGTTCTGAAATGTTCTTCAGATCAAATGCATGGAAAAAACTGTCCTGTACCAATAGGGAGTTCAAAGGTATTCACCTATACTTCCCTCAATAAAACCTGACCTGACCTGGCCGGTCAACGTACAGCGGCGCGCTCAAAAGGCATGGTGCCCCAACAAAGCCCCCAGCCTCTTCTTCCACGACTACCACCGATACCCTAAACCTCTCCACGAGGGCCCGCAGTACTAAAAAAGCACGAACTTCAGCCTCAAGGCGTCTAAGCCGGTAAAGAATGCAAACGGTTCCGTTGCAAGTGTGCCCGCAACTCAAATCTTACGATTTGTCTTCATAGAGGGGAGACGTGTTAGGAGGGGCTCAACAGCTAGCATGGAAGCAACAAGTAGCCGCGTCCACAATAGGCTATCAATCGGCCTATGCGCGAGCTAACACATCATGCTAGACAATCAATCAATAATTTAGGATTCAAACTACAGTCACTTACTGAGCTAAGAGCCAATGGGACCGGCGTCTATTTCGGTAGATAACTTGATTGGCTCAAGGGACATCGCTTACTCGCGTTTGTTTCCTCAATATGTTGTACATTTAACATTCAAAGACTTATGCCGCTGCACCCTTCTTGTCGTGTTCTCTCTTTGGGGACTCACATAGGACGTCATTGGCGGCAATATCTCGGCCTGGGCATTCGTTACAACACTTCTGTCCTGCCGGTCGCCCCGCATAACAAACTCTTTGGCCAGCAGTTCTGGTGGACCTGATCACAACCTGGCCATCCGAACCACCATCGTTGCAACGCTCCTGATCTTAGCCGTAAGTTTCGGTCGTCTATTAGAGCGCTTCACATGGCAGCTGTCGCCTCGTCTCTCTCGTATCTACCCGCTGATGGCTGCGACATAAAGACAGGGTGCCAGCGCCTTCACTAGAGAGCCGTTGTGGACGCAAAATCCAGCTACCACTCCACTGTCCTTCTGGGTGGTTATTCTCCTCCGATTGCGGCCTCGGAACGACGTCTCCCAAAGGTCACTCGCTGTGCCCTGACGCAGCTACGCAGTGGCCACTGCATGCTCCTTCGCCAGTACCAACACCGGCTCGACCCGCCCATACCCGACTGCTGTCCTGACTGCGGCGTCTCGCCGCATGACTGCCGTCATCTCCTCGTCTGCAGTTCCCGGCCAGACACCCAATTCACCTCCATGGACCTTTGGCTCAAGCCGGCTGAGGTCGCGGCTTTTCTCCGTCTCCCAACTGCACTCAGTTTGTAATCCGGCGGGGACCCCTGATCTGACAGGGGCTACCAACCAAACTATCAAGATTGTGCTGCCGCATAAGAGTTGAAGTAAAGTAAGCAGAGGGGGCAAACTTGAAACATATTTTTTACGCCGCGTTAGCCACTACACTTGGTTTTGTCTCCGATCAGATTGATAAGGGCTTGCCAACTGTGATTGTTGGGAGGGCGGAGATTAAGGTCGACCTTAAGTGTATTTTCACTAAATTTTATTTTATTCGTCATAATTGAGCTGGTGCAATTACTATGTATTACAATGCAGTAATAGTCGAGGCTTGGAAGGTGGCGGACTGATGGTATGACCAACCTATGCACAGGCACATAGAATAAATGAAATAACACCTTAAAGCAGATGGGAGGTCGATTCATATTTATGTATAGATCAGTAAATTTCACAGGTTTGCATCTGAACATTATGCAAGATTAACTAATGCGCACGTGTCTTTGTGAACTTTCTTTGCCACTGAAATACGGTGGGCCGCGTAAGATCAGAAAATATTCGGTGAAAGTTCTACAGTTTTTAAGTTAATTAACGAGCAGATCGACCCGAACTATTAATTTTGAAGTAGCATGGGTTAGCACCTAGACATCACGGTGATTGTGTTTGGCTTCTTTATGGAAAGTGAGTTGTCCAGAACCTTCACCCTGAGACCCCCAGTTCTTTTTACGAGTGAACTTCTATGGGTTTTCCCTATTACTTTACCTTTCATAGAGAAACTAGGATCTGATTCTTGGTTGTTGTCTATTATAAGTCAACTCGCTAAAAAAACCTGGCGTCGTCGAGTACCTAACACTTACTCATAAGGCTTAGTGCCGATTTTAAAACTACATTAATTTAGAAAAGATTAAATGAAATCGTAATGCATAAGTCCACGGAGACTTCAATTTATCGAACGAGCAACATTTTGTTATTGAGTGATATAACATATTGCTGTCATGCGTAATCCTCCAACCTGTGTCCCTAGGACTTAGCTTGGTGGATAAGAAATCGACACAATCTAATTGATCTTGGATTAGTTTATTTGGTCACATTAGTGTAAATGATGAGCATGGCGTCCTATTTCTTCGTAATTGCCGACAACGACGTAGCATTTGGCCACCTTGCGTGCTCACACGCGTCAACTACACATTTCCTGGCCTCTCATAGTTTGTTATATTAAAAAGTTCCCAACCGTGTCACCTTGCGACGTGTAGGAAAAGCATACATAATAAAAATTATCATAGTTAGTAACAGCGCTTCATTTGGTACCGCTGGCCCTTCTAACGTACTATAATTATTACACTGTTGTCAGTAACAATGACCTCAGCTACGACCGCCAATGATGTACCGCCACCGGTCTTCCTAATCATTCACTCCAGGGAAGACTTGTAAAGCCTACTTCATTCAGCAGAAAAAGCGACCATGAGACGTCAAGTGGTAGATACCATTTTACATATAACAGCTTCCAGGTTACACACCTCACTAGGGTATGTGGCGCCCGATAGGTTTTTCACAGCCCTTTTTGCCAATGCAGTGACAGATTGGCTAAGTTTTCACGGGCGCTAGATACACCAAACATCATTCCAAGTCTCGGATCTGTATCCAACTGTCGCTGGAAAGAACATACCTTTGCTGCTATGACAATCTTCAACGCAGAGGTACTAGAACAGCGCTGCTGCGTTCTCAATGTTGATAGGACGAAGATACCTTAGGCATTAAAAATGGCTTTTAAGCGTGCCCACGATTGGCATCAGCGGCATAGTGGGCGGTATTCGCACTCTACGAGCCAAATTAGTGAGTTAACCTAACCTTGTCACTCGCTGTTACTTTACGTTTAGTAACCTGCGTATTAATTCCTAATTTCCTTATTTTATATATACACCGAACTCATGATGACGACGATGCACTAAGGCCGTACGGGCTACCATCGCCGTCTATGAACTCTACAGGGGAACCACAGCAGACGCGTCTTCGACCGCGTTCCCACCCGCCCTCAGGGCAGCCAAGGTCTGCTACACCAAACCTCTCCACGGTGGATCTATCTCTTCTCCTCTCCATCTGTTTTTTTATGACAGAGCAGCCACTCTTGACTATGCTGCTTCAACTCCTTCTCCTCCTCGCCGCCGGGATTGAGGCCCACTCGGCGGAGTTCCGGATCCACCAAGGGCTACCTTCGCCGTCTATGAACTCTACAGTGCTGCATTTTGGCAGCCAAGAATTCTAAATACCAGGCAGAGAGAACTTTTTTATTATTTAAGCCCGTTTTTAATGTTATTATATACATTTTGGTAAACAAACAGTCTTCAAACTAAAAAATTTTTTCACTGTTTCCAAAAATTGGAGTTAGTTCGCTGGAGAGCAGGTAACCCCTGCCCGGATGAAAAATGAACCTCGTTTTTTTTTCGAGCAAAAAGCACGAAAACACGAGCTCGTTTCGGCTCTCATTTCTCTGAGCTCGTTCCGAGCTCGAAGAGGGGGACAGTACGACCTCGTTTTTTTCGAATTAGCGAGCTCGAAAAGAGCTCCTTTCGAGCTCGTTTTGCTATTAGGGGAATCGTATTAATGCGAAAGCCGAATACGCGCAAACACAATCCAAGATTTATATAAATGAGAATTCGATTAAAAGAACTCAAGCAACGAAGTGGTGACAGTTTCTGTGGTTACTGTCCGCGACATGCATACAATAGGAAAATGTGACATTGTGAAAGAGCTCGTGCGTAAAGCTGGTGTGAAGATACAAGAGGGCCTCTGGCGAAATTAAGTTATGTTTCATAGCGTGTACACGACTGCGATGGATTAAGGAGTCGAAATTTAAAGCAGTTAGTTAAAATAAAACTGAGACCTCTGAAACGAGATGGGAGTTGCCTTGGACCCCGTTTTAATTTTGGCGGTTAGGCTTTAATTGCAAGCAAAAATTCAAAGACAGCAGGCATTAATCAGCCATATCTTAAGAAGATATTCGGGAGTTACGAGTTAAAATTCAAAGTAGAAGATACTGGGGAACGAAAATATATGCAACCTTTCCATTTCTGATGTTCATAGGAGACTGCACAACTCTCTTATTGGCAGTATATAGCAGATATGATCATAGTCGTCAAACTGGTCAGAGTAGACTATGCTCTTCAGATGGCTGACTTTTTGAATTGGAAAAAGCGACACATCTCCGAGGTCATTCATACAAACTGAAGAAGTAGCATGCCAAAATAGCAGTGCGGACCCACTTCTTTTCTCACAGGTGAATCGAAGGCTGGAACACGCATTGACGTATTTAAAAGAAAACTCTAACTTTAAATATGGTTTCCAAAGCCTCTTCCTTCCCCTCTCATATATACTGAATTATACTGAAAACTTATCACGCTCCCTTTACACTCCTTTGTATTTGCATTTGATTGATACAAAATGCACGTGCCAACGAAAATTCGAGTGAATAAAATGCTTGTTCATATAAAGCTGGCGTTTGCTACAGATAGTCCACACGTCATATTATTTTTGGCAGAAATTACTTTCCTGTTTCGAAATTAGTTTTTGCAAATTGCATACAAACTGTGGCTTGCGACTCGTTGTGATTTTATTTGACAAAAGGCGACTTTTACAACACGATTTCCTACTGCCAGCACTGTGAACAACTTTTCTCGCTTTAGACCGTTTTCATTCTTTTCCGTGAAAATTCACTCGAAATTCTGTCATGATATAATATGTGCTGCCCCCGATTGCACATTAACTGTAAGAACAACCTTGTTTGCTTTACATTAATAGGGTCCTCAAGGGCATTTCTTGTCTGTAACCCTTATATTTGCATGTTAACATTTCGATCGGTATTTTTGCAATATGCACTGCTTAGCTGGCGAAGGCTAATAAACCATTTAGTTTCCCTTTTTTTTCGGTAATGTCCCTCTGCCTATATCATTAGCCGCCTTGTGACGTCGCTCGGGTGCGTTGCGTAGCTGATCTGTGTTCGACTATCTGACACTGAAAAATATATATGTGTTGAGGCAAACGCAGGGCAGTCAGTCGGTGCATCGTTTGTGAGGAATGAAATAAACAGTTGTGATACTAGAACGAGTTAAACCGGCTGACTGCTACAATCACCGTATTTCCGAAATCAAGCAACATGAAACCGCTTTAAATTGAAACAACTATCCTGCAAGCAATCTAGACATAATTCTTTGATAAAAGTATGGAAGTCGAAAACCCAAGGCCCACCAGGGAATTGAGGCGAACTATTTTAACAGAGCGAATGCTAAGCAACTGTGTCTTACAATCCAATATGTGGTTTTATACGAAGATGGTGATTACCATTACAAGCCATGTTGTCACAACTTTCAAACTGTAAGCATGTTCATAGCAGTCAAATCAGCAAACCCACTTAAAACCATGTGAAAGGCTCTAGCTTCATTCTGGAAGGTGATGTTGCCACTCCACGGCACATGAAAGTTAGCCTAGACTGGATACCAAATTGGAAACACTTTTATTGTTTTGGATATGCTAGAGCCGCCCAAATATCATAGAAATATAGCATAACTTTTGAAAATGTCTAGTCCAAAGACATTACCTCACACATTACGAATCATCATGATGTCATTAAGAAGCTTCTCAATATAAACGTGATATATTTCCCGTATCTTTAATGAGAAAGCGCCAAAACTGGCCAAAAGGTACTCCTGGACGTGCCCTCGAAAACTAAAGATTTTCCGAAGTTAATATTTAAGAGGACTGGGGCTGCACTGTCAGAACATTTGGGTTTTTAGAGTAGACTGTCCATTGCCGAAAAGGAAACAAAGTCCTTACGATATAATTGCGGTTTCTCAACCGCATAAGAAGACCAGACAGAACCGAATAGAGTCTCTCAATCTGTTAGATCTAATCCCTCATCAATCTTTGACTTGCCTTTATGTCTTTATTATTTCTCACAATCATACTGTTAGGATAACGGTGGTGGTGCCTTTCTTCGGGGTCCATCGTGATGGTAGCGGAGGCTAGTTTAATGCTTGGATGGGTTGTTCTGTCCGATAGGTCGTTAGATTCTTGAGATAAAGGACAGGATTTGCAGTCCATTTCGCTCAAATTAACTTCTGATTGGTTGCACATGGAAAAAGGTACCCCCTCTTTAGCATCAGAGGTGACCCCGCGCTTAATTCTAGTGAAACGTTTGCCCGTGTTCCACGCTTACTACTTACTCTAGCACGTATCGTAATACAAACCTTATTCCTAACTCCATCCCCTCATGGAATTTAACACCAGGCCACATGTAAGACGGAAGGTAGCTAGTACCGTGTCCTTTCTGTTGATTTTTTTAAGCTCGCCCTTATCATCTTGCCCTTACCTCTTTCAAGTAGTCATGAAATACCAGTGGGTTCGACTGTTCCGCACGTTGGATGGGGAATAGACTTTTCCTAGAGATCTCCTTTCCCTTCTTCCCTTTTCACCCTTGCTGCTTTCCCGTTTCAACATCAACCAACTTTTAAACATCCACAGTAGTTGATACCAATCTAGGGTCTAACAGCGGCGAAAAGAATAGTTAGGAAAAATGAAATTTATTTCTTGGCATTAAAAGTTAGTGAGTATGCTCAGGTCAGTGCTCAGAAAAAAATGTTTTTGCTCCCTCTTCTGTTAGCTTCATGGCCTTCTTACCCGGGCGCCAGTTCACTGGGTAGACTTCTCCGTATTTGTCGGTGAACTGGAAGGCCTCTATCAGCCGCAGGGCTTACTTCACGGATCGACCAACCGGCATATCGTTAACGGTGATCTGGTGAAGGGTCCCCTTGTCAATGATGAATAAACCGCTGAAGGTTCAAGCAATAGTGTGACGACTTTGGGAGCAAGGTAGACATACCTGAAGACAACTCCATCCGCCTCCATCAGCACGCCGTAATTTTTGGAGATGGACATGTTTTTGTCCGAAAGGACAGGAATGTTCAAGCCCTCAAGGCCACCCTCGGCGCGGCTGGTCTTTACCCAAGCTAGGTGACCATATTCGGAGTCGGTGGAGCAAGCGATCAGTTCGCAGTTCCTCTTCCTGATTTTTTCGGCTTTGTCACTGAAAGCGATGATTTCCGTCGGACAGAAAAAAGTTCTAAACCAAGGGAGACAGAAGAAAGAAGTCCCAATGGACAATTCAACCATTGCTGAAACAAATAATTGGGAAAGGTCTCGCATTGGGCGTTTGTCCGCCATCATCTTGAGTTGCAGAAACTGAAATATTTACTCCCAATCGTGAATTGATAGGTATCCCGAGGAAGGAGGGTAGGCCATAACACTTTTGACGTTACTGTGTATTTCTAGACGTAAGCCAATCACTTGTTCTTGGTTGGGTCGGCGTCTTAAACCCAAATGAATTTACCTTGACCAACAAGAAAACTTCGTGCAAACACCCTACTTCATTTTCTGCTCTGCAAGGTTAAACGTGACGTAAATTCAAATGTTCTTATTTTTTCACATTTTTCAGGGCATGATTTCCTATCCATGAGACACATAGGTTCATCAAGCCTGTTTTAGCTGCAAATTTAAACTCACTAGTGATGGTTTTCGTTGAAAACTGCAGTTAACTAGTGGCGTTCTTTAAACGATAAAATTACAACGCGTATATCCAGATTGAGTTAGTCTTCGCTCTGAGTGGTGCATCTTGCGCATATTGTATTACCAGCTCAAAAGGTTGTCATAAATTTGTTTTCAAATTCAGCTAAAGTTGATCGTCACCGAATTTTATTTTACATGTATTGCTAAATCAGTACAAGCATTTTGGTTAACACATAAAACATCTGCAAGGAATTTGCCTAAAATTTACTCCGTCTATGGAATAACTAGATTAAAAAGAGTACACAAAATGCTTCTACACCCTAATTAAGATTACTGATCACGAATACTACGAGGTTCGGCCTTCAATTTGTGCTCTTCTGTATACCGCTAAAACACAAAAAACAGCAAAGGCAAAATAAATGATCCGGTTACCTTGTGTTGATGCCATTGCTGATTATCATCGCAAATGAAAGGCAACAACCTTTCATTCATTACAACAACATACTGACCATTTTCCTTGTTTCACATCTGATGCTGAACGTTACACCAAAGTCAAGTAAAACAGTCACCCAAACAGTCAGTTCCGGTGACTTAAGATGTATAGGTGACCTATGGGGTTGGGACTTTGTAAGAACCCGTTTAGATCAAACTAATTTTCGTCTGAAAAAGTACTACTTATATGGAAATTAGGATTTTGTTTTCGAATATCCAGAGGCTAGTTCAATTCTCGTACGCGGATAGTCTTCTGTTACAAATAATATTTAAAATGGTTCATCTTTGTTTATTGAGTTATCTGTGAACATAACTTTGTGAAGTCATACATTCTTTGGGCCATCATTTTCTTCTAGGTAACTTACCACTTTTCCCTTCATGGTTTCATCAGACGGCCTTCATGATCATGGCTACTGGATAAGTTTACAGTTTATCCAAACGTCCGTTTCCAGTGATTAAATGTTGCCATGGCTGGCTTTGCACGACCAAAACTTTGAACAGTTTGGCAACCTTTGTCCCAAACATGGTGCACTACCACATAGCTCACTATAAACACTATCGCAATCACAAATCACCTATAACCAACTGCTTCAGTCATATCTTGCTAATGAAAACTTATTGATTCAAAAATAAAAAATAAAATGAAAAATAGTTAAAAAATAATGAACACCAATCGGTAAATTTTTTCGGTATCTCAGATGATTATAAATATAACAAAGTGAAGTCAAGTAGCCTGATGTACTGAGACAAATACTTATGAATCGCACTGCAAAACACAGTCGGTTTGATGGGAGCACTTTTAGTGTCCCTAACTGCCACTTGGAAACCAAGATCTGACGGATGGCACCTTTGTCATGTACACCTTATGCCGCCTGCGGTCAGGCGCTACTTGCCGGCACCCTCTGTCCGTTCTCGTTCACTGGTCTGAGCCATCTGCTAACACACACGGCTGAATCTCGCCAAGGCAACCAAACAGCATCAGTCTACCGAGACAAAGCGAGTATTAGGTGGCCGCCCGCGATGACTGCAGTTAGACGACACTTGGAATTGCGCCTCGCGCATGGTGGTAGTGGAGAGCAGACCGCACGGTCGGACGCCTTGAAAGACCAATTGGCAACATTTACCACTAAATCTTCTGTAAACAATACACCGTTCCGTCTACTCTGCCTTCCCAAGACTTAAGTCACTTTATTAAGGGAAGAAGGCTTTAGAACTTGAGCTCCCTATTCATAACCATAATCACATAATAGGTCCACCGTAACAATAGTACATAACACAAATGCACAAATGTACTAAGGAACCGGGCCTCGAAGATTGTAGTTGTTAGGGTTAACCGTCTTAGCCTTAACTTCTATAACTTGTGACCCGAATTGTGCGTTGAACTCGCAACCAAACTTCTGATGTGGCCGAGCTCAATCATCGTCAGACCTCCCTCGCCTTCAATTAAATTTCTCCTGTGTCATGTCATTTGGCCACGAAATGGAGAATTGCATTACCGACACCCTGTCGTGAAACAAGAGGGAGATGCTCAAGCGCTCAGAGCCCACGGACCTTAGGCTCTGATTCTTTCCCCATCCCACGGAGCAGTTTCCCTCTATGAGTGCCAATATCCAGACCTTTTTTCCAAACTCTGATCCCACTTCTACTGCCAACGGTGCCCCTTCCTCCTCTCAGCGAACACTTAAATGGCATTTTCAGTGTTTTGTGAGAATGGCTTTTTCCCGGACTACTGGAAAACTTCTATTATAATTCCCGTATTTAAATCTGGTTCCTAATCAGATATTCACAATTATCGCGGAGTTCATAAAACGCCCTCTCTGGCTAAACTCTTTGAAAAACAAATTGCCAAAAAATTACAGATTTCTGCATAACCAATAACATTCTCAGCTCCTCACAGCATGGCTTTTTACCGGACCGATCTTGTGAAACATGCCACATGTCTTTTCTAAATCTACTTACTTCTCCTCGTAATGATCATCTATCTGTGGTAGTTATCTATTTTGAACTTAGTAAAGCATTTGATAATGTTCATCACAGGAGGCTCCTAGCCAAACTAGAGGCTATAGGATTTCGTAGTCTTCTTACTGACTTCATCAGATCTTATCTTTCAAATCGACAACAAAAGGTTTTAGTGGGATCCTCATACTCTACTCCTTCCGCAATTTTGAGTGGTTTCCTTCAAGGTACCGTGCTAGGTCCTTTGCTCTTCTTGCTTTACATAAATGATATTTCATTGAGTGTTAAACACTCCCAATCTTATATTTATGCAGATAATCTCAAGTTTGTTTACTCCTTCTCTAACTCTACGGCCGCGAGATGCTTAGAAAAAATTCATTCTGATTTGCACGCTCTTTCGGCGTGGAGCTCGACATGGCAGATGGAGTTCTCACCTTCTAAGTGCCGATACATGTGCTTTGGGCCTGAAAGGCTGCCACAACCTGTTATTTTTCAAGGTTACCCAATGACTGAATGTTCCAGTATCAAGGACCTAGGATTAAGCTACACCAATAAATTAGACCTTTCTCCTCACGCCGATAGAATTACAGCCAAAGCCGCACAGATTTGCGGCTTTATCTCTTATAATTTCTATCTTCCTGAAATGAAATTAAGACTTTATCGTATGTTCGTGCTCTTCATCTTAGAATACTGTTGTCCCTTTTTCGGTCTCAGGAATGAAGGTAGCCGTTCAAACATTGAACAAATTCAAAAAAATTTCACACGAAAACTGCTGTATCCGACAGCTTCTAATACTTGCTACTCACATAGGTGTCAATTAACAAAAATAAGGTTCCTTTGGGTCAGGAGATTGGAAGCAAGCTTTTGTCTCCTTTTTCGGCTTGATAATAGCACAAGTTTACCCAAGACTTCTGTCATTACCCCCGTCAGCCGTCCTTACAACCTAAGAAAATCGGCACTTTTTATACCCCCTCCTGCATCTTCCTTATGTAAACGCTCTTTGTTTTTTTGCTTCCAGATATAGCTTTCTTTGGAATAACTTGCCAATCAAAATCAGGTCGTTAACTAGACAGTCTGCTTTCAAACAGAGACTGCACATTTATCTTAACACTGACTCTATTAACCTTCTACTCTCCTAATCTTTTCCGAGCAGCTTTCTCCATGACCCCGAGAAAGGACCATCGGGAATTTAGGAGATCCGCTTGAAACTATTCTCTCTGCCTCGTGTCCCCCGAGGACCTAGATGTTTCCATTAACCACCGCTGAATCAAACGGAGCCACGCGGAAGTACTAGGACTAAAATGCTGCATTTTCGTTGAAAACTCACCTTCATCAGTCCACCCACACCTAGTTCTGCTCTACTACTATCTTCCTAAGCAGTTTTTTTCTCTTGCACACTTTTTGAACATGGAGGCCCGTTGAACACTGTCTCCATTTTCACTGTAAGAGTTTTTTTTTAACTGCCATTATTTTTCGTTTTTAGTTCAAAATTACCTGCAAAACATTGCTAAATGTTGCCCCAAAAGGACAATTTCTGCTGACATTATTACGACTTTCTACGTCTACTTGCACATATTGTCAAATTATTTTTTGAATTTTTATTTTTTCGAAATTAACTTTGTATAGATAGTGCCGTACCGGCGCTGAAAAATATAAATTCCAAAATTCTATGGCTGTAAAATACCTGAATTTAGAAAAAAGGATAAACCTGTTAAACGTTTTATTGTATGGAGCGTTTATGGAAGCCACTTTTAAACCAGAAAAACCTAAGTGGTAAATAACAAGAAACGGAGGGCGGTCTAAGACTATTCAAATGTTCCAACAACCCTTAACGAGTTATAAGAAGCTCCAGTAAATTTGTCTCCATAAGTCGTTTATTGCCATTTAAAACGGTTATGAAAAGTTATTATTAACTCTTATTTGAACATCTGAAAAAAATTCTGAAGCACTGTTAAATTAAACTGAGGACATAATAAGTGCACTTACTAATCAAGGGGGTAGAAAAAGAGGTTGACATATTGGCCTTTGTAATCTCTGATGGCTATCTGCCTGAATTCGCCATTCACCACGGCGGTGCCTTCGAAGTTGGGTGCTGGCATTCCAGGCTGTAACATGATTGTGAAGCTGCTGCTAGAACGCTGGCGACGCGAGGAGTTAATTGTAAATTACTTAATACCGTCAATATGGACTGTTGGCGGTGCAGTGCTATAATAAATAAATGAATGACCAGGCCCTCCGGGGCAATGACGAGGCCCTCCGGAGCAATAACGAGGCCCTCTGGAGCAATGACGAGGCCCTCTGGGCCTAAAATATAAAATTTATTTATTT
>JAYGXS010000002.1:58746782-58803926 GCA_036362985.1 Ligula intestinalis
TTATACCCCCTCCTGCATCTTCCTTATGTAAACGCTCTTTGTTTTTTGCTTCCAGATATAGCTTTCTTTGGAATAACTTGCCAATCAAAATCAGGTCGTTAACTAGACAGTCTGCTTTCAAACAGAGACTGCACATTTATCTTAACACTGACTCTATTAACCTTCTACTCTCCTAATCTTTTCCGAGCAGCTTTCTCCATGACCCCGAGAAAGGACCATCGGGAATTTAGGAGATCCGCTTGAAACAATTCTCTCTGCCTCGTGTCCCCCGAGGACCTAGATGTTTCCATTAACCACCGCTGAATCAAACGGAGCCACGCGGAAGTACTAGGACTAAAATGCTGCATTTTCGTTGAAAACTCACCTTCATCAGTCCACCCACACCTAGTTCTGCTCTACTACTATCTTCCTAAGCAGTTTTTTTCTCTTGCACACTTTTTGAACATGGAGGCCCGTTGAACACTGTCTCCATTTTCACTGTAAGAGTTTTTTTTTAACTGCCATTATTTTTCGTTTTTAGTTCAAAATTACCTGCAAAACATTGCTAAATGTTGCCCCAAAAGGACAATTTCTGCTGACATTATTACGACTTTCTACGTCTACTTGCACATATTGTCAAATTATTTTTTGAATTTTTATTTTTTCGAAATTAACTTTGCATAGATAGTGCCGTACCGGCGCTGAAAAATATAAATTCCAAAATTCTATGGCTGTAAAAAACCTGTATTTAGAAAAAAGGATAAACCTGTTAAACGTTTTATTGTATGGAGCGTTTATGGAAGCCACTTTTAAACCAGAAAAACCTAAGTGGTAAATAACAAGAAACGGAGGGCGGTCTAAGGCTATTCAAATGTTCCAACAACCCTTAACGAGTTATAAGAAGCTCCAGTAAATTTGTCTCCATAAGTCGTTTATTGCCATTTAAAACGGTTATGAAAAGTTATTATTAACTCTTATTTGAACATCTGAAAAAAATTCTGAAGCACTGTTAAATTAAACTGAGGACATAATAAGTGCACTTACTAATCAAGGGGGTAGAAAAAGAGGTTGACATATTGGCCTTTGTAATCTCTGATGGCTATCTGCCTGAATTCGCCATTCACCACGGCGGTGCCTTCGAAGTTGGGTGCTGGCATTCCAGGCTGTAACATGATTGTGAAGCTGCTGCTAGAACGCTGGCGACGCGAGGAGTTAATTGTAAATTACTTAATACCGTCAATATGGACTGTTGGCGGTGCAGTGCTATAATAAATAAATGAATGACCAGGCCCTCCGGGGCAATGACGAGGCCCTCCGGAGCAATAACGAGGCCCTCTGGAGCAATGACGAGGCCCTCTGGGCCTAAAATATAAAATTTATTTATTTATCGACGGACTTTTATATGTTTTGACTTCTGCGGGCTGACCTACTCATTAATTAGTTGCGAAGGCGCCGTCGACATAGTTGTCCTGTTACGTCTCCTTCGCGTTCTGCAATGAGCACATGTCATGTCTGGGTCAGAATCAAAGTGCACGGCGTCAGGCCTCACCTGTGAAGCTTGACATCAACACATCTTAGCGCTGGTTCAAATCACACTTCCAATCACGACGCGCTGTTAGAAGTCTAGTAACTGAGGAAATGTACTTTTGGAGGCTGACATTTGCTCATACGCGCTACGAATTTCAATAGAGTGTCAATTGTACCTCGCGCACATGCATTACCTTGTAAGTGCCTTTACGGGGTTTTGCACTTACCATTTGGAGATTACTAACCGATTGATGTGTTATTTTGCCCGATTGTCACAGGACAGGGCCTAAGCCATGACATGCAGTGAATACAGGCTAGTATATACTCCGTCAATTTTTCGAACGTGCTTTAAATCTTCCGTATTCCTATACCGCTTGTCTATTTCATTATGATAGGGAACATATCTCATGAAATTTTGATCGAAACTCTGGAGGAAGATGTCGGTTGAAAAGGACTGGTCAATTGGGGGTAATGATAGGGGGTATTATGTGGGATTAGTCAGGATGACGACTTCTGAATGCACGTCGTTTCTTACAATCGCGAAAATAACAGTTTTTAAAAGTGACAACTTATGAAGTATGAATTATATGACCTAATTGTGAACAATTCAGTGGCCTCGGTTGGATTTTAGCTCACTACAGAAAGGAGAAAGCTGTAGTACAACCAATGCTCAAACCACCTGAACTCCCGATAGCCGTGTGTTTAATCAAACTTGGGTCAACTTAAAAGCCTAGCCTACTGCAACGTATGGAACCTACCAATTCTGATATAGTAAGCTGACTGTCCACGCAGGAATTTCTAAGCACACAATCTCAAATTCACCAGCACTACAATATAAAATATTATTTTTTCAGCCAATGACAGTGACTTGTGTCTTTTCAAATACCGTAATCAATGAAAAAATTTTTCAATTTCCGAATATGTTGACCCTGACCTGCCGTTTCATTTGCTTTAGGGCTTTACTCTAAGCGAGACACTTTCTATCCACTGAAAAGTATGCTTTTCTCTATGCTGTTAGGCCGGTGCCATAAACAGCTCATACAATTATGCAGGGGATGTGAACTGCGTGTGTTCTTCATGTGGAACATTATTGAACGATGCTATTTTACCAGGCGTTTGACTTTATTAAAATCAAAGATAGGGCGTCTTCAAATAGAAAGTTTGCATGAGGTGCAATCTACTGAAATTGGAGAACAAAAGGGTAGTTTTATGTCTATTTCCTATACATTTCGCTGGCAATGCGCCCATTTCCACGATTACTCTATAGGAGACGCCTAACAGGTGGATAGCCTACGCAAGCAGCCGCACCCACAGCAGGCTATCAATCGGCCTACAGGCAGTGAACTCAACTCGCAGTCTCATCAATCGATAATTAAAAATTTAAGCCGAACGTCAGCCGCCAAGTCCCAGCCTATCACGCCAGTAGCAAAAAGCTGATTGGCTCGATGAACCTTGCTTGCACCCGTTCGTTGCCCTAAATTTGTTGTACCTTTTAAACTCAATGACTTGCGCTGACTTACTGTGCCATGCTTGTCTGAGTAAACTCTCTCTCTCTCTCTCTGGCCGACTGGTCTTCTCCCTGTCTCTCTTTCGGGCTCTTGGGTTCGGCGTTCGTATTGCAATAGTCACCGGCTATTAAGCCCACCTCGGGCCCAGACCATATTGGGCTTTATTAGCGGCGGGCTTATTAACCGTGGGCTTAATGCAGCAGTCGCCGGTTATTAAGACCACTTCGGGTCCAGACCAAATTGGCCTTAATAAGCGGCGAACTTATTAACCGAGGGCTTAATAGCCGGCGACTACTATAATTAAAAGTACTAGGCGTGGGTCATAAAAATTTTCTTTGGATTTATATGGGAGTTTAAACGCAGCTAAACATGGTCGTACCCTTCAACTCGTCATTTTTGCCTTGTAGGTTCCTTGAAGACGTGCATTCATAAGTTAGTATCCTGGCATGATTGGAGTATCTCGGAGTTTTAAGAACATTGCATACAAAGAGAAGGGAGACTAGAACGGCCATGGCTAGCTTATTAGTCGTCATCAGCCAGTTATACCCAGCCTCAGGTGGTGCATCACCATAGACTCGAATCCGCGAGCTGCTAATCAGAATTCAAACGCTCTAACAATTAAGCGACGGACTGGTTCTCTTGTCAGTCTACATCGGGAATATTAACATTCAATTGTTATGGGTAAGGAGAGCCATCGCACGCGGCTGCGTGACGATAGTAAAAGGGAATGGCCTGGTGATTCTTAGTTTATTAGGCCATGTCAGCTACTCAAACTACATTAGTAGGCAAACGTTCGCCCGAACTCCGACTTAGCGGCCGAAAACGCAACTTGGTGTATACTCTTTTCCAGATAACCACAAAATCTGTTCTATGGATACAGTTGATTCTGAATTAGCCAGTCTCAAAGGTACCTGATTGAAACGCAGATATCCAATTCAGTTAATAGACAAGCATAATAACCGTCTACTTCCTAAAATGACTCAGCAGTTAGCATATCAATGCCTGTTTTCATTTCCTTGCCATTTAAGAGCGATAACATTCTGAATACCATCAAGAGACGCCTTCTCAATGCCATTACAAGGACTCATTACGCTGCCGAACTCATAATCTGCAATCGAATGAAGCCCCTACCAATTCTTTTTGCGAAGGATGCACGCCATTTCAAGCTGTGTTTACGCATTGACATGCACTTGCGGATGCGAGTTCATAGGGTAGACGCAACGAAAGTTGGCCGCCAGAGCTTAGGAGCTACCTTGCTACCTAGCCGGTTACAAAAACAAGAAAACAGAATTCCCCGTTCATCGATAGCTGAACATCTGCTAGACACGGACCATTCTGTTGATCCCAAATCTTCTTTCCGAGTACTTTTTCGAGCACGTACAACTCGTACCTTGTGCTACCTGGATGCAGCCTACATACGGTGGTTCATGCCCGAGCTATGCAAACAGCCGGAGCATGTAGTGAACCTAACTCTGCCGTGATAACATTGGCTCCCTGTTTGCACATTCCCCTCCCAACTTTTACCTCAGAGGTCTTTCCCCGTTTTTGCTGCCCATAGCGTCTTAACTTTCCTATGTTATTGATAAGCTTCTGCCATTTCGTAAGACTTTATTGTTTGTATCGATTTTGCTGAATGAGTTTGTATTTTTTACGTGATTCTCCTCACGCAATGAGAGGCAGCAACTGAAGAGCTTTTTTCGAAATTTCATGGATCCAATAAATCTAGCTGTTTTTGCCATCTTTAGATTTGACTTAGAACCTTACTCCTGAAAAGTCCAGATTTGAGTCCCAAGGTATGCAAGAAGTATGCTTGGATATGCTTGGCCGGTGATGACCGACAATCTTGCATTGCTCATTCTTCTTTAAGTATACCGCTAGTCCTTTTACTAGTCATTGAAGTTTGTAACCCTCTTGCTTTGGGTAGGGCAGGAAAAACTCAACTTTCTGTTGGCTTTCAGACATCTTACCCCGTTCTAGAAATGAATGTTCCTACTAAGCACTGAATCTTGCAGGCGAATGCAGCTTCTTCACAAGAACTTGTGACATGCGATGCACGACAGGAGCGAAATTAGAAACTCGCGCTTAAAATTGTACCTGTTTCATGTTCCAGGAAATGTTTTGGGACGGCACAGAACATGAGTCAACATTCTTGCCGTCCTGAGGTCAAGACAAAAAAGAAAGCCCACACGCCAAGGGACACATGCACAAAGGTTTAAGCGCGCGCGTAACAACGCTGCCACATGTCACCCTGAGGACACCGACTCAATATGCTGGAGATAAACACAAATCGGCTTACGTATATCATTGCGGTCCTTCTTAAGCACAGTAAAATGGAATCCTATGTGAAAGGCGAAATTACCCAACCGTCAAGTAACGGATTTTTCTTTACAGGAAACACCGAGGTCAGAAGCCCAAAGCGACCCAAAAAAAGTATGATAAATATTTCACCAGACCAAACTCCAGGGAGTTGTGCCGCACATACTGGCAAAATAGGTGGTGTGGAGGGAGCAGATCTTAGCCCATTACCAATAAAAGCCGAGAAACTGACACCAACTAACCCAACACCTCATAAATATAATCTAAATAGTGTACCCAATAAACGACCCGCTAAAATCCGTGAACAAGAATCCTCTCTTACACTGGAGGCTGACTAAGCAAGTCAGCTGCCCACTAAAGCCAGTTCAGATAGGGTACCCGAGGAAAAAAACTGGTAGTGGGTATGCTAAGGCTGCGTATAAGTCATTAAAGCAGAGCGAACAGTCAGACAGGGCCAGAATGAAGCCAGTACATCACAAGTAAAGGTGGGCTTAACAACACCTTGCTCTAAAGAATGCCACATGATCCTACCTTAGAAGCTTATTTCTGGCACAAACGAAACAATACAGTGCTCGCCCATAGATTGCAAGCAAAACATTGTCATAAAGGGTGGGCCAGAGTTCACGTTAGACGATACAAAGGAAGGAGTTGCACACTATTATGATCGTATTCATTAATACGCCAGCGCTGTCCTGAAGGATGGAAAAATCTTCACCGTAAATAAAGCTTTCCGTCTGGATAAATCAGATCCAGGTCGTGACCTGCAAACGAACCCAAGGCCTCTCACAGTTATCTTATATAACGAAGTCCAGGCATCGCAACTCCTAAAAGGAAAAATGGCTTGGCTAAATTTGCATGAGCAAGTGTTTTTCAGAGAGACTTCGAGCTGAGGGACGGGAGGAAAATGAGGGCACTAAGGAAAGAACTGTGGGAGAGAACCAGAAGCGGGCAAAGGGTCTAAAAATAAAAGCCGGACAAATAATCCATGTCAAGGAGCTTTTCCTCTGACCAAAACCAATCACGATGAGAGCTGGGCCTCATCGAAGAAATGATCATTAAAGATCCTATCGGCAAACGTACAAAGCTTGTTTAATAAGCTGGACGATCTTAAAAACGTGTTTGATGATGTGAAACCAGACATCATGGCTTTCACTGAAACCTGGTTTTCCATAGATATTGCCGATTCCGCATTATCGCTTAGAGGATATCGGCTTTTCAGAAACGACAGAACAACTTGTTAAGACCCTCTCTTTTTACTTCTAACTAACATAATCACCGAACCAAAAAGCCCGAACGAGAGAGACGAAGAAAAGACCAGTCGGCCAGAGACAGAGCAAGAGTGCGTTTACTCAGACAAGCACGTTCAGCAAGTCAGTGCAAGTCCTTGAGGGTCAAAGGTGTAACATATTTAGGTCAACAAACGCGTGTCCATCGAGCCAATCAGCTTCTTTTCTGGCTTGGTTACCGGAACGATTGGCTGTGACTCGGCGGCTGAATGCAGTTTACATTTTGGATTATTGATTGATTGATTGATTACCCCGTATAGGCCGATCGATAGCCTGCTGTAGGTACGGCTTCTTGTTGCATGCAACCAACACCTCCCCTTCAAGTCTGTCAGTACCGCTGATAGCGTGGATTGACCTGTAAGTGCTGCGAACTTCGGCAAGCATGGTTGGTCCGGCGTGTTGTGGGCTGTTTCAGGTCTCCTGGTATAGGGTCAGGAACTGGTTCCGAAAGCAGTACATCCGAAGTGTTTGCGGGAGTTGGTCCGGGGACTGACTCGTTCGATGTAATGGCAAAGGTGTCCAGGAGGATGTCGAGAGAAAGTGAAATGCCAGATTCAGGTGTGGTTGGATTGCTGTACTGTTGCCGTATAATCTGATTGGGGTGACGAACCTAGGTGTCATCACCAACAGAGATGTCAAACAGCATGCTGCCCCTGTGTGCTGTTATCGTCCACTCATTCCAGTGTGGAGGTCCTGTTCGGTAGTCACGAAAAAAACCGGTTTCCCGACGGGGAGTTTGCCACGAGAGACTGCTGGAAGTGGCTGTGAGGACGGCAGATTAGTAGGCAGCAGCGCATGGAACTTCGTTCGAAATTTTCGGCCCATTAAGGATTCGGCGGGGGAGACACCACCAGGAGACGCCGCGTTAGGGGTGGCCTTGTAGGAGAACAGGAAGGCCTGAAGTATCTCGTCCGTAGTCCCCTCCCCACGAGCTCTCAACAGGGCTCGTTTGAAAGTGTCAACAAAGCGTTCAGCCTGACCGTTGGATCGGGATGATAGGGCGGGGGCGCAGATGCTGGATGTGTTTTTGGCGGCCAAAATCCTCAAAGGTAAATGAGGTAAATTGCGAGCCAGTATCCGACACCAAGACATTCGGTAGGCCATGTTGACTGAAGACACGCCGTAGGAAGGCAATAGTGGCAGAGTTAGTTGCCGGATGCAGCGGTGCAATCTCGGGCCACTTTGAGCAGGCGTCAACCATGAATAAGCAAGTGATACCGTCGAGTGGGCAGCAAAATCAATGTGCACAATAGACCAAGGCCTAACCGGAGTTTGTCATGTTACTGGCAGTTGACAATCGGGAATTTTGGTAACTTGTAAACAACGGGAACAGTGCCGCACGAGATCGTCGATATCACTGTCAATACCCGGCCAGTAGAAAAAACTGCGAATAATGGACATCCTCCGACTGGAACCAGGGTAAGCAGCACGAAAGTGGCGTAGCACAACAGGTCGAAGTGAAGGATGAATGACTACACGCTCTGCAAAAGCGAGGCAGGAAGCCACCACAGACAATGATGCTCGACGCAGGAAGAGCTAATGAAGACCGCCAGTGATAGTAGAGGTGGGCCAACTGGTTTTAACATAGGGGATAGCTTGTCGAAGCACGGGATTCTGTTCGGTAGCGCATCGTATGTCGGCGGAAGTTACAGGAATGCTTCAAATGGCATCCGAAAGCTGACGGCGCACTCCGTCCTCAATTGAAATCCCAGTATCTTCCTCGGGTCCCTGATGATTACAGATGAGGCGGGAAAGAGCGTCAGGCTGGCGAAAGTCAGTATTGCGACAGTAGCGGATATCATAATCGTAACCAAGAAGAATGGTTGGCCATCGTTGAAATCGGCTGGCTGATAGGCTGGGATGGCCTTCTTCGAACCGAAGATGGACAGTAACGGTTTATGGTCGGTCAACAGAGTGTTATGACGACCCTACAGCAGCTTGTGAAACTTCTTGACGGTAAAGATGATGGCCAAGGCTTCTTTCTAGATTTGCCCATAGTTCTTTTCGGCAAAGTTTAAAGTTCGTGATGCGTAACTGTTCGCCTTTTCGGACCCGTCGTGGAAAGTGTGCGGAATGACAGACCCAACGCCATGATTGGAGGCGTCTGCAGCAACGACCATCGGCACTTTCGGGTCATAGTGTGTGAGCAGTGGATCTGAACCCAGCGTCGAGTTCAGCTCGAAAAAGGCCTTTTCACGGTGGGGGACCAGCACCAGGGTGCATCCTTCTGCAGAAGACGGTGAAACGGGATGCGTAATTCATGCAGCTACTGTAGGAAGGCGCTATATTAGCTGATCAGGTCAAGAAACGATTGAAGTTGTAATAAATCCTTGGGTGCAGGCATCCGTTGGATGGTATGAATATTTTCGGGATCTAGAGGGCGACCACTGGCGTCCGAATTGAAACCAAGGTACTTGGTGGACTCGAGGAAAGATTTACACTTGTCGGCCTGCAATCGGAAGCCGCAATCCTGAGCGTTCAAGTATTGCACACACTCGGTCTTGGAGCTCAGCCGGGGAGCCACCCATGATGATGTCGTCCGGGTAACCAGCCATGCCAGGAATACCGGAGAGCATTGCGTTTGTAGTTTACTGGAACTGGGCCAGAGTGGTCTTGACACCAGTGGGCAGTCTGGTGTACTGGAACAGACCACGGTGTGTGTCAGCAATTC
Organism: Ligula intestinalis; assembly: GCA_036362985.1. Lineage (NCBI taxonomy): Eukaryota > Metazoa > Platyhelminthes > Cestoda > Diphyllobothriidea > Diphyllobothriidae > Ligula > Ligula intestinalis. Next base: position 58,756,070 of record JAYGXS010000002.1, read on the forward strand.
GTTCGACTCTGGAGCGACTTCAATCTGCAAGTACGCATCAGTCAGATCCAACTTGGCAAAGCAGGTGTCACTATTCAGCAGGGGGAACAGATCAGCGGGGACTGGCAGTGGATAGCAGTTTAGCATCAGAGTGGCGTTGAGACCGGTGGAAATATCGGTGCAGATACGAACCGAAACATTCGATTTCTTAACCACAACAATAGGGACAGCCCAGGCGGAGTAGTACAAAGGTGTCAGGGCTCCAAGTTCCTCCAGGCGCTTCCGTTCAGCATCGTCAAGAGACAGGGTGGCATATGAAACTGGTGTCGTTGGGCAGAAGACTGGTTAACTTCCAGGACAGAGATGAAGCACAGCTTGCGCATGTGCAATGACCAAGGTCGTTTTGTAAAACTAAACCAAACCGCTGGAGAATCTCCTTGGTGGGGTTTGCAGGTACAGCAGGAATCTGCACCTGATTGCAAACAAGGCGGAGCGGTAGATCAACCAAGCCGAGTAAATCACTCCAGTCAAGACCAAAAAGATTGAGATTAGACTTGGTAATGTAGCAGGTAGCACTGGTATTAATGTCGCGGAAGGAGACACAGCAATGCAGTTTTCCCATTAACTGGAGAAGGGCACCGTACGCACTAATGGCAGACTGAGAAGCCTGCTGCATTGTGGAGCACCAGAGCGTCTCAGAGATGATTGTGGTATGTCAAGCGGTGTACAGTTCTAGGCGAACTGTGTGGCCTTTGAGAAGTAGATTAATGAACTTCCGGCGATCAACTGCGTTAACCTGGAATGTGGCCGACTGACTCAGAGAATTTCCGATAGTCTGTGTCTTTGACTTCCTTTTTGGGTTAAACTGGCGCTTTTGATTGAAATTAGGAATGGAGGACTAGCCTGCAGGAGTTGAGGATTGGCCGTACACATCACCATGCCCCACCTGATTAAATTTCTGGCAGCGATGTTGCCGAAACGTGTAGTCCCGAGGAAAATGCCACGCGCCACAGTGCCGACATGGAGAGGGCGGGGATTTAGCCTCGGGGGCTTGCTTGGGCTGCAAAAACGAAGGTGGCTTAGCTTTTGCGACCGCATTTACTGAGCCAGCAATAGAAGCACCCTGGACGATGGCCGAATCGTGCTTGAGGTTGATAAGTGCTTGAACTTCGGCAGCCAGTTCTTGGAGAGTAAATGAGCTGCTGTGTTGCACGTAAAACAGAATAGGCGTCCGGATGTCGGCATCCTTGGGGGACTGGAGGCCGCAGATGAAGAACAGTGTTGAACAGTGATGACTGCTCACCGAAAATCTGCGACAACAATTTCGACGTGTCCGCGAAGGAAATTTCCCTTGGATTCTTGGGCAAAATGAAGTTGACATAGCGTTCGTGCTCGGCAGGACCCAGTTTGCAAAGAAGGAATCGTACATTCTATGCGTCTTCTTGGGCGGTCAGATCGACAGAGAGTAAATCCTCGTATCGTTTGCACCGGGAGTCAAAAGTAGCTTGGGCCTGCGGGTCGTATAAGAATTCGGTGATGCTGCTGCCGATGGAATCGGTGGATTGTGATCCACCAGCAAAACTCGATTGGCCCGTATATGAAGTGGATAGCTTGGTTGTGAGGGTTTCCATCAGCTTCAGCTGCTGTTGCAACATTAGCTTCAAGCTCACGCAAAATTCCTCCATCGTAGGGTTAAAACTGCGTCGCAAATTGTTATGAACCATTCCTACTGCTTCCAATTAACATGACCGCCAAACTTAAAAGTACATACGAGAGAGACCGAGGAAAGTCCAGTTGGCCAAAGAGAGAGAGAGAGCTTACTCAGAGAAGCACGTTAAGCAAGTCAGCACAAGTTTTTGAGGGTCAAATGTACAACATATTTAGGTCAACAAATGCGTCTCCATCGAGCCAGTCAGCTTCTGTTATGGTTTGGCTAGCGAAATGATTGGCTGTGACTTAGCGGCTGAACGTAGTTTAAATTTTGGATTATTGATTACTGGATTGCCTGTATGCCTTCGCCTTGTGTAGGCCGATCGATGGCCAGCTTTGATGGCGGCTGCTTGCTGCATGAATCCAACACAACTAGAGTAGGTGTTATAATTTATGTTACTTGCAAGCTGACAGCCATGGCTGAGGAACCTTTTCCAGCAGGGGATGTGGAAATGCCAAACACAACGATACCTCACGAATTGAGGCAAATGTTCGCATCCCATGTATGCGTGTAGATAGAGGAGAAGAAGGCGTTGCGATCACCGGAGTAATACTTTTACTTGTCTGAGCTTTTGGGCTCTTTCTAGAGTCCATTGTCAGAGATAAAGGGTGTAAACGAAAGGCAAGCAACAGTTAAAGGACGCAGGGGCCAATCAACAGTTATGGGGGGAGGATGAAGGGGAGGGGACAGTCAGACAACAGTGCCATCATTCCGGAGATGCCTGCGCAGCGCAATGTATGCCAGCGCCAAATCGATAAATCGATTGACTGACTTCTCATCTGAAGCCCAGGCTTCGATCAATTCGCGGCCTATTTTGTTGCCGGTGTCCGCGATTACGCTCGCAGCTGCAAAATTAAACTCCTGACCGGTCTCGTAGGTATGGGTGGCCACTTGCGATAATCCGTCACCCCGTTGTACCGCCCGCTTATGTTTGCGTATGCGCGAACCAAGCATATGCCCTGTCTGTCCTGTGTAATTTCGGGAACAGTTTAGACATGGTATGCGATACAGGACGCCCGACTGGTCACCGGGAGTTAAACGGTCCTTGATTCGCATAATCCGGCTGCGCATGGTAGCCTTGGGATAGTGTGCAATTCCGACGCCTTGTCCAGCAATGCGTTTGGTCGCTTCCGATACAGCCTTGATGTATAGCAGCGCATGTTATATCGTATGGGTTGGTTCTGGTTGGGTCCTCGGAGGGCGAGCACGTAGGTATCGGCTTATGAAGGCCTTCGGATAGGCATTTCGCATAAACTGGTCACGGAGATATCGGGCCTGACGTGCCTTTTCTTCCGTATTACTGCAATGAGTCTGGATTCTCTTGAAGAGTGTTTTTACGCAGTTTCATTCGTGAGAAGCCGGTGGTTGCGCCAAAAGATTGGGGTCTGTTTGCTGACGGCAATCTTTTCCAGATCTTGTAGGAAAAATGCTGCTATTAAACCTGAAATTGAAGAGCCCATCGGAGTTCCTTTGATCTGCTCATAGGTCTCTCCTGCAAAGGTGAAGCATGTCTTTTGGCAGAATTCAAACAGCCTCATGAGATGTTAGATTTTCAGCGAACTCTGGGTTTCGTGGTACAGCTCGTCAAGTTTCCTGCGTAAGACGTCTAGTGCCAAATTCGGTGGAATACATGTGAATAATGATGTCACGTCAAAGGAAACTATCATTTCGTCCGGTTGAATCCTTCGGCCATGGAGGTCTGCCAGGAATTGGGAGGCTGTACGAACTGAGGCATCATAGTTGTCTTGAAAGAATTTTAATTTTGAATACATCCATTTAGCCAAATTATAGATGGGGCTGCCTTTTAGGGCAACGATTGGCCGCTATGGAACGCATAAACCGAGCGTTCTATTGCGGCCAATCGTCGCCCTAAAAGGCAGTCATAAACATAATTTGGCAAAATAGATTTATTCGAAAGTAAAATTCCTCCAGGACAACTATGATGCTTCAGTACGTTCAGCCTCCCAATTCCTGGCAAACATCCATGGCCAAAGGATTCAAACGGAAGAAATGATAGTTTCCTTTGATGTGACCTCATTATTTACATGTATTCCACCGGATTTGGCACTAAAAGTCATACGCACGAACCTTGACGAGCAGTACCACGTAACCTAAAGTTCGCTCGAAATAAAAAACAATTATGAGGCGGTTCGAATACTGCCAAAAGATAAACCTCACATTTGAAGGAGAGACATATGAAAAGATCAAAGGAACTCCGATGGGCTTATAGAAGTTCAGTCTAAGACGGTTAAACCTAACAACTACTATGTTCGAGGCCCGGTTCCTTAATATATTGGAGAAGACTTGGGAAGGCAAGTAGATGAAATGGTGAAGTGTTTGCAGAATAGTTAGGGGGAAAGTTGCCAATTGGTCTTTCAAGGTGTCCGACAGTGAGGCCGGCGTCGCCACGACCGCCACGCGCGAGGCGCAATTCCAAGTGTCGAATCACCGCAGTCATCGCAGGCGGCCACCGACTACTCGCTTGGTCTCGGTAGACTGATGGTGATTGGTTGCCTTGGCGAGATTCAGCCGTGTGTGGCAGTAGATGGCTTAGACCATTGAACGAGAACAAACAGAGGGTGCCGGCAAGTAGCGACTGACCGCAGGCGGCATAAGGTGCGCAGGCCAAAGGCACCATCCGTCAGATCTTGGGTTCCAAGTGGCTGCTAGGGCCACTACAAGTGCTCCCCTCGAAGACCGAAGTCCATTGATGAAAGAAATGGAAGGAAGGAAGGTTAGCAAAGGATAGGGAAGGTGGTACGTACCAATGGCAGGGTTCGAACAGCTGGTGTTCGCGTGGTTGGCTTGCGAGAGTTAGGTTGAAGGCACGGTTGTGGCCTACATGAGCTTCTGTGGCTGACATGCGAGTGGTGGGTAGCGCCGCCAGTGCCGCTTGGGAGGAGGAAATGTCATCTCGCGTCCGCGTGGGCAACTGGGTTTGGTGTAGGAGGAAAGTTCTCGACTACCCGTGCATTTGCATCGTGAAGGAGATAAGTCATCTCGACTACGTAGGAGGGAGGTTGGTTGGCTGCTTTGAACTTTGACGGCAAATCAGTAGGCCATGTTAGTGTTAGCTGAGAGGAGGAAGGGCCACCGTTGGCAGTAGAAGTAGGATCAGAGTTTGGAAAAAATGTCTGGATATTGGCACTCATAGCGGGACACTGTCCTTTGGATGGGGAAGGAACCAGAGCCTGAGCTCCGTGGGCTGTGAGCGATTGAGCATCTCCCTCTTGCTTCAGGACAGAGTATCGGTAATGGAATTCTCCATTTGGTGGCAAAATGACATGACACAGGAGAAATTTAATTGAAGGTGAGGGAGGTCTGACGATGATTGAGCTCGGCCACATCAGAAGTTTAGTTGCGTGTTCATCTCACGATTGGGTTATCAGTTTTAGTATCAGTATATTGAGAGATATGAAGGAAAAATTCATTTGAGTGCCCTATTTGTACATATGTGCAGCGGTAGCAGAAAATATTTTTCTCAGACTGTTGGTGAGGTCAGTTGTCCTGTGTCATAGGATGAAAATAGGAGCAGACAGTGAAAAAACTCCTCAGGGATTTTTAGGCGATAAACTGTCGCCCTTGTGGGCGTAATGCGTGGGATTTAGGAGAAAAAAAGGGGTTCCAACGGGCGAGGGAAATTGCAAAGGTTCCCAGGATCATCACCGTGTGGAAGCCGCGTCCTGATTCTTCCGTGCCGATTGCAGAGTCCGCCAACGGAACTGGAAAAACAGAGGCATCTGTCCAGATCGTCGACATTTCGCTTTGGGTTTAACCAATGGTGAATGTTTAGGCCATCAGTTCTGACCGATAAGATCGCTAGCGGGGTAATCACGGTACGCAGATAGCCAAGTAGGTAGACCGCGAAGACCTTCGCATGAGGCTATGCGTGGGAGGGCGTTATAAATAGCAAACGTGAATGGATATAAAAACGAATACTATTGAAAAATTGGAAGTAGTATTATTAATATTGCAAATTGTCAGTTCCGATCCATCGTGCACTGCTATATCGATCCAGTTTTCGCTTAAAACCCTCTAGCGATTCCGACATAATGACGTCCTGGGGAAGCGCATTCCACGCTCCGACCACCCTTTTTGAAAAGAAGCGTTTCCGAGCGTCCAGCCTGGCCTCCGTCACCTTTAATTTGAGAGGATGACCCCTCAGATTCGTGGTCGTTGCTAATTCGAAAAAATCCCCTGATATAAGACAGCAGTCTTGAAGACATAATCCGCGGAATGCTAGTATCAGGTCCCCCCGAAGCTGCCGGTAGCGCAATGGGAAGAGGTTGAGATTCGACAGCCGTATTTCATAAGGCTGCGAGCCCTGCCCTATAACAAGTTTGGTTGCGCGCCTTTGTACCTTTTCCAGGATGTTTATGTCTTTCGTGGCCCAGGGTCTCCAAGTTTGGATATTGGGTTCTAGGTGCGGTCGTACGAAGTTTCCGAAGACTTTTGTGAAGCACTCTTCATTGAAGGTGGAAAAACTTCACCTGACGAAGTAAAGGATCGATATTGCGGACTTGGCTACCTTTGTGCAATGCAGGGAGGATTTAAACGAGGGCGTGATCCAGACTCCCAAGTTTTTCTGGGCGTTCACTTCCTTCAATGGTATTTCCTTCAGTCGGTAAGCCGTGCCGTTTGAAGAACCGGATTTGCCAACTCGAATTGTGGTGCACTTGCTCTCATTGAACGGTAAGAGCCAGTCCGCCGACCATTTTTGAAGTCTATTTAAATTTTCCTGTAAGTGCACTTCGTCAGCCGCAGTTCGAATTACGCTTCAAAATTTAATATTATCGGCAAACAGGGTGATACCGCAATCCAGTTTGCGGACACAGTCGTTGATGTAGATAACAAACAAGATAGGGCCGAGAGCGGAGCCTTGGGGAACACCACTCTCAACCTAAACCTTGGCTGACGGTTTGTCACTGATGTGGACAGTTTGCGAGCAACCGATTAGGAAGCTTTTTATCCACGCAAGGAGCCTATCCCTTACTCCTATGCGGCTGAGTTCATAAAAGAGGCGGTGGTGTGACACGCTTTCGAAAGCCTTTTTAAAGTCAATATAGACAGCATGCACTGAGTTTCCACTACCGACTGCCTCAATCCACAGTTCTAAGCAGTAGAGCAAGTTTGTTACGCAGGACCTAGCTCTACAAAAACCATGCTGAGCATCCGATAGCAGATGGTTTTGTTCCAGGAACTGCATAAGTTGTCGCTTGATAATTTTTTTCCATGATTTTGCAACAGATTGCAGTAAGGCTGACCAGTCGGTAGTTATTCGCTGAGACCCGGCTTCCCACCTTGTATAGAGGTGTAATCCTCGCGGATTTCCAATCTACTGGTAGACATCCGGTATCGAAGGAGGTTTGGAAGAGCATAGAGAGTGCTTTGGCCGACTCATTGGCGAGCTCCTTCAAAACCTTGGCTGGTACGTCATCAGGACCTGGTGACTTAGATTCTTTTAACCATAAGGCCGGCGTCGACACGACCGCCACGCATAAGGCGCAATTCCAAGGGTCGTCTCAACGCAGTCACCGCGGGAGGCCACCGAATGCTCGCTTTGTCTTTGTAGACTGATGGTGATTGGTTGCCTTGGCGAGATTCAGCCGTGTGTGGCAGTAGATGGCTTAGACCATTGAACGAGAACAAACAGAGGGTGCCGGCAAGTAGCGACTAACCGCAGGCGGCATAAGGTGCGCAGGCCAAAGGCGCCATCCGTCAGATCTTGGGTTCCAAGTGGCTGCTAGGTCCGCTACAAGTGCTTCCCTCGAAAACCGAAGTCCACTGCTGAAAGAAATAGAACGAAGGAAGGTTATTAAAGGATAAGGAAGGAGGTACGTACCAACGGCAGGGTTTGCATCGCTAATAAATGTGTGGTTGGCTTACGAGAGCCAGGTTGACGGGACGGTTGTGGCTTGCATGAGCTTCTGTGGCTGGCGTGCGAGAGGCGGGTAGTGCCGCCAGTGCCAATTGGGAGGAGGAAATGTCATCTCGCGTCCGCGTGGGTCACTGAGTTTGCTGTAGGAGGAAATTTCTCGACTACCCGTGCATTTGCATCGTGAAGGAGATAAGTCATCTCGACTACGTAGGAGGGAGGTTGGTTGGCTGCTTTGAACTTCGACGGCAAATCAGTATGCCATGTGAGTGTTCGCTGAGAGGAGGAAGGGGCACCGTTGGCAGTAGAAGAAGGATCAGAGTTTGGAAAAAGTTCTGGATATTGGCCCTCATAGCGGGACACTGCTCCGTGGGATGGGGAAGGAACCAGAGCCTGAGCTTCGTGAGCTCTGAGCGATTGAGCATCTTCCTCTTGCTTCAGCACAGGGTGTTGGTAATGGAATTCTCCATTTGGTGGCCAAATGACATTACACAGGAGAAATTTAATTGAAGGCGAGGGAGGTCTGCCGATGATTGAGCTCGGCCACATCAGAAGTTTGTTTGCGTTTTCATCTCGCGATTGGGGTCACCAGTTATAGAAGTTAAGGCTAAGACGGTTTACCCTAACAACTACAATCTTCGAGGCCCGGTTCCTCAGTATATTGGGGAAGTCTTGGGAAGGCAAGTTGACGGAACGGTCTATTGTTAACAGAAGAGTTAACGGGATAGTTGCCAATTGATCTTTCAAGGCGTCCGACCGTGAGGCTGGCGTCGCCACGACCGCCACGCACGAGGCGCATTTCCAAGTGTCGTCTCAACGCAGTCCTTGCGGGTGGCCACCGAATACTCGATTTGTCTTGGTAGACTGATGGTGATTGGTTGCCTTGGAGAGATTCAGCCGTGTGTGTCAGTAGATGACTCAGACCATTGAAAGAGAACGGACAGAGGGTGCCGGCAAGTAGCACTTGGCAACAGGCGGCATTATGTGCGCATGCCAAAGGCGCCATCCGTCAGATCTTGGTTTCCAAGTGGCAGTTAGGGACACTTAAAGTGCTCCCATCAAAACCGAAATCCATTGATGAAAGAAATGGAACGAAGGTAGGTTAGTAAAGGATATTGAACGACGTACGTGGCAAAGGCAGCGTTCGATTAGCTGGATTTCGTGTGGTTGGCTTGCGAGAGCCAGGTTGAAGGGATGGTTTTGGCCTGCATGAGCTTCTGCGGCTGGCATGCGAGGGGCGGGTAGTGCCGCCAGTGCCGCTTTGGAGGAGGAAATGTCATCCTGCGTCCGCGTGGGCAACTGGGTATGCGGTAGGAGGAAAGTTCTTGACAACGCGAGCATCGGCATCTTGAAGGAGGTAAGTCATCTCGACTACGTAGGAGGGAGGTTGGTTGGCTGCTTTGAACTTCGACGGCAACTCAGTATGCCATGTAAGTGTGCGCTGAGAGGAGGAAGTCAATTCAAGTCAAATTTATTAAAGGAAATGTAGGCAAACGCCTTTGAATTCCCTCTTGGTGCATAGGATTTAAGAAATGCATCGGCATAGCCACACATTCCAAAGAAGTCGTCGACACAATTTCAGACGACTACTCGCTTGTTTCAAGTAATAAACTCACACTCAGTTTACATGAGCCAGCAGTGTAACTGAGGAAGAAGAGCAGACAGTTAAAAAGCTCCTAAGGCTGGCTCATAATTCAAAATGGAATGTCATTTGTGGTTTTTAAGAGAAAAACTGTCGCTCGTGGAGGAATTATGTGAATGATAGGGGCATGATGCTTCTGTGAATGTTGAAGGCAGCCATGGCGTCCATGACGAGTAATATCTACATCCGAAGTACCATACGAGGAGGAAACCTCGGAGTCACGAGAACGTCCCGAAGACCGGAGATGCGACCATGATGCGCTTTTGCCGTGCCAAGAGCCGAGGAACCCGCCATGTCGTCAGCAGACGGTCGCTACGAGAAAGAGTGTGACAGGGCCGTGTAGCCTAGGACCATAGGTGCGGTAGATGCGTCCTCAGACATGATCGGCGCAGATCGCATAGTGAGCAGAGACGTCATAGCTAGATAAAGGCTGAAACTCATTTGGTTAAGTACTGATAGTAATACTACTTACAAATTGCTATTTATATATATTTATCGCATTTCTAGCATTTCTGGGTTTGGATGTAGAGCGCTTAAATTTTTGGATTCGGAACACTTCAGTGATTGGATTTGGAGTACTTAATCGCGACGATACTCATCAACTCGGTCTAGGTTTGCCTTAAAAACATCCACGGAAGGGGACATGACAATATCCGCAGGAAGGGCATTCCATGCCTGGATTACCCTCTTAGAGAAAAAGAATTTTCTTGGGTCAAGTCTTGCCCCAGTCACACGTAATTTGAGGGGGTGTCCTCGCAGCCTAGAGGTGGTGGCCCGCTCAAAGAAGTCATTTGTTTGGAGGCAGCAATCCTGACCGCGCAACAAGTGAAATGCCTGGATTAGGTCCCCACATAGCTGCCTGTAATGCAGAGGAAACAAGTCAAGATTTACCAATCGGGTCTCATAAGGGAGGTTCCGTTGGCCTCGTACTAATTTTGTTGCGCGTCTTTGTACCCTTTCGAGGTTTTTTTGTCTTTGGCTGTCCAAGGTCTCCAGGCTTGGATGGCAAACTCAAGTTGAGGTCGCACGAACGTGCCGAATACCTTGCCAAATACAACTTTGTCAAACTTAGCAAAGGCGCGCTTGATTAGATACAAGCTCGACATTGCGGATTTAGCCACTTTCAGGACGTGGAGTGATGGCTTCAGTGAAGGCGTGAACCACACCCCCAGGTCTTTCCGAGCCTCTACCTCTGGCAGCGGCGTGTGATTCAGGTAATACACCCTCTGAGGCGTAGTGCTGGTTCTACCAAAGTGCAGTAGGTTGCATTTGGCCACATTGAATGGCATGAGCCAAAGGGTCGACTATTGCTCCAGTCTATGCAAATTTGCCTGGAGGTTTAATTCATCGTCTTGGTTGCGTATGACCATCCAAAGTTTTATGTCATCAGCAAACATTTCGATTTTGCAGTCTAGTCCGCTTATGCAGTCATCAATATATATAAGGAAGAGTGAAGGGATAAGAACAGAGCCCTGTGGAACCCCGCTATCACCTGCTACCTCCGCCGACCGCTGTGCGCCAAAACATACGGTCTGGGTACGACCAGTCGATAAGTTTGCGATCCACTGCAAAAGGTTACCCCTTAACCCTATGCGGCTGAGCTTGTATAAGAGACGTTGATGAGGCACCGTGTGACACGCCTCCTTGAAGTCTACGAAGACTGTATGCAACGTATCCCCTTCATCAATCGCTTGGGTCCATTGCTCTAAAAAAAGCAGATTGGCACCGTTGGCAGTAGAAGTAGGATCAGAGTTTGAAAAAAATGTCTGGATATTGGCACTCATAGCGGGAAACTGCTCCGTGGGATGGGGAAGGAACCAGAGCCCAAGGTCCGCGGGCTCTGAGCGATTGAGCATCTTCCTCTTGCTTCACGACAGGGTATCGGTAATAGAATTCTCCATTTGGTGGCCAAATGACATTACACAGGAGAAATTTAATTGAAGGCGATGGAGGTCTGACGATGATTGAGCTCGGCCACATCAGAATTTTAGTTGCGTGTTCATCTCACGACTGGGGTCACCAGTTAAAGAAGTTAAGGCTAAGACGGTTAACCCTAACAACTACTATCTTCGAGGCCCGGTTCCTTAGTATATTAGAGAAGTCTTGGGAAGGCAAGTAGACGGAATAGTGTAGTGTTTACAGAATAGTTAGGGGGAAAGATGCCAATTGGTCTTTCAAGGCGTCCGACCGTAAGGCCGGCGTCGCCACGACCGGCATGGGCGAGGCGCAATTCCAAGTGTCGTCTCACTGCAGCCACCGCGGGTGGCCACCGAATAGTCGCTTTGTCTTTGTCGACTGATGGTGATTGGTCGCCTTGGCGAGATTCAGCCGTGTGTGTCAGTAGATGGCTCAGAACATTGAAAGAGAACGGACAGAGAGTGCCAGCAAGTAGCGCCTGACCGCAGGCGGCATAAGGTGTGCATGCCAAAGGCGCCATCCGTCAGATCTTGGTTTCCAAGTGGCAGTTAGGGACACTAAATGTGCTCCCATCAAAATCGAAATCCATTGATGAAAGAAATGGAACGAAGGTAGGTTAGTAAAGGATAGGAAACGACGTACGTGGCAAAGGCAGCGTTCGAATAGATGGATTTTGTGTGTTTGGCTTGCGGGAGCCAGGTTGAAGCGATGGTTTTGGCCTGCATAAGCTTCTGTGGTTGGCATGTGAGAGGCGGGTTGTGCCGCCAGTGCCGCTTTGGAGCAGGAAATGTCATCTCGCGTCCGCGTGTGCAACTGGGTCTGCGGTAGGAGGAAAGTTCTCGACTACCCGTGCATCGGCATCTTGTAGGAGATAAGTCATCTGGACTACGTAGGAGGGAGGTTAGTTGGTTGCCTGCCTTGAACTTCGACGGCAAATCAGTATGCCATGTGAGTGTTCGCTGAGAGGAGGAAGGGGCACCGTTGGTAGTAGAAGTAGGATCAGAGTTTGGAAAAAAGGTCTGGATATTGGCACTCATAGTGGAAAACTGCTCCGTGGGGTGAAGAAGGAACCAAAGCTTAAGGTCCGTAGGCTCTGAGTGATTAAGCATTTTCCTCTTGCTTAAGCACAGGGTGTCGGTAATGGAATTCTCCATTTGGCGGCCAAATGACATGACACAGGAGAAATTTAATTGGAGGCGAGGGAGGTCTGACGCTGATTGAGCTCACCCGCATCAGAAGTTTTGTTGCGCGTTCATCTCACGATTGTAGTCACCAGTCAAAAAAGTTAAGGTTAAGACGGTTAATCCTAACAACTACAATTTTCGAGGCCCGGTTCTTTAGTATATTGGAGAAGTTTTGGTATGTCAGTGTAGACGGAACGGAGTTTTGTTTACAGAATAGTTAGGGGGAAAGATGCGAATTGGTCTTTCAAGGCGTTCGACCGTGCGGCCTGCGTCGCCACTTCCACCACGCGCAAGGCACAAATTCAAGTGTCATTTCATCCCAGTCATCGCAGGCAGCCACCGAATACTCTCTTTGTTTATGTAGACTGATGGTGATTGGTTGCCTTGGAGAGATTCAGCCATGTTTGTCAGTAGATGGCTCAGACCCTTGAACGAGAACGGACAGAGGGTGCCGGCATGTAGCGCCTGACCACAGGCCACATTAGGTGCGCATGCCAAAGGCGCCATCCGTCAGATTTTGGGTTCAAAGTGGCTGCTAGGGCCACTAACATTGCTTCCCTCAAAGACCGAAGTCCATTGATGAAAGAAATGGAACAAATGTTGGTTAGAAAAGGATAGGGAACGACGTACGTGGTAAAGGCAGCGTTCGAATAGCTGGTGTTCGTGTGGTTGTCTTGCGAGAGCCGGGTTGAGAGAGCCAGGTTGAAGGGACGGTTGTGGCCTGCATGAGCTTCTGTGGCTGGCGTGCGAGAGGCGGGTAGTGTCGCCAGTGCCGCTTTGGAGGAGGAAATGTCATCTGGCGTCCGCGTGGGCAACTGGGTTAGCTGAAGGAGGAAAGTTCTCGACTGCCCGTGGATCAGCATCTTGTGTTTGATAAGTCGTCTTGACTACGTAGGAGGGAGGTGTGTTGGCTGCTTGAACTTCAACGGCCATTTAGGTCTCTTCAATTTCAGTTTTGATAACAGAATTGTTTCTAGGTGATCTGGAAGAGATCACTTTCAGCCTACAATCCCCGATCTTTCGCAACCGTAACGTTTACGACACTTTTGTTATCATCAATAGGAACATGCTGCGGAATTACCATTAATTTCTGAACTCCATCTTCCCAGACGTACAATATAAGAGGGAAGAGGGAATTGATCAGCATCTCCCCTTCCTCGATGTGCTCGTCGTGGGATCGTCCGACAGCTAACTGGAACCAACTCTCTACAGAAAGGCGACGAACACATCACAGCTTCTCAAATTCCACAGCAACCACCGGCTTCTCACAAATAAAGCTGCGTTAAACACTCTTCAAGAGAATCCAGACTCATTGCAGTAATACGGAAGAAAAGGCACGTGAGGCCCGATATCTCCGTGACCAGTTTATGCGAAATGGCTATCCGAAGGCCTTCATAAGCCGATGCCTACGTGCTCGCCCTCCGAAGACCCAACCAGAACCAACCCTTACGATATAACATGCGCTGCCATACATCAAGGATGTATCGGAAGCGACCGAACGCATTGCTGCGTGACTAGGCGTTGGAATTGCACACTATCCCAAGGCTCCCATGCGCAGCCGGATTATGCGAATCAAGGACCGTTTAACTCCCGGTGACCAGTCGGGCGTCCTGTATCGCATACCATGTCTAAACTGTTCCCGAAATTACACAGGACAGACAGGGCATATGCTGGGTTCGCACATACGCAAACATAAGCGGGCGGTACAACGGGGTGATGGATAATCGCAAGTGGCCGCCCATACCTACGAGACCGGTCAGGAGTTTAATTTTGCAGCTGCGAGCGTAATCGCGGACACCGGCAACAAAATAGGCCGCGAATTGATCGAAGCCTGGGCTTCAGATGAGAAGTCAGTCAATCGATTTATCGATTTGGCGCTGGCATACATTGCGCTGCGCAGGCATCTCCGGAATGATGGCACTGTTGTCTGACTGTCCCCTCCCCTTCATCCTCCCCCCATAACTGTTGATTGGCCCCTGCGTCCTATAACTGTTGCTTGTCTTTCGTTTGCACCCTTTATCTCTGACAATGGACTCTAGAAAGAGCCCGAAAGCTCAGACAAGTAAAAGTATTACTCCGGTGATCGCAACACCTTCTAATTCTCTATCTGTAATTATATGTGCTACGTTTTTCAGACCACTGGCGCTTTCGCTGACATACCACCCGCCAAATTAGACCTCTGACCAAGACGCTAACCTCATAGTAGACTTGTATAAAGTCAGTGTAAAATAGGACATCCTTATCATTGAGAACGTTAATGCTTCTAGTGTTGATTGGCAAACGTGTACTACACAGCGTCCTAGCGATAACTTAAATGATAAAATACTCCAATGAGCCACAGGTAAACTGCTCTGCCAGATCGTCACGTTTGGATCACTGTCTAGGTAAACGCAATAGTCAAACTGTCTTGACCTATCTTTACCCGAGAGGAGGAAACTGTGATGGACCTGCAGGATCGACCACCCATACAAGTCAAGCGACCACATTATGCTGTATTTTGAGAACTCTCTGTTTTCAAAACCATATTTTTGTGATACAAAGGAAAAGAACATTTGGGAGGGCGACTATCCACTTATGAGAAGAGAAATGTTAGAGGTATAATTGGAAACAAAATTCAATGGGGGAGTAAATATGCAGTGGAGGACCTTAAGCTCGATACTGAAAATAAATGCTTAGCTCATCTGTCCTCTTTAGAAGAAAGACAAGTACAAATCACCCAGAGTGGATAAAGTCAAACTTTTAGGCCGCTTTCAAAAAACGAAAACGGTCTTGGAGGCGGTACAGACTAACCGGCTCCGATAGACACTGACGGGACTATAAGCAACAACGTAGCGTTTGTAACAGTGAATCTACTTAGCTGCGCAAGAAAAAAGAGTTGAACATCCTACACAACTTGTTGGAACATCCCAAGATACTGTGTGGTTATATAAGAAGCATGAAAAGATCTCAGGAACTGATCCCTGCTTAAATGTCAACAGATGGACAACTGGTGATTAAAGACCAGGCGAAAGCCTTCCTCGCCTCCGATTACTTTAAATCCATCTACACCCGGGAACCTACTACTTTAGCTTCTGGTCCGTCCGCTCCTTGACAGATATCTCCATCCCTACATTCCTCCTCATGATCCAAAATAGAAGACATAGAGTCTTCACAGCACAAAGTCATAGCCAAATTACTCCGTCTCAAGCTTGCCAAATCACCCGGGCCAGCTAAAATTCCTGCACGCGCAATAAAATAACTAGCTTACGAACTTTACAAACCTTTGGCTGCCACCTTCCAAAGGTCTTTTGAAGAAGGCGAACTCCCAGAGGAATGGACGTGGGTATTCGTCACCCCAATATGTAAGAGAGGTTCGCGACTGGATTGCGCAAATTACAGTCCTCCCAGTCTAACTTGAATCACGTGTAAAATAATGGAGCGCATTATCAAAAGGCATTTAATGGGATTCCGGGAAAGGAACAAAATATTAAGTGCTGGACAGCACGGCTTTCGATCAAAACACTCTTGCCTCACGAGTGCCCTCTACTCACATGTGAAGTAGACAAAGGCCACCCATAAGGGCTATCCTATCGATGTAATATCTTTCGACTTCAAGTGGGCCTTCGACAGTTTACCGCACAGGATGCTTTGCAGAAGATTTTTGACGCTGGAATCCGTGTAAGAATATTTAAATGGATCAGCAGTTTCCAATCTCCCAGATAAACGTAGAGTCGCTGTCGGGAGCGCAATCACAAATTAGACAAAAGTAGAAAGTGGTATAACAGATGGTTTTGTTTTGGGCCCGCTACTCTCCTAATCTATGTAAACGACTGCCTCACTGGCATGCCATGCCGTCATGTTTGCGGATGACATAAAATATAGGCAGAAGTTAGCTGCGCTGACGATGCAAAGAAGTTACAATCGAACATCAACAACTGAATATCTAGTCGTACAAGTGTCTTCTTTAAGTTAATGTAACTAAGTGCATGGTCCTTTACATTAGCTTCGGTCGAAAAGTGCCGCAGAAACATATTTATTTCATAAATGGAGGCGCACTTAAAGAGGTGGACCCACATAAAGATCTAGGTAGTTGGACAACCGCTGCCATCAGAGCACTGTAAAAAGGTGGTCCAGAATGCATTCCAGAAGGCAGTCGACAAGGCAACTAGTACGCTGCACTGATGAGCGTTCAAAGCATCCCCACCTGAACTCTTCAGAAAAATATTTGGCACATTTGTGAGACCACACCTCGAATGCAGTATGTCAGTCTGGACACCATGGTTGAAGAAATATGTGAACTTTCTCGGACAAGTGCAGCGGAGGGCAAAGAAGATTATTACGGTCTTAAGGACTTATCATACCAGATGAGATTGTTAAAGCTTGACCTATTTCTCTTGTCTTACAGACAATTACAGTGTACCCTGCTCTGGAAATTTCGGATACTCCGGGGCAAGGGCTCCTCCCTAAGACCGAAGGACTTCTGCGAGTTAGCCAACACAACTCACTTGCGTGGCCATCCTTATAAGGTCACAAACGAACGCAATGGACCTCAGAAAGTTTTTCTCTAGCTAACGACTGGTCCGACCTTTGAAATTGCTACCAAGCGAGGCGGTCTCCGCCGACAACATCACGCATTTAAAAAGGACTTAATTGCATTATATTTGACAAAAGGTGTCTAATACAATATGATTTCTTACTGCCATCCTCGTAAACATTTTCCGGGCTCTAGCTTATTTTCATACTGCTTCAAAATGTCCCGTGACAACTCGCTAAAATGTGTGCTATGTTGACTGTCTTCAACTTTATATCGACTGCACAATCGATGTGTTTGCTTTACAGTAATAGGATCATCAAGGACATTCCTTGCCTGTAACCCTTCAAATATGCATGTACAGAGAACATGAAACAGAGACCCTGACGCCCTACATAGGGCAGCCGACGACCAATAAATTGGAGAGGATGGAAAAAAAGCTAAGTACATTTGACAATTTCTCAAATTCACTTTTGCGAATGAAAGCGGGTCAAAATATATCGTGGGTTCGCCCAATGGTAGGAGGTGTTACTCTAATAGTGTTATTGTTCTATATGCTTCCTTTGTTAACCAGTAGGAGCTTCTATTGGACTTTTGTGCGATTATTGCAGAGTATTCATCCATATTTTTAGTTCAATAAAACAAGTACAAGCTGTATTATCTTATTTTCTACTGCGCAATTGTCACACACTAAGCACGCACCAGCTGTTCTTTTATCAAAAATTAAATATTTAACCCCGAATTCTGTTAGACACTTGGGCTTGAAGACTTGGTCTTCGATGGTCCTACGATTTATTCGATCTAAAAGCGAATACAATCCTCCCAGCTAGAGCTCTTGCTGAAGTGACCGTTTATCAGGTGTCCTAAGGATAGACCTCCATAATTACTGAAGTAGCTAGCCGAGGAACTAGTTGAACCATTTTTTATGCCTTCCTAAGACTCGCTCGAAACCAGCTGTTTACTCCCGAATAAAAATCTGCATGGATCACACGGTTGGTCAAAAATGGTAGAAAGGTCTCCACAAACTCTTACAAACCAACCAAAGTTAAGAAAAACGTAAGTAAGTGAAAACTTATGTGTTTCTTAATGCAGCAGAACCTGCTATCCAATACGTAGTATGGATTTTACAGAGGCAGGTTTTGCATGGCGAACTGGTTCGACTTTTCGGAACGTTGAACCCGCGTAGTTGATGAAGGAAATCCATTAGTGTAGTCTATAGGGACTTAAAATGTCTGGCGTGTCCCTCGTCAACGACAACTGCACAAACTCAGTCAAACAGCCGTGGGGTGAATATGAAGATGATTCGAAGTTTCCTAAGTGGCCGCCCTTAAATTCTCCACATGGGTGACTAGCAGTCGTTTGAGTAGGGCACGCTTACAGGATCTATTCTTAACTCCTCACAACTGGTTTTCACAATGCAGGTAAATTAATTGAACGAATGCAATATCCTGCAAGTTAGTCGATCGATCTTTCAGAATCCCGTGTTTTTGTTGCCTGAATGGCAAATAATAAAACCTAGTGTGTTCCTGTGACAACACTGCTTATGTCCCCCAGTTACGTGTTACGAAGAGAAGGCTGAACAGGATAGCTGATAGAACTTTACTGTCAGTTGTACTAGTATATCAGCTATGTCTCCTCTGTGTCCAGCATCTTGTCTTCTGTGGTCGGTATCGTCTCGGCAGCAGTCTCTCGTCTAGGGCAACAAAGTCCCATTATGCTCGTTGCCTTGCTATTAAAGGGATAGTAGACATTGCTCCCCATTGGCTCATCATGAGGAGCCGTGCGGTCTCGCGTGCTCATAACGCCGTGGACTTCTCGCGTGGTCTCCGCCGTTGAAGGGCGCATAACTTGGCCCATTCTGTATGCACCGGACTAGCCTGTTGTGTCCTTTGTTCACGCGCCTTTGTCCTGCGTGACCGCAGGATATCTGTCTGTCTGTCTGGATGACAAGGGTGGTGGCTAACCTGTTCGGTCATTCTAACAGAATACCACTTTAAGAAGTGGACGCGCCGATGGGCTAGGGACCGCGGACCAGGACCACGTTTAAGCCATCGTAGCACTTTTCAGAATAGCAAAGTCAACGACGTCAGCACCACAACTTGTCAAACGAACTTACTCTGAATTTGTTAAAGACTGCTTCGCTGAAATCTTAGAAACGTTTGTGCGGTTGCAACTAGAGTTCTTTATCCAAGCGTGAAGACCATGGACCAAGAGAGACATCAACATCCTCAAAAACATTCAAAGGCACTTACCAAATGGACCAAAACCAAACACACCGCCAACGCCTTCGCAGAAAACCACAGTCTTAATAATTGGGATAGTAAACTTTCTTATGATATGATGACCTATCGATGTCCCGTTTACGCTTCAACTAGCTATGTACCCTTTATTCCTGCTCACGGACCGGCGGTTCCACTTCCCAGCCGATTCCTTTCTCTTCCTCCCGCTCCCAAAACCCGCTGCTTATTCTGCAGACTCTTATAAATTGGAATTACAGGAAATTCTACGCTTCACCCAAAATATGGCACGAAATCACTTTGAGTTGTCATCCACACGACCGAAGACCTGCACATTCGTCTGGTGATCTCGTCCTCCGTTTCAGAACACACCGTCGGTGGTGGCACCCCCCATGGGAGAGCCCGTTCACAGGCCGTCATCATTTAGAAAAACGGAACTTTGTTTGAGTACACCGTTACTATGGTTTTTATTTGCATCACGTTAACACCTCATGTGTTAATTGAAGCAAACATTGTTAAGCATTGCGTTTAGTATTGGTCTCAGTGTCATTCGGTAATTGAGACAATTTTGCTGAGTATTATCCTTCTTTAGTTCTGTCTGAGATGTAAGTCATAAGTGGGCTGAAAGTAATCCATTCATTCACTCGGTTCGAATGAAAAATCACATAGCTAATTTAAACACTGACACTGAAATAACTTTTATGCGTAGGTAAAATGCGTTAAAAGATATTAATAAATTCTAAGCAACATTTTGAGATATTAAGCGCTTTAAATAGGGATGGTAGGATGTTTTTTGTCCTACCGTTCATATGGTGGGTAGGACATAATGTCCTATGTTTTCTGATGTTCACATTTACATAATTTTTCTATCGTACTAGACAAGTCACCTGCCAGCTTTATTTAAATATTCGTTTACACATATAACATGTTGATCTCATGGACTTAAGCTTACCTGATATGCTTCAGATCCCATCGTGCTCTCTGGTCACTACGGGATTTTAGGTACATATGCTCACATTTTATAGTTTGACGACCAGTTCAACCTTGACAAATTGGTGCACTTTATCAGTTAATAAAACAGAATCAAAAGACTGAATTTGAGGTTATAATTAACTATATTGAATTCGAAATATATTCCCTTAAGTTTGTCACAGTGAATTATTATTGTTTTCTTTAGATATACTCCCACTCGATTGGTACAAGTCCGGGCGTTGTATAGTCAACGGATACCTAGTAGAGCAAGTTCTAGGGCACATTCAAATCAGTAACAGCAAAGGGTGTCAAAAGCCGCCAAGAAAAGCTAAAAATAGCATGGTTCTGTGTAAGCATGCTAAGATATGGACGGTCGAGTGTGTCCTCTATCAGATCGATGTACGCGTATCTGCTACTAGATATATGGCCATTATAGTTTCATTGTTCTCTTATTCTAGAGTATCTTATACCTACTTTCTTGTATTTCAGACTTCCAGCTCTGAAGAAAACCCCAAATATCCATTTTCTATGTTTAAAGGGCGCTCACAGCTCGGGAAACGGGACGCACTTTCCCCGCAGTGCCTAAAAGTTCAGCCTCAAGCTCTCAAAAGCAGTCGCATAATGAACATTAATATATTTGAGAGTGGACTTTGTGAAAGAGAAAAAGATTAAAATGTTGTCTCTTGACTATTAAGTGTTACCAGACAGCCATACTAAAATGAGGATTTTGTCAACTTATATTCGAATTCGGGATCTTTGGTCATTGTGTCCTGCCCCCTAATGATTCATTATCGGGCCAGCTTTGATTAAAAATATTAAATACTTCGCATCGGTGCTTACGCTTCCCTGTATACACTAATACTAGATGTACAGCTCTTGTTGTAGGTTGCAAAGTAAAAGCTAAATCGTGCAACAGGGTGCGATGGCTACTAATCCAGAAGTGTTCATTCCAATCCTCCTATCTTTGTCAGAACTCGCTTTCGCATATTTTCATGCTCACTACCAAACTTGACACTGCATGGCGCATTTTCCTCTTGTTTGCCCACTTTAGTTGATAGAAGCAAATTTATGTATTGTTAAAAACTGTCAATGTTTGTATTAAACTTATAGTGAACATTATATTTGTATACTTGCAGTGGACGTTTCACTTGAAAATCAGTAATCGTTGTCAGTGGAAAATAAAACTAAGCCCAAGCCCACACGAAGTGCATCGCTCTTTGTTCAAATAAATGACTACAAAAATTGCGGCCCATGTCGAATATCCCAGCTTTTACAACAGAACCAGTTATTGAGTTGAAAAACCTCCACTCGATACAGAAGTCACCGGTTATTAAGCCCACGGTTAATAAGCCCAGCCGCCTATTAAGCCCAAATCAGCTTGGGACGGAATTTTACATGGCGAATTCCACCGGCTAATAAGCCCATTCGCCGGCTACACAGCCCCGTTTGCCAACAGGATAGAGTAAAATTCTCAGCTCTCTGTGTGCGCAACTGGTTACGTGTCGCAAATATTTTTTTGGTTTTGTTATTACGTAAAATACAGACAAAAAGCATTTTTTTCTTGTACATAACCAAGCTCTACATATAATACAGTGCGTATGTAATGTGTAGCACCTATACTGAGTTTGCTAATCAAGAACTAGGACTTTCCGCTTAATGCGCCCGCCGCTTATTAAGCCCAATATGGTCTGGGTCCGAGGCGACTAATTTTTTTGGATTGCATTATTTTAGTTTGCTCGATTTAAATAGTATAGGACGATTTCTTATTGTTGGCACGAGAAAATGTCTAAGGCATACGCATTTTGACGATTTACTTTTCAAAATAAAGTAACACGCTCGGCAAAAGACCGATTCATTTTGTCGTATCGACTGCTTCCACTGAATTGACGCTTTGGGACTTTATTTGTCTAGAAGTTCACACGTTCGTACATTATGGTGTTAAAACAGAACAGAACGTCTTTGTATTCCTATGGTTACGTTACTCTATTTATCGCACGGTGTGTTACATGTAGGTACCGTGAAGGTAGCTATGAATGACCCCAATACACAAATCTTCTTAGCTATGGGTGAACGCCTGAAAGTTAAGAAAATACTTCACCTATCTGGAAAAATAAGCCGACATTTTAAACGCCTGAGACTGAAGATCACTTAAAAGTCACGAAAAACGTTTTCAACTCAATCCAAATTAATAGGTGTCTTGGAATAATTTGAATATATCACGGTGCTCGGTGAGGCTTCGTTGCGCAGGCTCTTATACATTTGTATGTACTGAAGACTTCCTCTTGCTACCGTAGGTTCGAATCCGACCAAAGTCGCCGCGATTTTGACAATTAGTTTAAATGAATAAACAAATTCCTTAAAAATGACACTGCAGCGGACTATCATATGTTCCTTTGAAAATAGCTATTGTTAAACATATCAAAAAGATAAAGACACGTCAGGCTTGTAATAAACCTCTCGTAGTGGACGCTCCTCTTTCTTCTGATATATAATTTTTTGATTTTTCTTTTACCTTTTTATAGAACATCAAGAAATTCTTCTGGTTTAATCCTTTGGACTTAAAAGCTTGTGCTATCCTCTGGTCATAGCGCCACACGGCGATGAATGCCGACAAACCAAATCACGATCCTCCACGTAGCAAGTCCCCATATGATTTGGGCAGCGTAAATGATATTGGCGCTCTTAACTATTCACAACAGGCTTCAATTAACCTCACCAAGGTAGGTTATTTTTAAGTCGTCTACAATAAATTTTAACAGGTAAAAACCCGTAAAGCAAACGAGGAGTACCTCAGGCGTCATCCAGAAGTTGGATTTATGATTACGGCCTTCATGAGGTAGCATGTCTATGGCAGTGATTCTTTTAAATTATAATCTAGGGAAGCTTTTGAAACGAAGCCGGACGATGTTAGAGAATATGCAGCCAGTTAGTTTGAGGAAATCCCTTTCTTTAAATGTTCTTTTCTTCAGACTTTTTTACACACCCAGACTTGAAGCAAAAAATGGCTAAGGTCCAGGAGAACCACGAAAACAAAATGAAAATCTGTGAAATGGCTAACACGATCACGAGCAGCACTGTTGACGTCTGACCAGTTCGGTTGTATAAGGAACGGTAGACAATTATTCGCCCAACTGCGGACTTCTGCTTGCACAAGGAAACAGTGCGCTTGAACTTCACACCAGAACATCGCCTAATATTTCCCACTGTATTAATCCATAAGATCTCATGACAAACATGCCTTTAGTAAATTTTGTAATTAACTTCTCAATTTAGTCTAAGAATTTCATTTTCGGCTTTTAAACGCGGAGTAGAAGGTGAGTAGGGTATGCATTGCCGTCCTTTACGCTGCTGCATCTTTGCAAGGAGATACACTTTAAGGAAATTTGGTTTACGTTACGAGGTGTAGTCTACGTTCTTCATATGCAGGACCTCAACATTATGTAAATATGCTTCAGGGCACCTACGTTTATGCATTTTTTCCCTTCTCCGTGGGACATTTTATTTGGAATAATGGTTTACAGATACGCATCAATGAACGGAGGTAATAAGGGTGGAGATACACACTAGAAACCTCCGTCTGGATTAGCCAATCAGTCATAGACGACTACCAGAGTTGTGGCCGCCGTGTTGAACACAGCGTCACGGGGCTGCAAAAGAGAAATCGGTGTCAGGGTAGAGTGTGGCAAAGTAAAAGCACTTATCAGGCTCATTGATGAGATTAGTAGGAGCCGAAAATGTATTGCTTAGGAGTACATGGCAGACAATTGCATGTCTACACGGAAAGCAAATGTATGTTACATGTGCAAAATCAAATTTCTAGACTGAGGTCAATTTTCACCTCCACTTACATGTCCTTTCAAAGATATTTTCCACTATCTACTCTAGTTTCTCCAGTTCCAGTGTTCCGAATTCGGTACATATATTCTTTTTTCAGCTGTTGGTGTGTCCGCGCAGAGAATGGGAAAATTGAAAGCCATCAGATCTAGTGTATGTGAGGACCAGGTTAAGTCACAGTAAATAAAATATTTTCCCACCCCAAATAATTGTGTTAATCCTTAGAGTGTGGCTACTACCGTGTGGATTGCAATTTCATCGTTCTTGAGCCCATATCAGGTGTAATTTGAAATAGTGAAATTGAGGAACTATTGATCATAGACTCATGGGCACCTTTTGTAACGCTGACAGAGATCAGAAATAGTCTTTGAAAAACGAAGTCCAATATATTTCTAGAGTGATTTCACATCAACTGGTATACTGCGGATGTAACCTTCTTAATTAAGTTTATTTGGTAGTGCTAGTAGGCAATGCCTTTGCAAACCCGTTAATTTTTATTCTAGAGCATCATATACACTTGGACAAAAGCTCTTAACCATTGCCATTAGTAAAGCAGTATTTACAAAATGTAAGTATTTTTTACAGATAATTCCTGCCTGATTTGCCGAATCCTAAATCCTGCATTTTGTACATGTCCTTCGTTGGCGTGTGGATACATTCGGGATTTTTCCTGGTAATTCGTGAAATAAGACCGAATATTAGGACTGCAGATTGCATTCTCCACCGTTGCACAAGATGGATTCTATAGACAATAGGGCACGCAATTGTCAGCATAGGATGGAGTGACATCCAGTATTTCCACTTCCGTTCTGACTGTCTTCTCTGTGCTATTCTCGAGTAGTCTGGAACGCTCCTTGCAAGCCAAATTGTTACTTTCTTTATAATCAAGCGCGATCTGCCTGCTGGTAGAAAGCCTCTAAGCGAAACTTCCACCTCTTCACGAACAATTAAATGCTCAAGCATTCACTCCCTTAGAAAGTCTCTCACGCCGCCATGGTAATAATATTATTTTGCGTCAGAATCTTTGATTCTTGAATTAGATAGGAAATCATCACAGCATGCGTTCTTTATTCATCCGCAAATTTATTCCACTGTTGGGCTTTAAGAGCTCCCATGCCAAATCTGGAAGGAGTAAAAGGCCTTTAGAATAATTTAAAACACTAGCTTCTTTTTTGTCTTTGACGTAAACAACTTACATATGCATACATACATTGACAGGCAAGTGTTGCAGAAGTATGCTTCAATGGCAGTAGGGTTTGACGAGATCCACCGTTTGCTCCACAGCGGGTGGTGCAGGGATGGCGACTTGGGCTGGACATGTGATGATTGCGCCTCATCTTCTGTTTTACTCCCTCACCTGTGCTCAGTGTCAAGACGAAGTCAAAAACCAGAGATTGGAGAGGGCACAGGTGGCCGGCGAGCCCGGAGCCACCCCTAAGCGTGCCGCCAGGTCTGGCTCGGATTCCAGCTGAGTGTGAGCGCCATTAAGGCCACATTTTGAAGGAACCATTGCAAACTGTCTCCCAGACTTCCAGCCAGCCAGATACTCCATACAGCACAAAAGTACAGTAGGCTGATAACTTGGTCTGGTACAAGCCTTCGGTGGCAGCCCTCCAAATCACGGTCTCAGGCTCGGTTCACACGTGTAGCAGAGGAGCCACAAGCGCAGACTTGACGTTCTTAGCTTACAGGGTCACCTACTTACTTACAGCCATACATCCGTGGCCTATGCAGTAAAATGTGCTTGCGATACTAGCTTAAAGTGGAGGCTAAAGCGTATGTTTGGTGTGCCTTATTTCGACCGTCGATTTTGACGGTTTCTAGAGCATGCTCCACAACAGAGTGGTGCAGGGATGGTGACTGGCGCGTGAGCTAGGTTTAAGGGACAGTAGACTTGCGCAACATCTACCGTACTCTGTCTTCCCTCACTCATACGGGCCCGGTGTCAAGATAGGGTCAAGAAGTTCGGAGGTGGGATCGGGCACAGGTGGCTGGCGTGGCCAAAGCCTTGCCTATGCGCGATACCACGCCCCCATATTCGACATTTGTTATTTGCACGAAATTCGAAGAACACCTGCTGTACCATGATCCGGCCCCCACTTTGGTCCAGCCCATCTACCTCGCGGCCCGTTTAGGGGAACAAGTATGCCATAGTACAGTAGTCGCCGGTTATTAAGCCCACCTCGGGCCCAGACCGAATTGGGCTTAATAAGCGGCGGGCGCATTAAGCGGAGAGTCCTAGTTCTTGATTAGCAAACGCAGGATAGGCACTATAAATTACATACGTACTGTATTATGTGTAGAGCTTGGTTATGCACAAGAAAAGAATGCTGTTTGTCTGTATTTTACGTAATAAAAAACGAAAAATGATTTGCGACACGTGCGGCTTTCTCGTGTTGGGGATTTCTCCTTCTAACCCCTCATGTCTGCTGCCGTACGAACAGCATATCGCAAAATTTAACTTGAAAAATGAAAACAAATCACATCCGGCATCTTGTTTTGCATAAGACTGGCCAAAATTATTTAACCAGTTGAGCACGCAGAGAGATGAGAGTCTTACTCCAGCCTGTTGGCAAACTGGGCTTTGTAGCCGGCGGATTTTGCTGTGTAAAATTCCGTCCCAAGCTGATTTGGGCTTAATACGTGGCTGGGCCTATTAACCGTGGGCTTAATAACCGGCGACTAGTGCAAACGCTAATTCAAATGCAAGTCACCATCGTGCGCCCACTGCATGGGTAACATTGCATGGGCAACATTTTCGACGTCTTCGGTTGCAACTGCTTCCGAATGTATTTACCTGCCACCCAGAGCAAGCTGCACTGTAGATGCACTGGGGCAAAACGCGAGTCAATTTGGCTTACAATACGCGTTGATTCTGCTGCGCAGATGCCTAGCGAACTTACAGTTACCACTACACATGTAAAGTGTGTGATGGCACGCCTAAACGTAGCCGTCTACGCAGCTTTAACGTTGCGTATAATCCCAGAACTAGGCTGAGACAGTCAATTGGTGTGTAGGCGGGGGAAACGAAAGGGTGTGTTTGAAACTGCGGAACTCATCCCCATTATGATAAATCTATCTAGTCAAGAAAATAATTTTTGCTACGAAGGGGTTGAACTGACGGAGCAATTCGGTCCTTCTTGGACTTATTGGCTTTTTTGTAATGTGGCCCTTATGACACTCTCACTTATATTAGACCTTGGCTATCCACGTAAACATTTGGTACACTTCCGGGGGACTATATTGTATGTGATATATTGTCAGCCATTGCATCCTAGTCCACCTCCGGGCGTATTGTATGGCCTTATCACTCTAATGAGAATATAGAAAACCTAACCCATTATACTTTCATTTTCTAGATAGGTGAACATCGTCGGCAAAGACAAGGGAGACTGAAATGGCCATTTCTGACTTAGCCGTCATCAGGCGGCCATAGGCGGGTGGTGCGTCACCCGAGGGTCCTACTTGCGATCTGTTGGTCAGAAGTCTGAGGCTTTAACCATTCAGTCACGGGCTCGTTGTCTCTGCGGTTAAGGTATGGCATCTTGACATCGGCGTAAGACTTTGAAGCTCACTCTTAAGCCCTTTTGGCAGCTACGCAGCGACTAGTGGTGTATGCAGATGACCTGTTGATCACAAATCAAACACTATTCCACCGATCGTTAATCCACCAATCTCGATTGAAACTTACAAGGCATCCATTACTAAATTTTAGAGCGTCTGAATCCTACTCAACAGATCGTGGGATCCAGCCTAGGGTGGTGTATCCCCTGAAATTGGTTATGGCTAGCTGATGGCGACTAATAAGCTAGTTATGGGTATTCCAGTCTCCCTTGCGTTTGTCAGCAAAAGTTTTCTATCTATACTTCTAGCCGCTGTGCAGCTGCTAGCAGGGCTCGAGAGTGAGCGTTAATCAGCGAATTCGTCACCTGCCTTATGTAATTATCTACCGCACTGACAGTAGAAGTGTTAGCTAATAGCCAATTCACGTGAGTTACGCTGACCTTGTGCAGCTCCTTTATGCGGCTGCGAGAAGTTTTGCTTGTTTCCACTCAGATGGACATACGCTAGACGCCGTTGTTCCCAATGGGCGAACTGTTGTGTGTACCGTAGGCGGCATATCTCACCAAAACTCATATAAAATGCTAAAATATGATTTTATTAAGGAATTATTACGTAAGTAGTCTTGTAATGCTGATTGCCGTTACTATTCCAATCCCACCAGGGTGCGTGTCTTTTTGAACACCTACGAATTCACACTTAATAGGTGTGACTACCCAATTAGTATGATGTTGTTTATTTGAAAGTCGATGCACTCATAAATTCAGGCATTTTTTTTAGAGAACTTGCGTAAGATAATCGTTTGGTGTGTTGTAAATTACCTCTTTTTAAGAGGCTCTGTATGCGAAACACTATCATCCCCTTTGAAAAAGTTTTCAGTGGTGAGTTTTGTGAAAATTATGAAAATTATATCTAAACAGCGCGTATTTTTAGACTTAATAAGACACTTCGTGACGTGCGCAACGTTTTCAACATTCATCACATAATTTTATGAGTCACTCGAAGCATTTTCTCAATGGCATACGGGTGTTTTAAAATTTGTTAAGCGGAAAAGTGTGTAGCAAATAGACTAGAACTTCAAACACTCATGTAACGACTGGTAGAATTTAAAATATTCGGGAATTCAAAAATATTGCTGAAATCGAAGGGCCTTCTTTCTGCAAGTAGCCACTTGAAGGGAGACAAGTTGACACAGAATGACTACAAGCGCGCTTTTCATAATTGTTTGCAATTAGACGATCATAGAAATCAATGGAGCAGATGTACACTAAGTAAGCAGCTATTTTTTAACGCATGTGGGGTTTTAAGCCTCTCGGAAAGACGCGAATTCAAAGGCGGCATTCTGGCACGCCTGAAGTATCATGCGATTACATAGCGCGATGATCAATTTTCCTACCCAACGTAAGGAATCCTTTTTAGTGAGATCACATTTCAGAATGGTCGGAATAAGATTCCCACGCCAAATGGGATAAAATAATTCCTTTTTGGCCAATTTTGAGCTAAGGCCCAAAACCTTACTTTCTGTCCCCAGGGTACGTTCGGTTTCATCAAAATCTTTTTAGCAAGGGTCTAGCTTAAATAACCAAGCATGCCACTCAACATATATTTGGAACTAATGGCATAACATAATGGAATTCTCCTTCGAGGAGACGGTAACTTATGCAGTAGTCCAAGATCAAAATAAGCAGAGTGATATTTTTGTCTGCGGTGGTCCAATTTACGCCAATAGAACGGGTAGGTCGGCCAAATCAATAAAAGAAACCCAGTACCATTCTTATTGTGATCTGCATACAGCAGAACAGAAAAATCCTCAAAGTAAATGAGCCTTTAAATAGCAGTAAAGGAAGAGGGAACTAAGGACTGAGCAAGTCAGAAGTTTTGAATGCATAGATAATTCAGAGCCTTCATTTCTAGACGCCTCTAAAGATGAGCAGGAGAGCAGCGAGCCTCTTAAGCGGCTGCACTCTCTCACATTTCCGATCTTCTAGACTTGGTAATCACTCAGGCCTCAGTTGGGTGAGAAAGAGAGGGTGCGGTAGACGCTATGCAAGTCGAACAGCACTATAAATGAAATCATGCACCATTCACTGTTGCTGCGCCCACTTCGTCAGGCATGCCGGTTGAACTGCCATGTATCGAATGCTCAGTTCACAAAAGCATCCTGCTTGTGAAAGTGTTTATGAGGGAAGGAAAATCTTCTCTCCGTTGGAGTTTTAAAATGCATGCTGGTGTTAGAGTGGACACAACCTTCTATTTGGAGCTTAGTGTTATGTGAGAAAATCTTACACATGCTGCTAGGTTGTCTGGAGTGGTGAAACTGTCACTGCTCCGCTTAAGAATGGCTTACCAGACAAGAAATCTTTATCCGGCGGACAGTTTAGTTCTTCTTTGGAAAACTACAACTAAAGAATGGTTCAAAAAGGCGGTGCGTGCATACCGCAATTTCCTACGGAGGTGTTCCTTCCTTGAAGGCTAGGCTGTACCGCATCAGAGGCTGATAAGAGGATAGTCTGAAATATCTGGTGCACTGAGTGGTTTTCGAGAGGTATCTATTTGCAAAATAGGAGGTAAGATTTAAAATGTCGAAGCTTAAGTTATGGAAAGTGCTTTATCATATTAAAACGGTCAGATTTTAAGCAATCCATACCTTTAGTTTTCTTTACCGAATTCTTTATAAGCCAGAAATAAACAATGTAATTGTCTGCAAATCATCTGTCAGTCGTTGGAAAATTTTCCATATCATACGTTATGCTCGTTCAAGGACTAGGTAGGATATTTAATGAATACAGTTTTTCTGTAAGATTGTTAAGACGTAGTGATTTCAGATAACAAAAAATGGCAAGATAATTTAACAAAGTTGTGATCCAAGCAAACATGCGGGTCCCAGGATTTAATTGAGAAGAAAAAGATGCGAGCGTTAACAAGATTTCGATTCACCTGACGTTTCGTTATCTGTCGCGGGTTCTTCATCAGAGACATCAGCAGAAAATAGTAGCAGAAACAGATAAAACATGCACAGGAAGTTGCGGTCTTTATAGTCTACAGTCATTACTGCACACTTATGACAGCGAAAATTAACGTTTATTGCCTCTTGTGCGTTACATGTTTGATGACCTTAATGTGGGCTGTGACGGGTTGAACTTGCATCAGGCGTAGTGGAATTGGAAGTGATGATTGCTCGGCTGTCTGGTTCGTCAGTGTTGGCATAAGACGACGTGGGGACCTCTGCGTTCCCCAAGTGGCGACTCGCTTTGGTCAAATTGAGCCTCAGTACCGAATATGGATTGGGTAGGCCGTTGAACTGGAGGGCTGTGAACAATGATCCAAGTAATTTTCGGCTCACATGATTGTTGCCTCTTACAAGAAATTTGGCCGCAGAAAAATTTGAATATGTGGCCGGTTCTCATCGCATGAGCCGCAACTTGAGAATTGTTATAATTTTGTTGCACTGCTCGCATGTGTCAGTAAATTCGCGTCTTGAGAAATCTTTCAGTTTCTCCAACGTAGTTGCTTTGTCCGCAAATGCACCGGATCCCATAGACGATTCTAGGTGTTTCTTGATGTGACAGCGTTTTTTTCGGTTTCATTTTATGAATCTTACGGTTTCCTCCGGCGAGATGGTGCGTGATGGCGGCCGACGGCCTCCGAGACATTTTTATGTACGGGATCGCTCGCTAAAATCCGAGGCTGGTCTGCTTTTGCTACCCATCTCGTTTGTGGATGCACCGTTTGGCGAAATTACACAGATACCCATTTTCTCTGTACATCCGTCGATATTATTGTATTTCGGCAAGTTCTGCTGGTTAACTGCAGTGCGTCTCAACACGCCGATAAAGCGTCTATACTTCACTGCGTTTGTGGCTGATTGGGTGGTTGCTGTTGAAGTTCAGTATTCTGTTGGCAATTGATTTGGGCCTTCCGCTCGACCTGACGAAAGGAAACGTTTAACCTTCATGATGCTTGAACCTACGCACAGATCCGGTTTTGACAATAATGTGTTGCCAAAGTATATTACATCCAACTTCCTGGTGAACACAGAGCCAGCGAGACTCGCAATGTTTCAGCACGACAACAGGGCGGTCCGTTTGATCCTTCAAGGTTGTCACGCCAGAGAAGACTATATGCTGTGAGTTCATGGGAAAAACAGTACAAAATTGTGTCGGCAGAAGGTTACTGAACGAGACCGCGAAAAGAAAGCAATCGGCAATGGGGCACTGGAGAGCAAAGTTTGCAAACTGCATAATCCAATGCCATCCCCAAAACTACACACTGGTACACAATCTGACGTCGAAAGAACTGACAAAGTAGCAAATGCATATTCTGCAGCACGAAGCCTCATTCGACACAGCTGATGCTAAAGCAGCTAAGATGATTGAAGCTGTGTAATCACTCATTTATCAGGCAAAAGCGATGGAGGAGACAAAGAACCTTATCATACACCAGGTTCACCAACCGCACGAAGTGCTCCCCAGGGGCCAACGCGTTGTACTAAGAGCACGAAAGGCCGATCGGGAAATCACCATTGTGCCAGTCGACAAGGAGCGTTCCACCGTCGTATTGGGCAGAACCAACTACAGTAATAGTAGTGAACATTCGATTCCCAGGTGGTAAGTCAGATCGAGAAAGAGCGTTCATCGGGAGATGTTTATTGTTTACCTGACCATTCGGATAGTTGTGTCATCTATCTATCTCCAGAGAGTGAATATTATGGCTCCTGGCTCTCGCTATATGCTGTTCCTTTCTTCTACGTGTGTAGTTTACCAATCCACGTAGAGCTGCTCTGTGTGGCTCGCGTCTCTAGGTGGTAACCACTCGCCGCTCCAAGCGCCTGGTAACTGTCACACGCTCTGCTCTGCGTTGATACTGTCTGCAACGAAGGCGCTGGTGTTTATTTGGTCTCCGCGCGCGCTGGTCATTAGTGTTGCATCGCTTTCTCCGCGCTCCTCCGCTGCAGACAGTATCAACGCAGAGCAAAGCGTGAGTGACGGTTACCAGGCGTTTGGAGCGGCGAGTGGTTACCACCTAGAGACGCGAGCCACACAGAGCGGTCCTACCTGGATTGGTAAACCACGCACGTGGAAAAAAGGAACAGCATATAGCGAGAGCCAGGAGCCAGAATATTCGCTCTCTGAAGATAGATAGATATATGGGA
This sequence comes from Ligula intestinalis, assembly GCA_036362985.1. Lineage (NCBI taxonomy): Eukaryota > Metazoa > Platyhelminthes > Cestoda > Diphyllobothriidea > Diphyllobothriidae > Ligula > Ligula intestinalis. Next base: position 58,788,644 of record JAYGXS010000002.1, read on the forward strand.
CAATTTCCCGCAATGTCAGATAAACAATAAACATCTCCCGATGAACGTCCTTTCTCCTTCTGAGAAGCGGCTACCTCCAGAAAGCCAAAGATCAACTGGTGAATCGCCAATTTTATGTTCCATGCAAAAACAAGCCCTCATAAAGCTGAGAGCCGAAATTACTTCGACCCTGTTGGCATTAGAGAACTCGGGTGAAATAACGACGTCTGACCGAAGCATGGCGAGAGTGCAAGAAACAATCTTGGCCCGTTTCTATGGCCTCTCCAAGGTCACAAAGAGGACGATCCTCTCATCTCATATCATTGAAAGACACTCCAATGTTCGGACTGGCAAAGTGGCTGTTTCGGCGTCTCAAACTTCTGACCGCTGATTCGGAGACCAATGTCCATTCATTAACACAGTTCTTGGATAAATATGAAGAGGTAATTATGAGTATCAGTTTCTTGAGGGAAAGATAGGCGAATGCCTTTGAATTCCCGATTGGTAACAAGATGATACGAAATATAAAGATACAAAGACAAATTTAAAAATTACGTCAATTACATGTTCCAGGTGCAGACATAGCACTTCTTAGGTTGTCGAAATAGTAATAAATTATTACGAATTGCTACTCGCTAATCATGAGTAGTATCATGTAATTTTTACATTGGGACGTGCTAGGATTTGGTTTGTGCATGTCCAGTCTGCTCTAAAATAAATAAAGGAAGGTGGAGATAACAACCTCTTCGTGAAGGGCTTTCAACGCTGCAAATACTATTTTGCTGAAGAAAAGTTTTCGTCTCTCGGGACGTAGTTTAAGGGAATGCCCACGCAAAGTTAACGTATTAGCCTGGATAAAGAAATCGTCCGGGCCGAAGCAACAATTCAGGTCATACATAATGCGGCAGGTAAGTATGAGGTCCCCTCGAGGTCGTCTGTAGGAAAGGGGAAATAGATCGAGGGCTGACAATCTGCTTTCCTAAGGCAGTGTTCCCAGACCTTTGAACATTTTTGGTGTTCGCCTCTAAACCTGCTCTAAGACGATGCAGTCTTTGAGAGTCCAAGGTCTCCATGCTAGTAAAGCAAATTCCTGGTGCGGCCGAACAAAGCTTCCAAATATCTTGGAAAAACGGTGTTTTTCGAACCCCATAAAGGCTCGTCTAATCAGCTGTAATAGAGATCTGGCCGACTTCGCCGCCTTCGTACGGTTCAGTGTTAGTCCGACTGAAGAAGTAATCCACACACCTGACTCTCAACTTGTTGCAGCGGTGTACAGTTTAAGGAATAGACCGTTGGGCTGGATGTTCTACAACTGCCGATTTGAAGAAATTTGCATTAACTAACATTGAAAAGCCTGAGTCAATACTTTTACTTGTCCTCCAATTTGTTCAAGTTTGCTTGCAAATGGTTTTTATCTCCCGTATTTTGTACAACGTTCCATAATTGTATGTCATCAGTGAACAAGGCGACATCAGAGTTTCCATCCTTGACACAGTCTTTGATGAAAACAATGAATAATGTGGGACCTTAAACTGAGCCCTGTGGAACGCCACTCACTATGGGTATCACCGAGTACCACCGACTTGTACTCTTTGGGACCGTCCTCAAGAAGTTTGGGATGCAGGGGAAGAGGGTCCCGCGAACAGCTGCGGTGCGCAGTTTATGCAGGAGGCGTTGGTTATGGACGGCATCAAACGCCTTTTTGAAGTCAATATAGATGGCATGCACCATTTTACCCTCGTCACTTGTAAGACAAGATCCATAACTGCGAAAGCCGCGTTGAGCATCGGAAGGGAGATGATTATGTTCGAGAACCTGCATCAACGCCTCCTTAAGTAAGTTCTGCATGGTTTTGCAACAAATGGAAGTAAGACTCACCGGCTTGTAATTATTTGCGGACGCTCGGCTTCCACCATTGTAAAGCGGAGTGATTGTTGCTGTCTTCTAATCAGAGGGTTTATCGTAAAACGTGCGAATCGATATCATGGTTTCCTTCGGCGTCCTTTCCCTTTTAAATTCTATCCCGCAGGATCTGGCAGTCGAGACCATCGAATTACTCCTAGGAAGAAATTATGGGCCGAGCAAGCATCACGTCTATTGCTATCACGTGTGATGCAAAATCAGCAGGTCAGCGCCTGAACGACATTCATCAAACAATTTACGCCCCAGACGGCAGTTAATCGTTAATTGCCGTTGTCGTCAGTGCGCAGTTATGACTGTAGCCTATAAATACTGCAACTTCCTGTGTATGTAGTACCCGTTTCTGCTACTGTTTTCTGCTGATGTTTCTAATGAAGAATCCGCGATGGATGTCGAACCGTCAGTTTCAGTTTTTTCAGTTTATTTGGTGAGGATAATAGGCAATGCCTTTGAAAACCCTATGTAGCACGTGTAAATTTACCACTACTAACATAGTATTGGCAAAGAGTGAGTAGCATTGTTTTTTACAATATATGTCTGGTTTTTAGAGTTCAGACTTGGAGAGAGGAGAGGGGACGCATGTAATTATCCAAGCGTCGTTTGTACATTTGAAGGAAAGTTGCCTCCACGACTGACTGTGGAAGGTTGTTCCACTGTTGTATGACACGTTGCGTGAAGAATTCAGAGCAGAGGTTTAGCTTGGACATTTTCGTGCGCAGCTTCATTGTGTGCCCACGGAGATGAGGCGAGAGGTGCCACTGAAACATGTCTTCAAAGCGTAATCCTTTCTCAAGATCGTTTATTATCTTGTAAACTAGGATAAGATCCCCTCTTTGTTGCCTGTAATGTAGAGGGAATAAATTTAGGCATGCCAGTCTATCTTTGTAAGTGTGGTTTTTTAGACCTCTTACTAGCTTTGTTGCCCGACGCTGCACTTTCTCCAGACATGCTGTGTCCTTTGCTAGCCATGGCCGCCACGCCTGTATGCCATACTCAAGGTGTGGTCGAACAAATGTGCCGTACACTCTGCCAAAGAGATCTTCATCGAAGGCTAGAAACGCCCTTTTGATAGCGTGCAGCACTCCCGTGGCTTTATTTGCAGCTTTGACAGACTGTAATGAGGGCTTCAGATTAATCTGTATCCAAATGCCTAGGTCTTTTGCGTAGATGCTACGGGAATTTGGATGTTTTTCAGGTGATATGTCCTGCTGCTCTGGGGGATAGGGTAGTTTGTTGGACGCAGGTGGAGGATGGCACACTTTTGCACATTGAAATCCAGCAGCCATCTCTCAGACCATGCCTGCAGTTTGCAAAGATTATTTTGCAGAGCATCTCGGTCGCTTGGGCGCTTAATGACCTGCCAGAGTTTAACGTCATCGGCGAACATGATTTTACCGCAGTTCAGTTCTTGAAGGCTGTCATTTACATAGAGAATGAAGAGTAGAGGACCGAGAACGGAGCCTTGAGGAACCCCACTAACTACGTCAACCCAGTCCGATTTATCCTCCCCGATGCAAACGCGTTGTTTTCGACCGACTAAAAATGACCTGATCCAGTCCAAAATTTTTCCCTTGATGCCATGAACGCTCAGTTTGTGTAAAAGGCGTTGATGGGGCACGCTGTCAAAGGCTTTGCGGAAATCGATGTACACTACGTCCACTTCGAAGCCCTCTTCTAAAGCACTTGTCCAGGCCTCAATTGAAGTCAGTAAATGTGAAAGGCAGGAGCGCCCTCGCCGAAGGCCATGTTGAAAATTTTGTATGATGTCACTTTCATCGCAAAATCTTAGTATGGCCTGCTTCACAAGGACCTCCATCATTTTGCAGGAAAGGCAAGTCAAGCTTATGGGCCGAAAGCTGTTTGTAGACATCTTGCTACCTCCCTTATATAACGGTACGATGTTGGCCATCTTCCACTGCAAAGGCAAGTCCCCTGTTCGCATGGAAAGCTCGAACAGAATTGAAAGAGGCACCGATAGCTCGGTCGACAGTTCTTTAAGTATCAGTCCAGGGATCCCATCCGGTCCAGGAGACTTGTCTGGTTTGATGTGACTGAGGACATGTCTTACGTCTGCGACAGAAAAGGTAACAGTTTCAATAACGGCTGTACCTTCGCCCACTTCTAATCCCGAATTATCGTCGGGGGATTCCATCGTAAACGCCGATCTGAAAAACTCTGACAGCAACTCTACTTTCCGCGGTCCTTCCGTTACTACGTTCCCGAGGCTATCCCTTAGAGTTGCAATGTCGTCCCGGTGCTTCCTTTGACTGCGGATGTATCCATAAAACTTCTTTGGACATATTGTGGCTTGTGTTGTAAGTTGACGCTCAAAGGCAGTTCTAGAATTTCGTATTTCCTTACGGCATATATTTCGTTGCGCTTTATATTCGGCAACTGATGTTGAATCTTGAAGATGCTCGTACTTTTTCCACAACCTTTGTTTCTTCTTCCTGGCCCTTTTTATCGGCTGGTTGACATATGGAGGTCTGGCACATGGTCTTATTACTTTCATTGGGCAATGGACTTCAATTAAGCGCACTACAGTCCCCTGGATATGCTGCCATAATTCATTTGTATCGTTCGTACTGGGTAACCAGTTTTCTGCGGAAGCGGTACGTCTCATTTCTTCAAAATTGGCTTTCCAAATATTTCTGCGCCTCTTAATTTGCAATTTTGGAGACAATAGGTAACACACGCAGGTAAAAGCAACGTGGTCGCTTAACCCAAGTGGCGGTTGTGAGTTCACTTCCCTTATGATCCCCTCTTCTTTACTAAAAACGAGATCTAGACAGTTTGATCTTTGGCCTTCTCGCAGTCGGGTTGTGAAGTCTATGTGTTGAATGAGATATTCGTCCAAAGAAAACTGTAGTAGTTGATAATTGAAAGGTGCTGCTGCGGCCTTTACTCCAGGCCTCATCCAATCGATGCCAGGAGCGTTGAAATCACCCAGGAGTAATCGATTTTCCTGTTTACAGATAACCGTCAGTGAACTTAGCAGTTCTACGTCGTCACTTTCGCTGGAGCCGGGAGGCCGATAAACAACGCATATATTGAGTGCCGGATGTTGCCTTATCTTAATTTTGCATGAAATTATTTCATACCGTCGAAGGGCTATGTCTGCGATTTCCCTCTGACAACAGGAAATTTCATTGGCTACATAAAGTGCCACTCCTCCGCCCCTACGTTGAGATCTGTCGCAGCGGAACAGTTGATAGCCTTCAATGCTGACTTCGCTGATCCCTATTGCTTCGGTCAGCCAAGTCTCTGCTAATGCAATTATATGCGGTTTCTGCTCAGATACTATTGTTTTGAGTTCGTCAAGTTTATTGAAGAGACTCTGACAATTGGTAAAATAGATTTCGAGGCAGCGGCCACTATTGCTTGTGGTATCTTCTTGAACCGGCCGGTTGACCTTGGTTAAGTTTTCCGCCTGACTACTTCCGGCCAAAGAAAATTTCGTTCAATGTGGACTATTTCTCCTCCTTTTATTTGTAGGCCGGTTTCGCCTTTGTTCTTTCGGTCGTTTAGATCGTTTATCAAAAGTCGCATTTTCCTGCGTTCCTTTGGTTCATAATCCGGCTGAAAGAAAACTCCAGCATGCATAGTCCGCAGAGACGATTTTCTTTCCAGCATAAGCTGTGCCTGCGCTTCGGTGTCCCAAATGACCTGTAATGGTCGTGGCCGAGAGCTTGAACCATTCGGCGGCTGATCCTTGCCTATTCTAAATGTTTTGAGAATTTTTACAGATTCAGTGCCCCTTAGCAGTGATTTAGCGTACTGCCGAACGAGACCTCGATCGTGCTCCACCTTATCCCCAGTAACTGTAGCCGTTGATTCTGGTGCACCCTGTATCACTATATGTTGCTTACGGTTTGCTCGAGCTTGGGCCGTGGTCACATCGCACTGAAGCAGAGTAGCAGCAGGGGTTTCGAAGTCTAGATCTGTGAAAGATTCTATGGACCTTTTGCTGGTAGCATTTTCTTCTAAGTTACCGTTTGCCCTTTGGTCCAATTCAACTTCCTTTTCTTCAGAAGTCTCCTCTTGGAGTGGTTATCTTCCTTTTTGTTCACATGGCGTGCTCCAAGTTCTGTCTCGCGATAAAACTGAGGGCTATGGTTGGTCTTTTGCAGGCCGTTCTGCATCCGCCTTCTGCTGACGTATACACCTACGTTTGGCCCTGCTGGACTCGTGGTTTCCTGGTTTATCAACCACTGACCTGTCCTCTGCATGCGCCGCATCCTCTTGGAGTGGTTGCCTTGCTTTTTGTTCACATGGCGTGCTCCAGGTGCTGTCTAGCGATAAAACTGAGGGCTTTGGTTGGTCTTTAGCAGGTTGCTCTTCAGCAGCCTTCTGCTGGCGTATGCGTCTGCGTTTGGCCCTGCTGGACTCGTGGTTTCCTGGTTTATCAACCACTGACCTGTCCTCTGCATGCGCTGCATCCGGTGGTGTTGTCTTATTGTGCTTTATGAGCACTGCTAGTATCTCCGCGTAAAATGCAAGGCTTCCCTCTAAACGCATTACGCGCGTGGCTAGGTTAAGACATCCATCGCAATCTGCACGCGCAGGTTTTTTTGGCTGGGTGGTGTTGGGTTCTAAGACGGTTGGTGAAAGAAGATGCGTTTTTGCATAGTGGGTGGTCTGGGATTTCGTACTCGTTATTGAAAGCGCTTCGGCTATTTCTGGGAGTACCTTGCCAAAGGTTGTACGAGGCGGCTTGCATAAGTTAACCTGATTACACCCGTAAGAGTATATCTTAGCGACTTGGCCTTCAGGGTGTGAGCTGGTGGTGAAGTCGGTAGAGCGTCCGACATTATAAAAGGATGTCCGTGGTTCAAATCCAGCCGTCGACGAACATTTTCTTTCAGCTAGCAGAGATGTATCGTGCACGTTAGCGTTACCCATGCTATTGGAAACTATATAGGAGTGCATTAATTCAAAGTCTGCAATCAACCGGCCGTGCTAATATAGATAGCGAAAAGATTTGCTTGTGTAATTAATTTCAACAGTCAAAATTTGTAATGTGAACGACTCAGCCTTTGATGTAAGGAGTTCTTTGCACTGTAACAATCAGATTCAGAAGCAGCGATGTTGTTCTTAGGAGCGAGTGAACTTCCAGACTGGAATTCCAGAGCGTGGTATAATCCGCGGTCCAGTTAGATTGTTCAAGCGAAGGATTCGTCCCACTCAGAAAGGATATTTCCAAAGGGCAGATAATACGCAGTCCAGTTAGATTGTGAAAGCGAAGGATTCGTCTCACTCAGAAAGGATATTTCCAAAGGGGAGATAATACGCAGTTCCTTTGTCAGTTTTTATAGCCAGATGTGTCTTCTACACTAAGGTAGAGACTAAAAACCTCGTGAGCGCAAAGAGCTTAAATTCGAAACCAATTTCAAATTTCCCTCCAGTTCATAGATAGGATTGTGTTATCAATTGTCAGGCGAATAAAAGTCTTGTCCAACTGCTCGCATCTTCTTCTTCTCAAACTTTTCATAATAAGCTTACAGCACTTGATTAACAGTTTAAATGAAGGCTTTTATCGTAGAGAAGCTGGAATAGTATGAATTTGAAAGACATTTCGGTTAGGATTCATAAATTTCCTTGAGAAGTTTCATGAGAATGTGAATGAATGATCATGTGATTTTGTAACATGAACATTCACGACCCTCTGCTGCACAACGAGTAAACGAAACTTCGGAATACCACGCACGTCCTATTCAAAAGACATTGCTCTCTCAAATCATAATTTGGTTAAGGATAATTTATATGTCCCGCTGAACGGGACATGAGAATAGGAACTGCCCGCAATGCTGGTATCTGTAAGCCAAATTCGATAGGGAATTGGACTAGGTCAGTGGCTATGGTTAGGTTTACCGTTAAGGTAAGTTAGAGTTCTATTTAGGATGAAGGCTAAGGTAATTGTTAAATGTTGTGTTAGGATTTTTAGTAAGGTAAGGGTTAAGCTTGCTCCGGTTTAAGTTTATGGTTGAGGTAGTTTAAGGGTTAGGGTATGGGAGTATCTTCCCTTTCTGGAATTATCATTAGGGCCATCTTGTTACTTGGGTCGAGCGATCTTGTATCGTTCAGGTAATTTTCGCCATTATTTTCTTCGTTCGACGCAACATGACTTTCTTTCCTAGGAAAAAATCAAAATTAACCCATTTAAGAACAAAACAGATTTTATAGCGCGGCATCCAATGATAGGAGAAAGGGCGAATCAATTCTCACTCCAAATATACGGAATCTAACGAAGAACACGAAGGACCTGCAACATGGCAATTTGCGAAATTGCTGAAATTCTTTAACGTACGAAAAAGTTAATATCTTTATGTAGAGAATCTACGTTTTTTGCATCCGCAACATCTCAGAAAAAGTAAAATCAATGGAATATTCAAACGCTTTTGTCTTTTAAAATAGCTTCTGTGGACCATTTAAGTAACGAACTGTGCTCCATCTCCCCATCTCAGCATCATATGCCTTCCCTTGGCGTACATTCCGTTTATATATAGTGTTCCGGTGAAAACCGTAATACTCAGGTTTGCCATTGCTACACGCCGGCAATAAAAATGATATATGAACGGTTCATCTGCACTTTTAGACAAGAGAATTTGTAATCGGCTAATAGACTTGTTTACATCTTAATAAACGTAATGTAATGCATTAATATATAATGCAGAAGAAATAGACGCAGAATAACGCACCAAAGGGCTCACAAACGTAAGCCGGATGAAAAGACTGCGACACTTACCACACACGAAAAATAATGAGGCGTCTAAGTGAGCGATTGGACGCCATTTTATTATTTGGTATCAGTGGATGTAGATCAATCACTATGGCCAATTTATGAAGATTCCCGGGATTTTCTACATGAATTGTTGTTTATTTAGATAAGGCCGGTAAGTTTCTACGTAAAAGTGGTCATTTAAACCATTGAGAGAATTTCCGAATATTTCTGTAAAATAGACATGGCCATGGCCGCGTTTGGCCTCATCTGACCACACCAAGTGAGCGCGGCTATGTTTTGGCAGAGAGGATATGTAAAATGGAAGTCTTCGCTTCGAACTTATTATTTTATTGAAACCGAAAGAACGGCAGACTTTAATAAAATAACGATACTTAGATCAACTTATTTTTACAATCTTGTTGTCCTCTTCATGATTTAAAAAGTTTTCGAAAAATGCTCTACAAATTTAAGTAATCTGGAGACGAAAGCGAATAAGATATAAGGTCAAATCCATGATAAAACTCAGCAAAGTAAAGTTTTAGGCAACCCTGTAGTAAGCCGCGCTACGCAGGAAACCTTCGTTTTCGCAAGATAGCCATATACGCCAACCTCATCACATAAATCAGATCTTGTTTAGACTGCAACGAGGCTATGCATAAAATTAGATTTTAGATCTTACAAGTAGAAACGGTGCAGGTCTGTAATTAGTCTTTTACGGAGTTATGGACACATTTTTCGTTGTCGGAAGTGGAAATGTCCATTAACGGATTGTTTATGCAACGTGTTAAAATGTTATTTAAAGCAGAGTTTCTCAGATGCAAATTTGTAAATTGCAGGAACAGCCGGATTAATTGGATCCATAAAGTTAAGGAGCACTCATCACCTGCTACCTCTCATTGCATACCGTGAATGACGTAAGAGAAAAATACAAAATTGAATTCACACAGAAAAATCGATACCAACAGCAATGTCATAGGATATGACCAAGAGGTCAATCAATAACTTGGGAAAGTCAACTCTGTGGGCAGCGAAAATGAGGAAAAAACGTCTAAGGCAGAAAAATGGGAAGGGGACTGTGTAAATCTGGGAGCCGGATTTTACCAGGGCAGGGCTAGGTTAACCACATGCTCCAACTGTTTACATTGGTCTGGTTTTGCCTGCCGTATATAGGCTGCCTCCAGGTAGCGCAAAGTACGAGTTGTTCGTGCTCGAACAAGTACTCAGAAGGAAGTTTTAGGGTCCACAGAATGGCCCGTATCTAGCAAATGTTCTGTAATGGAGGAACGAGGCGTTCTATGTTCCTGTTTGAAAAGCCAACTAGGCAAGTACTCCTTAGCTCTGGCTGCCACTGGTCTTTTGCGTTCGCCTTATGTACTTGCACCCGCAAGTGCATGTAAATTCATAAACGCAATTGGAAGTGGCGTGCAATGGCAAGGCATCCTTCGCACCAGAGATGGGTAAGGCTTAAGTTGGAGAGCAAAATATGAGCTCGGCGGCATAGTAAGTTCTATTAATGGTGTTAAGCAAGTGCCTCTTTATAGTGTTTAAAATGTTATCACCATTAAAGGGCAAGGAAACGAAAACAGGCTTTTTGGAGCAAACTGTTCCGTCCTTTTGAGTCGTAAGGGTTGACTATACTTGTCAATAAATTAAGCTGGGTATCTACGCTTCAGTAGGATATTTTTGATACTTTCTAATTCGGCATCCAATGTGTCCATAGGACAGAGTTTTCTGGTCTTCTGGAAAAGAATATAAACTAAGTTGCGTTTCCATTGGATGGGAAAAAAATTAGATAATGCAAGTACTGACCTTTCCAGGTATTCCTATGGAAGACCGTTCTTGTAATGGATCCGTCGTGGATTCATCATCATCAGAGGCATAAGCAGAAAGCAGTAGCAGATACAGGTAGCATATGCACAGGAAGTTGCAGTATTTATAGGATACAGCTATTACTGCAAACATACAACAACGATCAACGGTAACTGGCGTCTTGCGTGTTGATAGTTTGTTGAGCGGCGTGCGGGCTCTGATTTGTTGAACTTAAATCACGCGTGGTGGACTCGGGCGTGATAATTGCTCAAAAAGTGGGCCCTCGGGTGTTTGCTTAAGACGACGCGGTGGTATGTCCATTCCGCAATGGGCAATTTGCTTTGGCCAAATTGAGTTTCAGCACCGAATATGGATTGGGCAGATCTTCGCACTTGTTCATGGATTGAGGGCCCCTGAAGCATGACTCAAGTAATTCTCGGCTCACGTGATTGTCACTTCTTGCGAGAATTTTGGCCTCATAAAATTTGAAAGTGTGGCCGGGTATTGTCGAATGAGCCACAACTTGAGAATTGGCATCACTTCGTCGCACTGCTGCCACGTGTTTGGCAGCTCACGTCTTAAGGTCTACCAGCTTCTCCGACATAGTTACTTTGTCCGTTACTGCACCAGATCCTGTAGACGACTCCAGATGTTTCTTGCCGTGGCAGTCTTTCGGCAATAAACATCTCTAAACGTTATGCGAATAAAAGTGTTGTCTCAGCGATCGAGTCGTCTTCTTCTGTTATGGCCATATTACGTTGGCAGTGAACTGGTGCCGGAACAAAGGGGAGGAAGAACGCGGTCAACTCTGAAGCCTCCCTCTGCACGGCATTCAAGACATATTCCTCAGCCAAACTATATGCGTAGCTTTTAAATTATCGTAGTGTGCTAAAAGCCATGCCTTGGAAGGCTGCTACATAATGGGATACCTCTGTTTTCCTCTCCGGAGGTAGAGTCTGAACGCAATGTATCTTTCTTTATACAGCCTTTATGCTACTAGTACTCTGTTTCGATTCTTACCACTTATTTCTCGTATTGGTCAATTGTTTACAGACAAGGCGGACATTAAACTGAATCTGAGATCGCTTCCGGTCCTCCTGACTTTCTCTTGACACTTGAACTCAAGATAGTGAAGACGGAGAGTGGGCTGGATGCTGTGAACATTTACTAACTCACACGACAGTCACCGTCCCTACGTCTGCCATAGTGTTAGGAAAATGGCTGATAGCGTCGACGACGGTGATCGAACTATCATGTGAATTAACTGTTATACCAACGACTTTATCTCCTCTGGGCTCCTTATTCTTCGTAGTATGCCATCTTTATCACTCCCTTTGCTGCTGAATATTTGTTGGAGCTTTATATTCTGTACTCCAGTGCTGTACAGTGCTGTACAGCTTGTTACCGGTCAGCATGGTTAATTCATATCAAAATGTAATGATGGACCTTTCTATGTTATGAGGTGAATCGGATATTCTTTTTATAAAGGCGGAGTATGCCCCTAGAACCAATGGAATATTTTGTGGAAAATTTTCGGAAGATTGTTACGGTTTCCGTAAATGCAGATGGTTTTATCGCGATTAACATTTTTCAGGATAAGTTGTTTGGAAGCTTATGTGTCAGAAAACGTGATGGCATCTGACATTCAAGTGGATTAGGTAGCATTAAAGATAAGTTAAAGATAAGTTAAAATGATGCTTTACAGAGCCCAGCTGATAGATTTTGAGCTAAATGTCGGATAATAAAGGCAACATATTAAAAATTGAGATCTTCAAAAATATCCACTATTTGTTAGACTTGGGTATGCCTAGCTGATGACGACTTACGAGCCATTACTAACCAGTCGAGAATCGCTGGCCTTTTTTGGTAATTTCTTTCCGCCTATAATATGTTAGCTGCTGAGCACCTGCTGGTGGGGCTCGAGAGGGAGCTCCCAGACAGAATGTAACGAGACCCTTCTGTAACTGACACTTAAGTGCCCAGTTAGCATTTTAATGCTTCCGATCGAAATAAAAAAGACATCTAGCTCATAGCATAGTAGGAAAGAGCATTTGCCTTTTACCCATCAGGTTTCGGGTTCAAGCCTCGGGCGCTGCGCCATCTGGGTTTGGGTGTGGCTGGCTGAGTATAGCTCATATGCCAAGTCTCCCGTAATTTTTTCGGTAATATTATTTTGTCTACCATAAAAAGCCCGTACGAAAATACTCACTCCTATATACAGGGGGTGAGACAGCGTGCATTCCGATCTGGTCTTTAATATAAATCCGGGGTCTTCCTTGATAAAATCGGCTCATACTCATTAATGTTCACCGTGTGATCCGTATACATCGTAAAACTAGAGATTGGGCGGATGAGCCTATAAAGTACAGTTCACAAGTTAACCTGACTGTTGTGAGTTACTAGTATTGAAGGTGGGTGGTACGGACAGACTTCACTGCAACACAGCCTTGGCACTTAAGCGATGACTTAAGATTTTAAATCGTTCTCGATGAGTACTTTAGTAGAAATGTATTTCACTAGTGACGCTTAAATGGGCAACCAGACGTCCCGATTTTGGCCCCTTGCTGCTGTTATTTTATGGCGCTCGCGGATGTTAAGGATTCAAAGGCTTCTCTTCTACCAGGGACTGTGTAGGGGACATCATCGAGACAAACATAAAAGCGAAATCGCTCAGTTTTAGATAAAGCTGCTGTATACAGTGTTCAGATATTTTTTTAACGAAATCGCAGATAATTTTTCCGACCGATGACCACGTAGTTTTTAATGCGGCGGCTAAAAGGTGATACTTTTCAGGAGACTTCCATGAGTGCCAAAAAACCCGATGACAGGTCGACATTTGTGGGTGACGACTTCGACCATGTGCTCAAAGAAGTCAGCACAGCACCAGTGAGTTGCGTGTGAATAAGGTGATAGTGAGGTGGGTTTGCGCTGTATCTATCATACTCACTCCTCCCTCACTTCCTTGCTCTGATGGAAAACAATACCCAGGTGACCGGAACTTGCCTACGATGCATTGGCTAGAAAATATAAGCAGCTCACCCATGCGTGTTAGATACGACCCTGTTCTTACAGCGTTTACCAGGTGTTCGTCCGTGTTTGTAAGACCTCACCTAGACTAGAGTGCCTAAAACGTCACCTGAGTAAAGAGTAAGACTCAGCCAACACAGTTTACTCATTATTCTAAACGCATCATCGCGGGATTAGGTGTTATAATTGCACGCAAACCCAAAGCTATCATGCGCAGCGGGGTAATCAAAATCAATACCGATTACATACCAAGGATCAGTCGGAAATCACCAATATCGAGATGTGCCTTCTTCTGGTAAGGGATGCTGCTTGAAAACCCTAAGGCATTTCTAGTGTTTATGGACAGACTGTAGATTACTTAAGCGTGGAGCCAATAAGGCCATATCATCAGCGCAGTCGAGATTAATCACCCGGCGTCCGGACTGAAACCCAATAGCGTCATTTTTGTAGAGCTCTCCCGAGAATTTAGTATATAGCGTGGATGTTCAGAATGGGTGACGGGATACAAACTTTACAAGTGCTTAACGGTCGGGAAGATGGTTATGAGTGAGAACTCACGCCAGGATGGAAGAGTAATAGGTTTGGATCATGGCTTAAAGTTTGCAAATAATTCCTGAACCCTTCGTCATGACGTTGGCAATGGCAGTGTTCGTTCATTATGCATTGGTGGTAATCTCTCAGCGTTGTGTGGTTTGTGTGCTCATTTTATTCACGGTGACTGGAGGATGCTTTTCCTAAAAATTTTTAAATTATATTTTCAAAATAAATCATATCTGTTTTTCTCTCTTTGTTATAACGGTGGCCAAAGCCGAGATGTCATCGCCCAATTACGCATTCTTTGAGTTCCCCAAGGAAGAACACGACAAGAAGAGGACAACAGTAGAAGTGTTTCAGTGTAATCAGTATAACATATTAAGAACAACAAACGCGTGTAAAATATGTCCCTCGGGCCAATCAGCTTCTGCCCTGGCGTGGGTAACGAAACGATCGGCTTGTGACTCAACGGCTGGATGCAACTTAAAATTTAATTTAATGATTAACTGATGGCCAGTATGCGTTCGCCCGTGTAAACCGATTGATAGCTTGCCATAAGAGCGGCTCGCTGCATGTATGCTAGCTGCAGGCTAGCTGACACCTAACAGGTTGAGCTCTGGAATATGATGATGTGCTTCGCAGATCTAGTAGAGGAACAATTAAGTTCCGCTCTGCCAAGGAGCTCACAACGCCAGCCCGCCAGACCGTCACATAGTGAATATGATGATATGATGAAATATATCCAATGAGGACAAATTATATTTGGACCGATGTCTCAAAAGCACACTCGCTTCCGTCGTCAGAGTACCGTGCTTACCTTTCCATGGGCCTTGAGTGAAATCACCTTGCCGCCTATCTTTTCTTATACCTATGTTCTTCGCACGTTCGTTCGCCTGCCTGCTGGCCGCCAGTTGGCTCCCACGTGTTTGCTGCCGACCAATGGCGGGTCTGCGTCTCCTTTCTTCCCTGCGCCACTACGATGGTTGCCGCGACGCCGTCCTCCTCCTCGCCAGATGGTCGATTGATCAGCCGTTGGATTTTGCTCGCAGGCCTGCCGGCTTCACGTTCGCGTCCATGAGAAGGCACGCCAGCCCGTTCAGAAAATTCTCTGTCACCACCGCCTTCCTCCTCCGTGGGTGTTAACTGTTGGCCCTGCGTGACTTGGTCGTGGGCCCTCCTCTCGTCAGCCCGTGGATCGATCGGCCGTTGGTGTTCGCTTGCATCGCTGTCAGCTTTACGGGCGACTTTGTGAGAAAGTGTGTTGAGCCAGTCATGCGACTCCCGATCGCTGCC
>JAYGXS010000002.1:58803936-58837087 GCA_036362985.1 Ligula intestinalis
GGCAGCGATCGGGAGTCGCATGACTGGCTCAACACACTTTCTCACAAAGTCGCCCGTAAAGCTGACAGCGATGCAAGCGAACACCAACGGCCGATCGATCCACGGGCTGACGAGAGGAGGGCCCACGACCAAGTCACGCAGGGCCAACAGCTAACACCCACGGAGGAGGAAGGCGGTGGTGACAGATAATTTTCTGAACGGGCTGGCGTGCCTTCTCATGCGCGCGAACGTGAAGCCGGCAGGCCTGCGAGCAAAATCCAACGGCTGATCAATCGACCATCTGGCGAGGAGGAGGACGGCGTCGCGGCAACCATCGTAGTGGCGCAGGGAAGAAAGGAGACGCAGACCCGCCATTGGTCGGCAGCAAACACGTGGGAGCCAACTGGCGGCCAGCAGGCAGGCGAACGAACGTGCGAAGAACATAGGGAAAAGAAAAGATAGGCGGCAAGGTGATTTCACTCAAGGCCCATGGAAAGGTAAGCATGGTACTCCGACGACGGAAGCGAGTGTGCTTTTGAGACATCGGTCCAAATATAATTTTGTCCACGAACCCGCCCAGTCTTCCTCTTCTTTGGGAGAAGATGAGTGTGATATATATATATATATCTATATATTGAAATATCAGCATCCCAAGCGACGTGATTATTAACAATCAATGTTCTTTGGAAAAGAATATTGTTTAATGTGACAATTCTTGAGTCTGGTTCTCATTCTTTCGTCAGACAAATGAGAGCCTTACGAAAATAGTTAACTCAAAGGGATGAATTACGCAAAGTTATATGGTAAGTCAGAGTGGAAGTCAATTAGCGTCACCTGAGTTTAAATATCCTTTCGATAAAGGCTATTACGGGCATTGAAAGATTTGTAATTGGCACTTAAATCCACATGCCTGTTTATGAATGCCTCATCTGGGTGCTACCAGGAATTCGCGGCCCTTCCTAGTTGTGCAAGCGCTTACCAGTTGGGTTTTCTGCCATGGGAATGTCTGTTCTGTGTCTACTATGCGCATGTCAAACTGGGATAGGTGGTCCCATCTCCTCACCACCAACTGGCGTTTAGGTATACGGGTAGATAGATATTTATCGGTTTCACCACAACAGAATGCACCACAAGTGATGCACGATATTTGGTAGATTATTTTCTGTCTATTAAAATGGCCAACCCTGTCCTTAAGGTGTACAAAGTGGGGGCAAAAATTATTTATAGGCTTCTACGAAATTTTTAGCTGTTGTTTTCTAGTTTTCTTTCGATGAGCTCCGATATATTCTTTATGTATGGGAAGGTTCGCCAGTTCGTTGGCTTTTGCACTTCAGCGCTCGCAGGTCTGAAAATATCTTTTTTAGTTAAACTGTTTTTGCCGTATGCCTCGACCAACAATGTCTGGAAGATACCCATTTCTGCAGCTATACTTGAGTTGGGTAGGTGCTGCCGATGAAGGCCAATAAGCCAGAAATACGCGTATTCAGCACTCCCTAACGTTTGCCGGCAATAAAATTAGCTTGAAGTATTTAATTTCTGTTCGACATTTTACTTCTTCCGAACGGTGTGTTTTCGTGTGACTTGGAAAGCTGTTCATAGATATGCGTTTGTGGAACATTAGACGGTTATTAGCAAAATCTACGATGATTTCAGTCTTCAAAAGAGACTGGCATATAGAATGGCCCGTTGTTCTTCCTATGAAGGAGGACATCTATGAATGAGAGTTGTTTGTTTGCCTTTGTTTCAAAGGTAAATTCACAGGAAGCAATTAGCGCACAATTGGGCAATTATCTTCGGTAGGGTGCTGTTAATTGTCATAAGTGTACAGTAACATAGTGAATGTATCCTATAAATACTGCGCTTCCCTGTGTAAAAATAAACAGCTTCTACTATTGTCTCTGATCTGCAAGGGATTTCCAAAAGTCAGACGAATCGAATGCTTGCCTCAGCGATCACATTTACTCTTTCTCAATTACTTCCTGAGACTCAGATTTTCGCTAGTATTTGCAAAACTAAAGCATGCTTGACAGAAGAGTCATATTTGAGAGCTGACTTTTAAATTATTGGTTTTAGTCCTGCATGGGAATAAATTTCCTAATCATATGAAAAGGTAGGTATTTTATGCACCGTTTATGGCAAAAGGTTTTTTAAGTTCGTAAATTCCCAGAAGACATTGCCGTGGTCTGTAGTTTCTTGAATATGAAATGCGCACTGATTAAAGATTTTGGGCACAGCAGGGGACAAACTCCCTATGCTTTTTGTCCAGTTTGAGTCTAAAACTATTCGTTGTTTACTGAGCCCCTTGTTTTGTGAAAGAGATCCGTTCACCCTCCCCGTCCCCCCCCCCTACGACACATACGGATTTCAATATGGGAAGTTTCGTTGGCGATTTTTAAGGTGCGGGGATCAACCGTTTGTGCCTGCCGTCTTTATCCAAAATCTGGGGTACAATACGTCAAACTGTGACGTTAATTACCAACTTAATGATAACAAGTAGTTATATTACTGCGAATGTATGGATGAAAAAAAATTAGAACACCAAAATGTTGCCCAATAAAACGACTCGACTACCAAAGGTGTGCAAGAGGAAGTGAAAATTAATGTTCCGGACACATTGAAATCGATGGTTAACATAACTTAGCGATTTTTGTATTTTTCCTCTCACAGAGAAACGAGAATTCGATTCTACCGCCAATTTTTGCCTAACATGGGATCGCTTCAATTCTCTGTGATATTGTTGTTGGAACGAGCAATGATCAGAAGGATACGTGTTTTGAAACAAAATATATTAAAACGAACCACATGGGTGATTACAGAAATCATGCCAAGATTTTTCTAGAGTTTTGAATTCAAGCGTGGCATAAGCTAGCGTTTAAGAAGAAAAAATAAGGTGGGTGACTGGTAGATGGCATGTTCGGCTATACACTTCGTCTTTAACCTGATCCTGTAGCATGGTTTTTCCAAGCCCATTTGGACAGTATATTTTTCAGCAAATTAAGAAAGTGAGAGAGAAGACTGGTCGATCACTGTAGAAGCTTTTTTATAATTCTGAGCTTGAAAACGCGCAAAGGCATTTATTGTCATAGATAATAGTAGCAGCAGCAGCAAAAGGCGGTAATTGTATGTGGTGCGACCCAATCAGTTATGAGTGACGCATCTCTAGAAGTGACTGTGTAGGGCTCTATATGCCGATGCTAAATAGATGCATCAATTTATTGCAGGCTCATTGGAGGCTCTGACTTCAATGAATTATTGACATCTCCTGTTTCCGGTATGGATGATTATCTTTTCGGCTCCGAAGATGAAATCACGACCCGTTTGTAAATTTCGACAGTAACATGTGATAATTGGTCGCCGCGCCGCACAAACAACTTATGTTCATGTCTGCGCGACCGGAGCATGCGTTTTATTTTACCTATGTAATTACCTGAAAACTTGAGCCATGGGATACGAAAAACTACCGGAGATTGCTCTTGGGGATTTTGCCGATCTTTTATTTTCATCAGCTTGCTGCACGTGGCATTGTTGGGCCAGTGTGCAATTCCAGCCCCAAGTCTGGTACCGATTCGCTCACTCACTTCTCCGACGTTGTTGACGTATTGCAGCGCGTGCCATATCCTCAGTGATGTTTCTGTTGGAGTCTCCCGCGTTCTAACCTGCAGATTTCGGTTGATAAACGCCTATGGATAAGCATTCTACGTAAATTGGTCGTGGCGATATCAGACCATGTGAATGTTTTCCTTCGGCCTGCCCATCGTCTTAATTTGTCTGTTAAGTTTTCACTTGAAATTTTTAACGAAGAGCATCAAGAAAAGTTAGCTGTTACTCTTGTTTTTCTTTGCTCGTTAATTTTATGTGAGTAGGTTATATAAATTGGTGTACACGCTTTCTTTACCAAAAACGTGTCACCAATGAGGTTAGAGTTTCTTTAGGACTTAAAACATCATATTTATTTTTTAAGATTGTTCTGCAAAAACAGTTTTTACCGCTGCCTACTACAGTGATCCTTAATACGTTTTTACATCGCTTCGTCCGTTGACCACCGGATGATTGCCGTAAAACCTGAGTTATATAAACAACAACTTTATCAACCTGAAAAATGCAGTCGCAGTGACATAAAAGAAGGGACGCACAAAGAGAAAGTTTAACAAACAGTTAAACACATAATACGATTAAATTACTGAAAGAGCATCGCGTAATCAGAGGGATCTCAAAGGTTTTGTAAGCAACAATTGTTTAACAAACTTTTGAATTGAAATCTCTTTGTGGAAAATCCTCTGTTCTATGGCCGTTTGCTTCACTAATCATTTTGCGTGGTAAAACGGACTGAAAACGCACGAGGCATTTACTAACAAATTCTAATTATTTGTGCCTTGAGAATTCTGTCCTCACCATGGTAGGAATATTTGTGAGTGAGCCATTTAACTTCCCAGACGGAAAGTGTCACTGCTGACAATGATGAGCAGTCGTTTTTAAAGCATACCTTAAGATACTTTAGTTTATATTATGACAGCTGTATCTGCAAGCATCTGGCCTACTCCACTCAAAAATATACCAATGTACTCACTCGTAACTTGCTAAGTTCGGAAGGACAGCAAATAAGGGACGAACATTAAGACTTTTACCAACATCACATAAAGGACTGTTTCGATTCTTGAAGAAGGTTGGATATTGTAAGAGCATAAAAATAACTAAAAACGAACTTGTGTTTTCTTGCACCTTACCCCTTTGACACTACTTGCTTGGTCATTTCAGGATCCAGACCCGAGTTTCAAATGTCAGATTATGTTATAACTGACACATGTGATAGCACGAAAACCTCTGAGCTATAAACGAAAAGCTAAAAATGGGAACCATATAAATGCCAATGGAATCACAAGGCAATATAATTTTCGAAAATAAGTGAATTTTATGATGCAAATGGTAAATGGGCACTAAAACAATCACATCTATACAGAAATTTGGATGGTTCAATATCACACAAAAAATTAATTTATATGCGCACACTAATAACAGCAATGCTTTATCATGCCTTTTTTTAGCATCTGACTGTGTAAATTACTTTGTATTCCAATTTTCCAAGAATTTATATTTTTATCTTCTGTCTTCGGTTTAGTATGCATGCAAGGTTTTTGGATAATCAATTAATCAGACTAATCCTACTATGATGTTTTACGTTACTATACTGGATAATCAAATTCCGACTAGCGAGGTTCAACTGTAATTGATGAACACTCACATTTCGCTTACGGAACGCACTCTCGAACCGCGCTAGCAGCCGCACAGTGGTTCATAGCCTAGGAAAATGAATATTACCGGCAACGAGAATGGAGACTGGAATGGCAATTTCATGAGTCACTAGTTATCATCTACCGGTCACGTCCAACCCCAAGTGGTGCAGTTCCCACGCTTTAACTGTATTGTCGCAGTAGACTAGTCAAAATAAATCCCCTGAAACACGAGTTGGCAAATAACACTTGGAGCCATCTGCCCTGGAAACGCGTGCAACCGGAACCAGGTACATATTGATCGAACTGACAGCAAACGTGAAACAAATAATGATACAACTTCCATTGTACTGCACTGATGAAATGGTCAGTAATGAAACACTTCAGTTTCCAAGTGTCTTTTTTAGCTGATGCAGATTTATGGGGAAGAATCTTTTAAGCAACCTTGGACGAAAAAATTCAGTTAGCGAAAATATACTTTAAAAGGTTATCTAATCATAAAACGCAGACCAAGGTTAAAATTATAGGCACAGGTGCTCATCTACCTATTTGATCAATGGGGAAAATTGACATAACAGAACGTTGTAAATATTATATATAAGAGTGGGAGTGCCTCTTCTCTATAAAAGACCAATCTATCAGATTGACCCAAGAGCTACGCAGTTGCATGAACTAGTAACATCAGAGGTCATCGTGCTCCGTACTTCATTATCCCAGGATGACTTACTAAGTTTGAAGGAAAGGTCTATAGGCTTTATTGCTATAACGACCCGTATGAAGGTTGCCACATGAATTTCCTATGGGAGACATTACATTGTTAATCTCAAAGTGCAGTAAACTCTTAACCCTTATTTAATTGCTTTTGTCAAAAAGCTAGAGGTTACTTCTTATTTAGCTTATAATGCAAAAGAAAAGGTTTTAGTTATTTAACAATTTTTATGCGTTCTTTCCACGCAAAATATTCCGTATTTCACTGTGCCCAATAATGCAATAAAATAACAAGGGAGATTTTAGTCGAAATGTCAAAAAATGTCTTAACCCCAAAATCAAACATTCATGGAATGTTGCAGCTTGCTTTTTGCCCTTCTGTGTATACTATAGTATGGCAAGTGCTGCATGCAAAATGTCTAAGCTTGTGAAACTTTGATCATTATTCGCATACCGGCGTGAAAGTATTTACGAAAACTTACAAATAATAATGAACAGCATTAGACACATTAAGCACTCAAAAGAAGTATAAGACGTACTAAGTGTTTGTTAGGACGAACAAAATTTTCTCGATAATCTCCAAGTGCCGGAGGCGTAAAACATAGCTATAAATTAAAACAATAAATTTCAATCGTTTCTTAATTTTAAAACATTACGTAACCACTTTCTTTATAATAAAAGAACTTTTCTTCATAAAAAAATTGGATACGTGTTACCATTAATTAATAACCATCAATTTAATATCCTCCTTTAAACTCTGGCATAGTTTCGAGCGTTTTCAGTGTCATCATGTGTTTGTCCATCAAATACGATTCAATTTGACGTTTACGTCAAACCTTTCCAAAATAAGATATACATGAAGAGCATTTGCCAAAAAATGAGTTTTTGGATATTCGTTCCTATGACGATAGCCATGTTGACCATATTTAGAAATTCCTCAAAACAGCAAACGACACTGTCGAGCAGAAAGGAAGTCCGCAACGTAACTCTGATATTGTTATTCTTATGATTAATAAATAAAGTATCTAGTATAGGTTATCTCTTTAAAAAGCGCTTGAATTAGATATTCAGCTGACGAATTTCTGTGTATATTAATTTTATTCCAAGGTAATGTCAACATAAGATGGAGATTTTTGGACAATTTTAAAATTTGCCTGAAGATAAATTATTCAGTTTGACTATGAACTAAAGAACTCCGTTTTCTGCTTATGTTGGATTATTTTTCGTCACAGTGGATTACTTCCAAGATCTGCTGTAAGCTTGCGGATGCAAAAAAGCTGTGGACATATCTATGATAAGATAGTTCTGCAACCATTATTCTTAGCTCTGTTCCGCTTTTAAATAACGCATAAGCGGGACATATAGTTTACAGAGAATTATTTTTACATGACTTGCATTTAATATGGTCTGTTTTATATTACCTTCACCGTAACCTATATGGACACTTTGCTTATGTGCCATGTAGGTGATGCGGTCAAACAAAATGTGACCCAAACTTTTGTTACATCATTTTGTGAAAAAAATCTCCAAAGATAAGCTAACTATACTTTTTTTAAAACTTAAGGTGCTCCTTCCTTCTGAAAATAAATACGATTCCTTCAACTTGGGCTCACTTGCATCTGAAGAGTTTTGGACAAATTTTCTGATTCTGGAAAGGACATGTTCCATCCTTTTTTCCTTATTTTGGAGGTATTCTTTAGCATAATGCATAGGAATTAAAAAGTTGATTATTTTTTAATCCATAGCATAGGAAATTCCTGCAATATTAGACGACTCCCAATTTTGCCAAAACTAATGTGCAGTTCCCTGAATAAACTTAACTAAAGGTGCAATTTTCCGAACTACACGGTTTTCAAGGAATTAAATATACTCAGGTAATCAAAATAGTATTAACAAATATATGCTAAACTACCAAGTTTACTTTCGTCGCGACTTTTGCATGCAGTACCCGCCAAATTGTACATCAGCCTCATCTTTGAAAGGGGACTCTGGCGTCGCCGATATTTTGTATTAACTAAGTTACTGCTACACATTGTAGCCACACTAAATCACACGTTCCACAGGCCACCATCAAGGAGACCAACAGAATGGATTCAGGCTTCCAGTGACTACCAAAATGTTATCTCCAGATAACTATAATTGTCACTTTATCGCGTGAACGTATGTGTAATTCATCATAACTTTGTTTCCGTTCTCGGTTTTAGTTCCCGTTCTTGTTTTCTTTCATGGTTTTTCTCGTCTTTTTTCGATGTCTTTCTCTCCCTATATCTCTCTTCTTCTTGTCTTCTCCCCTTGATTCTTCCCTTGCACAATCGACTCTATAATGTTCACATCCGGCAGGTTTTTTTAGAACTGCGTCCATCCTACCCCAGATGACCGATCAACTAGGCGGTGACCTGTTGCTGGCGGTGGGCGAGAGAGTGGGGCCAACCCTCGGTGCATTTATTTTCTCCCTAAGAGCAATTTGATGCGCTTGAAGCTATCACGGCGCGCTAAAAACCCTGGCTTGGAGGGTTGCCAACTGGCAGGATAACTCGGACACGGCAGTCAGCTCAATGTGCATTGTTGAGTGGAGTAGCTGGCTGCGGGCTGAGAGTCAGGCTCACTGGCTCCTTCTTAATGTGGCGTTTATGGCGCTCCCACGCGGAGCCTACTTAGTAAGGTAGTGTTGTTGTGGCGCGTATTCGAGTGTGTTTCGCGCACACCGCCTGCACTCTCCCTCCTCCGGTCTTCTCGATCTTTGTCCTGATATCGGACGCAGGTGTGGGAGTGGTCAGAGAGTGGGGTAGATCCAGCGAGTCTACTTTCACTGTAATCCAGCCGCATTCATCGCCTCGCTTCAGGTTGTTGAAGCTCTTGGCGGACATCGTCGAGAGCAACGGTCGACCTGTCAACTTCAACATTGAAACTAAATGTAATCTTTAAGCAATAATAAGAATATACACACTATTAACGACCATTCTAGTAGAAAGGTCAGCAATAATAAAATTGGCCAAGGCCCTTAAATATTGATAGCGCCAGGATTATTTCCTACAGGACTAGTGTTTATAGAAATATTATGGTAGGAAAACAATCGGAATAATTATTTGAATAACCTGAATAAACTGAACTGAATTGAACCCATGCGGTTTGAATTTTTGAGCAAGACGAAGGCAGTTAGTTCAACTTCTACGTCGAAAGAAATTGTCTTCAGCGTAAAACTGAATAAGAAAACAGTGCTATACGATCCTCCGTCCAATTTCCTTCAATACCCTCGCTGTTCGACCAGGAATTTTTCTGCAAATCGAGCATCCTGCTGGGATTATTGGCTTGGTTTACACACTCTACCTGTCCAAATCAAATTCTTCAGGGTCACTGAGGAATATCTGCGGAGAGGCTGAGTCTAAAATTTATATACTTCTGTGCATTAATTTATCTACTGCTTGTGTATAATTGTTGCATACTCACAGATCAGACTATCTCGTTTGTATTTACGCGGTCAAACCGTTTGTACTAGCGTAGACACTATCGATTTGACACTTTAACCCACAGCTTGGATATCAGATTAGAAGGCAAGCACTACATAAGTATTGGCTCACCTATATTTTTGCTGTCTTTCCTGCTCTGGTCAACCCGAAATAGTTCCTACTAGTATAGACAATATGGATTTCGACATTGTAACCTTAGCCAGGATATTAGAGTAGAATACAAGTGTAGGCCATCCCAAATTTTGTTGTTATCCGTGCTCGCAAAACCCAAAATCAACCCCATGGGGAACGCAGACATTCACGACCCAACTGTCGCGCGTTAGGAAAAAGTCGCGTCTAGTCTGGAGGTGGCATCGATCCGCGCCCGCTCGCCTCAGGGGGCGACCGTCTAGACACCTCGGCCACTGCAACTGAGCTGCGAGGGCAGCCGGAAGTTACGTGCACTAACACTGGAGTTAGCAGCGAACCGTGGACGAGCGACCCAGGGGGCGACCGTTTAAACACCTCGGCTACCGCAACTGAGTTGCGAGGGCCACCGACAGTTGCATGCACTAACACTGGTGACACAATATGCCCAGAGGGTTATAATCACTGCAAAGAGATGCGGCGAAAAGAATTAGGTCTAGAATGTCTTGCGAACCTACTATCAGAAATACTTGCAGAACTGCTTAAACTCGACAAGTTAAGGCCAACTGACGAAACAAGTTGCAATCCACAGCTCTTATCAACATTAAGGGCGCTTACTAGCAGCCAACACCTAATAGGTCCAGACACGCCCAAATCGGAGGACAAGCATACACAAACGTGCCAGAGTGAGCAGTGTCAGGCCAGCTTGAGCCCCAGGAACGTTAAAGTTGCCAAAAGGCGGATGAAACGTCCACCCGTTGAATCGATCTCACCCTTATCCAGGGCTTAAATCAATAAAACCGCGCGAATAAAGATTCGAGAGGAACAAGAAGTTGCCCAGGGCCCAATATTAGCGCCGAGACAACGGCGTTCTGGTAGGACGAAAGAACTGCACGCAAATGCGGCGAATGTTAAAAACCTTCCAGCCGGCAAAGTAGACACAAGGGCTTCAACACTTAGAGTGAAGGCCTCCACCGTTGGCCAAATTGCCGCAGCTGCGGAATATTTGAATAACTTCACAGTCGATAAAAACGATAAGAGTGTGCTAGCACCTAAAGTTAAGACTTCCACAACAAAATTCATGAGTGTGCCAACACTTGAAGTAAAGGCCCAAACAGCTGGCCAAGCAGACACAGTTGAGGTAAATTTGAAAACCCTCTCTGCCAGCAAAGAAGATACAAGGAAGTCAACACTTAGGGTGATGTCCTTCAACGTTGGCCAAATTGTCGCAGATGAGGAAAATTTGAATAACCCAACAGTTGACAAAAACAAAAACGATAAGAGTGAGCCAGCATCTACAGTTAAGGCTTCGTCAACAGAAGACACGAATGTGCCAACACTTGAAGTGAAGGCCCAAGCAGCTGACCAAGTAGACGAAGTTGAGGTAAATTTGAAAAACCTTCCTGCCACCAAAGTAGATGCAGGTGCGTCAATACTTCAAGTAAAGGCGCACACAAAAACAGGCAAGAGTGTGCCGAAACCCGGAGTGAAGGCCCCAAAAACTGACAAAGTTACCACAGTTGAGGCAGATTTGAAAAAGCTCGCTGTCGACAAAAAAGATACGAGTGTTAAGGCCCTCAAAGTTTTAGTGCCAGGCCTCGCAAAACTGCATGGAAATCGCACCGATGTCCATGGCCGGAAAGCAACAACATCGGCCAGCCCGAGCCCGAGGCCCGCATTAGAAAACGAGGCTGGTACTGCACCAATAGACTCCGGTCTCAAACATAACCGTCAAAATAGCAGCACAAGAGCTGTTAGTCAGAAAGTAAGCGACAATGTCGTAGGCGTAAAAAATGTCGCTAAGAGAGAATCCAACGTCATAATACAGGGATTGGCAGAATCAACCGCAACCACTCCCATGGAGCGGCATTCCGCAGACATCCAGCTCTTCGGTGCGCTTATGAACAAAATGCTGGGACCCAACATAACAATCGAGTACGTTAAGGCATTCCGCCTTGGAAAACGGTCAGAGGGCCCAACTGGAGCGATGCGTCCCAGACCTCGGAAGGTGGTCATGGCCAGCAGCCAAGAAGCAAAACTCATCCTGTCTAAGCGTTTTAGAATGAAAAACTCTCACCCGGGAGTTTGTTTAGCAGGATTTCTCAGTTGCAGAACGAGACAAACGTCGTCGACTCGTTACAGAAATGAAGGAGCGACAAAGCAAAGGAGAACAAAACTTGGTTATTTACAGCAACCAAGTGATACAACTTCCATTGTTCTCACCTTGGACAGGTCCGTTCCGGATAACCACGCAATCGACCCAGTAGGGGGAGGGTTGAGCCCGAACGTAAAAACTACCCGAACAAGCCGACAAATGAAACTTAAGTGCATGTACACCAATGCATAAGGCCTGCTGTCTAAATTAGACGAGCTTAAGATTACTATGTACCAAGTGGAACCAGATGTGGTCTGTATGACGGAAACATGGTTATCAACAAAGATAGACGATCAGTAAGTTGCTCTCCCCGGTTTTCAGCTGTACCGAAAAGACAGAGCCGGGCGTCAGGGTGGGGGTGTGCTCACCTATCTAAGACATGCCTGCACGTGTCAAAAAAAACTGACCAGCTCGCGTCCGATATAGAGGCCCTTTGGCTCACCGTCAGAACGCCGGGGTCTCAAGCCCTTGACATCTTGGCGGTTTATCGACCACCATCGAACGATCCATCATCAGACAATAGCCTGATTGAGGAAGTTAAAGCATTTGCCGTGCGATCCAATGTAATGATTATAGGCGACTTTAATGCTCCGCATACCGACTGGAACCTCAGTTCTGCGAGAGGGTCAGAATTACATTTCGATCGTCGACGCCTACGCACGGTACAAAAAGCCTTTCTATCACAACACGTCTTATCTCCGACCAGGCAGCGTAAAGGGCAATAGGCTAACTGCCTAGATCTTGCACTGTCAAAAGCGCTAGACAGTGTAGACGTCGTAAATTGTTTACCTCCTCTAGGCAAAAGCGACCACATAGTACTACAGTGGGAGTACTCACTCTTCTCTGTTCCTGATCGTAGCGCGACCGTTAGACACAACATATGGCGCGGAAACTTTAACCAAATGATAACCAAAGTGCGTGGCGTAGACTGGAGGGAGGCATTCACCGGGTGTGTCTACGAGGATTGGACGGTTTTCAAGACTGTACTACATGGGCTAATCACCAGTTTCTGCCCCATCTCGAAAATGAAAGCCACAAATAGGCCCCAGTGGCTAATAAACACACTGAAGAGGGAGGTTAACCGTAAAGAAAAGCTGTTTCGAACGTATCAGAGAGAGGAGACCACCGAGTCGTACAACAAGTATAAAGCGCAAAGAAATAGGGTTAAGGGCCTTGTACTAAAAACCTGCCAAATTTTCGAGAGTGCAGTAGGAAATCCGAAGGTCTTTTGCAACTACAGTAGGCGATCTACCCGAAATAGAGACCCCATCCCGTTGTTACAAACGGATGTCAGGCACCGAAATTTGCGAGAACAAAGCAAAGGCCGAGCATCTATCCGGGTTCTTTCAGTTGGTTTTTATGAGGGAGGTCGAGCTAACCGTTACCAATTTTAGTACCAGGAGATGCCGACTTTTGACTCAGTTGTGCTTACAGAAGTTACTGTCCTGCAAGAACTTCTTAAGCTCCAAGACACGAAGTCGCCAGGACCGGACGGCATACCTGCAAAGCTGTTGAAAGAGCTAGCCGTGGAGTTGGCAGAACCCCTGCAGTTACTCTTTCGGGCCTCCCAAAACACAGGCCAACTGCCATCCGACTGGAAGACAGCGTGGATCTCACCCATACACAAAATTGGGAGTCGGGCGTCCGCAAACAACTACAGACCAATAAGCCTTACTTCAATATGTTGCAAAATCATGGAGTGAATTATCAAAATAGAGTTGATGCAATTCTTAGAGTGTCATCGACTTCTTTCTGATAAACAGCACGGATTCCGTAGAGGACAGTTTTGCTTGACAAATCTGCTTTGCTGTCTAGAGCAATGGACCAGAGCACTCGATCAAGGAAACACGGTGCACGCAGTCTTCATAGATTTCAAGAAGTCATTTGATACTGTGCCGCATCAACGTCTCCTATACAAGCTTAGGCGTATAGGGGTAACAGGCAACCTTTTGCGATGGATCGAAAACTTTCTGACTGGCCGAACTCAAACCGTATGTATTGGTGATCAGCGATCGGCGGAGGTGGCAGTTGATAGTGGGGTCTCCCAGGGTTCTGTTCTGGGTCCTATCCTTTTCCTTATATATATCGACGACTGCATAAGTGGATTAGACTGCGAAACCGAAATTTTCGCCGATGATTTAAAACTCTGGAAGGTCATTCGTAGCGAAGACGACGAAGCAAATCTGCAGGCAGATTTGCACCGACTCGAGCAATGGTCAAACGAGTGGCTCCTGCCATTTAATGTCGCCAAATGCAACATAATGCGTTTCAGTAGTACTAACACTTCGTATCGGAGGGTTTACAACCTCAATAACACACCGCTGCCAGAAGTAGAGGCACAGAAGGATCTGGGGTTTGGTTCACTCCCTCACTTAAGCCATCACTCCACAGCCTGAAGGTGGCCAAATCCGCAATGTCGAGCTTGTATCTAATCAAGCGCACCTTTGTTAACTTTGATAAAGTTGTCTTTGGCAAGGTCTTCGGCGCGTTTGTGCGAACCCAACTAAAATTTGCCATTCAAGCCTGGAAACCTTGGACAGTCAAAGACAAATTAACCCTTGAAAGGGTACAACGACGGGCAACTAAGTTAGTGCGAGGCCAAGCGTACCTTCCTTACGAGACACGACTGACCAATCTTGACTTATTTTCTCTGTATTACAGACAGGCGCGCGGTGACCTGATGCAGGCATTTCGCATGCTGCGGGATCAAAATTGTTGCCTAGCATCCAACGATTTCTTTGAGCTGGCCACTACTACTAGATTGCGCGCACACCCTCTCAAGCTACGTGTGACTGGGGAGAGATTTAACACACGAAAATTCTTCTTCTCTAAGAGGGTTATCCAGGCATCGAATTCTCTACCCGCATACATTTTCATGTCTCCATCTGTGGACACGTTTAAGATGCAGTTGGATCAGCATAGAAACAGGCATTATCTGTAATGAAGCGAGCTAATTATATTATATTCTATTTTTTGTTAAAAACATACTGCTCGCTACGTTTTAGTAATATGTTTATTTAGAATAACTGATTGCAAGTTTCGTCTTCTGGTTCGCATGCGCATACGATGGGCCATCTCCGACACCGTGACCACCGCAGTCATCCCCCCGTGTGACCATTAGGATACTGAACAACCGCGATGGCCTCCTCCTGACATGATCCAAACACTTTCAGCAGCAGGACATCCGATTTACATGTTCCCTTCGCAACCCCCCCCCCACAGGCGCAGTTTTTCTTCTTAAAATCCCACAAATGGCTTTCAAAACTAAACTTATGAATGATGCCTAAGGAGTTTTTTACAGTCTGCCCCCTACCTTAGTTCCAATACCGGCAACGCCACATTTTCTGCGAGATAGCTATGTACAAAGAGGGAGTTCAAAGGTATTTACCTACATTTCCCTAATAAAACTGAACTGAACTGAAATGAACCTAATGTTAGGTGCGATAAGTAAAGTGACAAATACAACCAATAAGCAAGAAGAACCGCACAAAAGTACCTTAAAATAGGTCACACACCAATATCGACTCTATATCTAACTTTAGCGATTAAGATAAAACCATTAAAGAGGGACTTTTCTCGTTTAAAACGAAGTCACGATAGCTTTTAGTGCATTTGAACAGGTATTGTAGTCGTTGATGAACGTTCAGCGACCGCTAATGGGACTCACTTGTCCCACGCTGTCCTGCCTTGGGCCTGCCTCGGTCCTGCGGGCAGCCATTGCAGCAATAGTATAGGCAGACATTACTGCCAGTAAGGACCAGGGAGACTGGAGTGGCCATTTCTGGCTGATTAGCCAGTCATACCCAGTCCTAAGTAGTGCACCATCCGAGCCTTGAACTCTCGAAGTTTTGATTAGTCTATCGCACTAACCATTGAGGTATTGTAGTACCTTAAGTCGAAAAGCAACCTCATGTCGCTTAAAAAAACAACATTGAACTAAAAACTAAACTGAGTAAAACGATCCTTTAAATAAAACTAATAACCTTAACAATTAATTCAAAACTAAACTAAAGCCAAAACTAATAAAACTTAAAGAAACCACCGGAAGCTAAATATTTCCGTGTTGGCGAGTGCAGGAATAAGCATGTATATAGTAGTTATTTAAGTATAGTTATATAATGTCCATGGGTAACTTGACACTTCCCGAAAGTTTAAGTACTGGAAAAAAGGCCGAATAATTGCATAGCAATTGTTTAAATGATCCTTAAGAGTTTGAGCCTTCTGAAAAGAAGGCTCTTGGTAAAGTATATGAAACCTAAGAGCACAGTTTGAGGAGACTGATCGCACACAACAACTGGGGTTAAATCTCACCCTTCCTTAGTGACATGGAAGTCCACAAACCCATTGTGGGCCATCATATTACTGTTTTTGCAGACTGGTTTAACCACAGGCCTTTGTTTTTCGCTCTATCTTAACCACTTATGTTAGCCTGTACACATGCCAGTCTGATAAAAGCATTCTGAATTATTACCAAATAAAGCAAATTACTGTGTACGTTTTCCAAGAAGCCATCCCAAAATATATTTTGCTGGAGGTCGGAACATTAATGTACCCGACATACCTGTCAGATTTATGGGTCGACAGACGAAAACATTTTGCTTTTATCGGACTACCAGTCTTTAAGCTGTTCGTAGGGGAGTCCACAATGGAAAGGAGAAACAAGCTCGCAGAAATTGCAGCCCCATATAATCGGCTTACCAACCGTATCTTATATTTGTGACAATCACAACAATACATAGTAATTCACTGCCTACATTGAGGACGACATAAAAATGGGCACATGACCAGACTACTGCACGCCAATCCTGCTAGAACGAAATTTACGTACACGCGGGCGTTTCGATGTAGCTTGCTCTCACTCTCATTAAATGCTCAGAAAATATATTCTTAAATCGGCTGAAAGCAAAATATTCGTTCGTCGAATTAATTTTGGGACATTTTTGCGCACAATACAGCTGGATTTAATATTTCTGCAATTGCAACTATGCAGAATTATTTCCCCGAGTTTTTGGCCTCGTACAGCGCCTGACGAAGAATCCAACATTTATCCTGTTGCGTTTGATTGGAGAATTCTTCGATGATTGCACAATATATTGTATTAACATACGAAAGACTAGAAGCAGAAAAATATACTCATAGTTTCACACAAGTTTATCATATAAAACTTAAGAATTAATTTTACAAAGAACTTGATTCCAGAATTTACTCAGGCAATGCAGGTAGAGCTGCGTTTTAGATTTGAGCGCTTGAAGACGATCCGATGCAAAAGAGGCAGAATGGTGAATGATGAGTAATCGAGTGCAATTAAAGCTGCTTTTCGTGGTATCACTTTGGGACATAATAAACTCACGAACCATTTGTAAGTGTGTATGTGTGATAGTGAAAGCGTTTAAAGGCATACTTGCTACAAGTGCGACTTCGAAAGAAAATGAACCTTTAGCAATTAGACTGCAATTTTTCGCAGATTTTACCTAGATCAAGATCCGCAGATATGCCCTAAAGCCCGATGGGCTTGGCTATCTACGCACCAGGCGTATTTATTTGTACAAGGATGTGATCTACAATTCCACTCAGACAACAAAGAATATTGTAGCGTGTAATAAGGACCGGTGGTAATATCGGTGTGTGGGACTCAATGATGGAAGGGAGAGTGCCAACCTCCCTCTTATCCTATCCATGATTTTCGTTAGGTTTAACATTAATTGCCGGGTTAATGGGGTCGCACAATACCTTGTTTTTCCGACAAGTGCGCGACTTGCATGAGCTGGTGGCTTTACGGCACGCCGACCACTATGCGCGGTGTCATTCCTAGCTGACCTGACCTACGTTTTTACGGAACGTCAACTGGTGCAAGAATGCGACAATCTTTGTGCCATCTTTCAGTGCAACAGTAAAACTGATGCCTTTTGAAACTACTACGGCATTCTTATAGGCACCGCTTGGAAAGTTGTCAGTTGACCTTATAAATGGGTCCTCCTATGGTCAACAAACTGCTGTGCTATCCTTCTAATCCGGGAGAGAAGTCTATGCTAAACAAACACAGAAGATAAATGTAGGGTTATGTTAGTGTATTAAACGGTCGCAAATTATTTGCTGACATAATTTTTTTCTCTGATATTTACTGAAAGCCATTTTTGCTACTGTCTTCTGCTCCAACTGGATTTGCAAAACAAAAGTGAACTGCTGAGCGGTGCTGACAATCTCGACAACAAGCATTCATATTCTACTACTTGTGCAGTTGGTAAACTTTGGGCTATGTAAAATTTACGCATTCTTATTGGCAGTAAACACCTCTGTTAATTGCTAGATTAACGAATGTTTGCCGGGATGCTAGACGAACTTTTTGACATCTGCTCGATTTCAGTTACCGAATATCTGCACCGTTTCCTTACGGATTCCAATCGCACTTGAAACGAGTAAAATACTATTTTGTTGAATTTTTGGTTGCCTTACTTAAACATTGAGCCCTCGAATACGGTCGTGTAGCCAACGCTCACATGTACTTTTAAAAGTTTCCTCTATGGCAGTAGTCAGGGTCTAAGTTTACGCAACCGATAGAAGCGTTAGATAACTTTGCCTACAATCGTATCAATGCTAAATGACTAGAGCCCCTAGAGTTCCTACAAATGCAAGACGTGGTTTACCTGTACAGGATTCCAGGACTTCAGTCGCAACACATTTGGAATAGCATGGGCTGCTATGACAGAGATGGAACTGACTCACACGCTATGGATTCGCCAAAATCCCGAAACAGAGAGTTGGACTTCCGACAGACTCTAGATATCAACATTGCACTGACAAGGGCGGACTTTGGGCAACAGATCCAGGGAAAGTTATGACAAAGTAGCATTTGCTGCAAGTCAGTTCGCATTTTATTCATCCGCAGAGCTGCTGCACGGAGACCGCAAGATGGATGGTTTTAGCACTTTTGAATATTTCCGTTGCAATATTGCTAATAAATTTCGAGTATTCGGGAATTTCCTGCTGTTATGTGAGCTGCTTCTTCGACGTTATCTATTCGAGTGCCCAAAGTTAACACAACCTTTCCGCATGCAGATAGGGAAGGGGAGATTATTCATTGGAATACTGTAACATAATTTCAGTTAGGAAAATATTGAGGTCGTGTTTGAATGTTAGGCACAAATTCTGTTGGGAGTTGTCTTGGTGACAAGAAGCCCTAGGTTTCTGTCTTACGGGAACCGTGAGCATGGGGTTTTTATGGGTGGGGAATAAGGATGGACGCAAAAAGGAATTTGTAAAATGAAGTTCAAAAAGTCGTAAAATTTTGTTGAAACAGTTTAATGCGGTGGCTATATAGCGACGGCGTTGGGCGCGCAAATCGAAAAAAGGTGCGAGAAACAAATCGTGCTCACATCGAGCTCAAATCGATGTCAGCAAACCTAGAAATGTGGAGCTTTATTCTGAAAACTTTCCTTATTCCCAAAACCCTGTAATAATGGACTTAAAAAACTTTTTCTAATATTAAGCGTTTATTACTAATAGTAGAAAAACCTGGTAAAACATATTACTGAACAAATGCAAAAAAGAGTCATATGTAATGTTTAATATTAGAATTCTAAATCTCCTATGACTGACTGCTGTTAGTAACCAGATATGTTGTAGCCGGTCTACTTGAGGACTAAATTGAAGCAAGCCGTATACCGCATCTCACTCCTCGAGCTAAGATATGTGGATGTATCTTTGGTGAGGTTGTTCGTTGACCTTGGGCGAAGTCACTTAGGTCTTTTTTTAATATCATCACTAACCCCTACTGGACCAACGGTGGTTGCCTGTAAGTTGTGGGTGTTCTCTGAGCCTGGGCTAGGTTCTTGAGCCTCTTTTTCCTTCTTACGAACCTAAATACGCCCGATGATGTATGTTGCTGTCCATTTTCTTGCGTAACGATGTCTTCCTTCTGTAAAACCGCAACGGCACGAAAAGTATTCGTGCGGTCATCAGCTATGCATCTTAGGCAAAAAGCTAATCACACTTATGTAAAGGTAACGAATGGCAACTGAGGTGATCTTACGTTAAGTCGAAGGCTATGACGCTTCTATAGAAGTGACCGTATGGTTAGGACAATAGGAAAGGAAATCCAAGAGAAAACCTGCGTGCTGCTAGCCGGAATTTCGTAGCAGCCTTGCCAAGCCATTCAGGTTCCAAATCAATAGGCCTTCTGCCCTGAGTCAAGTCCAAAACCACTGAGCAAATAAAAACTAAGCCCACTGAAATGCATTGAGTAAGCATATGAGTACCTTGTCAAATGCAGGTGCTACCAAAGGAGTCTTCGCCGAATGTTGCTTGTCGTACAACAATATCCGAGATATTTAAAAAAAAGCCAAAAAGCTCGTGAGTTCGAGATAGGATGCCGAAAATCTTGGAGCAGGATATGACAATCTAATGATGGATACTAAACTATGATTGATTATTCCAATCTAACTTGTCGTTTTCAGCAAATATTATTACCTATACATGCGTAAAAAAGGAGAAGGTTCGTCCCAAAAGATACCTGCAACTCGTGAATTTTCAAGCTGGTAATATCAACCCCTCATCAGAAAAGAACGAATATTTGGACGTATGACTGCCACACTGACGTTTAAGGATGCAGACAGGCAGATGGACAGACACGGGAGGGAAGGTGTGCATCGTTGTGTGATGACTGCTGGAGGTAAGGCGAGGTTTTTGGAGTCCGTGTCTTGCAAATAAGGAATATGTATGTGCACGCCAAATAAATAGGCATTTTCAATGAGTGTGTGGGATATGATGTGGTCCGCCGAGATAATAGATGATCGAACGTATCCCAACTGTTATGAGCTAGTGGATATGTTAAGGCGTGGAAGGCCATTGTGTCAGGGAGAATTTACTAAGGTGGAATAAGCGTAGAATGTAAGTAACATGCAAGTGACTGAGAAGAAGAAGAAGACTCGATCGCTGGGACAATATGTTTATTCGCCTGACGTTTCGATATCCGTCGCGGATTCGTCATCAGAGACATGAGTAGCATGCAAGTGACTCCCAGACAAGTGCAGTCCAGCCACGAGTGGGCCGGAGTCCAGAATCGCATCCCGTCAAGTAGATCACCGGGTCTGGAGGTCTGCAACCGAACATTAGATCGTCGGTTCCGGGAGTGACTGAGCGTAAACAACTCCGCCGCATCTTGTGCACTGGTCTCGCCTTGAGAAAGGATTGGCTAGTGAGGCCAGACAAGTCCCGACCTTGAGTGGGCCGGAGTCTGTGAGCCAGACAGAGAGTGACCTTTAAAGGCTTGTCCCCGCGGCGTCCGAGGAAAACATGGCTAAGAATAAGGGGTCGTTACAAGTGCTATGTTCACGAGCGACAGGAGAGAGGCCCTTTGATAGCCAACATACTATAATGAAGAAAATGTTTTCAAATTAAGCTGCTTGCTAATCAATAATGCAGTAGATTCTTTAATTACATTTTCTACAGGATATTATACTTGAAAGTTTCAGCTCGAATTTCATGAGCTTGTAGCGACCTCTTATCCTAAGCCATGCTCTGCTCACATGCCTGTGGGGCATGACCCGAGTGTCTAGCTTTCTTGCCTACCGGTTCGTGCGCGCTAGACAGTCAAACCATGCGCGCTAGACAGACGGTCACGGACCTGTCTGGCCAACTGCCCAACCACCTCCCTAGACGAAGTCACAAATGGACCATAAGGTGGCGACTGCTTATTCTCAGACACTCCCAGAACCGACGACCTACAGTTCGGTTGCAGACCTCCAGACCCGGCCACTTCACTGACCGGAATGCGACTCTGGACTTCGGCCCACTCATGGCTGGAGTGCACTCGTCTGGGAGTCACTTACTCGTTACTCATATTCTACTCATTCAACACTACGTTACATTATTTATTAAGATCAGGCCTTTCACGCCTTATCATATCTACCAACTTATATTCGTTGGGATACGTTCATCTTCTACTATCCGGTCGGAACACATTGTATCCAACAAGCTATTCACTCTCCTTATACGGTCTGGGAGTTTTTTCATCATATTGATCAGCACTTAAAATAAAAGAAGCTGTCGCAATGGCAAGAGCAATTGAAAAAATAACTGAGTCCATGTGTTACATCCTTCCCGCGGCTACTCAGGTATCTCATTGACACCTTAAAACACAAAAAGCAGAGTGTCTTCGGTAACGCCCCATTAAAGTATACCTATCAAAACCATCACAAAGATTGTCAGTAAAGATGAAAATAATTGATACTTTGTCAAGGGTTTCCTTGGTAGTGCACGAATGTTCTTATTTATATTTACGTGCCTACTCCCACAGAAACTTGGGGCTTTCTACATACGATATCACTATCCCACCCTAACCCTTACCCTAACTCTAACTGAAATTCATTCAGTAAGCATGTACATATAAATAAGAACATTCGTGTGCTACCAAGGAAACCCCTGCCGATATTTTCATATAAGAATGTGCGCATCGACCCTTGGGAAAGTTTCAGATGAACCTACGTGGTCTAAGTGCCCATTTTGATTACTACTTCGCCACCAGACAGTCGCTCTCCGACGCACATTGCACTCGCTCCTGCTCAAAGAATGGGCACGACGACTTAGTTATTCCTCGAGGTTGGCACTAAACTCTTACCGACAGCATCTTTCCGCTGGACAATTTACAATCACGAGAGTAACTGAAACACGACGGACAATTAAATGACTATTTCCGACTCATTGTCTCTCTTCAGCGAGAGCGGTACGAGGTACTAGGAAACACAAAGATACCATGCTGCATACTAAACGGAGAAAACCTGACTAATTTAGACAAGTCAACATTTAAGTTCTGAATTGTGTGTTAAAGTCAGCATCCAAGCGAACTCTTAGTACTGCCGACATTACTGAACTCCACTGTTGGGACGGAAGATTAGTTACGCTCAGACTATAACAAACGTGCGTTGATTGCTTTACTGGCGAACCATAACCCTGAGCATAAAATGCGAAAGGAAGCCAAGCCCAATCGTGGGCTGATAATAAGGCAATAATAATTACACTGGGATGGATGCGGAGTCGGCTCTGTTGACAAACTCTCGCCGGAAAGTTACAGTAAGGCTCAACTTGCGCAAAATTCTGAAATTTCGTAAGAGGTTAATAATCACCCACAAACGGGCATTAACACATGTACGAATGCTTTGAAATATTAATGAACAGCCTTGAGCGAATTTTCTCCTTAAAAGAAACACAAAAGGTACTACTTTTAAGAGAATATACGAGCCTGAGGCTCTTGTTGCAAATGAACATCGCAACGACGCCGTGAAATGATGTGGGTTTGGACTAGACCTTAATACAAATGCAACCTTCCCTACCATCAGCTCCCTCTTCCCGTAGCTGAACTACAAAAGCACGTCGATTATTGCTTCATACTCACAGTCTCTGAAGATGGTGTCTTATAGGAAGCTGGAAGCTCAGACAAAGAGAATTGCTGTCCAAATTATCGTATTCTTAGCCTGCTTGCAAGGCAATAATTTTTTGTTTAGAAATGCCAACTT
Organism: Ligula intestinalis; assembly: GCA_036362985.1. Lineage (NCBI taxonomy): Eukaryota > Metazoa > Platyhelminthes > Cestoda > Diphyllobothriidea > Diphyllobothriidae > Ligula > Ligula intestinalis. The sequence goes on from JAYGXS010000002.1 coordinate 58,827,110, forward strand.
TTTAAAAAAAGCTTCAGGCACCAATAGCGTTAAAAAAGATATCGATTTAACTAACAAATACAACTATAATTTTCACGTTAAATCGTAATCATAGAATTTTCTTTATATAAAAGAAGTTTCCTTTCGTTTAATTTCTTTACAACTATTTCAGATATTGGATTACATCTATCTTTGGAAAGACCTTTAAATTCCGGCAAATTGTTTTCAATCTTTCTACCGTAAATATAGATTCTGTTTGATATGTATATCAAAACCTTTACAATAAAATATATCGTAAAATCCTGCATCCAAAACGTGACTTTTTGTATATTAGTTTTTTTAAAGATAAAAATGTGGGCCATATTCATACACTCCTGAAATCACCGAAACACATTTTGGAGCAAAAACAACATCCATACCAGAAATCTGATCTTGTTTTTATCTAGTATCAATTTAAATGCTACCCGAAATACGTTGCCTTTATAGTAATAATAAGGTTTATTTGTACAGCACATCCTTGGCACCGTCAAAAACACTTTACTTGCAACTAAGTTGACGAATATAGGGTATACCAAAAATGTATGCACATTTTAAACAATTGTAAACTTGGTGTTTATTCTAATGTTGTTATTTCAAAAATGTAAAAATATTTACAAGTATTATTTTATTGTTTTTTCATTGCATTTTGACTATTGCGACAGTGGCGGAATTGATACAAGCCATTGGACATGAATGCACCCGAATACTAAGGGAATTGTTTCATTGTGTGTGTGATTGTGAGCCACCAGCAGAACTCGATTGGCCCGTGGAGGGGGTGGATATCTTGGCGGTGAAGGTTTCCATCTGCTTCAGGTGCTGTTGCAACATCAGCTTCAAGTCCGCGCACAATTCCTCCATTGTAGAGTGAAAGACTCTGTCGCAAAATTTTTATGACCCGCCTTGATACTTCTAATCAGCACGAACTGGTTCCCCCAAGCGCCCGTAAGAGAGACAGTGAGAAGACCAGTATGCCAGACAAAGAGTCTACTCAGACAAGAGCACGGAACAGCGCGTCAATGCAAGCCAGCGCAAATTCAGTCAGACACAGGGTGTATGTACTTTACAGAGAACGCGAGAGACATCGTCCGACAATGGCCAATCAGGACTCAGCAGACAAGACTGGCTCACGGCAGGCGGCTCTCGCGAAGCCGTTGAGTGCGTTGACTCATCATGGGACGCGCGGCGTCCCAACAATAACTGACTGTAAAAAAGTAACTGCACATTTAAGGTGCATCTTATAAATAGTTCTTTCAGTGCATTTTTGGTATTCCTTTTTCCAGCTGATGTGTCAATATGTATTCTCAAATGTAATCAACTGTCTCGGCAACCGGGACGTTTGTAAATAGAGATGAGACGTCTAGAGGGAGCATCCTCATGCCACCTAGGTTCGCGTTTTTGACGTCGTTAATAAATTCGAACGTGTCTCGGTAGCTACGTGGTGCCAGCTGGTGCTGTAAAGGTTTGAGTTTATCCACTATCCACTTCACTATCGCATAATGTGGTTAGTTGCTCATGTCTAGAATCGGACGAACTGGCAGGCCTTTCTTATGGGTCTTTGGTAGACCCTCTTATCCATTTTTTTGATACAGTCCTCTTTACCGAAGATATAATTTGGAGTGAGCTTCTAAATTCGAAAGAATAGACCTTCCCAGGCCCCGATGCAATCCCGGCCAAGCTGTCGAAGGAGTTAGCTTCTGAACTGGCCAAGCCGCTAGCCCTAATCTTCCAGGCGTCATTTGTTACTGGGTGCCTACCATCTGATTGGAAGATAGCGACGATCACTCCCCTTTTCTAGAGTGGAAGCCGAGCGTCCGCAAATAATTAACGGCCCGTGAGCCTTACCTCCATTTGTTACAAATCTATGGAAAAAAATAATTAAGAAGGCGTTGATGCACTTCCTCGAGCAGAATCACTCCTTTCTGATGCCCAACGCGGTTTTTGCAGTGTTAGTTCCTGTCTTATGAATCTGCTCTTCTCACTTGATCGCTGGACCGAAGCACGTGAACAGGGAAAAACGGTGCATGCAATCTACATTGACTTCAAAAGGCGTTCAACACCCTTCCTAATCAACGCCTGCTGCATAAGGTGCGAAGCGCAGGCGTTCGCGGGACCCTCTTCCAATGGATCCAAAACTTTTTAACAGGACGGTCCCAAAGAGTACAAGTCAGTGGTACTCGGTGGTACCTGTGGTGAGTGGCGGGGGGTATGGTGTGTTCAGTTGGGGGCTGAACGTGAAGGTCGTGGCAGATCGCATCATCTTCCTCGTGCAGGTGATGGCTACGCCTAGCATCCTTGGCTGGTAACCAACTCTCACTTGTGGCTCCCCGGAACAAGTCTCTGCCTAGCGGCCACCCCCCGGCTCCCCGCCTCGATCGACGGGCTAAACCAAGTGAGGGTCTCCGGTGTGTGTGTCCCCACGCCCGGTATGCGCCCGGGTTGCAGCGGCAAGCATCATAGTAGACGTAGATGGTGGAAGACAGCCATTTACCGTAAACCATAACATGGCTTTTTTGGTTTTATTGTCTTTTCTTTTTACTGTCTGCTACTTTCATGCTACACTTGCTAATTCCAGTTGCTTTTACCATTATTACCACTATCGCTATAAGTGCTTCCATCGTTAGCTTAAGCATTCCACTACTCCCATAACGTTGCATTTAATGCCATTATCTCTAATCTACTCGATATTCGCTAGTCGTAACATTGCACCCTATCTGCGCATGTCTCAGACTGTTCTTCTATTAGCAATGATTAAAGATTCCCGGGGGAATCCGAAACGTCAGGACAATAAATCTCTTGTTCCAGTGATCGCTTGTTCTTCTTCCGATCTGCTTCTTGGAACTCGGATATTCTCCTTTATTGGCAATCTGTCTGGGCGCAAAGCGCTCCAATCGGCTCGATGATGGGAAACATTTTCCCTTCGAGAGTCATCTACTCATGCGAAGATTCGATTCCTGCACAGGTGCCTCGACAACAATGTGTTACCGAAATGTGTTTCGTACAGGCCTCCGGTTAATACAGAGTTGGCGAGACGCAAAGAATTTAAACGCTGCAGAGATATGATCCGAGTGATCCTTCACACCCTATCTGCGCATGTCTCAGACTGTTCTTCTATTACCTATGATTAAGGATTCCCGGGGAATCCGAAACGTCGGGACGATAAACCTCTTGTTCTAGTGATCGCTTGTTCTTCTTCCGATCGCATCCCCTGTCCTACTACGCGTATGTATGCTTGATTCCTTATTCATTTTGCTTTATTATTTTTTTCTACTTGATATTTGTTATCTGTTACTCTGTCTGATATTTCTCTTATGTTGTCTCTACTACCATACCTATACTATTTCATTAACCTTACTGTCCCTATGATTCCATTGTAGCGATGTCTATCAAAATAGTCGTCACACCGCAATGACTAGCACTCTTAGTCTTAACAGAATTTGCCTCGTTAGCATCATCAGTGACAGCACTAATTGTAGCAGTAATTTTATTTGCAATCAGATGCCACAGCACTAGAGTGTGTATCAGGATGACTGAAGACATTGTCCCCTTCACCACTACTGCTGCTAGGATAAGTACTGCTGCTCCCACCCCCACTCCCCAAATATTTTCCCCACACCATCCGAAAGTCATACGGCTAGCACGATAGCAATCACGTGGGCGGCTCGTAACCAAGTGGTCGTTCGCGCACTAAATATAATCGTGGCCTATAGTGCAGTTCGGCAGCAATTCGAGCGTCAAGCAGTCCTATTTATGAGCAGCGCTGCTTTCCCTTTCGCGAGGGTTAATGGAGCTAGAAAAAGTGTCACACAAAAAACGCTGGGCCACGACATCTGCCAGCAGACCGTGGCTGACAGACTGCAAGCACGCGGTCGAACCACTACAAACGCAAATCAAAATCTCTCTCTTTCCCCCCCCCCCCCCCCCTACTAACCCGCTTCCTTCCCGCAAGACAGCTCAGGGAGGTCAGGTTAGTCCTTTCATATTCGGCGCTTGGAATGTTCGTTCCCTTTTAGATAACCCGAGGAGCATCCAACCGGAACGGAGAACAGCGCTAATCGCCCGGGAACTGGCATGCTTCAAGGTCGATATCGTCGCACTTAGTGAAACCCGCTTCTCCGGCGAAGGTTCCATGGAAGAGGTGGGTGCCAGCTAAACGTTCTCCTATGTGGGCCGTCCGGCGGCAAAGCGACGCGAGGCCGGCGTCACCTTTGCCATCCGGAAGGACATCGTGGGACGACTACCCTGTACGCCACAGGGCATCAACGAACGCCTGATGAGCCTCCGCCTACCTCTCTGGGATGACCAATTCACCACCATCGTCAGCGTCTACACTCCTCCGATGACCAACCCCGACGAGATAAAGAACGAATTCAACGTGGATCTGCACGCACTCCTGGCGTCTGTGCCGAAGGCGGACAAGTTGATGTACCTTGGTGACTTTAATGCCCGGTTCGGCACGGACCACGCTACCTGGAGAGGAGTGCCCATACCCCACGGCCTCCGAGGACTCAATGGCAATGACCTACTCCTCCTTCGAACCTGCGTGGTGCACCGTCTCATACTGGCCAACACCTACTTCAGCCAACCGCTGCAGCACAAGGTGACCTCGATGCACGCCCGATCCCGACAGTGGCATCTTCTGGACTATGTCCTCGTGCGGCGGCATGATCAGCAGGACGTGTTGGTGAAAAAGGCGATGCCGGGTGCCGACGGCGACACCGAACATCGTCTCATCATCTCCAAGATGCGGCTCCGCCTCAAACCACGCAGGTGACCCCAAGGTAAGCGGCCCCCTGCCAACCATCTGCGTGTCAGCAACGAGCTAGCCCAACAGCTTGACAACCTTCCAGTCGCAGAGGAGAACAACTCCATGAAGAATCGATGATTTCAACTACGGGATACTGTTCAATCCACTGCCAGACGCATCCTTGGCTTCGCCCCCCGCCAACACCAGGACTGGTTCGATGAAAAGGATGCAACCATCAGCAGTCTTATTTGTGAGAATAATCGCGTGGGCAAAGAATACATCGATCGCCCTACCGACGCCACGAAAGCAGCCTACTAACAAAGTCACCGTCTTGTACAGCAGCGGCAGCGGGAAATACAGGACGCTTGAATGGCTCGAAAGGGTGAGGAAATCCAAGGCCTTGTGGATCGCAGCGAATAGAAGAACTTCTTCGCTGCACTCAAAGTTTTCTACCGTTCCATAGTCAAAGGCACAGCCCTGCTTATCAGTGCTGACGGAACCACCCTCCTCACCGATAAGGCATAAATTTTGAGACGCTGGGCAGAGCACTTCCAAAGTTTACTCAACCGGCCCTCTATCACCTCTGAGGCTGCCACTGACCGGCTGCCGCAAGTGGAAATCAACGCTGACCTAGATTTCCCACCCACCCCTGAGGGAACCATCCAGGCTGTGCAGCAACCGTCCAGCGGGAAGACACCCGGGTCCGACGAGATCCCGGCGGAAATCTACAAATATGGTGGCCACCAACTCATATCTCACCTCACCACCCTGTCTCAGGAGATGTGGCGACAAGGACAAGTTCCCCAGGATTGCAAGGACGCCACAATTGTCCACCTCTACAAACAAAAAGGCAACCGTCAAGTCTGTGACAACCATCGCGGAATCTCGCTGCTGAATATTTTCGGCAAAATCTTCGCCCGCATTCTCCTCAATCGTCTCGATAGCCACTTGGAACAAAGGCTCCTGCCTAAAAGCCAGTGTGGTTTCAGACGTCACCGTGGCCCCACTGACATGATATTTGCCGCACGACAACTGCAGGGAAGTGCCAGGAGATGCGGAATCACCTCTACACTACGTTCGTGGACCAGACAAAAGCCTTCGACACGGTGAACCGCCCTGGAATTTGGAAAATTATGCAGAAGTTTGGCTGTCCGGAGCACTTAACCCACATGGTACAACAACGCCATGACGGGATGATGGCGCGCATCAGGGATTACGGAACGCTGTCTGAAGCCTTTGCAGTGACCAATGGAGTGAAACAGGGCTGTGTCCTCACACCCACCCTCTTCAGTCTCATGTTCTCTGCCATGCTGATGGACGCCTACCGTGACGAGCGTCCCGGAATCCCCATCAACTACAGAACGGACGGAAACCTCCTCAACATTCGTCGGATGCAGGCCCCCACGCGCGTCTCCACAACTCTCAACACCATAACAGAAGCGGACATGCAAAGGAGCATGGACCTCTTCGCAGTGGGCTGCACCAACTTTGGCCTCACCATCAACGCGGACAAAACGGTGGTTATGCGTCAACCGCCGCCAGGTGTTGACTTCAACGCTGTTCGCATCAACGTCAACGGCGCCGAACTGCAGAACGTGGACAACTTCACCTATCTCGGCATCACGCTTTCCCGCAACACTCGAATCGCAAACGAGGTTGCCCGCAGAATCTCCAAAGCCAGCCAAGCCTTCGGTTGGCTCCAAGCTTCCGTATGGAATCGTCATGGTCTTCAATTGTCCACGAAATTAAAGATGTAAAAGGCTGTTGTGCTCACAACACTCTTCTACCAAGCGGACGTGCATTCTCGCCGGATGTCTGACAAATCAGCCCGGATGAAAGCTTGGGACGCGTGTAAGCTCATTTTTTTAATTCTTTGATTATAGCCTAGTTCTCCTAACAGCAGCAGCAGCAGCAGCAAAATTGCTTTATTAGCCACACATAATTCCAATCTACCTTACCTTAAACTCTAATTGGCTGTTACTTCATTACCCAGTTTATACACTAATGTACCTCTTAATTCATGCAGTCGAGTCTCTTTGTTTAGCCTTGCTTGGCTTTCATAGTGCAGTCAAGTCCTCAAAGCTGAGTCCAAGCTTTTTAGCCCATTGCAGTCTCAGTAACACTGTTGCCCTCTATTATCGGTACTTGTAGCCCACCTATTTAGAAAAATGATGATCTGACCTCCGACAAATGGTAGCGTCAGAGCTAGCACAAGTTATACTACACTTATTACTCACATGTGGAGATATGAGCCCAGACTTGACTTTAATCACTACTCTATAAACGCTACATTATTGTCCAAATGCTAATCGCTATTACATCCCACAGATTGGGAGTGCATACTGAGTGCGACTACTTAAAAAGCATACACAGACAGTACTAAGAGTATACTAAGTACTGGCCTTAGTAAGCACGATTACTTGAAGTAGCACTTCTCGCATAGGCATGTAGCTATATCGGCATCGCCTTAGTGCGTACAGCTCCATGGATAGAGATTAGGGTGCGGAAACCATGACAAACGCAGCCTTGCTCATGACCCCAAGCATTTACTTACCCGAAATAGTTAAACCCAGATTCACACTCCCTGTTGAGACCAAGGGGATATGAGCCAGAGCGTTGGCTAAATCAGCATCACCTCTGATAAATGGTGGCGTCAGTGCCAGCACCAGTACTACTAGACTTCCTGTCTTGATTTAGGGGATATGAGCTCAGTGCTGACTTAATCAGCGTCACTTTTGACGTACAAAACAGTCAGTACCAACAAGTACTATCACTAAGTTATACCCTAGTACGTAGTATTAGAAATAGGCAGTACCAGTCCTGGTTTACCTAAGTTCCAGCCAGACACCTTCTATAGATGAGTGAGGATAGATAGCACAGTAGCACCCGCGCAAAGTCTTCTGTCACTTTAAGACTAAATTAGGCGGTGTATTGGCTTGCATTTGATTCAGCAGCCCACGCCGGACCCCGTTTAGTCTTCGAGACTCCGGGAGAAGGTGAAGAGTGCGGAGCTGGTAACTACGTCTTCTATCACTTTAAACTAAATCCTGAGACCGTCACCTCTTGTATTAACCTGTTGGTGCACTTGGTTGACCTCATCGAAACCGATGGTCAGACACGCACACGGAGCGGAGACCTGGACTGCCTATGCCGGCCAAGCGCGGAAGCTGAACCTCTTTCATCTCAGCTGCCTCCGCCGCATACTGAAGGTGAAGTGGCAGGAGAGGATCCTTGACACGGAAGTCCTGGAGAGAACTGGAGTTCTCAATATGAAGACCATGCTTAGGACTGTTCAACTGCGCTCCAAATCAACACGATGAACTGGGAGGAGCTAGCGGAGGACCGATCTGCGTGGCGAAGAACGGTCAAAACGGGCACCGCAATCTACGAAGCCAGTCGGATCGCCGCCGTCAAGGCAAAACGGACAGCACGCAAGTCTCACAATCCACGGGCGCACACTGTCACCACTCAAGCCCTCCCAACGTGTCCGCGCTGTCAATGCACCTTCTGTGCACGCATTGGCTTGGTCGGTCACCTACAGAAGCCGTGCAACTCTCCTCCGACGGCATCCACGTCTACGGCACCCAACACTCCAGCAGACCCTTCTCTGCCCTCCACCTCGATGGTGACAACCGACGCCACAGATGCCTCGTTGCCCTCATCCACCGACTCCACCCCACCCGAAAGTTCCTCCACCCCTTCCGACACAGCACCGTCCGCCACAACCCTAATCACCACGCCTGAACCCTCCACCAGCTCTGAGGGCCTGATATGCCCTCACTGCAATCGTACATTCACCTCACGCGTCGGCCTAGTCGGTCACTTGCGAATCCATCGCACAGAGACTGGTGAACTAGCGGCTGGAGCACCAACACACAGACGAGACTGCCGCCTTTACTGCCCACACTGCCCGCGATCATTCGCTCATCGCATGGGCCTACTAGGTCACACGCGCATTCACGACAGCGGCATTGACCGTGAGGTCGACACACCCAGCACTTCCCACACCCCCACCACCAGCTACAGCCCCCTCACTAGTCTCTTCACTACCTACCGGACACGGCTGCGCCTTCAAGCTCGCCGGGAACACCAGGTAAGTGCCCACAGGTAAACCGAGCTTTCCTCTTATCTCTTACCTCACTACGCTTATGTAAGATGCCTTCTGCACTATTACTACTATTACTGCCGCTACTACTACTGTTAAGCATGGTTTCTCGTACTAGCTTCACCAGCATTAGAATCCTATTAAAATCCCTAGTAACTCAATCTCAACTCCTAGGCCATAAAATGTACTCATCCTTACTCGCTGTCTTCTATAGGACCTCCTGCCGTGCATTCATTGACACCTATAGCCATGCTTCAAAACATTCCTGCTCTCAGCGGTAAATAAGGGTGCGATCTTAAGCCTCACGCCTATCACAGTCATCTTGCTAATTACGCCTAATCTGCTGGTGTGACTCTGGGTGCGCGCAGGGGGGGAGGGGGGTTGATCGTCGCTCTTTTCAATTACGCTTAATCCGCTAGCAGGGCCCGGGGGCGTTGATCGTCGCTATACGCTTGGCCTCGCCTAATTCAACGACATGGGGTCTAACGACAATCGATATCCATGCTGTTTCTTCGGGGGGAGTAGGCCACGGACAGCAGGCAAAACTCGAGGCTGTGCGGCATGTAGCGGCGTGGGCAACAGCAGTTTCTGCTGCCAGGGTCACGAGGGGGGGGGGAGGGAGTGAGTACGAGCCGGCCGTGCACGGCCCAGCGGCTCACAGTAATCCAAAGACCGGCAGAACCCAGCTGGCAGTGACCGGTTAATCAACACCAGGAACTCAACCCAAACTAACTGGGATTGTCGTATTGTTTCGTGAGTTGCCACTACTAGGCATGGGTTATAGCTTTATCATCAATGGTACTCCTATAAATTCTAACCGATAGTTACTCCTCCCTCCATCCCCTCCAGCATTCTAGTTACAAGCCACTTTTGCCCAGCGCCTCCTGCATACATTACCCGCAGTGGACGCCACGTTCACTTTCCTGACCGGCTTGTATCTCACCATTTTAGACGTTTATATTTTCCTTCGGCATCGTTTCTTTACGCCGCCTTCGGTGTAGGCGGGGGGTACTGTGGTGGTCCTCGACTATTTGTGACCTTAAACATTCTCGTCTCCTTGTTCCTTGATTATCCCTGGACTTTGAATGAACTGACAACACCGGTACAATTT
>JAYGXS010000002.1:58846783-58889663 GCA_036362985.1 Ligula intestinalis
CTTCTTCTTCTTCTTCTTCTTCTTCTTCTTATTCTTCGGAATTGCTTCCTGGAACTCGGATATTCTCCTCTATTGGGCAGTTAAAATAATTGCCCTCGAGGGCAAGGGAGACCAGGACAGCTATTTCCAGCTTATTTGTCGTCATCGGTCAGTCATGCCAACGCCAGGGGTTCAATGCAAACACATGACATGCTGACTGGCTGTTCCATTGTTGCTTGTCCTTGTTCATCTACCTTTAAAAGTGGCCGCTGCGCTGCTGCTCGTCAGGCTCGAGAGTAAGTCTCAAGATAGAACCGGCAATTTGCTTCTCACAGCTTCTCGACGAGGCTTTCTCCGCTAAAGTATAACTTAATTTGTTGTATTATCGTTCGAAATTGAAATTTAAGTGAGAGCTTTATCACCTTCAACATCTCCAGTTGGTTTAGTTTTTTTAGGTCCGCAACCTATTCCATCCATCCTCAAAATACCAATTTGGTATTTGGGTAAAATTTGGAGCTCATTCTCAATTTAAGCAGTTTCGTTTGCTTAGATTTTTGGGAGAATCTACCTGGATTGTTTAAATATCCGCCGAATATTATTGACCTATGCAAAACAAGCTCTTTTTTAATTAAAATTTACAAGTGAAAACATTTATCTTCAACAGAATGGTCTACTTATCTACAGGATATTGAAAGGCAGAAGAATTCCTAGGATGCTTTCTTTTCGGTTCGGCTAAAGTACTTTCAAAATCATAGTATAATTGTTCAAATTGGTTTGAAATGGCTGACCTTACCCGAAAAGGATTGGTGTAACTCAGATATGCGTTGCACTTATCAGTTTTAGGTATCTAAATGTTTGCAAAACTTTTGGAGCTGCGATTGGATAAAAAAATGACAACATTCTTCGTTTCTCAAACTGCTTTTCGGCACAAAAATGCAGTTCTCTTGATTGGTGACTTTTACACATCGAGACATGCAAACGTCACTGCATAATAGGAACTTGTGTGGTATCCAAAATAAATGTGGCTTCCAGTAAATAAACAAGGACCACCATTTATCAGAATCACTGAAATTTTTCGCAAAATTTGGTTCAAATTACCCTTATGTAGGTCTGATTGGAAAAATACTGAAGGTCACTTTTAAAATGATTTTCTTTTCCGCTTGCAAATTGACTGGAGTCACCATCGATAAAGTCTGCATCATGTATGATGCGCCAAACATAAGGACCAATCCAAAGTGCTAAAAACCTTTTCGTTCTTCGTATAATTTCCTCGTTATCTACTTTAATAATGGCATGAAAATCACGACAAAATAATTGGCATGATATTTTAAAAATTGTTTAAACAATTAAATTTGCTGCCTAAATATTTTCACTACCTTTGGAATTATAATTCTGAGCAAACTCAAAATTGAGGAAAACGTGCGCCATCTTTTAGTATTTTTCCTAAAATTCCGACGCTTTTCCTATTCATTAAATCTGTCAGTGTAAAAAAGCCCGAATACGCAACATGTATTCGTCATTAACTGCTTTAGTCCAGTAGGTTACTACATTATTCCTAGAGAGCGCAAATGTAATACTTGTTCAACATGTGCGCTTTTTTCTGTCTTCATCGGATGATCTCATTGAACGCCAAGCGTTGATCATTCTTCAACAGAGTGCGAGAAGTCAAGAGTTTGGGAGTAAAAATATGATGTTGGATATTGTAACTCAATCTCGAATTTTTTTACAACAAAATACCAGATGCAGAATTCGTACAAACTTCTTCCTGAAAAAGGGGAAGAAGAAAATGTATGTGTAACCGTGTATGGCATACTGTATGTCCTTGACAGAACTAAACAGCCGGCTCAGTTCGGCAATCGTCTCGCGTTCACAGAGGCTGTCTCCTAAGGTCAGACCTGAGCGTATGCAGAGTGTCACTGTGAGTGGAAGAGAAAAGATAAAAGAGATAAGAGCCAGGTTAAGGTAGGCGAACACGCGTTTGAGTTCCATTTTGCCCTCGGCTACCACTTTGCCGGTCACCCTACAGGTCTTGGCGTAAGCCATGAAAGAAGGTGTGAAATGCAATTTTCGACGTCGTTTCAACTGCAGGATTTTTACGATGAGGATACAGTTGATGACCACCAGCAGGAAACTCGGGATGAAGAATGTGAGGATTGTAACGGGCACCTTGACGGCGTAGTCGTTGGTGTTCAGGCGTTCTCGATTTATAGCGCACACCTTGGGCAGAAATTCATCTGTCAAATTTAAAAGTACAAACTTAGAAGCTGTCAGTGCTTGAAATTATTAAAGTTTACCTTAAATTGTCGCAAAATTATTGACGAATCTCTGCCATGAGTGAATTGCTAAGAAGCAAAAAAAATGCTCCTATTACTTGAACACAGTGTGTACGCCTTTCCATTTGCATTTATTATTCAGCTGTTCTTCTTCAGTGAACAAGAGCAATCAAAAAATTCACCAGATCCTTTTTAAACTATTGACCAGCCCATTTCAATTGCTTAATATCGAAAAAATTACAAAATAATAATTTAAAATTAGCGCAAATGTGCAGAAAGGCTCTAAAGGCGTAAATTATACAAAACGCTTAATTGCAGTTTACTGTTAATAACAAAGCTTGAAACCACTTTTGTTCAAATATAATCAAATTCATAAAGTTTTAAAAGCAATTCCCGAAAAACGTTTGTCAAAATAACACAGAAATTAAATAAAAGGACGAAAAATATTTGTTTAATTGGTATATATAATAAAAACGGGTCGAGATAACTCGATAAAATAAATCATGTTACATGTCAACTGGATGCGAAAAATGACGGCAGGCCAGCCAAACAGCAGAACAGTTTGCTTTTATTCGGAGTTTTCAACTTAGTTCAGATGTTTATCGTCGGACGTAGCAGCAGTGGCAAAAAGACGAAAATTGTAGGGATATAAGCCAACGAGTTATCAGTGATGCACGTGGTGAATACGCAGAAATTTGTAATTCGGCGCCGAATCGTTACATCAATTGATTGGATCTCACTGCATGGTATGGGCTTCAGTCAATCATTGGCTTGTCTTTCTTTCGGTGTGGACGTTTATCTTGACGGTTGCGGAGGTGCAATAATAGCCTATTTGAAAGTCATATTGGCAAGCGATTTTTTTCAGTGACATGGCGAGTAAAAATGGTTAGTAATTGCAGCGTTTTTATGATCATCATGTTGGGGGAGAGGAAGGGGTTTCTAGGTGGGTGTAATTAAGCATCCAGGTTTTCACTCGTCTGCTGAATGCAGACGTCAGTGCGTGCAGGACGTCGGTTGCGATGCGCAGAGAATACAGAGGATGTTCTCACAGTCAGCGGGTTGAGGTCTGGGTGTCAGCCGCGCAGCTTGCATTTGAATATTACCTTCGGCTTTGTTTTGTGTGATTTCGGACGAAGTGGCTTCAGGGGGCGTGGAATTTCTGCGTGCAGTCGGCGATCATATAAATGCTGCAATTAACTTATGATTTTTTTCGCCATGCCAATGTACCGGCCCGACGATGAATGACTGAAAACAATTGTTTGCCAATATGACTCTTCAATCGTAAAATGGGAATTTTCGCAGAACAGTGTCGATTTCTTAGCTGTTGGCACGATCTTGCGATAATTCGTCGCCTTTTCGCACGGACAGCTTATTTTCCTCTATGCGCGATCCGAGCCTGCATTTAGTTTATCCTATGCGATAACAAGGGCAACTTAAGCAAGGATGCGATATACTACGTCCGATTGCTCTTTGGGGTTTAGTCGGACTTTGATGTCGGTATACAAAGTCCTTCGCAATCACTCCCGGATTCGCATCCTCAATAATGTATTGGCTCGCACTCCCCACAGTTGTCACATTTTGCGGATGTTGCCACTTCGGGCAATATGCTCCTGTACGAGTTCGAAACTCCAGCGATCGAGTCGTCTTCTTCTCCATACTTGCTAATTTATATATATTGAAACATTAGTGGAAAGGGTTTTGAGTGGAACGGACATAAAAGAGGCGTTCTTCAAATATCTAACTGTCATAAAAGGACAAAAAAACAGTCGAAGTGCAAATTACTCTTTGCAAAGCATATTTAATCAACTACGAAAAGAGAAGAAGTTAGAATCATCTGTGGGTTACGCAAGTTGATGCCTTGACATATGCATCTACAGAAGATTCCTCGATGGACATGTACAGCATTCATAAATTTAATGGTAACTCTGGATGTTGTGAAAACTTAAATTGAGGGTTTTGTGTCCTTATTTACGACGACAACAGTCGAATAACCGCTATGAAGGTAAAAACGGACTTAAAATCAACACTGTGTGCTAATAAGCCTTTTATTTGGAACATTTTTTTTCTGTTAGCTCAAACTTTGATGGTTTCATTTAAACCTGACGCATATTAAGTTATTATTTGAAAAGCTGACTTTACCGGTATTACCGTCTCTTCTAATGGTGGCTCGAAATGACAGAGCCAATGGACAGCATATGGCATGCGAAATGTTTTGAAAACGGGAGATGGAGAATGCTGAGCTTTGAAAATTAATTTAAAAATTCCCAAATGCATATGGTAGCAATACAGTTGATTGTATATCTGAGGAAATGTGAAGAACATAATTTTAGTGGGGGCTTTACGCACATTGAATGTTGTTTATTTTGTTCATAGAATTGACTGGCAGAGGTTTCAGATCAGTATACTGAATTGGGCTAAACCCAACGCTTTTTGCTATATAAAGAATATATTACGCTATTAAAAACTATGGAAAAAGCTTTTCTTTTGTGCGTGGCTTATTATAAAAGATTAAGAAAGACCAGAAATGGTCTGATTATATCGCTTCGCAGAACAGAAAATTGCGTTTTGTGTTCATGAAATTCAGGTAAGTGTACAAATGAGATAGAAACATTATTATCGGGAAATGAAGAGCGGAGTCAGTTTATGAAATTATTTTTAGTCAATCTATTACGTTTCGTGCCGTAAAAGAAAGTAATAAAATTATGGGAATCCAGTTTGTTTAAACATGCACTAAATAGTGGCCATAATCAAGCTTTCATATGAAGTGTCGCCCAATGTCATGTTTTTTTCTCCGTAGAGCCGTAAACGAACACCGTTCAAAAATTCTAATAGAAGAGAATAAATTATTATCAAAACTTAAAACGGAACATTCAGAATATTATCAATTTCGGAAATATCTTAGCTTATATTTTGTCCATCTGTTGTGCTTTTGCACTCAATGAACAGGGCGTAGAAGTAAAAGGTGTACTGGAAACTGCTTCGGTATACATATAAAATAAAATCATTTCAATTTCAGTAAGATATGTATCCATAACTTTTCGGAGAAGTATAAACACTGGCCAAAATTTCTCATTTGATCACGATTTCAACTTCAAAAAACTAAAGTACGCAGATATTTGGCTACGAAATATCTGAGTAAATTGCTTTCGCAAAGTGCAATTTATTATATGAGGTTTTTCTAATTAGTTTTAGGCGTATTCATTCGCAAATTTTGCTGTGGACTTTCATTTTTCATGTTTGAGTGATTTAAAAACCACGACTAAAACAGATTACTGCATAAGAATGAATTTGATAGAAACGATTCGGCCAATGCAAGCAATCATCCGTGTCTCAGGATATTCTGCTACTCATGTCTCTGATGACGAGTCCGCGACGGATATCGAAACGTCAGGCGTATAAACATATCGTCCTAGCAATCGAGTCTTCTTCTTCTTCTTCTTCTTCTTCTTCTTCTTCTTCTTCTCAGAAACGATTCTTTGGGAAACAGGAACAAACTTTATTGTAAATGTTTGACCCTGGCACATCAAGTCGTCTTCGGACGTGAGGAAATTGTGTGAAGAGCAGTGCGCATTTTTAAAGGTCAGAAAGTCGATAATGCTTCGTCATTCATGGTGAATAGCATATTTTAGTGGTTGCCTCTTTTTCCAGCCTTTTTTAGATTCGCATGCATTAAATCCAATAATACAATCGAAGACGACCTGTTGTGCCAGGGTCGAAAATGTACAATAAAGATTGTGACTGCTTCCCAAAGAATCCTTTCTATCAAATTATATTTCCTGGGATGCCTATTTTCAAATTCAAGCGAATAAGAATGAATGCTTAACTGTTCATTATTTAAGTTTATGGTTTTAAGAAATATCTATATTTGAAAGTTAAGGTAAACAGGTAGAAAATATCGATATTTAGGTACGAACCGGTACAACTACGGTTCGAGTTTTGTCCAATTCAGTCTTTTACTTCCGGCATCGTTTTAAATACTAGCTGTTTCAAATAATATAAGTTGACCGATTTTATAACTCAAGCATCTTTCTCAAACAGTAAATGTTGTTAACTGTTACGGCAGATGGTTAAAGTAAAATAAATTTTGTGCTATTTTATCAAATGCTTTTCAGTCTAAATTCCCCTTTTGGGTAGCAGTTCACGTTCTTATTTCAAAACCTTATCTACTATTGGATTATTAAAGCCATCAAGAATTCCTTTAGCATAACCTAGAATGTAAGCATGTAAACGGGAAAAAATGGACAAAAGCTTGGAAATTCTAACAAAGCACACTTACGTTTTGTTTGTTCGTAGAATATAAAGGACTACGGTACTGTGTTTTTTAAAGGTAAAGCATTTTTTTCCTCTGCCGTAAATTGCTTTAATTATAACCGTAATCAGCCTTAGGAACGCGCCTTCATTCAGCATTCGAACACTTGCAGGCCAGATGAGTTTTGCTTTTCTGAAAAATAACATTTTTGTAGTTTTTATCTTTGGCTCGAGCCATCAATTCGATTATCGCCATTGGGTAAGGCCGTACTCTTGATATTAAACAAGTGACGGTTTAAAATGCTAGATATTTTCAAGGCAAGCCTTCATGCTTAACTTTATCGTCGTCGCATTTATCTAAAGGGCTAGCCAAAGGATGGAGGCTGCTTGAGCAGTTGCAGTTTGAAGGCTGTTGTTAGTTAATAGTACAAAGGCCAACTCTTCAGTCTAGTTTAATTCCGTAATTGTCTACGCGAATATCAAATATAATTACTGGCAACTTGTTGACTGCACTTGAGGCGTAAGATATGACGGAAAATGGGAGAAAACAGTCTGTCCGCAATTTGTATACACTTGGTACATTAAAATAATACACCTGTAAGGATTCACAAATTCCCACGATTCTAGGTAAAGTTTATCATGATCGAAAATGTTTACAGTTATCATCTTAAATCAGTTCGTTTTTACTTAGAAATAAACACTGGCTAGACGCAGTTTGAAGTAAAAATTAACAAGTGTTATGGAAATTCCAAAAATGTTTTTTTTACTGTTAGCCAAAGCGTCTTTTGAGTACTTAAGTAAAAATCGCAACATTTTAGAACAGCCTTACCATTAACGATCGCTCAAAGTAGCAGGTGTAGTGTCTGCTTTATGTGGTCTAAGGACGAGTATGTCCTCTCACTGATCGGTGTACGCGTATATGCCCCTATGTGTAGTAGGTAATTGTAGGAAATAGTACACCGATCTGCCCTTTTTGATGCTTCACGAGCTCGGATTAACCGAGTGTGTTTTCGCAAGGCTACTAATTGTAATTTTACTAATTAAACTTTAGTAACATATCTTTTAGTATCTTTTAGGCTACTTTGATATAAATATATATTTTGCTAATAGAATCGAAGCTACACGTCTCTGTACATATATTAGAAGGTAAGGCGATGTCGAGAACTATGGTTGCATTGGTATGACGTTCCAAAGGCGTTCCTCTCCGTAGGACCATGACTGCCATCACCTATACATACTGTAAGGCGCCGTACATATCTCACCTTTGATGCAAGAAATCTGTACGCTTCTGAAACGTCAGGAAAATGCAACCAAGTTTCCCGGACCGCCTTGACCTTACATATGTATATATATCAGAGGAATACTTGTGGAAAATAGTAGGTTTATGACATGGAAGTAAGTGATCTGAACATGACTTTTCAGGAACACGTTGTAAATGTCAATAAATTTATAAGTCAATGACAATCAACTTCCGTGGAATAATCACCAAATGCTCATTCTGAAAACAAGTGGCACTAATAGTAGTATGAATTGTATATGACAATGACGTTATAACGTACTGCCAACAGAGATACTGTTTAAAAACCCAGACACTTACTTCAACGATGTTTCAGCTGGATAATGACACAGCAACACGGGGTTCGGCTCTTCAGTAGGGCCTCCAGCGTTCTCTGTGCGGTTTCTGAAAGTCATTTTCCGGTCACTTACCTCTGAGTCTTACACCTAATAATTTCCAAAACTATCTTCTCTAGTATTATCTGGAGTTTATATATCAGAAACTGCATAGGGGACATTGGGGGAGCAATCGAGGTGCCGAAATTCTAGTTGTTGCGTCATGCAACGGCAGAGTCATTAGCGAAACGAATATGAAATTTTAGCTAGTAAGTATGTCAGGATTACGACATAATGTGCTTGCTATATGAAATATACATTGCCGATAGGAGCGAAGATGCGAATCCTCGGGCGTAAATGAGAAGAAAGTGCGATCTCGGGAACCCTAATTGTACTTTTCTGATGTTTCTAAAACAGACAAGTTTCCGTCGTCGGAGGTAAGTGTCGTACCGCACCTCACAGTACTTATAAATAGGTGACAAACAGAGTTAATGAGGGTTGATAATTTGCTCTCTTTGTCACCTACCTATAAGTACTATATATATGAAATCTGATTCAGATGCTGAAATCCGCTCTACGATAAGACGCGTAACCGTAGCAGCGTTACCCAATAAGGAGGATTGCAATTTAATTTCATTTCATACGCCAGGGTATTCCGACTTTCGATTGAGCTTATTTTGTTTGCCTCTTATAACTTTACTTGCGACGACTGCTGTTTCGAGTGTGTTCGATGTAATGCACATACCAACCACCACCTGTGTCAACTTCGGGTTCGAACGCTGTCCACTAATATGTGTTTGAGAAAAATCTATCGTCTGTCAGGTTTGTACGTATTCACATTTTAATTTCATCCATCAATGCCATTGTTGCTTTCGATTCGTGGCCACACAATACTCACAGATGTGACAAGTTGAAAGACCCATATTATGTTGCGAAAACTCGAATATTATAATGCAAGCGCAGCATTAATCGGAGTTCGAATCCGAATTAGTTATCCGGTGCAGTGTCAGTGGCGGCTCAAAGAGCATTAGTTCTCGTACCCACTTGTATTGGTCTATGCACACAGGTTCCCCTTTCAATTAGTTGTCATCATTGGAGACATCACAAAGAGCGGCTATGTAAGGGAGCTAATTCGGAAGTAAGAGCTCGACACGGATGACTTTTATTGTCTGCTAAGCAACGCATGAGAAGAGAAGCCGCTTGCAATACGAATATTTTTAGCAACATTCCCGGAAAAATAGAGAAAGATTTATGATTAAGACTAGGTCTGCGGATAAACCCAGCGTTAGGATAATTTCAAAATAAGTTCCGAGTTAAGGTAAATATTGCTACTAACCAAGTATATGGGGTTTAAGGAAGGGTTGGGGTAAGGGTGTCGACTACGATTTAGGTTTATGGTTGGTCAAGTGTTAAGGTTAAGCATATAGATATCGAACAATCATGGAATTATTCGCAAGGCCAAAACTATTACTTGTGTAGGGTATTCCTTATCTCATTTCCTGTCTGAGGTTCATATAAGTAATCGCTGCCGCAAAATTTCTTACTCTCAGCTCGCCACCAGTGTTCCGTTAACAACGAACCAATAACTACTTACATCAATTGATTTGTCAACATTTATATTTCAAAAGTTCGTGGTAACAGCGATGAACATCTCGCTCAAGGAATATTTTGATGGCAAGGACTGCCGCCCTAAAGATGAGGAGTTATCTAAAAACTGAAAAAATTGCTCTGAGTTCCTCTCCAACTTTGAAATGGCCATGTTTATCTGTAGACCCAGTAAATACTGCTATCGGTGCCAAAGTCTTCCTCCGGGGTCCCTGTCTTCAAGGAAGAAATGGCAGCGACTTTGCTTCGAAAACCTCGAAGTTTGCTTCAATGGTTGCTAGCAATATGGAGAAGACGGCATTCAGTAAACCGAAATAACTTCAAACTCGGAGGCTACATATCCTGCAACACAAAATTGGGTAAAGATGATTGTGTGGCCGCTCAAACGGCACACTAGAACAGGAATAGCCCACACTGCACGTGGATTTCGCCAAATTATGGAGTAATTAGTGTAATTATTAAGGTGAATGTTAACATCCGATTTAGAGTCTGATTTATATGACGGGTTAAGTTCTGTGTTCGGTTTAACCGCGGAGTTTTGGTTTAGAGTAGGGCTAGGTTTAAGATTAAGGTTGCAGTTTAGTTGTATGATAGGGCTAGGACGCCCGAATGTTTACCCTTCGTCAGATTTGGCGAAGGGCCACATATTACGTGGGTGGAATGGCTATTGTATAGTTATGTTGACCTAGATAATAATTATTGAAGGTGTCCATTAACAGGTCTAGCTCACGGAACGCTAACTAAAACTCTGAAATCAAAATTTAGGTAATACCAGGTGTACAAGGTGTGCTTAATATACACCATTTGGTATAAACTTACGGCTTCCTTCAATTTATATTTGAAGAAAGTCTATCCGTTGGCTTTGAAATAACTTTAAAATCGATCTGCAGTTGCACTCACACCGATGGTTTCCAAATTAGATACCGTATACGTTACGTGTATGGCAAATTAGGCCTTTATCTATGCTATTACAAAGAGGTGATGTAGAATTTATACACTTTTCTAAAAGATGCGGCCCACGTCGCATATTTCATAAGAAGCGTTCACAAATGGACGGATGCCATAAGCAATAGAAATAGTTCATGGTCATAAAAATTCCACAATCATAAACGTGTTTTAAAGCAAAAGATACCCACTCTTCAAGTATTTAATTTAAGGAAGCCATAATTTGCTAACAAAAAGTAGAAGTGAAATAGCTTTACTAATATTTTCGAGGAAATATAGTTGACTTTATAAGGACACCAGGAATAAATGAAAACAATGCACAATATTTTATCAGTCATTATTTAACACATGTGCTTTCTGCAAGTTACCTACAAGAGACGCTTCGAATTCGGGCATGTTAGCATGGCTGAGATATTTCGGGATAATCAATGGCGCAAAGCCTGCTAATTAATTCTTGTCGGAAATAACTTTCAGTATTTTGGTTTACATTTTGTGCGATAAACTAACTACCATATTTACACCTTCGGGCGGCAAAAGGACATAGATCATTAAGAAAGTGTGCCTGTGGATTGGTAATACTTTGTGATTGCTATTTGTGCCGGTCAAACTTATTTATTGAGCATGCACCTAGCCCTACCTTCTTATTCAGCGTAATAGATGAAAGTCCTAAATTATGGCTTGGTTGACCCTGCGGCATACGGTATCTTACTCTCCTTCCCAGCGAACATGAATGCATGTACTTATTTATGGTTGATTTCCTGATCAAGGTTCCACTTATGATTTATTGCTTAACATGCACTTAATAAGCCCTATAGTGTTGCAGCTAACCTCCTTACCGACAAGTCGCAGCTACAGATAGAGAAGGTCGCAGTAAAGCACAAATAAAACTTTTTTGGGAAGAGGAACCTTCCTGATACGAGTATCCTTGTGCCAATACCGGACAGAGTAAGAGGAAGTTTAAGGTTGCAGCTGGACTTAAGATAGTGTGAGGAAAACGAGGAAACTTTATCAAGTTAATTTTCGACACTGTATACCCAGGTCGTCATCATACTTGAAAAGCTGGGCAGCAAAATATAAAAATTCCTTTCAATTACATTTAATGGATTGCCTATCTTCAACTGTATACGCAAGCCACTGTTTCCACACCATCATGCTGTAGAGCACAAACTGGACCTCGTCAGAATCGAGGTTCAAATGTCATTTATCCATTCTGCACATTTAAGACGATGTTCCCTGAGCGTTCATCATATATATTTCCTGGAGATAGTTTCACAAGCTTCATATCAAAAGTAAGTGAAAAGCGAAGATATCACTTTGTAATCTGTACAAGAACCTAGCACCTGACCTCTTACCGCTGGAGGACTAGCAGAGTTTTTGAGGGACTAAACAAGTAGCATAGTTGCAAATAATTTTTGTGACATCGCTCCGTTTAAACCTCTGATCATAAAAAATTGATCATAAAGCGTCTGCTTGCCTTGGTATTGCCAAAACTTATGAACCGGCCTCATGACTTGCGCGGTCAGCACACTAACCCATTTCGTACATGCCTACTCCATCTACTCACCCATATACTTATGTCCACCATTTATGGTAAAACACAGTTTCCCGCATTGCTCAGAAATATCCGTCATCGCGTCCTCTATCGTAGGCATGGCTGGAGTAAGACCAGCTTTCTCATATGCGCATCAGTTCCCAAGAGAATTTGGGATATTTTTTCCAATTTTTTCTCACTCCGCTTAATGACACTAAAGGGATATCTTTGCGCCAAAAAAACAATGGCTTCTACTCTAATGAAACAGTGGTCTCTGCGGCCAACCTCAAGGGTCATTAAAAAAATTTCAAGGACTTTTTCCAAGCCAAAATATTAGGTTCTACCTGAAGCGAGTTAGTTTAAACTGTTAAGAAAGAAATCTCCGTACTAAATAGTTGAATTAATTGAAGAACTATAAATTGGCAATTGAAATAACTATCAAGCAGTACTCATTATTCTAAAGCTTTTAGCCGATGAATTTAAGTGTAAAGAGCCTAACACTAAAGCCAGTTTTTGAAAATATTTGAACTAATTTACAATCATCCCTAGTATCACAACTATTGGACTCATAAACAGGCAAGCTACATAGAGGAGTTCACAAATGAGGCGCTTTGTGCAGGCTTTTGGACTTCAGAGGTGATTAGCTGGGGAACTTTTCTGTGGCCACGCAACAGGACACGGAAATGCTAAAGCCGTACTGTAATGCAGGTATCCTTACGCTGAATTTCAGGAACGATAGTAATTTCCTTGTACTAACCTTAATAATACCTCTATAAGGTCAGTTAGATTAAGTTTATAGCCAACATTATTATGTGGGGAGCTTATAATTCCCACGACCTATAGGAAGAATATTCACGCTAATGATCCCTTTTTATAAGTAAGCTAAGCGGAGCATTCGTAACTTACTTCAATAGGATTCAAGACAAGCACTTGGCATCTGGAAGAATACTGAACAGTTTACTAAACGTACTTTCAACTATAAGCGAATACTGTGCAGCCAGGAGAGCACTGACACATGCGCCGAGTGCCATGATTGTAGCATACACCCAAAGTGTCGCCTGGATAAAGCGAGTCTTTTGAAACCTCAAAGGTATCGTAATCGATAGGACCCTGTCGACACCAAAGGCGAGCATGATGTGCGCGGAGACAAATCCAATCCACATTTCGCTAAATTCAAAGAACTGACATGCTGCGTTGGAGACTGCGTCTACCTTGATGGAGAAGCTGCCGCCGGAGATAAATAATAGTCCCCGACCAAAAAAGTCGTCTAAGAGGGCATTCAGCAAGAGAGCGATCGACTGGATGATGCATAATATCATGGGGTAGAGATTATAGCGCGTCAATGGTTTATTGTTGAAGAATAGTATGAAGGCCACCAGATTTCCAAGTACGCCGAACACAAAGAGCAAGGGGCTGATAGCAACGCGGAAAGAACCGGTTATGTCTGCAAGGATATTGACAAGTTTTGTACACATGTTACGTTTTATTACGAGGAAGCAGAACTTCCATCGCAAGTGTTACATAAATACGTTGTGGTGGATGGTAGAGCGACCCGAAGGCTTCCTATTGGTAGTCTTCCAGCGAATCATTTTAACAGGTCTTACCACCTTGGTATATTATAGTCTTCAAACTGGTTATTTTGTCTCCTATTTCCCGTATACGTACTTCCTTAAAACATCAAGGTTTTCCGTTCTCTGTGCAAATGCGTACATGTTGGTGTGCGGACTTCGTCCTAAACGCGCAGTAAACCAATAAATGCGTGTATATTTAAACAATAAACCGACGATCACTGAGCAATTTAAGATTTGTCATGGTCGCATCTTAAAAGATCACTTTTTGGGTCATTCGATTACAAGGCTCTTTATCTAACGATTTATCGCTATGAAAATGCCAGGGATATTGCTGACTAGTTTCCTTAAGTAGTAAAAAATGCTTGACGGGCATTGACAAATTGTTAATTTAGTGGATGCTCACTGAACAAGAATACTTCGTATACAGTTTTATATTTTATGCATGCTTTGAAAGCTTCCAGTTTCAAGGCATAAAGTAGCCGCTGGGGACCATGCAATGGTAATTATGAAATTTGGCTGGACATTTAAGCATATATTTGAAAACACTATTGCGATTAACTGCGTTCATTCAATTTTTTAAAAGCTTTTTCGTAAGGAAAATCAACGTTTTAGTTAGGTTTATTAATAGAAATGGACATTTATTTTCGCGGAAATGAGAGTAGTCTAATGTCGAAGGAATTTCCTATGCTATTACGCATGACAGAACCAAACTTTTTACTAATGTGCATTATACTATGGAGGAATTCAAAAGTGAGGGAAAAGGTATGGAACATATCTCTGCTAGAACTGGCAAATGTTGTCCGGAATTTTTCAGATGGAAGTGAGTTCAGGTTGAAGGAATCGCAGTTATTTTCGACAAAAAGGAAGAATTCCACTTTTTAATATTTTTTCTGCTCTTCTGTTAAGTTTTGTGCCACAAAATGCAGTAATAAATTGGTATGGCAAAGTTGTTTTACCGTAGTGATAACCATCAGCGTCAGCTTGATATAAAAACGGGAAGGCGCGATATATGTCCTTTTTTGGTGTTGGGCTGTGCATTCATGATGTCTGACAATTATCTATGTGAAGTTGATTTTGTCCGCTTACAAAAAATGGCAGCCGAAGGGCTGGGGCGTAAAAACTGCTATATTTTCGATGCAAGCAAGGCCAGAGTATCCCAAATTATTAATGATCAAACAGTGCTTAGAAAGAAGAATCCTGGAGTTAAACGCTCTACAACAAAACAGGATGACGATTTTATTCGTCGAACTTTAAAAATCTATCATTATATATCCATTTTCGCTATTCACAGGGAACATTTTTCAATGTTTTCTCAGACCCTAGTTGGAAAAAGAATGCGAGAATTTAGCCTTCATCAGAGGATGGCTACGGTTAAGTCATTTTTAGGTAGGAAACATATTAAGGAACGTTTCTTATTTTCACAGGAATACATTAGCCGCAGAGTTTCATTTTGGAAAAGAATTTCCTTCTGTGACGAAGAACTGTTCTCAGACAAGTCCACAAAGTCGGCATATACGGTCAAATGCGGAAAAAAACTTTCCTAAAGACCAGACTGCTTCGATATCAACCTTCAAGAAGTATCGACGTCTCATGGTGTGGATGGCGATCAAGTTCGGTGAGCGATCAATCTGGTGGTCGACGAAAGAGAACATTAACAGTTCCGCCTACGTCAACATTGTCAAATATGTATTTGGTTATAATGACATTCACAGGCGCTGAATGGATACTATAATATAACAAGACAATGCCCCTGCTAACCGATCAAAGGAGATATGATTATAATTTGCCTTACGACTATAATCTTATTTTTCAAGACGACAGCCAGCCTTTCTGCATGTGGCCTTCGAACAATTTTTCATCCCGCCCTCAATCCAATTGAAAATATATTCGCCTTAATCAAGCGAAACTGGCACAAGCCTTCGACGTACCTTTCAATGGAAAATAAATTGGCGTTCGTTCTGGATAATTGTACAGACCAAACCACAATTGATAACACAATCCTATCTATGTCCTCCCGTATGACTGCTCTTAGTATTAGTATGTT
Organism: Ligula intestinalis; assembly: GCA_036362985.1. NCBI lineage: Eukaryota > Metazoa > Platyhelminthes > Cestoda > Diphyllobothriidea > Diphyllobothriidae > Ligula > Ligula intestinalis. Next base: position 58,862,591 of record JAYGXS010000002.1, read on the forward strand.
ACCTGTTGATTACTTTTCCATATTTTGTCATTTCATTCTATTTTCTTACACTATTGTCACTTATATAACGACTTTTCAGTCCCAACCTGACTTACTGCCTTTTTTGGATTTTACGGTTTTTGGTAAAACATATTAGTTCTTAGATAATAAATGCTACTTTATGCATCGAAATATGCCTCCTTTTAAGGATTTATTGAAGCTTTCACGCAGTATTACTTGCCGGTCCGTTAAGTGAATCCATTGCAAGCTAGAACGTTTTTCATGCAGACTTGCCGTCATTGCACCATCAACGGCGAGAACTGTATATCATATGTTTAGAAATGATCTACTCTAGCTAAACCCTATAAAAGCAAATATCAAGGTCAGATGAGTCATTTCTTTACAGAGTATATCACCTGAATACGCCCATGGGCGTTATAGAAGGTCACGGTCAAAATCCCTGTGATTAGATAACGTAGAAAATGCAATTCGTAGACAGACCAAGCAGTGCTAGGAAAAGATTTTGCAAGTCGCTTTTGTGATTATCGGAATGTACTATGAACAATGCTGCCTATCAAATATGCAGATCAAAATTTTCGATTTAGTCTTACGTCCTTTGAGTAGCCTTCTTACAAAAATAATCATTGCAGACGGTAGGATTTCTCAAATAAAAGTGCGAAAAGTGTTTATTGAGAAATAGACTTAAGTGATTCGGACTAAATTATATAGATACGTAACCTCCGGGTGTTTGCTGGGCCATACTAGACGAATGTGCGTCGTCCCCATCTTTCACAGTTCAACCTATTAATAATCCTTTTGCGTCTACGCGGCATCTGTGAAAATGACTACCAGTGTCGCCTTCGTACTTTGATTGGCAAGAATTGCATCAACCCCGTCGTGCTGTGCTATGCCTAATTGCAATCAAACTAGTGGCTCGGCCCTGTATGCAACGCCAATATTCGAAGAATAAAGAAAGTATCTGAGTCCTCTGGACACACAATAACTACATGACATGAAGTTACAGCTTACCCGCTTTAGCTCCTTTGTTGTCCGAGTTGCCTGTTCCGTTCAACGAAGTTGCGTGGGTATCCTTTTCCATAAGCTGAGCCCAGGGGACTGTCATTTAAGTCAAACTTTATTCTACTTCATTGTAAGAGATTTCACAAGGCTCACATTTTAAGAACTATCCTGTCAGAGGTTCCCACGCAATTTTCCAATCAGATGTGAAGTTTCGATTTACAATCTACTATATTCTTGCCTTCGGGCAGGTTACCAGTTTTGCTTCCCTCTCTGTATGTTTTCAGAACAGAATTGCATAAACTACTGCCTACTCGCCTGATAATCCTTAAATATAGTCAATGTTTCCGATCTTAACCGGCGAGATGACGAGCCCGTGGTTTATTATTTAGAGCATTGGACTTTTGACCAACAGTCCTCGGATTCTAGCCTCAGGTGGTGCACAACCTGAGGCTAGGATCCGGAATTCGAATGAGCACCAATGTCGAACCCGTTCATTTCATCGCATAGACGTCAAATTGAAAACCAAGGAAATTCTTTACATCCGCATAACAAAAAACCGTCCCCATAACAAATGGTAACTGTGAAAACTAATAACTGCACGGTGGCGTATGTCAAAGTGTAAATACTCAAAAATTTAGTTGAAGTGAATTTTCGTATTGTACGCCTGCTTTACTTCAATAATTCATCGCTTTATATGGTTTAAATTTTACGCCTTCTGCAGGGGCTTTCCTCTCAACAATTAGGCTTTTGAATCTGTACATGTTTCAAGGTATTCGTGAAACAGTCAGGTTCACGGCATAGCAGATGTAAATGAGTGGATGTATTTTGCCATAACTTTCCAAAACGTGATAGTGTTTTAAAGTCATTCTTTTTAGAAAGGTAGCTTAATAAATGGTAACTGACACACCACATAATGTCAACCAGAATACCACCGTAAATTGCGTTACTTGTCACCACGCTACAGATATCAGTTTTGAAAAGAATTTTTGACTAATTTATCGGGAGGTTATTTTCGTGTATGAATCAGCAACAGCGGTTGTCCTGCGGCCTAAGGCATATTGCACTTCCTTTAATTATTTTGGATATTTATGGACATTACAGATGCTTCAAAAGATTTCTAACTTCAATCAATCATCAATAATGCATAAGGATGCTTTGTAAATACCACCTGTGTATATTTTTGCTGTAATATTGTGTAGTATTGTGTTGCGAAAGATGCTAAATCTTTGTATTATATGCGTAAAGTAGGCCAACTTTTTAAACACACAAGAAGCCATCAGGCGGACGACATGCGTTACCTGCCAAAAGATGTTCATAGGCCTGCTCTTATGTCCGGTTTTTCACTGCAGACTCTTTGGATACAATTTTTCATAGATATATTAAATTGAGAAAATGTCGGCATTACTTCTTTAAGCATTCAAAGAATAGCTTTACTGCTTAATTCATGTATTGGGCAAAATTAAAATAATAGTCAAACTGCGTTATACAAGTCTGAGTCCGATGGTTTAAATTGCAATTTACCATCAGGGCCGAGCTTTGGTGGGGTTTATGACGATAAATCGTAGTTTCCAGCACTGATCTCAGACCCATGAATGTGCTTTACGATTTGTTTTTTTTTAAATTTAAAATGGTACAAAGTATATTTTTGACTGAGGTGATAAACCTTGAAAACCCACTCATTATTTAACTTAGGACACCGTTGCTTACTTAGTTTATTTATAATATTGCTTATATAGTTTTTACACCAGAAAAGCCATTTTACAGCAAGTCAGCGAAACAGAAACTGCCAAAGAAAACACTTTTTCAAACATATGTTTTAACAATTTATAGCCAATAGAACATTCGAATAAGAGGGGACGATCGCTGATGAAGGTGTTATTTTCGAACCATCATCCTAAACCGTCTTTCTTTAATAAAGTTTGCCGCACAGTCAGAAAATATGCAAGTGTGAGATGTCGCTGCTGCCTGCGATCGACCTCGTCCGCTTGTGGACAAAGTCTCTGTAAGTTGCCGACTGGCTCTCGATGTGAAGTGGATCATCGTGGTGCCTATAAATGATGGTCCTACAAAACCGCAGGAGTCGCTTATATTGTATGATCGAGATCTCAAACGCATGCAAGGACCGGGGCAGGGCTATCCAATAATTTATACAGTTCCAACCGCGAGCTGCCCAGGGCTCTCAAAAATGCACCGGACAAAAACTGATGCTAAATTGGGCATGCTGCGCGTTAACCAAAGTGCGCATAGTCCGTGTTTTACACAAAAATGCGCCACAAATAGAGTGAAAGTTTTACCGTCAATTATGACGAGGTCCACTTTGCGTCCCAAAAAACTGGCTTATACATAATTTAGTTTATAGCGGTATGAAGCATGCGCCCCATCTGTCGCAACCTCTTCCACTCCCCCCTCTCAACTTGCCCCCTCGTCATGAGCAAGTCAAGAAGAACGGAAGCCGGAGAGGGTGCATTTGGCTGGAGCAGCAAGAACCCATCCTTTAAACGTGCCACCACACCGGCTCCGTTCTTATTAAGTGGGAGGGATGTAGAGGACACATTAAGAAGGAGATATTTCAGCATGAATCTCAGCCGACTGGTCGGCCCCTGCCCACAATCGCAAGCTTGGTAGACTGCGAGGTCCAGTCTGTCCTGTCACTTGGCTTTTAGTGCACAGTTTTAGCTCCATACACATCGTATTGAAAGTTGCAAAAATTCCCATTAGATAATTCAGAACACTGGCCGCGGTCATAACTGCTCAGTTGTCTAGTAAGGAAAAATGGGCACAGCAATGCGTTAATGGTAAACAGATCAAAAAGAGTCCTTGTCAATAAAATAAGATTGTGGAGGAAAACTGACTTACCACGCTGACGGAGCAATGTCAGAGTTGAGACGAAAACAGGTTTCTCTGCGATTAATAACAACACAGTAACTCAGTGCTTCTGGAATCACTGCTAAATTTTAGCTCCAAAGTCATACCACCACGATGTATTCCAGAGCAGTTTAGACTCGGAGTCAGAGCTGCAGCCGCTGTAAGCAGATGCTTCGCGTCGACAAACACTCATGTGGCAGCGCAAAAACCGTTCTGTTCGAAGTACCAATGTTGATGTTGAGGTTAGGAATTAGAAGGAGAATTTAGATACTTGCATGCCGAGCAAAATGTCCGTACATTTACTCAAAGTTGGGATTCAGAAGCACACTGGGAACCAATATGTAGCGGAGGAGTCACCTTGAGCAGGATCTGAAAAATGCACTGTCCACTTACTTGAATACTACCTAGTTCATGCTTCCATGGTGCGGTGTTTAAAGTCATCCTGTGCAATGTGGGTGCCACCTGAGCCCAAAAGTGTAGGAATACGTCTTAGGGCTGACACTGTTAGCATTGCAAGTGTAAAAGTCACATTCTTTTCATTGTGCTTGTACTATATATTGTTAAGTGAGAATATATGTAAGCTAGGCTGTAAGTCTGTGTTTCCTATGGACATGGACAGAAATTGTCATTACACTAGTTGCTCTTTTCCACAAAATTCTTTTTGTGGTTATGTTGGCTAACACATTTTAACAGTATTATCTTTTCTGAACAAACAAAGACTGATACTCTGAACGAATCGGAAGTTACTATATCTCTTGCAGCTGTATCAGTGACATGCATGTGCCGATTTATTTTCATACATTGACGTGTTTAATGGTTATAATGGGACTTTTGGGCCGCCCACATTTAGCGTACTCTATAAATTATCTTTTGTCATTCTCACTTTAGTTATTTATTCAGACTTTTCGTGAATCCTATTTTTAAATTTTAGTTCTACCTAAAAGTGACACAACTCCCGGAACACTCGATGACAAGTTGCGTATTATCTCCGCGTTAACTAACTATATGCAAGATCTGCTATGGCAAAATATGTTGACGAAATATCAGATCAAGTTGAGTAAGTCAAGCATACAAGCCAACCGTACCTCAGTTATCAGTTATTGAAAATATACATGTTACAAAACGGCACTGGAATCCGGGGCATCAATTTGAACGATAGTTCGTATTTCGATCTCTTCGAATATTGCAACTTTTGACAGGCTTTGGTTATTAAGGATTTACCCTGAACAGAGCTCTCTCACCCCGGCCGCATAGATCGAGCTCTGGTGGTCACATAACTGCAATATATTTAGAGACTGACGTGAGCAGAATTCTGGATTAAACATTTGTCTTAATCTGTTGTCTTAAAACAAGAGCCGGTATCCTAACATAAACGCGCAATGTCTCACTTGGGACCCTTCCGTTTGCAGGAATTAAAAAGGGTTCCGGATTTTAATTGGCGGTTTGACTGATTTGCCAGAGCCCAGCTCTTGTGAGATAAACTAAATTATCTAAAACTCACCTCTAGATTCTATTTGCTGCCGTTGCTGTCTTTGCAACCGAAGTGACCACCTCCGTTTTTTGACTGTATCTTGTCAAGAAATCTGAGAAGGACCATGTGATATTTCTCTTAGTTAAGTAGCGTTTGACAATTTCTTAGGGTTCTAATGGAATATTTTTATCCATTTCTGTTCCTTAATAAATGCAGACAAGAACAGCGGAATAATTTCTCGGAATTAGATGCATAAATGCAAGTGTGTTGGTGAATGAGACGATTCACAGCCAACCCATCAACATAGTATTCTTCATTTTAGTTTCTATCGACCCGATACCTGTTGTAGGTATATAAATCAGGGCCAGTTTGAAAATATTCTTGTGTTAGCAGATGTTACAAATAACAGCAGCTACTGGTTAGACTGAGCCATTGCACTAAACGTTGCCCACAGTCAATTAACGGTTTAGATTTGATCACCCTGGTAGGCTGACGCATCACCAGGCGCTCCTGACACAAAGTTGAAAAGCCATCCTGGGCTGAGATTTGAAAGAAAAACAAGCCTTGGCCAATTCTTGTGACCTTGATGTTTTTATATCGACTTTTCTGTATGAATTCAATCCTGTGTTTTCTCATTCGTTACTCCGTTTATGCAGCGAGTGGATGCAGCTGATGAGCGATCGCGAAATTTAGGGTTCCATTAAATTCTGCTACATACGCAATCTTCAAAGCCTCGTTAGATTTTAGCGTGTGTCTTCTATTCTCCTCGTAATGCCCTTGGTGCTTGCAGACCTGTCTGCTTTGGCAAAAACTATGCTAACGACTACGAAACCGGTAGATTTTACTGACAAATGCGGTTTCAAACAAATTAAGCATTCTCGTGGTTGCGCAAAGGCCTTCCCTGCTGTGCGGGTTTGACTGCCATCGAGGCCGTGGGTTATTCACAATTGGATCAATTGAAATTATTGAACTCTGCCAAACCCCTAATAATACTCATATTCATTCACGAGATTTTGTATTATACTCAGTTATTATTTTGTTTCTGAAGTTTGCGATTATCGATTTCCTTTTGATATTCCGGTGTGATGAGTTTCTGCTCCTTATTTTATACTTTTTTGAAAGAAGGACACAGTTCACTGAAAATATTGGAATTTTCAAAATAAAATCTATCATTCTCTCTCTTTAAAAAGACGTCAGGTAGAACGATTCTTGCAACGCTGCTGGACATTTTTCGCGAAATGCCGGTCTTGTTTTGGGTGTCTTGTCGAAGGCATAACGTAACCCACAAAGATGAGGGAGAATTGTATGTTCACTTTATTATATAATCCGTCATCAGCCAGTCATACACAATCCTAGATTTTACAAACTCGTGGCCAAGGAATTTTTGCATGACTTGTACTCAATACTCATGCCTTTGTTTATATATTAAAACGTGCTTTGACTGCTTTTAATTGTGAGTTACTGTCGCAAATTTTGAATTATTCCTTGTTAAATAGCCCATTGGTTATCAAAACTTTCATTTCTTCAATGCTAGTTAAACTTTTTTCAAATAAGTCACTATTTTTGCATATATATTGAGTCGAATATGAAAGCAGAATCTAGATACAGAAATTTGCGGCCGTGTCGAGACGGTGTGTGGACATTTGAGTGTGAGATGCACCCAAATCACAGAAGTCAGCAACGACAAATTTATTGATGGGAACTAAATTCTGACAAAGCCATAACAAATGCAGTCATGCTTCACACCGTGACTTTAATCACACTTGGATCTATATTAGCCACCCAACTTTGCCGCTCATATGGAATCCATCAATACGGGACAGAAAGTTGACTGCCCAAGCAGGATTTCCTACGCAATCATCTAAAATCCACCAGAATGACTACAAGGCTGACTTTTTGGGCGGGTAATATCGATCCATGTGTGATTAAACTCATGGTGTGAAGCGCAACATTCGTAGCTCAAGTAGGTAGAGCGTTGGCTTGCGTAAAAGGCCTCCCTCCTATGTGGGTTCGAATCCCGCCGAATGCCGCGAGTTTTTCAACAATGAGGGTCAACTAAATTAACTAAATCTGCCAAACGAACTGAATAATTACCTAATATCCTCTCCCCCCTTCGCTCAGCATAATCACTTCTACAGGCCGATCTTACCATGCGGGCGGTGTGAAAACGACGAGTTTTAGCCATAAGACAGAAACCACCTGTTTCTGCTACTGTTTTTTGCTGATCACTCTGTTGAAGAATCCGCGACAGATGTCGAAACTTCGGGCAAATAAAAGTCTTGTCCCAAAATTCATATCTTCTTCTCAATCATAAGATACTTATGAGTCCAGTTCAACTGTACTCACCGTTAAAAGATATTAGACATAGACACTTTCTCACCAGCCTTCTCCCCAGCTCTTTTAGCCTCAGTTCATATGAAACAAAAAAGTCTTCCTAAACGATTGTCTTTTTGTTAGAATCGACCTATTTATAATCCCATTGCACATCTATATCCAAAACCGAGAGAATCCTAATACCCGAACATAGAAATGATGGCTAGGAGGCCGTCCACTTCAATTTATCTGAGGTCCAGCTTACCGTTCTGGAGTTAGATTAGTATAGTCTACGGCGCTAAGCACCGCGCACACCTTCAATTTACATGCCAAACAACTGACTCCCAGCGGCCGTGGTTGACCAATTCGACTACTTTTTTTTTCAATTTATACTTACTTCTAAAAAGTTCCTTTCCTGCCTATCCTATTTTTAGCCACCAAAAGGCCTATAACCACCGTTTCTGTAGAAAAAATGATTAAGCTAGGGTTATACGAGTTGCCCTACATTAATTAGTTTTGCCGAAAATTTACACAACGTCCTCAACGCCACATTTCCTGGGATAAACCTCACGCTCGAAAAGGAAACCGACACCAAAATCCCGTTCCTCCATGTTATGATACAATGACAGCTTCATGGAACATTACGCATGACTTTTTACCGTAAAGAAACGTATGCTGGAGTTATACAATCCCTCCCTTGCATGTCTATCTGCTCATCTCTTTGTCTGTACACTCACACTGTTAGGTGTATTTCGGTACTTTCACTTTACCTTGCGTCAGATAATGCGCTGGGGTTCCAGTCTCAATAATTTACGTAACAGAATTTTGGTCCATATTTACCACTCGTATGGCATCCACCATATTAGATTTTAACTAAATATGGTATACAATTTGGATAACTACGTTCATAGGCGCACATTGCGTTAACTTTTGGAGATTCAGAAGTTGTCGAATTTCCCTGGAAAGGCGGAGAATTGGAAACCTTTGTGGCATACGAGGACATTATGCCAGTATTTTAAACATGTGACTTCATAAGTCAAAATACTTTTTCGGATTTGGTTTGAAACATGTATGCAATAAATTAATTAGATCTGTACGTTACGTAACCTAAGTCTGTAGAATAAACTGTAAGTCTCTTCCTCGGTTACTTCCGCATGTTGCTCTTATGCTGCATGTGCAATCCGAACCTGAGACTACGACGGTTTATTGAAAGCCGTGTCCTTGAAGACTGCCAACTGATGCTTATACCAGACGACATCATCGGCCTACTTAGTTTTGCGTTAAATGGCTGACCAGTGGACTGGGAGCCAGAAGACGGCTCCTTCTCACCCGGTAGTTATCCAGAGCGCCAGGTCGTTCCCCGGCACGTGAAAACGGGTTTGCCGGCTCTGTCAGTCACTGCGTCCACTCCACATCAGACAACTGACCGGCACGATTCTTTGGTTCGGCAGCGAGGGCCGTTGTAAAAAAAATATCTGAATACGTGTTTATTCTTAAATGCGTTTTTATTGCAAAAAATTACTTAACTGCGGGTCATGCTTCTGATTATCCTGCAGCCTATTCTCGAGTTATTTCCAATGCAGGTCTTCGCAGCCGTCTGCAAAACCCACACTTGGTAACAGACACATATTTGCACAGTTAGCTATTCTTCAACTGATTCATAAATCTTGGCTAAAAAAGAAAGCAAATATATTTTTTCTCATACTCATTTGGTAGAAAATCAGAAATTTGTCAAATTTATGCTAAAAAGAAGATAATATTCAAGTCTTAAAAAGGTTTTGAATTCCTAATCCCGAGCTATCGTCGCATTCACCTTTATGGTTTTCAATCTTCAAGCTCTATCCTTTCAGCATAGGAAATTTCATAAATTCCACACTTCTCATAAACATTTGCAATGGATGGACATTTTATTCTATTCGCCAATTGCTTTCACTTTGACTGTGAAACTCTATCGTCTCATACACCGAGGCTTCCGATATACTTCTCTTACATCAGCAAATCAGCGTTCTGTTTTCGATTTCTAGTATGCTAGCTCACGCGGAAAGAGCCTGGAATGTAACAACTTATGTGATAACTGGCTCCTCAATAGATGTGCCTCTTATGTAAATCGTTAGACTCTTGTAAATCTTGTTAATTTTTCCTCTATTCTCAGTGAATGGGCTCATTTTATTTGCTGAAAATGTTTAATAAAGCGTATTCCTTTATCGAAAACGCGCCAAAAACAATGGGCTGTCGTAGTTAAGACCACGCCGATAGTCTATGTAACCCGATAAATTCGTGCATGCATAGGTCCCACACATCAACGGTACAGCACTCTTTTTCGAAGGTTGTTTTTATGCAAAGATTGTAATGGTGGAATAGCTGCCGGATTTTCTTGCAGGCTAATGTGGCCAAATAAGTGGGAGACGCGTGCTTTACGGGTGTTGATAGAGGATCTTGCATTGGGTCACAGAACGATTAATTCTCAGGTCAGCGGCCAGGCCGATAAATGTCAGGAAGTAAGTTTGCAATGCGAGAATCTTGATAAGTGTTGGGCGTTTGCAACGTTGATTCGTGGTATTCAAAGTGCTATGCCTTCCCCTCCTCCCTTCGTTCTTCATCTTCTGTGTGATAAGCTTTAAGGATTACTACTCCTGTTCTTAGGGCAGCATGCCAGTTCTCTCCGTCTCGAGCCCTTACTTTCCAACTATATTGATTGATTTGTAGACACCTGAGGAAGGTCTTCCAGGTGCCTACAAAACGGCGATTTGTCCACCAGAACTCTTGGCGACGCTGCCATGAAATAATAAATTTGGCAGGCACTTAACATCACAGTTGTATTTGATTCCCATTATGCGCAATCAAAGACTACCTTTTCTTTGCAAGAATTAATTGTCCGAGATAGATGTCTACTAATTGCTGTACTTGGCTTTCTTAGACTGTCCGCGACAATGCCATATGCATTCAGTTCCGGGCTCAGGTAAGGACCTCAGTATTTCCAAAACCGAGCGCTGTATCTGACTCAAGGTCTTACTAGCGCTAGAGGATCCAATGGATCGTCGACTTTGACGCTTTTAAAAAATCTAATTCGTAGGCAATATGTCCTCGAAAAGCAGACTGCAGATGTTCTGTTGTTATCATCAAACCGATATTTTGAATATCGCGAAGGATTATGTCCAACAGAGTGGGTATGGCACCGATGTGTCATCTAACTGTAAACTAAAGTTTGACTATCGCATCTAACTAGGTCTGTCGTGTGCGTCGCAGCCTGTGCTGCAGGTACGGTGACTTGCATATGGATTTTTTAAAGATATGTTTGCTTTATGTTAACATGGGTGGCAGCAGTTCTATGCTCTGTGGTGTATTTGAACGTGTGGATAGTCGATTAGAACCAGCAAAATCTGCAAGAATCAATAGAGTTCTCAGGTTAACAAATTCTCCCAGATGTGTGAGCAGGAAGGTATGTAAAGTTCTTTTCTCTCACACACGCCACACGGATGTATGGTTTGTCGAAGCGCACCATCCAGTCGCTAAATTCCATGACCAATAGAATTCATCCCACACTATTATCGTGGGACGAAAGTAAATATATGTGTGGTTTGGGATGTAGCTTTAAGTTGCTTTAATAAACGTTAACTTAGAACGTTTTTTTCAATACCACTACCATGAAAGTCATTGTAACCATCGCGTGTTCGACCCTTTTTAGTTCTTTAGAAGGCATAAATTCGGAGGGGAACCGCAATTGAACGTTTTGCTAAATTCTCGGTAGTTTTATGACGTTACATTGGTCTGGGTCGTACTTTTGAACATGTATTCATTCTGTTCTAACGTCAAATCCTAGATGCGCAAAGAAGTTAGTGTGTCTATCTAATTAATCAATTGAGTTTCGCAGAAGCTTCGTGAAGCCAGTTTAAGTTAATATTCGACAAAGACATCAATTATTAAGAAACGGGCAGAATGTGCGTTTTTAACGTTTACTGGCCTGAAGGAAGTCTCACTTTCTTCTTGCGGTTTGCCGAAGCTGTTGATTACGCCTAATCGCTATTAATTGTTTTCTCTTTTATGATTGCCACCAATTCTTGAGTCGAGCAAGCAGTACAGGCTAGTTACTGGCGCACTAAGAACTAATAATAAAATCGTTAACGTGATTATAATATTAAAGTCAAACAACACTCGATTACACTCTCTTTAATCTAATTTAATTTGCAGGATTTTCGGAATTGAAGTTTTTTGTCCAAATTAGGACTTATGGGAAAATATTAATGTTAAGAAAACTTTGCCATCGGCAGATTTTCAGTTTTTTGACTGTTCGGGAGAAGGAAAACGGATTTTCGACTAACCCTAGTTGTACATGTGCAGCGGACTAATTAAGATGCCAGATGGGAACGCATCTGCAATTGAGTAGTCGTCAAATAACTTCGACTAACATAGAACAGGGAGCAGTTAATGTGCGAGTGGCCTCCTTCCGAATTTTCTGATAATATTTGTTCTGGTTTCAGGACTGATTATAGGCATGGTATGGCAACCACCACGTATGAGACAACTATCAGTTCAGAAATTGGAGTTAACAAGCAGTTTTCGTCTTTGTCGCAACCCATATTGTTCGGCTACATCTCCAGCAATATTGTCGAAATTAAATCGATTTGGGGTACATGTTTCACCAGATATTCATGCTGCTGAAATGCGAAATAGTAGAATTTTCAGTGTCTCTTCAAACAGAAGCAAGCTGAAGTTTCTTCTTTTGAAACAAAGATAACGTGAGAAAAGGTCACTGATTACTAATCATACAACGGAAGCGTTTCGCCGTTTACTGGTCTGACTGAGCCACCATTGGTTTTTGCAGTTTTTCAAAATATTTGGCTGTTCAAAATCCAGTCCAACTTATGTACCTTTAATTTTGGTAAGCAGTCATTCTATTTGAACAATAAAGGTACCAACGGTGTGTCGCAGCATTCGTAAATGCTGACTGTGGATAGAATATTAACGCTGGACAAAACTAAGTAAGCTGGTAAGCTATTTATATCACAACATCATGTCCTGATTAGAGGCGTTTGCGCAACTCAGGAAGAAATTGGTCTGCACTACACTCGCCGCCATAAAGTCATACAACTGAAATGTAAGATGCAAAATCAAGCTGAAGTTTCTTCCAGCAAAACAATTATTTTGACAGCAAATGGCCGCTAACTGCAACTCAGACGAGATCAGTGTTCTGCCGTTAAATTGTCTGACAGGACCCCAAATTTTTGTGCAGTTTTTTGAAACTTTTGGCTTCTAATAAACCAGACCTTTGATTTTAGCAAGCACGTTTTCTATTTGCGCTAAATGAAAATGCAAGCCATGTCCTGGGACGTTTATACTGGAGAACGTTCCGATTAATGTGAATGTAACATAAACATTTGATGCAACTGGATTAAACTCCTATTAACCTACTTGCATCAGGGCAACCTTTCCAAAGATAAGAACGTTGCACAAATCTTGGAGAAAACGCCGAACAGACTTTGCTGAAAAATATTAAACTCCAGACTTATTATTCTTTGTACTTTTTATCGAGAATGGGAAATATTGGCTTTCGTCCCACGTCGTATAAACGCGTTCAGTTGGATGATAGGGATGTCAGATTTTTTGCTTCTATAGGTGTTTAGCCTTGCCATAACTTTAAATTGCCATCTTAATAGTGGAAATCTTCCTTTGGACATGTTCTGCTGACTATTTTTGAATGTAAGATGAGGTCGCATCCGCAATTGAGTGATTGTTAAAGAGTATTAAATAATCCAGCATAAAGAGAAGTGACAAATGCAGAAAACCTCCCTTGAATTTACTTTAATTGTGGTTCTTTGAACAAACATATTTGTTGGTTTAATTGCTAATTTTACACTGTCAATGCGTAAAACTTGTTCGGAAGGTTTCTCTCCTAACTTACGAACTTGCAGTTGACTGCATGATTGCATTTGTATGGTTTCTTTAACATTTAGTATTTTGCTAGGCTATAAATGCCCAAGTGCGGACTAAGTGTGTCTTCATTATTTCGGTTCCCCGAGAAACATCACATTCCTAAGATTGTTTGACTTCATCGTGGCATCCAGTTTTGCACATCTGCAAATATTCCTCTATAACATTGCTTGAAACTTAATGGTTCCGCCTACTGCTCTATATCATTAAGGCCCAAGGATTTATTCGGGCCATTTGCTAATACCTCTTTGGTTTGCATACCTTGATCACCCAGATAATTCTATTTGTTAAACTACTACTCCTGTCGACGTTAATATGACATGTTTGATTCAATAATCCGAATCCTAGCTGTGAACAATCCCCTGAAAGGTGTAGCTGCAGAACAACTTTAAATTGTAATATATGTATATAATGACGTAGCTACAACGACCAGGGAGAATTTACCGGTCATTTCTTGCTTATTGTCATAACCATATTTAAACCCAGATTTGCCTCACCTGAGGCTCGAACTCGTGACTTGCTTGTCGACAGTATTCTCCTACCTTTACTACTAGGCAGTAATCAGGTGCTGACGTTTCTCCTGGGTGAGCCTCAAGGCCGAACGGAAGGAGTAAGTCCCGTCGCCGATCGCTAAGTGCCTATTAACCAATGCAACTTCGACTTGCCGGAAAAATAAGTTTTGCGGAAGGCTTCTCTTCAACCCCCAGCTAAATTCTCCCACCAACTTCTATCGCAAGATCATTTTTTTATGTTCTGTCTAGTCTTTGCCGAATTGGACATTTGGGCAAACAAGGACAACCAGCATTAGAGCAGATTTTCTTCGTTTGGGCATCACATTTTTATCAGAATTTTTTATAGATGGACGGCGTATTTGTATGCAGTTTACTTCGATCGGTGTGAGAACTATTGCTTAACAGAATGCTCTGACCTTGAGCAGATGCTTCTTTAAGGTATCCAGAAAACACGCACTGTAGAACAACTGATTATAAAGGTCACCTTTTCGGTTGCCTTTTCAGCGAGTTATTTGAGAAGCAAAGGAGGTAAGGATTACTTATATGACTCCCCAGGCCGGACTTGGGAACATGAGGCCCCCACTGAGCAATAAAAGTAGCCCCCTGCAAGGTTGGGGAGAAATGAATAATTTTGTGTTTTAATCCTAACGCTAGCACTAACATAAACTTAAACCGGAGCCCTAGTCGTAATACTACCATTCTCCTTAAGCCTGACCATACAGTTAACACCACCACTTATCTTAGCGCTAATTTGGATTCTAAGTTACCTTAACACTCACCTTAAAATTACCTTAAATTAACTTAGGGAGGGCAAGCAAGTCGTCTTTGCCCGTTTTTCTTCCTCTGTCTCCGTTCTTTTGTTTTTACCTGACCCATTTCGCTCCGTTAACAGCTAAATTATTCGTAAAACTTGTGTGCCCTCATTTTCTTCCAGATTCAAGTGTCCATCACTTATCTCCATCATTTTGTCGACTAATGTCCTACTCTTTTATCTTATCTTTAGTCTTATCTAAGCCGAATTAGCCTCCTTTGAATGTTTATCCCGAGCTGACAGCAGGTTTAGAGACTGTAATTTCTCAACCAGGTGGAGGTTCTATTTTATTCTGACAGGGATAGTCTACTGGACTATTTAATAGACCATGGTAAAACATAATTGAATTCTTATCACATTACATCATAATTGGAAGTTATTAAAACGTGTTTGTAGTATATGAACAAGCCATGGATGTTTATCGCGAGACATGCGAAACTTTCGTCGACTCATGAGGTTACAAAATCTGGTGCTGAGTATAACTGGTTAATTATGGCTAATAAGCCTGAATTGGCAATTCCAGTCTCTCTGATCTTCGTGGGTAATATTTTTCTTTCGAAAAAAACAACCCAAACAAGAAACCACTTGATGGAAACAAGGCCTAACTGCGTTACAGGAATATTTCAACTTGACGCACATTGACTGGCTTGTAAATTAAATTATTTTTTCAACAACGAAATCCCTTGCCAGATATCCTTCCATACGAAATACCTAACTATTACCGTGAACGGCTTACATCGGATATTGACTTGTATTTACTTGAAGCAACGGAGAATATATTATTCGGCCTTAGGCATTCGTGTTTTGTTCAATAATTCATTGTATTCTGCTTGGTTTCTTCCATAAATCCAATGCATGGTAGGCATAGCTGCAGCGTGTTTTATTGTTGGAGCACATTTTCTATTCCGTTCTGGTGAAGGGATCAGCAGCTTACTTAATCCAGACGGCTGCCGAATTCCACTGGGTTTCGCACCTGTGTTCTAGAGAGGAAACGATTTTAATTAGTTCGGCCCGTCTACGGAATTGCATATCTCCCTCTCTGAGTTGGGGTTGGACAGAGGGAGGGGGGGGGGGGACGTACTGCGATCCCGGTTATTAAGACACGACACTTCGACCGTCGATTTTGACGATATCCACTACGAGCTTCAACGATTTGAAGCACGCGGTGACTGAGGCGGATGTACAATGAAGGAAAAATCGCCTGGTATACTCCACTCTCTGACCTGTTGAAGCACGTGATGGACACCATCGAATTCGACGGTCAGACTGTCACACATCTGAACGAATCCCAGACCCGACAATACAACAAGACTGTATGATTAGACAACGAAAACAGTGGGAGGGGTGACACAAGAAATCTGCGTGGAGGTTGTTTGAACAGAAATTTCGTAAAAATTACCTGAATGCTAGAGTTTTTTAGTGCTCGTTGCGTAATCATCATATTTATTGCCTAAACTTCTGGGCTGTCGACTTGATCCAAAAGAGCCCTAGATTTCTTTGCCGTTTGAGCGCTGAAACCAACTAGGCCAGTAGCATAATTGAACCAAAATATTTTTGCCGAAGGCAACAGTACCACCTAAGACTATTGCATAGGACTAGGTACCCCGTATAATAGATGGTTTGCTCTAACTCATTTGGGTTTAGGGTAAGCGTAAGTTAAGGTTTTTGCCAAGTTTCAGATTAAAGTTATTGTTCCAATTTGGGTTAGGCCATGTGAATAGGTACCACCTGTAATACAGGGATATTAGAGGCCACTAAATATACCAATACTTGACATGCCAGTGAGTATGGAGATGACCGAAACCTAATCTCGGGCTGTTCACTGCAGCCATCATATAGCCCCACCCGATCCATACTTTCATCTTTCTTTTGCTCAGAGTCACCCAGCATTATGATCTGGTAGTACATTTTTTGCTCTGCGTCTATCGTTTCTGTCAAGGAAACTTCCCCGTCAGAGTCTAAAATCTGTCGATTTTGTTTCAGCCTGAAGCTCACTATCTTCTCATATATCTCGTATTTTCTAGATTGTTGCTATTAGTCCCTCAATTTGTTGCATGACACCTGCCGTTGTAAAGAGCAGATTATAGATAAAAAATTACAGGAAGAGCACCATTTTACTACAATTACATTTGTGTTCACAACAACTCGGCAACCTCGATATTTTAGAGGTCCTGAGTTTCGCAACCGGGTACGGATGAGGTAAAGGAAGAAAGAGTTTTGTAGCTGCAGCGAAAATTGACTATCAAGTAAATCTAAATCGCGCGCAAGTCATGGTCCTTGCACCCTATTCCTATGGAGCTTCCAGTAGACCTCTTCAAAATTGACGGCTGAACGGTCGATTGTTATAGCGCAAAGCTAATTAATTTTTTATCCTATATTAACGCCCATCTGTGAAATAAAAGGTCGCCCGAAAAAGTAACGATGAGCGCTGTGGTCATCGATTTCGTCCCACAACAAATCTTATGAGTAATGATTAAGTCATTGCTAAAAGAAATACGCCACAAGTTAGTTGGTCCCGTAGCATAGTCAGAAAGAAAAGTCAGAGGGTGCGACCGAAATATTTTCTTTTTAAAAGGAAATGTTCTGTAGGCCAATTTTGAGAAAAATGGTCACCAGGATGAAACAAGTTAGAATGCAACCACTGACTGACACAGATCTGCTGGCAGACGGGTGCAGTCAGAAAAGTAAAAGCAGATTGATGTTGGGTACGGAACAAGAACAGTGGATAATTCACATATCGAGACGGCATCTATGATTTATAGGCTACATATATGCTAACGCACGGGAAAGCAAGTAAAATGGTAAAATTTTATTCCGTCTGCGAATAGTGCCACCGCGTAATTTGTTAAGCATTATTTTGAGTCCTTCTCTGTTATCTCAGTGCGATATAATTAATATATTCATGTGAGTGCAGAAGTGAACTGTTTATTAATTTATTTACAAATACACGTCGATTGCGCCGTCCTAAATGTCAATTCAGCAAACATGACCTGTTTGACCGCCTAAACAGGACACGGAAACAGAAACCGTCTAGATGCAGACGGAAAAGTCAACACTATTTGGTGTTTGATAGGAAACAACAACGGCAGGAAAGTCACATAAAAAATAAAATAAAATAAATTTTATATTGAAGGCCCGGAGGGCCTCGTCATTACATGTCAAGAGGATATCGTTGATCTTGAGCCAGAAATACTGCGTGTGGGAGGGCTGCTAAATCTGTAACATTGTTTTTCCTCCAAGGATGATTTTAAGATAGTGGGGCAAGCCAGGACAGCGGCCACTTCATGCTAAGTTCTATTGACGCAGTTGATATATGAGATGAACTTGGGATAAAAATGCAGTCGAAATGCTATCGCAGAGCCAAATTCAGGAAAGTAGGATCGGTAAATGCTGTGAAAATGCAGCTTTCTAGGAGGGTCGTATATGCTTAACAGCGAGACAGCCTTCGGGTATCTGAAGTCAGAGCATGTTGTAATGAGTTGTACTAGATCAAACTCCATAAAAAGCCAGTTTGTAGGTGGGCTGAACAAAACTGCGTACGGATCAGCTCAATGAACATATTAAGCAAACTGTGCATTGTCGATAAATGCACCATACATAGTATGGATATGATAACACGCCCAGACGTACATTTTCATGCCACGTTAACAACCGCGTCCAACCTTGGCACTCGCTGGTTAGCTGGGACAAACAACTGAAATAATGAAAGACCGCCAAAAAAACGGAATTATGTGGCGCATCTCAAGATTGAGAAGCAGGCCTAAATGATTCCTTCTTTGCCGCAATTTTTATGGCACTCTTGTTTTTCTCACAAAAAGAAGCACCAGTTCGGGGAACTGGTGCAAATAATGGAGACCAGGTCTTGTGTGCTAGGCATAAGTGAGCTCTTTGGCTATTTTGAGCATGTCTTCCGAGCAGCATGACTTACGAGCCCCGCTCAACCCTCAAATGCAGAAGGATTTTCCCTGGTGCTGGTTCTCCGACTGTGAAAAAGCTATCGCGAAGGCGTTTAGGCTACGAAGGTTTAACCTTAACGGCTGCAATATTTGAGGCCCGGTTCCTTTGGAGCTGATAGAGAAGTCTTGGAGAACCAGAGTAGAAAAAGGTTATATTCTGTATAGAACAAGTAGGAGAATAGTCAGTAGAAAAGTGGTTGACTCGGCCTGGCGTTGAGTTTGACCACTAGGACCGTGAGAGAGCACTACAGTGTCACGTCCGTCTCGAGCCGAGGCGGAAGGCCGAGTAACTCCAACGTCAGTCGCCGAATACTTTTGTCTTCCTGATGGCCTTGATGGTGATTGGTGAACGCCAAGGACAGACACCAGTGGGGGAGTCCCTGTCTCACGCAATGGTTGCCGAGTGCGCGGCAAACAAAGGCAGACACAGTACGTAGGAGTTTAGCCGGCGCGTGTAGACACTGAACTCGCACGGCTTGGCATCAAAGCCGGCATGAGTCAGCGAGGTAGGCTCCCACAAGGCCTTTGTCGAGGTGAAGTCGATGCTGAGTTCGGATCTGCTACTCGGGCACTGTGACCCAACACTACCGATCGTCGTTGCTGCAGACGCCTCCAATCATGGCGTTAGTGCCGTCATTTCGCATAATTTTACCGACGGGTCTGAAAAGGCGATCATGGACGCATCACGAACTTTAGCCCCTGGTGAGAAGAACTATGACCAAATCGAAAAAGAAGCACAAGCCATCTTTCCCGTCAAGAAGTTCCATAAGCTGCTGTACGGTCGTTATTTCACGCTGTTGACCGACCATAAACCGTTGCTGTCAATTTTCGGTTCGAAGAAGTGCAGTTTATTCAGCAAGCCGACTTCAACGATGGATACTCATTCTTATTGGTTACGATTTCGATATCCGTTACAGTTGCACTACCGACTTCGGCTAGGCTGACGCCCTTTCTCGCCTCATTTGCAATCATCAGGAACCTAAGGAAAACACCATGATTGCTGCCATTTCGATTTAGGACGATGTGCGTCCTCAGCTTTTGAACGCTATACGAGGCACACCTGTAACTGCCGCCGACATCTGATGCACTACAGAACGAGATCCCGTTCTCCGTCAAGTGATAACCTATGTGCAAACCAGTTAGTCCACTACTGCTCTCACTGGCGATCTTTACCAGCTCTTCCTGCGTCGAACATCGCTGTCTGTGCTTGACTCTTTTCTCATGTTTGCAGACCATGTGGTGATTCCTCCTTTACTGCGTCTTGTTGTGTTATGTCAGTTTAATGCGGCTCATCCTGATACAAGTCGAAGTAAGTCCATCGCTCACACTTTTGCCTACTGGTCGGGGATTGACAGCGATATCGACGATCTCGTTTGGTGCTCTTACGTTTTTAACAAGCTGCTAAAATGCCCGATCATCAACACTCAGTACCGTGGCAAACGCCGGATACGCCTTAGTCACGTGTGCACATCACTTTCGCTGGCCCACTCGATGGTGCCACTTAGCTAGTCGTGGTTGACGCCTACTCAATGTGGCCCGAGATTGCACTGCTGAATCCAGCAACCACTTCTGCCCCTATCGCCTTCCTACGGCGCATCTTCACCCAACATGCCCTACCGGATGTTTTGGTGTCCGATAAAAGTTCCCAATTTACGTCATTTAATTTTGAGGATTTCTGCCGCCAACACCATATCCAACACCTTCGTTTGCCGCCGTACCATCCCCAAGCGAATGGTCAGGCGGAACGTTTCGTCGACACATTCAGACGAGTAAGTTTGAAAGCTTCTGGGGAGGGAACTAAAGGACGAAATACTACAGGCGTTCCTCCTTTCCACCAGGACCACCCCTTATCCGGCGTCTCCTGTTGGTCTTTCCCCTGCTGAAGCCCTAATGGGCCGGAAACTTTAAACGAAGTTCCATGCACTGTTGCTTACTAATCTGCCATCCACACAGTCCCTCCTACCGGCCTCTCGTGGTAAGCTTTCCGTCGGAACATCTGTCTTCGATCGTGACTACCGAGCTGGGTTTCCGGACTGGATTGAAGCGGCAGTAGCAACGCACAGAGGCAGCATGCGCTTCGACTTCTCCATCGGTGATGACACCTAGGTTCGTGGGGGAAACCAGATCCGACGGCGACAGTGCAGCAATCCAACCAAACCCGAATCAGGCACATCACTCCCTCTTGATATCCTGCTGGACAACTTTGCCATTCCAGTAAACCAGGCAGTCCCCGAAGCGAATCCTGCAGCCTCTTCGAATGTGCCTATTTCCGTAATAAGTTCCTGGCCCCGCACTTGTAGACCGGAAACTGCCCTCAACACTCCGGACCAATCATTTTCGCTGAAAAACGCAGCGCATACAGGTCAATCCACGCCATAAGCGGTACTGAACAACTTGAGGGGGAGTGTTAGGACTGCGTTCATTCCCACAATGTGTCAGCACACACAAAGGCGGGCGTCAGCTACGCCACTGACGGGTTAGTGATGTCACCTCAATTATGACTGGTCAATGTCTCGGACAGTGTTTCTCCCGTAGACCATTAAATACGCCCAGCCTTCGTGTGACAATGACTTCGTCTTACATACTTTGCGTGAAGACACACTGCTTCTGGTTGCCGGTTTTCTCTTGCTTCTCTCGTACTGGACCTTGGGTACTGCGAACTGTTTGTAATAATTACAAGTAACAGGCGCGGGTCATATTGCTTTGTAAGTGGGTGCGGTTATTGAAACAGTCACCTACAGACTTTATATTTAGGTGCGCCGATCAAGGAGGCTACTGGTCGCAGTGGGATGCAAATTTTGTGAACTTTTGGAAGTCCGTATATTTTGGCAATAGTGGGTTCTTCCTGTTTCTATGATTGGACAAGAGCTCCTGAGAATAATTTCTTTCCTGTTAAGCGTTTCGGTGTGTTGTCAATGCAAGATTTTTGCGATTTTGTGGGGTCGCTGGGCAGAAGTTCGTACATTGAATCGTCTCTTAAGAGTGAAATCATCTTCTTTATGTAGTAAAGTTTGCACAGGATGGTAGTAGCATCTCCTTAATCGGCAGGTAAAATAATAATAATAATAACAAATTTTATATTCAAAGGCCGGAGGGCCTCACCATTAAATTTTCCTGTTTAAGTGTATTTAGTGCCTTTCGTTCATCACATGATGAAGTTGAGTGCATATTTCGATTCTTCAAAGCATGCACTGTGGTGTTACGAATTGTTCTTCTTCTGTAAGATTGGCTGACTTTATTATTGATTCGAAGCTGGCAAGGAAGTCGACGTGGATTGTACTTCATGCCTTTGCTCAACATCATTTCTTCGGTTGTTGTTAGGACTTTGCAGGATAATTTTACAAATCTTTCGGGCATGTAGACTCATTGCAATTTTTATGGGACATCCTCATCCACTTTTGCTCGAAAGGGTTTCCCTTTTTAGCCGTTCTAATTCAGAGACATACGTGATGGTCTCATTTACACTTTCAAATACGTGTGCAGGAAGCCGGCCCCAACAAAATTTATTTTTTTGCTCTTTTCGCTCTGTTAATGTAGAAAGTCAGTAATGTGCATCTATTATAAATAGTCCAAACATTTCATGGCTATAAAGGATAGCGGCTTGGCAGCCCCGGAATGGCTCGAACAAGAACTCGGAGTGAAGTAATAGGGTCTACAGAATGACCCGTGTCCAGCAAGTGTTCAGTAATAGAGGAACGAGGGGAACGGTTTTCCTGCTTGAATAACCAACTAGGCAGATGTTCCTTGGCTCTGGCTGTCAATTGCCTTTGCGTGCGCCCTATGTACTTGCATCCGCAAGTGTATGTCCATTCATAAAAGCAGTTAGAGGTGGCGTGCAAAGGTAAGGCATCTTTAACACAAGGAATTGGCAGGGGCTTTTTGGAGAGCAAAATATGAGTTCAGCGGCGTAATAGGTTCTTTCTGTGGTCTTGAGCAGGCGCTTCTTGATAGTGTTTAAGGCGTTATCACCCTGAAAGGGCAAGGATACAAATACTGGCTTCTAATGAGCTAACTGTTCGCTCATTTTCGGTCGTAGGGGTTTGCTATATTTGTTTATAAACTGAGGTGGATATCCACGCTTCAGTAAAGTAGCTTTGAGACAACCTAATTCTGCGTCTAAAATATCCCGAGAACAGATTTTTCTAGTCCTCTGGAAAAGTTTACATACCAAGTTACGCTTCCATTGAATGGGAAAAAACTTAGATACTGTAAGTACTGACCGTTCCAGGTATTCTTGTGGAAGACCCTCCGTGAAATGGAGCCATCTGTCAGTCTGGACCAGTGGACGTCAAGGAAAGAAAGTTGGTTATCTCGTTCTAGTTCCATAGTAAATTTAATCTTTGGATGCAGCTTGTTCATAGTGGACAATAATTTCTCAGTTTCTTTCAGGTTCTGCACAATCGTGAGAACATCGTCTACATATCGTCTGTGGAGTGTTGTGTGGTCCAATTTTGCGAACACTTTTTCGTCAAGATGGCCCATAAGTATGGCTGCAAAGGTTGGTCCAAGTGGACTTCCGATTGCAACTCCGTCAATTTGTCCCATGCACTTGCAGATGCAAGTACATAGGGCGAACGCAAAGGCAATTGGCAGCCAGAGCCAAGGAACATCTGCCTAGTTGGTTATTCAAGCAGGAAAACCGTTCCCCTCGTTCCTCTATTACTGAACACTTGCTGGACACGGGTCATTCTGTAGACCCTATAACTGCATTCAGAGTTCTTGTTCGAGCACGAACATCTCGAATATTGTGCTACCTGGTGGCAGCTTATATCAGACGCTCTAAACCGGACCTATGCAAACAGTTGGAGCATGCGGTTAACCTAGCCTTGCCTTGGTAACTACAGGTCCCCAGATTTGCACATTCCCCTGCCCCATTTTTCCCCGCAACTCATTTTCCCTGTTTTCCCTTCAACTTTGTTTGGACTTTCCTTTTGTATGTGACTGGGACCTATAACTTTTCTGTACAAATTCAAATTTTTATTTTTCCCATTCGTGATCCTTCAACGCAATGAGTGGATGCAATTGAAGAGCTCTCATGAAATTTATGATTCCATTAAATGTTGCATTAATTACTATCTTCAGGTTTTCACCGGGTACATTATGCTTCAAACCAGAAGGATCACCAAATAACAAGTCTGGCAAGGCTGATGGAACTCTAAAAACTTTACTGCTCAAAAAGCTGTACAGTGACGCCGCGTACGATAGCCAGCCGTGCAGGTGCAAAAGTATGGATGTGACAAGTTAAGGCTGTGCAATGAATAATCAATCGGCTGGCGCTAACCAAATGAGGCGAGATTATTGATTATCTACGAGCGTAAACGCGGTGAGTTGACATCAAGCATGCAAAAGGGCAATAGCGCGCAGCGAGCGAAACTCAGCACACGAAAGGCAGCATGAGTCAGCGCAGTGGCTCTGGGCGACGGGTTCCTACGGTACTTCCACACAGGATGCGGTATGTTTTTGCCCTACGCGAAATGACACGGAATGGTCCCTCGTAGGGTGATTCCAAGGGCCGCCGGACGCGATCACATCGTAGAAAGACGTGAGTACAGGTCACTAAGCCTTTCTCGAGATAAGACTCGGAGACAGAGGGCCTGGGTGAAACCGGGGATAGCGCCCGCAGCAACTGCCGGAGGCGATGCAATAGGTTGGCAGGATCCTCGAGCGCACCTGGAGGAGATGGCGAGGTCACCTCACGGGGAAGTCGGACAGGGGCGCCGAACACCAGTTCAGTGGCGGAGCAGTCAAGGTCCAATTTGAGGGCGGAGCGGATGCCAAAGAGGACCAGGGGAAGGTGGTACGTCCAGTTCTCTGGATTGGCTGCGGTGCGTAGGCAGGCCTTCAACTGGCGATGAAACCGCTCGACCATCCCGTTGGCTGCCGAATGATAGGCTGTAATGCGGATGCGAGTACAGCCTAAAATGGAGAGAACAGACTGGAAGAGTTTAGACTCGACCTGAGCACCGCGATCAGTCGTGATGGTGGATGGAGTGCCGAAGATGGCAAGCCAATGACTGAGGAAGGCTTTGACCACTGTAGAAGCCTCGACATTTGGGAGAGAAATAGGCTCCAGCCACCGGGTGAATCAATCCACACTGGTGAGAAGGTAGGAACAGCCGTCGGACGGAGGCAGGGAGCCTACAATGTCCAGATGGATGTGGCTGAACCTCGTACCGGGGCCGGGAATGTGCCAATGAGGGCCTTATTGTGCCGGTGGACCTTACTCCGTTGACAGCTCGGGCAAGCCCGTGCCCATGCTTTGATGTCTTTGTGCATTCCAGGCAAGACGAAGCGATCAGAGACCAACTTGTCGGTTGCTCGACCCCCAGAGTGAGATAGGTTGTGCAGGGAGGAAAAAACTGTGCGGCGAAGGGACAGTGGCACGAATGAACGGAGAGCAGCGGTGGAGACGTCCCACAAGATGGTGCCGTTGCCAGTAGGCAGTGGCAGTTCCTGGAGTTGGAGTCCGGCAACGTCCTCGTCAGAAGGTGAACCAACCCGGCGTTGTTCGGCAGCCATGACAGTCAGACCGATCTCGGGAGTCAGTTGCAGATGGGCGATGGAGGGTCTGGACAGCGTGTCAGCCACCTCATTGCGTGACCCACCGATGTGGTGGATGTCTGAGGTGAACTGTGAGATGTAGTCCAGTTTTCAAAGCTCCCGTGTGTTTAGCTTATCAGAGTGTGACTTTAAGGCGAAAGGTCGTGGTTTATGGTCAGAGAAAACGACGAAGTCTCTGCCCTCAAGGAAGTGCCATAAGTGTTTCACGGCAAGGTAGACAGCCAGAAGCATACATCCAAACGTGCTGCAGCGTGATTTGGCAGGCATTAGCTTCTTGGAAAAGAAGGCTTAGGGTTGAGTTTGACCTGCAACGTGTTGTTGAAGAACCGCGCCGACAGCAACATTGGAGGCGTCGACCATGAGGAAGAGAGGTGCATCGGGATCATAGTGCTTCACAAGTGTGGCATCGACCAACACAACCTTAACCTTGTCAAATACAGCGAGGGCGTCTGCGGATAGCTCAAACGAACGTTTGGAAGTAGAAAGAAGATTTCTGAGTGGCAGAATGGTGTCAGCACAGTTCGGGAGAAACCAGCGATAGAAGTTTACCATGCCCAGAAAACGCTGGATATGACGCTTGGAAGAAGGAGGCGGGAAGACGCGGATAGCTGCAACTTTGGCCGGCAAAGGAGGAATGCCATGAGAGTCAATCAGGTTTCTAAGAAATTCAGGGGAGGACACACCGAAGGCACATTTGGATGGGTTGTGAACAACGCCAAACTGTTGAAGGCAGTCAAACAATGTTGTGAGACGTTCCATGTGTTCCTCGGCGGTAGAGCGGGCCACCAAGAGGTCATCGATGTAGGCATAGACAAATGGCAAGCCTCGTAAAACATGGTCAATGAACCCCTGAAATGTTTATGCAGCATTGCGCAAGCCAAAGGGCATGCAGATAAACTCGAAGAGGCGAAATGGGGTGGTAACAGCAGTCTTTGGAATGTCCTCAGTTGCGACCGGAATCTGCTGAAAGGCACACACCAGGTCTATCTTCGAGAAAACCGTTTTTCCGAAGAGGGCTCCAGCAGAGTCCTAAAGATGAGGCACAGGGCAGCGACACGAGGTGGTGACGTTGTTCAAGACCCGGTAGTCACCGCAGGGGCACCAGTCACCAGAAGTGGCCTTGGGGACCATGTGGAGGGGTGAGGCCCATGGGCCGTCAGACTGGCGGATATTGCCCAATTAAAGCATGTGATCGAACTCGGCCTTGGCGGCAGCAAGACGTACAAGCGTGAGACGACGGGGCCTGGAGAAGACAGGAAGGCCAGTGGTCCGGATTTGATGGACGACGTCGAGTGGTGGGGTAGATGCGATGAAATTTGGGCGGATAAGAGCAGGATATTTGGCGAAAAGTTGCCGAAATGGATTCTCAGGATCTGGATCCAGAATGGCGAGTAGGCGGGACACCACAGACGAAGGGATGTCTCGGACAGAGAGTTTAGTTGTCTGGTCATGTAAACTGGAGTGGCGGCAGTCCACCATAAGATTGAAGGCAGCGAGGAAGTCTACATCAAGAATGGCGGAGGTTACATCAGCGACGACGAACACACATGAGAAGAGTCATTGGAGGCCAATTTCCAGTGAGAGAGAATGGGTGCCGAAGGTGTCAATTGGTGAGGTGTTGACGGCCTGTAGGAAAAGGCTGGGGTTGGTGCATCGA
>JAYGXS010000002.1:58910590-59011539 GCA_036362985.1 Ligula intestinalis
ATAAGCACATGCGTATGCTAAAGTGCTAAATCCTTGTAATCATGCGTACAAAGACCACTAAATAGTATACCATAATATGGTGTGCACTTGTTCTAACAAGCGATGCTCAACCTACTTGTGTACTAAGTGACGGCATAGAGGGTGTGACATATTTGGTGCAAAGTGCCAACGTTAACGAAATATTGGTAACCACTTCCAAGCGGGAATCAGCGAATGTATCAAGGTTTTGAAATAACGAACAACCTTCGGCAAATTTAAAATTAAAAAAAGTAAAAAATTAATATTCTATTGACGCAAATGTGAATAATTTGTGACTTCGGTGGGATTACAACCTACATCAGGTTGATTCTAGGTGATTGCTTGGGAAATCCTGCCGTGCTGGTGGATTTCATACATGCAGTAGCCTGGACATGTAAATTGTCCCAAATGTGATTAAATTCAAGAATCTTGGCGTGCTTTCGTAACTCAATTGATAGAGCGTTGGCTGTACAAAAGCCTTCCCTGCTGATGTGTGTTCGAATCTCTTCGAGGCTAGTAATTATTCACAATTAGGTCAACTGCATTATTCAAATCTGCGAAACCCTTCCTAATAAAAAAGTCATATTACTTTGTTTAGAAACACCAAATTTTTCAGAAAAACGGCAAATTTCGAAAATGTACGAGGAAAGCTAAATCTCACCTAAAACTATTGACAGCCAGTGTTATACTCATGCTGTAGAAACCCACATAATGTTGTAAAGTTTTACGCTTGAAGCTCATGAAGCTCAAAGTACGCTAAGGAGTCCATTTTAAGATGACTGGGGCTGCCGATCGGGTAGACTTTAACCCCCCCCCTCAAGGACGTCCTCGTCTCATTATCTTTTCAAAGTTTTCAAAACCCTTTTTGGCAGATTCTTATAGGGTAAGGAATTTGAAGCATCTATGATATGCGGCAAGTTTGCACAGGTGAAAATCACGAAAGACTGCAAATCAATTTATGTGCAGTTTTTAGCAGATTACTTTTCACATAGTTTCTATCTACTACGACAAAATAATCGTTGCAGTCCCTTTAAAGTTGGCTTACTCATTGTTTTCATAGACACCTCCAGTATGCAGATTTTCGTGCTTTGTTCACATAATAGGGTTCTTATAGAGGTTTCGAATTCGCTCTATGGACGCCTCCTAAAGTATCTGTAACATTAGTCACAAGTAGTCCCCGGTTTACCTGCAGTG
The DNA here is from genome assembly GCA_036362985.1 of Ligula intestinalis. Taxonomy (NCBI): domain Eukaryota; kingdom Metazoa; phylum Platyhelminthes; class Cestoda; order Diphyllobothriidea; family Diphyllobothriidae; genus Ligula; species Ligula intestinalis. The sequence continues at coordinate 58,911,803 of JAYGXS010000002.1, forward strand.
CAGTGAATCATTCCTTTTGAAATGTGCTCGTTTGTCTGAAGTAAAATCTAATCACTTGCTTTTTTATAGGCCTCTGGATACAACCAAAAAGCCGACGTTTGGTCAATCGGCATTACCACTATCGAGATGGCCACGGGTCAGGCACCGTACGCTAAATATGCCCCAATGAAGGTACGAGGCAGGTTGCTGTAACTGCTTCCCTATAAACTATTTTCAGCCGTTAATCCTTGGCTCATTTGGTTATGATCAAATTTCCCATTGCATTTAAGAATTCATGACGCGTTATTTTTTTGATGACGACGCCGACTAATGCTTAGGATAATTTTGAGGTGAGTTCGTGACCGCTAAATCGTCCTGCCTGTCTAAGGACAAAGAAGAGTTGTCGGATTTGTTACAACCAATGTTTTTCTTTTTGTAACCATTGCCTGGCTCCGCTTATGTCCATATCAGCCTACGCTGGGCTTATCGTTGTTCGTTGTTAGTCCCACTTCGACGTGAAGCGTCCTGGCACAGCATTTCTGCAATCGCATTCAGAGGCCCGTCGATCAGAGCAAACACATTTCTAAAAAGTCATTTTTGTTCTTAGTTTGCTGGTCTAGGTAAAACAAACTGTCACGCTCGCTCTTCCATTCATCATTTGGACTCGAAAAAGTATCCCGTCATTGTCACTCATTCCTCTGTTACGTTTGATATTTCGAGTTTTCCGACTTGACCAGCAGTCTCGCATGGGTTTTTGTGTGGCAAATTGGTTGTGGATTGACGTTACACTACACAGTGGCACTGATTTCTTAGCCTGTTTGAGGCTAACGCAAGCTCCCGCCCTTTTCTCCTGTTAAAGGGTACTTTTTTCCGAACGCATGGAGTGATGCGTAATTCTCTTCCTCACTTCATCATTCATGACGCACCCGCTAGAGCCGGGGTCGGCAACCTATGGCTCGCGAGCCAGGTGTGGCTCTTTTGATGATTGCGTCCGGCTTTCTCAGATTAAATTGGAATTCGAAACTTCAGATTTTGTGATTTTTTTCCTCCAATAACGTGCCACCGTCGAGATGCGTATTAGAATCAATTTAATCTCAACCAGTCCCTGGCGTCTCGGCCCCCTAGGTTTAATCGAGCAGTTGTTTCAGTTTTCCCCTTCAGGCTACCCGACAACAGCTGCTTCCCTTTTCTCCTGCGTCCCAACGGCTACGACAAGCTGGCTTAAGAAAAGATGCTCTACTAAAGCACGACAGTCCCCAGACTTGACCTCAGCTTAGTCAAGGTCACGCTGGCCGACAAAGTTATCTTACGCGAATAAGCCCGCCTGCCTTATCACCTACATTCCTTTGTTTTTATCTCCCTCAGACGGACGCATTTATCACAAGCAAGCGGGAACTCGCTCGTGTACTAATAAATCGATCCTAACATCTGACTGCTGTTTTAATTAGACGGAAAGCTCTTAGTGTAGTGGTTATAATAGCTCGCACATCATTGACTGCTACACCCTCTCGTTTACCCAAACTTAACACCTGCAACAAAGAAGATGGCGAAAAGAAAAAAGCGATGAGGAGTATCGTACATTTCAGGACGAATTGGCCGAAGAATTGGCATTTGTGGAGAGAGCAGGTTATGTGGTGTGTCTAATTTGCAATGGCAAGATTACATCGATGAAACGGTCGAATTTAAAGCGTCACTTCAACACACGCCATGATACCTTTGCATCAAAATACCCTGCGGGAGGTAGCGGAAAGAAAGCATGCCAAGAGCTAATGAGCAAGCCAGCCAGCAGCAAATCCGCGTATGGATCCAGCAAGTTGACTGCAATTCTGCTAGCTTTGCTGGATCTTTAGCAATAGTGAGGAACGTAAAACCATTCATAGATGGCGAGTATGCTAAAAAGTTCATGGCGGATGTAGCCATACACTTTTTTATTATCTTCTGAACAAAGACAAGGTAATCAAACAGATACAAGACATGCCTCTTGACTCTCTTAGTCAAGAAGGTTGCTGACTCCTGCGCTAGGGTAACCGCCAATTGCTGCCTCGTACGTTGATGGCGAGTATTGACTTTAGTGGTATCATGCGAAATGATCGTTAAGCCCACAAAAACACTTGTCTGGGCGTAGGGAAATAAGCAAGGTGGTTCAGCCTAGGAGTCATTTCAGACAGGATTTTGTCTGATGTAGATAGTTGCAAAATACTCGACAGTTCGACCGTTTCCCGTATTGAACCAGGTATTGTTGCTCGTTATCGTTTAGGAAGGAAGGAATTCGTATTATCAACCTTAGAATAGGGTTGACTATTTGTTCAGAAAAGAAAATATTCACAAAACTAACTGTGGCAGTTGCAATGCAGTACATTGTGGTCGAACAAGAAATCGCCCTCTGTACGCCTACACGAACACCAATTGGCAGGAGAGGCAAGACCAGTTGTTCCAAATTGCAATGCATACGCTAGAAACTAGGCAACATTCCCAAATTCTTGCGAGGATTTGGTCCTGAATAATAACCGCCACAGCAATATCAGTCTTGAAATGACAGGCATCAGATAAAGACGGTCTGTGGCTCGCTTTCAGTTATTTGACCCGTATTTGCCACTGGACCGTGCAGAAAAGGATGCATACAATTGACGCAGCTCAAGCCTCCTTCAAACAGCACGCAACTCAGTACCGCGTTTAATTTCCTGGATCCCCCTCCTACGTGTCAAGGAACTCTGCAAGTAGACCAATTTCTCTTTTGGGTTCTGGTGATAAATTTACTGTTTCGCTCCGCACAATGATGTCGGCGCCTGACCGCGCCTTGTGTATAGGTTACCATTAAGCATGAGGCTGCAGTCTTGACCTAACCATCAACCGGTTAAAACTGCACCTGCTACAGTTTTGCAAACGTTTCTCGTAGTTCGTACAATATCAAAATATTGCCGACTCATCCTCTTGGCTGGGAAACAGTTTCTCAGTTACTTAATTCATTGTAGTCGGCCACGTCTTAGGTTCGCCCTACTAATCGATCGAAAAATTTGCTTTTAGGCGTCAGCAGTTGGCGTGCTGCATTCCCTTCTCAATCAGCCACGAATTTACGGCAACTTCTCCTCCGCTACAACATTAGTTATTTTACTGTTTTGCTCCCCTGTCACAATGCCTGACTTAAAAGAACTCGAAGCCTCCTCGGGGTCAGACAGTCATGCATTCACGCGTGTTTTCGCATTGCTTTGCCTGCATAAAAACTCACTGAAACCGCGGGGTGGGTCGGTTTGGCTGCGGTTATGAAAGACCTATTCACCACTTGAAGTTCCGAATTTGCATGCGCGTCTTCTCCAAGCTTCACCACGCTCTTTCCATTCAGTCTCCTACCCCAATCCCTCTGCATTTTCTTTGGAAGAAATTTCGGAAGGGACTTTGTATAGCCCCCACTGATTTGTGTTGCCCGGCGTGTGCAAGATGTTCTGTCCGGCGGGATTGGACGTTTGGGAATGAGGCTGTATTAATCGGATGCTCTGACTACGAAAGCAGAGCACTGACCGCCTGATTTCGCGATAACCCCGAGACTGTCATGACATGTGGTGTTATAGCGACATTTCCTTAGTTTTCTCTGCGTAATTTAATTTAATCGCGCCTTCGTTTCATCTGAAAATATGTGGGCCATTTGGGACGAAATAATCTGAAACCGCCAACCTGATAATAAGTGCTTAACTCGTCAGTCATCAGGGTACTTCGTACAGTTCCGGCCGTGTCTGGTGTAAAATCACTAACTTCGCACGCAAACCATTGTTATATGCAAATTCTTTACCCCGCGCCCCCCGCAAGATTTTCTGTGGTAAAGAACCTATCGATCTTAAATAGAAAACATCGCTTGGTATATAAATTAACCTTTATTAGCCAAGAACTAATTTTTATCATCGAGAATGGCAAAATTAGTTTCATTAGTGGTCCTCATATTCCTCTAGTCCTGGCATTATAGTTCAGCGAAAATTCCCATTTCTACGATTGAAAAGTCGTGTTGGCAAACGATCGTTTTCGGTCATTCATCGTCAGGCCAGTACATGACATGGGGAATAAAATTGGTCAGTTAATTACAGCGATTATATAATCGTCAGGTTAGGGAAAGGGGGAGGGGGAGGAAAAGGGTGAGGGTAATTAAGCAGCTGAGTTTTCCCTCGTCTCCTGAACGCGGGTGCCTGCGCGGGTAGGACGCTGGTTGCCATGCCCAGATGAAACAGGGGGGATGTTCTCGCGGTCTGCGGATTGAGTTCTGTATGTCAGCCGCGCAGCTTGTGTTTGACTATTCTCCGTAGATTCGTCTTCTTTGGCTACAGTAGGTGTTGGGTTTCCGCGTGCAGTCGGCCAAGGGAGGCCGATGGCTTGAACCAGCACCTTTTGATAGCATAGCATGGGTTTTGCTAGCCGGATTGCCACTGCTTCTGCTGTGGCTAACACCCGTTTGCGCAGGCCTTTGGAGAAGTGCGTTGGCGTGCGGTAAATGACCCGAAAGGCTTCACTTGCGTCCACTTGGTGGTTTGTATCAATTAGGTGGGCGAGGATTGAGCTTGAGGTCGGTCTATTCTCCCCTCTGCTGAGCCAAGGTGGTATTTGAGAGTCTTCAGTCAGACCTCTGACCTAAAACCGTCAGAGGCCAGGGAAGTTGATTACCTGAAATCGACTCTTGTCAATTGCTGTCATCAATACTTAAGAAAGGCTCCAAAATCCATAGGCCCCCTGACCAAGGCTCATCTCGATAGTCTCAAGGAGCTGCGCCGAAATGAAAACATATTAATTACAAGACCGGACAAGGGTTCGGGGATTGTGTTGATGGACAAGAAAGATTATGTGACAAAACTTGAAGAAATATTATCAAATCGCACAAAATTTTCACAATCCGATAAAGACAAGGACAGGACTGAAGCTGTTGAAGACAAACTGACAAATTTACTAAAAGAGCTGCACAAAGAAGGACGTTTATCAGACAAGGAGCTGGAGGAACTAAGGCCGGTTGGTACTACAATACCAAGAATGTATGGCCTCCCGAAAATCCATAAACAAGGTGTGCCACTCCGTCCGATCTTGGACATGAGAAACTCACCGTACCACGCCGTGGCAAAATGGCTTGCCGAAAAGTTGAAACCACTTCAGAGCCACTTGTACCCAAGAAGCCTGAAAGACACGTTTGAATTCGTGGAGGCTGTCAAGGATACTAATATTGGCGAAACGATGATGCTGTCATTAGATGTATCCTCACTGTTCACCAACGTCCCGGTAGTTGAAACCATAGAATATCTATGCGACTTCATACGGGAAACACACTACCATATAGGGATGACAGTGGAGAGGCTGAAAGATCTACTAACATGCTGTACACAAAATGTACAGTTTATCTGTAATGGCCGGTTATACAGGCAAATTGACGGAGTGGCCATGGGCTCACCACTTGGACCATTCCTGGCAAATGTCTTCATGGGCAAGATCGAGGAAACGAAGCTCAAAGACACTATCAATGACCTTAAGTTCTATGGTCGATATGTGGACGACATCTTTTGCCTGACAAAGAAGACCGCTGATATCGATGGTCTAGTCCAAAAATTTAATACCGCCCACACAGCACTCACATTTACAGTGGAAACAGAGGCGAACGAGGAACTCGCTTTCCTAGACGTCCTCTTACACAGACAAGGAGATGGCTCGATACAACGCCGACTATTTAGAAAGAAAACCTGGACTGGGCAATACGTTAATTTTCACAGTTTCATCCCCCTTAACGTCAAACGGAACTTAGTCCAGGGAATGGCAGCCAGAATACGCCGTATCTGCTCTCCTGAAATAGTGGAAGTTGAATTGCAGCAAATAAAGGACACACTCCAAGAAAACGGTTATCCGGAACGGTTCATCCTTCAGAACATCAAGGAACGTGCCCCAAAGGTCGCAATTGCAACGGCGGAAAAGAAAGATCTGTTTATAAGACTGCCGTTTATTGGAGACGCCACGAGTGAACTAGTAAGAAGGCGCCTGAGGACAGCGGTTATGAATGCCTTCCCGGCTTGCGGTTCTCTTCACTAACTCTCCCCTTCTACGAATGGGAGGTAAGGACAGACTACCGTTTCAGGCCACATCTATGTGCATCTATTCGTTCACCTGTTCCTGTGGAGCGGGCTATATTGGCCTAACAACGCGACGTCTTGCAATATTAAAGTGTTTATTCGGTGTCTCTGAACGTCTTTACTGCGAAAGGCATCTTTCGCGATGTTGATGAACACCTTGCTATTTCTGGTCTCTCCTAACGACCCCTAGATCCGTTGCCCTCAAAATTGTATGACCATCCAAATTCGCAGGTGTACACCTTGCTTATTTCTGGGCGCTGTTCCACGATTGATAATTCTCGGAAGCGCAGCCTGTCTAATATCAAATATATTAGCTAATAATTCACGCGGCACCGCTTCCGTTGCCAATTTCCGTATGCGCTCGAAATCAGCCTCAGTAAATGCTTTGATGCCGTAATGCTACGGCATAACAGAGAATGGTGACAGTTGGTTTCGAGTTCCGATATAAATTTATGTTTGCGCTCATAAATCAGGCCGAAGAAAAACAAATACTGTCCACAGCATTTATTACCGCTTTTGCGGCAAAAACGTCAAATTTTTTTTAAAAATTGTTTTTTTCCTCGTTACTTAAAAAGAATGCGATTTCCTACACATGCCTTCACTTGGTTTTCCTTTCCAGAAAGAATTTACTTAAAAAGTTTCTTGCTTCCATTGATATTTTATTATTGCACATCATAACAAGCATAACAAATTCCTTCGATATCTGGTACCCCCATTTTCGATAAAATCCTGCCTGTTTTTCTTCAATAAACAGACCTAGCATGCAGTCTTCTTAAGTTAAACGCTTCCTAGGGCTAAAATCCATTCAACAAATCAAAGTACGAAGAACAAATGTATACTAAACTATCAACTCCAATTTCAATCTCGAATTTACATGTGTTGGGTTACCTACTGTATATGATATTGCATTTTCGGCATGTACTGCACGTTGTCCAGGCCCTAAAGTGGAGCCTATATTCGGAACTTTGTGGGTATCCGAGTAAATGTCGAGTTAACGATATATGGGGAATAATACAAGCCCCCGATACTGATGGCGTGCTTCAATATCGTTTCCTCAATTGTCCACCAAGACTGGTAAGAGGGTCAAAGGTGTGTTATTATAATTTACCATAAATTCCTTTTACGCGCAGTCATCACTCCCCATGGGGACGGAACACCATTGCTTAGAAGTACATAACTAGACAAATTTCCGCCATCCGTCTTCCCCAGCCGAATTTTTGTCTGGATAAATATCTGCTCTATTAGGGGCCGAGTAAAGCGCAGTGGATTGCTTCCAAGCTTCAGTCTTTTCCGCACACAGTCTGATAAAAACACCTAGGCCCAGTATTGCCCTTAGAAAAGTACAGTTTACCGTCCTTCTTAATGGGTAAACACGCTACACTTACCAGTTATTTAACCTAATGAATGCAAATGATTTGCCAGGCATTCCGGCAATACTTGGGGCAGACAAGCACGTCTTCCGTTTGGCGTGGAAAGTTTCGACAGCGAATGCGCGTTACCCTTTCAGGCACCATCATCACGCCCCTCTCTCGCTGTCTGTACTTCTAGATTTATAACGATGACCGGCACAGGGTGCAGGAACATGTGCACTTAGGTGCTTGGGAATAGTGCAGTGCCAAGTCGACAGCCGTTGCCTGTCCAGTCGAGTACGCAGGGCCTTGGTTGCACTGCTTTCGCAATGACCCGGAAACTGAAACTAACTAAGCAGTACTTGTAATGGTTTCTGATGTTATCAGAACCGTAGAAGTTCCTCTTGCTACTGTATTGTCTTAAATATCATCGATTCATCCGAGTATATAAAATTACCGGGCAAGGAATTTTGAAGCGATTGAAATCCGACAAACAAATGCCTAAACGTTTTTAGCCGCTTAACTGGTTGTTTTGCCATCAGGTGTGATGACTTGCTCTATCCTATGTATTGGCATGTTCGGCGTGGCTAGTGTAAACAAGGCCAGGTCCTCTACGCACAGTTTTCATTGTGAGCCCACTTGTGTGTTCACGCTTCCTTAGTCACCTATGTCCGATCCCGCCGTCAGTCCTCTTGAATCTGTCTTGACGCAGGAGCCAGATTGAGAGAAAGAGAGCGTGTGTTTGCTGCCAAAAATGTATTCTAGCAACTTAAAGCTATTCACGTTCCTCTTACTCTCGGAATTGACAGCTGAAGTACACTTGTGAGGCCAAATTGCCTGCTATTGAGGAGGTCTATATAAGTATTTACAAAACTGTCAGCACAAGTACTAGCTAAAAGTGCCGGCGCGCGTTTCGCCGGTATTCTATCGCAGCTTGACACAGCTCCTGTTTTCTTAGACCTAAAGTGACGCCTGTAGCCTAAAATTGACGCCAGCGGCATCGGAAAGTAGCACGTACCTGATGCGGAAAACTTGTGCTAACCTGGTGTCGGGCCACAGCTGTACTGTTATTTCCTTTGTTCACACCCTCCCCTTTGTTTACCGCCAAAATGTGGTGTCAGTCGTTACTGCCCATTGTGTACGAATACAATGACGCAGCCGTGCATCGCTAAGGCAAAATTGCCTCCCTCTTAGGTTTGCCCATTTTTCGTGTTGAAAAAAAAACAGGATTTTCTTCTTTGGGGGTATGGGCTTTGGTCGTGTGTTCGATCGAGTTCTGTGTAGTTGCTTGATTAGAAGGTTCGCTTTACTATTGTATAATTCTTCCATCGAGGGCGCCTTATAAACGCCATAATGCTTTGAAAAATGGACCGTTGCATGTTCATGGGTCTTTTCGGCAGCTTTGTCTACTGGCAAATTCAACTGATTTTCTGAGTATGCTATCAATATTCGAAGTCTCTGCTGACGACAACGGCTTAGTTAGATGTTAATTTTCGACTTCTGCTTGCTTGGGGTGTACAGCATCGTCGGTACATGGAATCCGTTTGGTTAAACGAACTTTTATTCCAGGGCAGCAACCTGGCTTTACGCTTAACTTCAAAACGATGTACCACTGTGGTATGAGGACCTGCCTCTATGTCAGTGTACCGCTCCACACCTATTTTTACTAATCTCTAATCGTTTAAAACTGATCTTACCAACTCAAATGACCATCGTCTATGTTCCTCTGCTAAATCAGTTTTTTTTGCGCACATCTGCGACGAGATATGCAGTAAACATAATCACGTTTATTTTATTTTCTTCCTGCATTCCAACACCATCAAAACTGTTTTGTTACAGTTTTTAATCTTTATTAGTAACCACACAGCTTGATATTTATGAACTCCTTGTAAACCACCAAATCACCGATATGCACCATTTTACCTGGAATTTGGCTTGGGTCAGAATACGGCGTTAAACGTACAGCAATTTACAGGGTCAAATTCGAACAGCTTGGACGTCCTTGAACGGTCAGTAAACTAACTGCAGTATCTTTTCAGCAATACAGTTTAAAAGATAAGTCGTTAAAAGCTGTGATTATTCGGTTTGACGTAGTTTTTCTAAAATTTGAACCTAACCACGATAGGTTTTATGTAAACTGTTTGGTAGTCGAGATAGAGCACTGCTTTCAACTTGTTTTCGAACACTACTCTCAACTACTGGCTTGCCAGTCCACTGCTTTGATTCCATTCTGGGCTTTGCAAAAAGTGCTTTTTTCAGCCATAGAATCTTGTCTCATGACTGACACCGAGGCTCTATATCTAGATGTCGGTCTCAGGGGCATTATGGCATCCTTTCCCCTCCAATTTCCAGAAGCAACTTTTTTATCTTTTTACGACCATTTTCGAACAGAACGGTATATTGTTCTCGTGTTACCCTATCAGGTACACTGTTGTTTTTCCTGCCCTGCTGGTTTATCTCGAATGCGAAGGAAGACGTGAATTGCCACGTTTTTTGAGGTAGAACCTTTGGTTTTGCAAGCTTTGATAAGTGCGAACTTACACAGTCCGGCAGTGATTTGTATTCGAAGCATATGTTATAGCCGAACTGGTAGTTTACTTGGTCGTTACTGCTTTTAGCCTGACCACTCTCCATTTCAAGAGGCCACTGAAAAAAGAACTCTTGCCATGTAATGCGGGTGGCCCTGATCTAGATTTCACGTGTACATATTCCTTTGCCCCAACCCAAACCGTAACGGCAGGCCTAATCTTAATGCGAATCTTAGCTTACCTTAACTAAAGCCCTAAGTCCCTTGTAATTTAACAAAAAATTACGTACATTACAGGTGGATATGGTAAAGTTTCCTATCAGGGGCCATACAAGCAATTCTTACCGACACCTTTCGTATAAAAAAGTTTATAAATCAGCGGCCATACGCCTAGCATAAAGATAGGAGATGTGAGATAATTAGTGCGATTAACATGCGAGGTTGACGTAATATAGATTCGTATTTCAGCGGAGGTTAGAAACGACCATTTTCTCAAATGAATGACCCTTTTCTGGATAGTTTCTGGTGTCAAACGGTGTTTATTATGCTTCAGAATCCATTACTTTTCATTTTATCGACGGGCGTTTTACCCCTCAACGTTCTAAATCAAAATTGCACAACTTATCTTATAGTTTGCTAAAAACCTTGTAACAGGTCATACATGTACTTGTTACGGCTGTGATCATGTCTGATCCAGCCGGGCTCCAGATTTCATGGACAGTACCTCTCCATGCGTGACGATTGGCGGCAGCGGATCTGGCGAGCCCCACCCAGTCCCTTCCCCATCTACGGAGACCGAAAATAGAAGGCCTAAGAACTGCTTCCATGTCTTGACGGAAGATGTCGAGCCAAGTCTTCAGTTGCCCGCCTCTTCGAAACCTCTAGGTGAGCCGCGGCGCCGGATCGAGGATAGCATAGCTAAGTTCGTTGGGCGGACGATGGAGAACGTGCCCAACCTACCTTAGTCGCCTTTCTTGAGTGGCCTGGTATATCCTCACGATACAGTCGCATCGAGTGCGGACTTCCTCATTCGAGATGAAGTCGGTATACTTTACTCGCAGGATGGTCCTAAGGCAGCGGTGAACAAAGACCCCGAGGCTTCGCTCATTTTACTCACACAAGCCTAGCATTTATATCCATACAGGCGGACTGACCAGGTCATAGCCACGTTGATAAGTTTTTTGCCATTGCTTGATGGCCTCGTTCTTAGTTCCGGGGAGATTAGGGCTAGTACTAAAGTTAAGGTTATGTTAGCATGAGAGTTATGTCTTGATATTTACCCTCCTAAAGATTTGCCAAAGATGCCTGTAGTAGTTCATATTTTAATAACCTATGCGTTTTGTTTTAATGTTTTGCAATTGGCGGTTGGAAGAGAAAGCAAATCAGACCAAGGGTACACTCTCGTTGTGAAATCGAGAGCTATTGACCGCGTGTGCGTGTTTGACCATCGAGAACAAGAACACGGACGGTGATTGGAGACAAATATAGTTTATAGCGAAATAGACGGGCAACTGTTTACCTTACTCAAACCCTCCTCCGCTTAAATCGGTGACAAGACCGAAGTCAAGATGACCGAGGAGGATTTGGGCGGTAGCCGTTTTCTGCAATGCAGCCTAAAACACCGCTTATCTTAGTCTTTAGTGACAGTAGACTTTCCTGAACTCCATTTTTCCAGATATTCAATTCACAATGGAGGCAGAAAACGATGGGCAACTAGCATTCCTAGACGTGTTGGTTCAATGGAAGACTGACGGGCACCTCAAAACGACGGTTTACAGAAAGGCTACGAACACTCGCCAGATCCTGAGTTACCAAAGCAACCATCCATTGTGTCACAAACGCAGCTGTGTACGAAGTCTCTACAAGAGGGCTGAGACCCACTGCAGTGAAACAGAAGACAAAGTGGCCGAACTCCGCTATCTACGGCAGATGTTCACCATCAATGGGTAACCCCGGAGCTTCATAGAGCGGAGTAGGCGGACTTACCCGATTAGAAAGCCAACAGTCAGCCAACCAAAAGTCTGGCGGGCGCTACCGTACATCGCAAACGTGTCTGAAGCAGCTGCTCGACTCCTGCAACCATTGGGTATCGGTATCGCCCACAGACCCGAGGCAACGATCAGGTGATTGGTAATGAAACCAAAGGCCCCCCTGTCCCGAGGTGAAACTGCCAACGTCGTGTACCGGATCAACTGCAGTTCTTGCGAAATGAACTATGTAGGGGAAACGGGCAAGCGATTGCAGACACCTTTGACCGAGCACGAGAGAGCGGTGCGCAGACAGGAAGAACGCTCTCTAGTGGCAGAACATTGTGCAGCCACTGGACACAAGTTCGCTTTCAAAGACGCTGAGATCGTAGGGCGTGGAAGCGACCAAATGGCCAGGGAGACGCTCGAAGCCTGGCATACCACAAGTAGCTCCATTAATCGGTGTGTGACGCTACCAGTTGCCTACCAAAGTCTACGGGTAAAGCACAAAAACGCCGACCGGACGCACCAGCTGACAGCACAAACGAGGGCGTAGGACCACCCGACGCAAACACAAATGGGGGACAAGCCTGCGAGATGGCCAACAGGATGGGAACGCGGGTGAACACGAGCCCACGCTGATAAGAGACGACGGTGACTTTGACTGCCAGGCCGCTATCAACCAAGAAGTCAACGCGAACATGGCAACCGCAATTCGCACCTCAAGGGGAAGGTGTGAACGCGACATGACGTCGGCCGGGCCCAACCTACGAACGATGCGCACCCGATCAATGGCAATTATCACACCAACGCCACCACCCCCGGACAAGACGAGCCCGCACCCGCATGACAACAGTCATCCCCATGCCTAGCTAACTTTTACCTATAAATACTGTGAACGTTCGTGCATTTACCACCTTTGACAATGGAAGCTTGTCTGATTCCGAAACGTCAGGACATGAAATCCTTGGTTCCTGTGATCGCCTTGCCTTGCGTTTGTAAATAATGCACAAGTCCTACCATGCTCTTATGCCTGCAGTTTACCGTCTGTAGACTACCATTAGGCCTACTACGGAATTTATCTGTGGCTTAGACTTTACAGACGTGTGAACCTTGAATTATACTATTTCCATTAAGTACATGTCTGAAACACGGGGGCAACAGTGCTTCCCTCGGTTTTCGCTCACTCAGCTCTTTCCACAAAAACGTGGCAGTTTCCACTCAGTTTGGCCTACGAAGGCTAGAATACTGTTGCCAGCAGTAATGTACCTTTAATAAGGGTGTTAACTTTATTGATCATTTGGCTGAAGACCGACAATTAATGTGCTGTGATAAGGCCTGCGCGTGCTTGTAGGAAGCCGGCGCCCAGTATCCAGTATAAGTTAAATAATAATAAGCTTTTTGGTTGAAAGCACGATATTTAAATGATGGCTCATGTTTTCACCATAAATTTTGTCAAAAAGTATTGCCATTTGGTGTGTATAAGCTAACTGCAGGCATGCTGCAGTATATTTTTTGTGATGTTCAACGCATATTCGCAGGGTACCGTTTTGCCTCATCATTTGGACGACCAGGGGCAGCCAAAGGAAATTTACCCAGCGCAATAGCCTTTTTATCGATCACGCCGTCTAACCTCGTTTTTTTTCTGTGTCTGGTAGCTTGCGCGGGGGACAGTCCTATAATGACTGCCGTGCTACTATTTCTGTGGCTCATGCTACTACTACTTTTCAAAACTCCTGAATAGCAAGGTAGTTGGCCGTTTGTAATACTGACTATTCCGAGTAAGTACATGTTTTTGAGGGCCGAAACGCATCAGAGCTTGGCTCGATTTCCGCCCTCGCAACTGTATTCATCAGACTGTGTCATATCATGGGTTAGCGCAACACTACTAAGTTCTATCTCAAGTTTTATCAAGAATTTATGTCGCACGGTGCTATTGCTGTTTTAAGGTCAACTTTTGGCTTACCGCAGTATCTAACTCATCTTGAGGTTTTGGGGACGTCTCCTGTCTAATCTGAGGAAAATCTGCTCCATAATCAACTCATATTGCTATATCCTATAACTATTTTAGTAGGTCAGTAATAATGAATAAGCAGAGTGGATGGGAATATGGGCTTTTACCACCTTGACCATAAAACCGAAAAACTTGACAAACATACCTCCGAAAGCTTCTTAATAGTTAAGGATCTATTAAGTTAATAGTACAAATAAAAACAAGGCTGAGAACATGGCTTTGGTTAACCAATAAGTCAATTACCCCCTTAAACCCGAAATTTGGGTCTGTGGATTTAAAAAGGTAGCTCAACGTGTCACTTATATAAATCACTTGACTTGCCTTCCACAGAACTGTCGAGTAAATTAGGAGTTAATTATCATTGTGTGCGTGTCCTCATGTCTGCGCAATGTCCGTAGGTTGTCAATTTACGTTCAGCGCATGCCTATAATTTTACGAGTTGAAAGTGTAATTTGTAAGCTGGATCTTCATGTAATGTATAAACAAAATCACCCACGTATGTTTGTGACCACCTATGGCCAGACAAATCCGCTGCAGGAGGAGTTCAATTTTTTATGTGAGTTTGCGAACGTTGTCCATTGTTACAGTTTAGCAGTTGTATTACACACCCTGCAAAAATCGCGATCACACTATTAAGAGGGGGTTATTGTTGGGGTGATGATGGGGCGCTTCTCGAGTGTGACCAGTCTGTGCGTACCCGCGCTCCCGTACAACCCGATCTCAGAAAATGACATGAAAATGACATTTGCCTAAGCTACTTGAGGAAAGAACGTGTTCCTTTCGTTTTACCATGAGTTTCATGTCGAGGGTCCTCGTAGACGGTAATAGTCACTACTTACAGCGAAGACTGAACATTCCATCATAACGCGAGTTGACGATATTCGATTATTTCAAACGTGCAAGGTCGTAATTTCGCGGAAGTAAAAACCTCATACCGTTATTTCGTGCCTCTTTTTGGGACTGTAGCCATCGTGATTAAATCCGACAGTCATTCTCTTAACGTGCCCCTAACCATATCGAGAATTTTAGCCGAAATAGCAGCAAAAGGACCAGGATTCTTACCCAAAAGTCTCACCTAAAATTCTGTTCATTGTAATCTGTTTTGATCAAGGAAATTGACAAATCCTGCGACTTATTAAAAATTTGTTGCTCTTTAAGCGGTAGATTAAACTGACCTGTTGAGGTTCTGATCTAGAACAGGATATTTTGCATCCTGGTCCACCTCTTCCGCCTTTATCTGTTCCTTCATCCTGGTATGATCTCCCAGGATTGCTTTCTCCCAATTCACTTTCCTACCATATTGGCCTTAAATCACCATCACCGCGCTTCAAGTACCCACTACCCACCCTGTGTCCATGCGGGGAACAGGGACCTCTGTGCCCCGAGCTTGGGTTGCCCCACCGTATTGATGTGCTTATTCGCTTGCTGACGTCTGTTGCAGGTTTTGATGCTGACGCTGAAGAATGATCCGCCGGACATAGATGTCGTGGCAACGGTCAGCAATCAGTACGTAAACTATGGTCACAAATTCCGAAAGTTCACAAGGGCCTGTTTGATCAAGGATCCCGCTCAACGACCCGTCGCCAGGGATCTCCTTAACCACACGTTCATCAAAGCGAAGGCAAAGGTATGTCTTTTTACCCCTGAAGGAGTTGTTGCGAGGATCCCAACATTAATGCCTTCCCGATTCCAGCATGTCTAGCTTAATCTAAACAGTGGCCCCCGGCCTCTCATGCGAGTTGAGGCCATTACGATTTTCAATGCTTATATCCATGTAAGCAAATTTGGCAAACTCATGTTTTCGATTTTTCTTCACGAGGCATTTACACCAATCTAAAGGAGGGTAGAGTATGTCTCGCCGTCGTCGCTCTTACGCGACGTACTAGGTGTGACCACAAATGCAGTAAAGGTGAACTGCCTGGTGGCGCCTTTGTGCAAATTTGCATAGCAAACTAGGTGTACGTTTATGCGCTCTCACAAGGTAACCACCGAAGAAATTAATGCGCAAACTTCAGGGCAGACCTTTTCAGCTTCGGTCTTATCGGTGAAACATTCGCGTGTAGTCTTTTGGCTAGACCTGTACTGTATCAGTATGGTAAATCATAACCTAGGTCACCGCCAGGTCACTGTAGGCTTAAAGGGCATTTTCCTTCTGTTGTCCCTGACAAGTAAGCTAAATAATAAGCTTAGCAGTGAGTTAGCCTAGTGCCGGGGTCGGCACCCTATGGCTCAGGAGCCATATACGGCTCTTTTGATGATTGCGTATGGCTCTCTCAGAAACTTCAGATGGTGTTATTTTGGTTACTCTGTAGGGGTCTAAGTACTGGGTTGTACTGGGATCAGTAAAATCATCAGTCGACATCCCAGGTTGGAAGTTAATGACAGAAGTCACCAGAAGGAGTGATTTATTACGTAGCGAACTCCCAATTGTTGTCCCAGGTGGCTGGCTGGCTGGCTAGTAGCTCTTGTTGGATCAGGAGCCCCGCCGGGTTGGCGAGGAGAGGATGTCGGAGCAGCGTGGTCAAAACAGAAATGTAGAGGAGGGAAGATGGATCCACCGTAGGGAGGTTTGGTGTAGCTGACCTTGGCCGCCGTGAGGGCGGGTGGGAACGCAGTCGAAGGCGCGTCTGCTGTGGTTCCCGTCGCAGGTGGCAGTGGCCACTGGCGAAGCCAAGGCTATTGTTGATTAGATAGATAGATAGATAGATAGAGAACTATATTTTGATGATAATATCAAAATTTTCAGCAAAAAAGTGGCTCCATTCACGGAGAGTAAAAATAAGATCAATTATGGGGTCCAAATAGCTCAAGAGTAAACGGTCAAAGATAACAAAATGCTCAAAGTAAGAAGTCGACATGGTTACCACATCTGTTATGGAGACAGGTCTGCCTTCAGCTTCTCAATTTCCATTTCTTCACACGTGAGGAATCGTGCTAAGAATGGGAGTACCGAGTACTGGTAGGCCGATGTACGGCAGGTCATATGACGGAATCTTCGGCGCATGGTACGAGAAGATTTCACAGCCATTAATTCAGAGTGGAGAGGGTGAGCGACCTCACTTAGAATACGGTCCACGAAATTCTTGACCGATTTAAAATGTCGCTGTATGATGAGGTCAGCTAAAAAAACATAGGAATAACCGGCAGCTGAAGAGAGCATGCGGAGAATACGTTTAATAATAAGCAAGTCTTTCTTGAGTAGTGCTGGAAAAGTAACTGGGGAGCAATAAAGAATAAGAGGGAGGATACAGGCATCTATAAAACGCCAGATGAGAGCTTGTGGGGTGCGATATGAACGCCAGCGGCGGACATAATACAAAAGTTTGCGGATTTTTATAAAAAGGTCTTCAATATGAAGAGTAAATGAGGGGTTGGAAGCAAGTGTTACACCAAGGTATCGGAAGGAGGATACATTGTTGGGCAGAAAGTCAATGGTTTCAGGGCTGGTAGGGGGTCGCAGCCGAAAAATGCACTGGACTGACTTCCGCTCATTAAGTAACAGGCCATTTTCTGACGACCATGCTGTGACATGGTCCAGTCCATCCTTCAGTGTTTGGAGATGGGTCTGGCTTTTGAGAGGATGGCCGGCAACCTTATCGTCAGCGTATTTGGCAAACAAACATGCGTTTGGAGATCGTAGGTCATCAGTATGGAGGGAAAAAAGAACTCCACAATTGTTGGGAAGGACCGTGGATTTTCGCTTCCCGGTCTGAACGAATTGGGTGCGGGAAGAAAAATAGTCCCTTAGCCATGAGACAACCCAGCCAGGAGAGCCACATGCAGAGGTTCTACTAAGAAGAAGATGGCGCGGGATCGTGTTGAAGGCTGAGGAATAGTCAAGAAAAGCACACGCGTAAGCACGGCATCCCTTATCCAAGTCCCTAAGAGCAGAGTGGACTACTAAATCAACTGCATCTAGTGTACTACGCCTCGCCTTATACGCAAACTGCAAGGGATCAGAAAAATTGGATGAAAACGGCTTAATGATGTCCAAAGCGACTCGTTCTGTAAGTTTGAGGAATGCGGAAGAGCAGGCGATTGGGCGAAATGAGTTAGGACCCGTTGAAGTGGGTTTTTTCGGGATAGGAGTGATTTTGACCGAACGCCAACCGTCAGGAATCTTGGACTCCATGAAAGATAAATTAATAAGATGTGCCAAGACAGGAGCTATTTGAACAGAGCAAGATTTAAGGAGAAATGGGGAGACGCCATCTGGTCGGGCTGCTGTTGTACCTTTAATCTTGTTCAGGTATTTCATCACTGTTGCCACAGACACTGGAGAAAAATCACTTGATGATGAGGAAATATCATTTCTCGGGAGAAAGGAGTTGGTGGGAGTATGGATGAAGTTTGAGTTTAAGCTGTCTAGGTCGGTATCAACATGTGCCAGTGTATTGCGTTGACCAGTGAGACGTTTAAGACTTTTCCATATTTCGGATGAAGAGAGAGGAGACGAAGATGTAGAAGAAGTAAATAACTGACTTACAAAAAGGTCATTTAGTCTTGCGATCTCGCGTTTTATAAGGGCATTAACGTCCTTCAATCTTTCTCGTAAACCTAGTTTGTAGAACAGTTCCTTGTCTCTTCTCAAAGTTTTTAAGTGGGGAGAAGATATTCGGTCTGGTCTAACCATGACCGTGTCAAAAGGGCAACAAATATTAAAAATTCCGTTGAGAAATGTTGTAAGATAACTCGAACACGACTCGACATTCTGTTTTCGAGAAAGATGGGAATGCATTCAGATATACAAGTCTGAAGCAAGGAAATATTATGTGGGGACGTGTCACGAATGTGTAATTTCCTCTCGGGCGTTACTAATAGCCCTTTGTTGGTCTTAGAATAGATTTTTGGTTGACAGAGCAGTACGGAATGGTCTGAGCCTGCCAATGGAGCTCTATTTTTTACAGCAAAAAGCTTTGGATAGTTAGTCAGGATATGGTCGAGTGGGGCGTCATCTCGTGTATTGAAATTAACTAAGTCACTAAATCCTAACAATATGAGGGGACGTAGATTTACTCGATTGAAGTCCCCACATAAAATAATTACATGCTCGCAAGACAGTGCGGCAAGCTTTTGGGAAAGAAAATCGAAAAAGTGGGTAAGGGCATCTTGACAGGTGGAAGGGGGTATGTAAATACTAACATAAATGATGCCTTTTGAGTTGTGTAAAAATTTAGGCCTACAAACTACTGCAATAACGTCTATGTGGTCTTCGGAGTAAGAAAAAAGGGACTTACAGTTTCTGCACCATTGCTGGTTTACAAAAACTGCTACTCCGCCACCTCTGCTGATTGATCGGGATTTTCTGTCCGAACGAAAACAGCAATAAGCTGGAAGTGTGATGAGCTGCGACTCTATATCCCTATTGAGCCAGGTCTCTTGAAGACAGATTACACCGCACTTACTGTGTTCCTGTTTCAACATAAGTGCATGCAATTCGAGACTTTTATTGAAAATAGACCTGCAATTAGTGGACATTAGACCCGGAAGAGACATTGAGGCTAATGGTTGACGCTTCATAGCTTGTTTCCAACCACACCGGTGCTTACGTGATCGTATTGCATTCCATTGGATAACATTTGGTGCTGATGTACTGCAGGTTCTGCAAATTAATCCAAAAGTACATGAATGTTCGTTATGAATTTCCGTCGATAGAATATTTGTCCTTCGAGCATTCAAAAAGGTACGAGTGTACAGCAGAGATGACCTCATGTCCAGAAATGCAGAAAAACAAAGTAGAGAAGTAGACAGTGTGGTATACACTAATAAATTCCCGCGTGAATGGAGAGCAAAAAAAACCGGCAGCTCAAATTCGAAAGCCCGCTCAATTGGCGACCAGCCAGACCTGAGAGAGCTTAAGACAGTGGTGACAACTGCTTCAGTAGGATTGCGGAGCAGGTTAAAGTGTTTTGTTATTGATATCTTGCAATTGCCCGAGGGGAAGTCGCCTGCAGAGATCTTTGCTGCATCGGCCGACGGTTGGGGTATTCAAATGGCCCTTAGGTAGGCGTGCTTATTCGGACGCGCGTGTATGCTCGGGTGTGTGTGCATGACTAAATAAACTGCGGTCGCCAGGGTGGCGGTCTGTGGGCCGCCAGAAAACCGCAGGAAAGGGGACGCTCGCGCAGCTCTTACGGGTTAGCCAGAAGCAGGTGCGAGGCCAAGCCTCGGGGGACGGGGGTGTCAGTGAAAGAGAGCATTGGAACATTTGCTTGTGGCCACATGACTTTGCGGCAGCGGGTCTTGGAAAACGAAGGGAGGGGGTCATTATGGCCGTCCACTTCCAATAACTTTCCGCTGCCGAGACGCGTATTAGAATCAATTGAACCTTGTCCGATCTCTGGAGTTTCGGCACCCCTAGGTTTGACCTAGCTGGTCCTTTTCCGGCTTGCGGATGGCAATTGCTTCCGTTTTTGCCTGCGTCCCAACAGCGGCGACAAGCTCGCTAAATAACAGACGCTCTACTAAAGCACGACAGCCTGCAGACGACCTCAGGCTGGTCAAGGTCACGCTGACAGACAAGGCTATCTTACGCGCGTAGGCCAGCCGACTTTGTTACATATAGTGCTTCGTGTTTGTCCCCCAGACAGAGCAAACAGTCCCTTCGCGAACACTTGCCTTGTGGAGTAATACATCGATCCTAATATCTGACTGCTTTCTTTCATCAGACGGATCGCGTATCTTTGAAGACTACACTCTCTCTCTCACTTGCCCAAAGTTAACCTCTGCAACAAAGAGGATGGCGAAAAGAAAAGATATGACGAGTATCGTACATTTCAGGATGAATGGGCCGACGAATTCGCCTTTGTGGAGAGAGCAGATTATGCGGTGTGTCTAATTTGCAATGACAAGATTACATCGATGAACCGGTCGAATGTAAAGCGCCACTTCCACACGCCATGATACCTTTGCATCAAAATACTCTGCAGGAGATAGCCGAAAGGAAGCATGCCAAGAGCTAATGAACAGGATGCAAACCAGCCAGAAGCAACTCCGTGTATGGACCGAGCAATGTGACTATAACTCCGCTATCTTTGCTGGATATTTAGCAATAGTTTGTAGCGGAAAATCATTCACAGATGGCGAGTTTGCTGAAAAGTTCACGCTGGATGTAGCCGATAAACGGTTTAATGATATTCCGAACAATGACAATGTAATTAAACATGCCTTTGTCTGTAAAAACTGTTCATGAGCGTACCGTCATGATGGCGACCCGCTGTTGTCAGAGTTGTTGCTGGGCCCGGCCCTTCCCACGTGACTGATTCTCTTGCTCCGGAAACTTTTCAGTACACTGTATGCATCGGAAGCGGTCAGCCGTCTACTCACCCGATTATAGCTTGTGTTGCGCACAGGCCAGAAGCAACAATCAGGCGCCGGGTCATGAGACCGAGAGACCAACTGCCACGACAGGAAACGGCTGGAGTCGTTTACTGGATCTATTGCAGTTGTGAACAAAGCAACTACGTCGGAGAAACCGGGAGATTACTCCGGACGCGAATGGTCGAGCATGCAGCGGCGGTGAGCAAGAAAGACGCGAACTCCCAGGGTGCAGCTCACTCGACGGGACCCGACCATATTTTCAAGTTGACCGAGGCCAAAATCCTCGCAAGAGGTGATAACCGTGTGAGCTGCGAGCTGCTCTAGTCATAGTTCTCAGGTCCACAAGCGCAGTGATTTATCGTTCCCATGCTGCGTATTGAGACACTGCCTGAGCAAGAGAATCAGTCACATGGAAAGGGCCGGGCCCAGCAACATCTCTGACGACAGCGGGCACAATTTTCGCGCAATTACTGAGTCGAACGCGAAGTGTCAAGCCAGTACCGCACCAGTTAAGGCCCAAGCGGTGGCTTCAGAAGTGGATACTTACTCCGCGCACGTAGATGGCCGCTATGAACTACAAATACCGTGCAGCCTGTGCATGTTTCAACCCTATCTGCGCATGACTGACTATGCTTCCATTACCTATGATTAAGGATTCCCGATGGAATCCGAAATGTCAGTGAAATAAAACTCTAGTTGCGGTGGTCGAATCATCATCGTCTGAAAAAATGCTTCTGTTGCGTGTGTTGAAGTTTCTTGCCTTTCTCAATATTCATGGTCACAAACAAATTAGTACTGCAAATGCGTTCACCCCAAAGATAACCACTCTTCGGACACAGACTCATCCTTGCATTAAATTTCAAAATGGACCAGCATCTAGAAAAAACCGAGATAAACGAAATAATTAAGTCATGTCAAGATGCCGCATTTAGGGTAGCTTTCTGCTGCTAGGAAAAAAATGTCTTCCATGACTCATATGTAGATAACATGCACATGTATTCTTCGTTGCTGCTTGCCATTTTACAGCTCCCGCAGAATAATCAACTAAGCATTCAGTCGTCGATAAGCATACTATCTTTTTTCCGGCAAAAGTAGCTTATGTAGCCCCACTCATATATCCCTAATCCCAACATTTTATCCTGCAGAAACGATGGGTATAGAGTTTTGTGGGGTATAAAAATAGGATAGACAGAGAAAGAAATTTTTAGAAGTAAGTGTGAAGGGAAAAAAAGTCAAATTGCTTCTCGTGGCCGCTGGAAGCTGGTTGTTCCGCACGTAAATTGAAGGTGTGCGCGGCGCTTCGCGCCACGCACTATACTAATCTAACTTCAGAAGAGTAAGTTGAACCACAGGTATGTTGAAATGGACGACCTCCTAACTACCAGTTTAGTTTTTCGGGAAATTCAAGAAACCTGTAATTTGATAATCGGGTTTTTCCGCAATAAGTTAAACGATAAAACAGATTAGGAAAATCTATAGATATCAATCAACAACACTTCTAAATACAGTAAAATAAAAGTGCATGTAGCATTTATTAAAATATATTCCATTGCGTGTCCTAATTCCCCGCCTATAAAACCCGATAACCACTGTTTTCGTAAGAAAACATGCAGGTTGAAGGGATTAATGAGCGGGGCTACATAAGCTACTGCTGCCCTTTTTCCCTTCGACTTATGTTCCCGCAATCTGCCGATGGTAATTTAGTTGACAAGGCCCAGCTGCTAAATGTCTATTCAAACGCAAGGTACAACCGATTTACTATCTCATAAAATATCGACCAAAGCTTTGAAATGTGTTTTCTTTTCAAAAGTAGGCCTGTAATATTAATTTTCACGCAGCATTATCTTAAGATATTCAGGGCACATCCAGATGCCGGCTTTTGAAGGAATTTCATATGTGGGCGGCACAATCTGCATTTTGCTACTCTCCGAAACGTAACTATATTTTATAAGAAAAATGGATGCAAATTTTCTTTTCTATATTACTTTGCTTACAAATTATGTCTTCTAAACGTATACCTCAAAATAACAGTTTTCGGTTGAAAATTTTTCATTTTATGAGATTTGTAAGGCCCGAAGTAGTCTATTCACGATGCTTCTTACCTCTGCACACTTTCTACAACACTTTTTTGAATTTGCGTGTGCATCGAAAAGCAGTGGGAAAAGTGCATAGTGTTTAAGTAGTCGTTTGCATACGAGCGAGAGCAAAGTCAATCAAATATATGTTGATTATGCTGCTTTACTAATACCTCATTTCAGAATTTCATTGAAAATTTTATAAGATAACATAGCTGTTAGAAACTGAAATTGGAATTCGTCCTTTTTCTTTTTTCTTTCTTCTAATTTTTCTTAACTTGGCATAAATAGTCCATACATTTTTTAATCCAATAATTTTCTAGGACCGTGATCTCCTATGTCGTGTACTTTTGGGTGGTGATATTCCCACACCACCACAGAAATCCCACCGACACGCCGATGACCGTTCTGAAAAACGGGAAAAGGTGAGCCTTTTTGTGGTACTACATTTTGTTTCCTACGACCACCAGATGTCAACTTTCCGTTGTAAAGGTACTTTATGTTTTACTTCGTATAAGTGCCCGTGAAGGGCAATTGGCTCACGTTTTGAAGGTGTAGAGGCTTGTCGGGGACACTTTTAAAAAAAGATATAGAGCTCGGCTTTGCAGTCACGTGTTAATAGGGGGAAATCCTAAACGTCCTGTGCATGCGTTGTACTCGTTTCTAGTAATGAGCACTGCACTTGCTGACAAAAATCGGCGGTTGCCGACTAATCATTGAGATGTTTTTCGTCGCTTCTCATTTATGCCCATGTTCTCGAATTTTCGCTTCTATTAGCAGTAGTTGGACTATCATGATGGACTCATATATGCCCTTTAAGGCGCCTCTGTTCCAGCACAGTCTCCTCACCCGATTCTTTATTTGCCTCATGGCTTCAAGGTACTTAACAGCGTATATTTTTTCTGAAATCGGAAGAAGTGTTTCTCCTGTTAAATAAACGACACGTAACAATGCAGCGGACTACTTCCTCCAGACGCAGTTTTTCGTAGCCTGACACTGGTTCATTCGTCGTAATTAGTGGTAGCCATACTCAGCTGTATTTCGGGTGTAGACTGTAGCTTTTTTGTAGGTTAATGGGTCCTCATTAGGTCGTAGTTGTCAGTAGTGCTGTTGTTCATGATGGTGTCAGAAGACAACCGCATCGACAAAACACGAAGTAGTCGCCTTGGCAGTCGCCATTTGGACACCCCCTCTAACCGTTTTTTTTCAAAGCCAAATTTACTTCGGTATTTTGTGTCCACTGCGCACGTGTACCCTCGAAATATTCTTCTGGGGTAAAACACGTTGGAGACTACAATCCCGTACATCTTCTGATGAACGCCTTTTGGATTTCGCGAAAGACCTGCCTGCTTGTCAACACCAAGATTCCCCTCCTGTCTTTGTTTCTGGTGCTCCACAAAATAAAGGTGTATGGACAGGCAAATTTGGCGTATTTTCACTACCGGAGACCAAAGGCAGCGGTTGGTACACAACGGGTGGTTGTTTCGTGTTTTTGTTCCCCCAGAGTTGAATAAGACCGGTTACCGTGCGAGCACAGACCCCGACGATGACAAGATCGAGTACGCTGACCTTCGAGACCCTCATTACATCATACAATCAAAAGATCAGGTAGTTAGTGCGATTCCCCATAGATCGCTACCATAGGTGTTCGCTAGCATTGCCGCCCATAGTCATTCGGCATTCATGTGTAACTACGTAGGATGAAGTAAACATTGCGTGCTTGTTAAACAGTTGTAAGCGTACGTACATGTGCACCAATAGACCGCTACTAATTTTTAATCTCAACTCTTCCCACTACATTTTGCAGCTTATTTATCTAAGCGGTGTGCTAGATCAGCTCCTTTATACAGTAGACCTAGATAAGATGAGTCGTTGATTACGTTTATATAGATCACATAGTGATGAACAGAAACAGATTTACCAGTCATACCCACACCCAGGCGATTCACTTCCCGATGGTCGAACCGACGACCTGTTGAGTAGAAGTCCAACATTTTAATCCACTGTGCCAACAAGAAAAGGAGCCTTGGCGTGTTGCGTGACACGTGGGGTTTGATACCACTGGATGACAACGGCTATTGAGCCAGAAATGGCCATTCCAGTCTCCTTTGTTTTTGTCCGCCATGTTTGTCTGCCACTGTGCCATTGGGAACCAAAGCAGACGCGTCTTCGTCGCGTTCCCACCCGCCCTCGCGGCGGCCAAGGTCTGCTACACCAATGTCCTTACGATGGATCTATCTGCCCTCCTCTTCATCTGTGCTTTTGATGACGGAACAGCCCCTCCCGGCCACGCTTCTCCGACTCCTCCTCCACACCGGGATTGAGTCGCACCTGGCGGGGTTCCTGATCCAACAAGGGCTACTAGCCAGCCACTGTGCGGCCGCTGGTGGGACGGTGGTGGTGAGCCCCAAGGCAAAACAAGCCGAGTGGTCCCGTAAGCGATCGCTGATAGTTCATCAACCAATGCGAATTTACTTCGTTTATTAATACCAGACTTGGACCCACACTAAGGCGGTCTACTGGACACACTCCGGTCTGCTGCAACCCTTGTTCAGTCACTGTGTCAGGTCACGAAGTATACATCACTCATTCGCACACTAGTATGATGCCCAGAAGAAATTTAGCACTGATAGGCAAAAATGGCCTTACCGAAGTCAGTTATAGACCGGCTGTCTGGCGGTAAGCTACCGCAGATAGTTCGAGGGATGAATTATCCAAAATAGGTGGTCATACATGAAATCAAAAAAGACTAGCCTACTAATAGTTACCTAAGTATGCTTGGGGGGTAGCTAATACCGTCGCGAAGTGTACGTCATGCTTCACTATCCAGAGTCGTGTGTTAATTTTCATTTTGCAGAATCATTCTAAATAGAATGTGGGTTGCGTTTCGCGGCGGATAGGACGACAGTTCGACTGTTCTATAAGACTAGATCCACCGAATGCTCCAGAGCCTGGTGGCGCAGAGACAGTGAATTGCACGAGAATTAGTTTTAAGCGATATTAGGCATGCGCTGAATCTACGGCACTCACCTACCCGTGGCCGATATTAGGGGAGAGTAAAGAATACAGGAAGCAGGGTGGGACGCAATTGATTAACACACAGTATTTAAGCCCTATCCAGCAGACGTCAGGAGCAGGTGCCTGGCTTGGCGTCTGCCTGCACCTACGTGTGTCATCGCGTTCCTGACATGTGCGGCGAACAAGGCCTACTATACTTCAGTCTACACCCGCGTCTGTGGGGTGCATTTACAGCGCGGCACCATGATGTAAAAGAGAATCCTCATTTGCGGTAGTTCCACGAACTTTTATATTTATATGTTGCTAAAAATTTATAGTACTGCCGATGGTTCAAGTTCATATCATATAAACCGCTTATAAATGTTCGATTTCGCGCAGTCTGAACTCAAATAGCTTGCGCATTATTATGTCGACTACTGTAATCAAAGTTGTTTTGATAGCTCGGCCTAGAGGACGGGCTTCTGCCTTGAATTAGGAGGTCACTAGGTTTCGTTAAGAATTACTCGCTTTACCTTGACAAACAAGCCGAACAACAGCACCGAATGGAACTTTGACACGGTCGGTAAACCCGTCTTCAGCGATGGTGGCGGCTTCCGCACCTACTACGATAGCGATGACGACAGTGATGCCGATGACTTCCCTGGCCGTCCCGCAGAAAACGAGACCACTACCACACACCAGGGTAGTACACACTGCCCTTCCCCATCGCACCCCCCACCCGTCCCAGCGGGCACACCTGCCTCACCCAGGCCCGCTTCAGCATTTGGGCTTCATCCCTCAGCCGATCCTATGCCTGCTCCCTCCGAAAACTCTGCTGCCGAGGATGCGGTAAGCCATTTTTTATTGGTATATTTTAATTCCAACTGTTTTTCAATCCACCTAAAGTGTCATTTTCGCTGATAAATTGCAGGACCTTGTGTAAGCACAATATATAAGGCAGTAGTCGGAAATAGCCTCAGCACTTTCTTGTGGGTTGAACAAATGTCGCCAAAGTGAAATCCTATCATAGCTCTTTGTTTCGTTCTCGAATCCAGAAGCCTAGTACTCTAACGCAAAGTACTCTAGAAATTGTGAGAAATTAAAATTTGTTAGCCTCTATATCCTCGGTTGATGGGCAGAGTCCCAACTCTTGAAGGTCTAGCGTCTGTGGAAACGTTATTACTCGCACAGGTCTGACAGTCTTATAGGACGCAGTTATGCCACCGCATAGCTACCCTAAATAGCGGCCTCCGCATCCCTCGGAGAAATTTACACGTGGCGTGTTAATGGCCGGATTGTCCGCAGCTGAGTCATTTATCATGAAGCTGGGTTGGTTTTGGAATCCCTCGAAGATTTGGCACACTGACTCTCGAAATACTTTTCCAACCCACTCCCTGCCTAACTAACTGTCTACCTAAGAAACAATTCAGTATAGAATTTGTACGACTGACTGTTGTCAAACGTCTATAGGCCAGAAAACTACAGCTAGAGCATCTCGCAGGTCATCCGCTTGTCATCTCTCAGGGAGATTTCAGTCTCGTCGAACTTAACTATGAAGTCGAATCCGGTCGAATGAATCACAACTTTGGAGCTGACCTTATTTTTATCTCACTGGTGTTTCATTTTATGCCACTGGCGTGAGAATTAGTCTGCCCGTTTTGCCTGTGTTTGATTTACTACAATGTGCGTGATATACGATGAACGCCTTATGACGTTATCTGCCGTGGCAGTGGATCTTTTAGTCTCACTATTTGGCACCTAGATGTTGCCTCCAGGTGCTGTGTAACTCATACTCCCTTTGTTCTGTGAAGGCTACTGGCGGCTTCTGAGATTTTCTTTACGCACCAAAATTTGGTGTCGTGTTCACGGGAATTTATGGTTGTCTCCTTTATTCATGCGACATTATTAGTACCTTCTTAGGCCATGATAAAATTTGCCTGCCGGGACTCATCATAAAGATAGTTAACATTCCGTTTTTATTCCGTTCGCAGGTCCCCGGTATACTACTTACTTGTACTTTATCAGATTAGCTCCTGTTGCTGGATAAATCGGCTTCACAGATGTGACGGATGGCGGCGGCCGGAAGTGAGCTCATCACATATGTTAACCCATTATTTGTTCCAATGTCGCAAGCCGTAAACGGCTACGAGGCCCATCGGTTCAACGTCCGACTTGACGGAGCTGAGCCATGTCTTAAGTTGACCGCCTTGTCGGTATCTCCAGTTTGCACTATGAGAGGGGTTCACGACCAATCTGCAGAAGTCCGTCGATGGCTTGCGCAGGACATGGCCAAATCATTGCGATCGGCGATGCTGGACTTGGTAGTTTGAAACATCTGCGGTATAGCTTGACATTGGAAATTCGATCCTGCCAGAAGACTCTTAAGTGGCGTCGAAGACACCAACAGTCAAATACTTCGAGCGATAGGATGTCTGCCCTTCTCACTGGCCATGTTTCGCAGGCATATACTAACACCGGTCTGATTGATGCTTTGCATATCAGCAGCTCAGCCTAAATGTATTTCTAGCCTGCGCGATTCGGTTCTTGATTTCGTCTTTGGCCCGTCCGTAGGCTAGCATATTCGAACCCAAATAGCCGAAGCAGCTAACTTCTTCAATGGGTTGACCGGTGATAAATAATGGTTGTGCTGTGCTGAGATACGTAGTCAGGAGCTTCGTCTTGCGTACATTAATCGTCAGACTAACAGTTGCAGCGAAGCTGGTTATTCGGTCTAGCGTTGGCCGTAGTAATTGAGGGGTTTTACCAAGTACGACAATGTTATCGGCATATTCCAAGTCAGGTACTCTGGATTCAGGGCTGATTTCACATCCACTGTCAGGTAGAATTGATTGATGCATCACCCAGTCAATCAAGAAGTTGAAGAGAACTAGAGAAAGAGGGCACCCTTGTCGAACTCCACCAACCAGAGGGAAGGAATTTGACTCTTCAGCAGGGGTTCTTACTCGAGATGATATTGTGCTATAGTAAGCTTTAATAAGATTGAACATTTTTGGTGGGAGCCCGTCAGCAAGCAAGATTTGCCATAAAGCTTCTCTGTTGATGGAATCAAATGTGGTATTGAAGTCAATGAAGCAGGCGGTGGTGACCTGTTGATTTTGGTGTGTGCACCAGTATGCGGCGTAGAATGAAGATCTGGTAAATGCATCCTCTACTTGAACGAAATCCTCCTTGGTTTGGGCGAGTGCGAAGATTACGCTCATTCTAAAAAGTTTCGGAGAAGGATGTTTGCAAACACTTGGGCGACTATATCTATGAGGCTGATGCCGCGGTAATTTGAGCATATTGTCATGTCTCCGCGCTTCGGTATTGGTAAGGTAATGGACAGTGACCAGTCAGTGGAGATAACTTCGGTAGTCCATATAGTCAAGTTCAGTCGGTGAAGTGATTTAGTCAAAGCAGCACAATTAGTTTTGTAAGCTTCTGCTGGGATACCATCCTCACCCGCTGCCTTCCGAACTTTCAGTCGTTGTAATACCGATTCCAAATCAGTTCTCGTAGGTGTCTCGCTTTCACTATCGTATGGAATTCCAGTTGATAGCTGTAGGTTCGCAGGTGAACGTATGGGCGGATCTAGAAGCTCACTGAAGTGCTCTCGCCATTGATCGATTTTGCCAGGCATACCAGTTATCACTTGACCCGAGTTATCCCGAACGGTAGTGCAAGGCGGTTTATATTTGCCAGCTGCTTTACATAAAAGGTAATAGAGCTGGTAGAAGTTACCAGAGTTTTGAAGCTGATTCGATGGAGCCAGCTAACTCGGTCCAGTGGTTCTGACGGTCGCATCTTGCTGATCGCTTAGTTTGACGTCTCAATGAATAATAGTTCTCTGAGTTTGAAAACCGAGCGATTCTAGCTTGTGCCGAGAGATGGAGTGTCGTTGTGGAGCTCCAGTCCCTCCTCGGTACTAGCTGTTGCTGCAAGTCCGAATTCATCGCACTTTGTAGCGCGTCTCTTAAATGTGGCCGCTGAGTATTGGGCGAAGTTTGATTATCGACGTTATCTGAAGGTTTGATGTGAACAGTGGATTGATCTCTGATCCGCGCAGTGAGACTTTCGTTGAAAGCTACACGGGTTTCTGTGTTTGATAGTGCCATAACGTTGACACATTTTGTGGACAGTTTCTTACTTCGATTCGACAAGCGGAGCTTAAAGCGGGCACGGACAAGTACATAATCTGATCCCAATCCCGCACCTCGAAACGATCGGCTGTCGGATACTGAGTTGGCCTACCTTGAGCGTACTAAGATGTAGTCTGTCTGGAAGATTGCATATCCAGCAGAATTTAATGGAACCATAAATTTCTCGAGCGCTCATCAGCTGCGCCCTCTCGCTGCATAAAGTGAGTAACGAATGACGGAATACAACAATTGAATTCATACAGAAGAGGTCATAGAAACAGATCAGGAAGGTCAATTAATCAATTAGGCTAATTAGTCTGATTAGAGACGTAAATGAAACAGTGTGGACAGTGATATAGGGGGAAAAACGTTGAAGCAAAAATTTGGGCAGGGGGGTGTGAATCAGGGAGCCAGATGTTACCAGGGCAAAGCAAGGTTCACAACATGCTCCAACTGTTTACATAGGTCGGGTTTTGACCGTCGTTTAGAGGCTGCCTCCAGGTAGCGCAATGTAAGAGTTGTCCGTGCCCAAACAAGTACTTTGAAGGATATTTTGGGGTCTACAGAATGGCCCGTATTCAATAGCTGTTCAGTGATGGAAGAACGGAGAGCCCTATTCACCTCTTTTAATAGCCAACTCGGCAAGTGCTCTTTAGCTCTGCCTGCTAATTGCCGTTGTGTTTGCCCTATGTACTTGCATCCGCAAGTGCATGTAAATTCGTAAACAACATTAGAAGTGGCATACAACGGCAAGGCATCCTTCGCAGTTGGAATCGGAAGGGTCTTCGTCGAGTTGCAAAATGCGAGCTCAGCTGCAAAGTAAGTCCTTTCAATGGTGTTGTGTAAGTGTCTCCTGATGGTGGTTAAGGTATTGTCACCCTTAAAGGGCAAGGAAATTAAAACAGGCTTTTTTGAGCTGACTATTCTATAACCTTTTGCCGTAAGGGTTTGCTATACTTGTCAATAAAATGAGCTGGTTAGCCATGCTTGAGAAGAGTTTCCTTGAGGCTGGCAATTTGTGCACCCAGTGTATCCATTGAACAGATTTTGTTTGTCCTCTGGAAGAGGGTGCAAACTAAGTTACGTTTCCCTTGTATGGGAACAGAAATTAGATCATGTAAGTACTGCCCTTTCCATGTATTCTTGTGGAACACTCTTCGTGTTATAGAACCGCCGATGGGGGTGTTATAAACGAGTGTTTTTAACGACGAGATGATTATAATCAGCAAATGTTACCCATCGTTCTCCGTTGTGGCAACGTTGGCCCAGTCTTCTTTCCGATGATGTGTCTCGTGGTTTCATCGCACGGGCCAGTCGTGGCATTACAGTCTCCCGTAACGAAGAGCAAGTCTCTAGGGGTATCCTGATCACTGTAGCTTGAAGGCGTTCATAGAACTCAATCCTAACTGCTTCATCCACTCGCGATGTTATGGCATAAACGGCAACCACAGACATGTTTGTTATGGTGCCCTTGAAGTGGGCTGTGTCAATCCGCTCTGAGATAGGCTCAAATGCTAAGAGAGCGTTATGCACCTGCTTTGTCATAGC
This sequence comes from Ligula intestinalis, assembly GCA_036362985.1. Taxonomy (NCBI): domain Eukaryota; kingdom Metazoa; phylum Platyhelminthes; class Cestoda; order Diphyllobothriidea; family Diphyllobothriidae; genus Ligula; species Ligula intestinalis. Next base: position 58,943,804 of record JAYGXS010000002.1, read on the forward strand.
TATTGCCACCACATGCAGTCCTGTGTTCGTTTGTGGGCCACTGTGGCGGAGCGCGTACTCAGCATCCTCTTGTGGGACCTTGATTTTTCTCGTTCCAGAGTCTGGGAGATGAACTTCTGGCAGACAGGCAAGGTCTACCTTATATTTCCACAATGCGTGTGGTAGAAGTGCTTGACGTCCGGTATCAAACAATGTCCACACATTCCAGCAACCGATGTTCAAGCTGTGTCGCGAATTTAGGGTGCTGGCTTGCATATTTGTCCTTCCGGGCACCAGACGACCAAGGAGCGCATCGCTTCCCGGGGTCGCCGTAGCAGTATTGAAATCCGTGATACTCGTATTGCCCATGAAGTTTCTTGGAAATTTTGTTACAGATGACGTGCCCGGTGTTACCAGCCATTGCACTATGTTTGCCGTGAGTTTACTACGTTGCCCTCGAGCCGCCGCCGGGGAGGTCGAGGGTTGGATTTCGGTTCGCAGGCCCCTGGTATGCTACATGCAGTACCATGCGTGAAAGCCTGGTGCATTTTTCGAACCCCAAGTTGTGTGCAGCACGTGTAGTGTTTATTGAGCTCTCTAAGCCACTTCCGCCCAATCCCTTCACGAGGCGGATGACCGGCTCCGACAGAAAACTGCTGCACGAGCAAGGTAGGCGAGAGTGCTCTCGACCGTGGAGGTTGCGTTTTTACGAGTTAGCACCATTTCTCACTACGAACATTAAATTGTTGTTAACCTACTACGGTGCGCTCAAAGACTTGGCTTGGAAGGCTGCCAACTAACAGCATAACTCGGCCCTCTCCTCAGAACAGAGAACTTGGCTAAAATGGGTTTTTGTTAATGTGGGGCTGTACGGCGATCCCAATCTTTTCATTTTCAGCCCGACCACGTCTTATGCACGTGGAAACCTGCTTCATCGTTCAAAGACCGGGTATATGTGGTTCGTGTATGCAGGTAATTCAGCTCTATCATCCACTAGGCCCGCTCCCGTTTCGGGTTTTGTTGACTGTGTTGATATTGAGTTCAGGCAGGTAGATAAAGGAGAGAGTGTGGTAGTTGCGATGCTAGTCTGCGATCACGATAAACTAACATGCAGTCAGCTCACCATCCTCCATCCGCTTGCTAGGCGCTAAAAGGTCAACATTCTCATTGCCTACAGTTAAACTGGCGTGTGCTTATGAGAACCCTGTCGTTCCACATAAAAAGGACTTGTGTGGGTGTAGTATTTCGTAGCTTGACGTCCTACTCGAAGATAGCTAGACATGTAATGAAATCAAATTTATAGCGGAATTCTGTTAGAATGAATTGTTTAGGTGGGTTGTAATGTAGCCTATCGTGCAATGCTGCCCCGAAATATGTATTTCACTCAGTAGAAACCATGCAAAAAATATTTCTGAATGCTAAATATTTTTCTGCGCAGGATTCCCAGGGAAAGGTTTCAAATATACATCCAGCCATGCTAGTGATTCTGAATCAGCGTCTACTGTAGAAGACGGTCTTCAGGAGTCTGTTCTGACGAATACCGATGTAGCATTTTGAAAAGTTTCAGGGCTTCTTACACCTACCCAAGGCACTATCCGTGAAATTTATTCAAACGAACACTGCATTTATAAGGGTTTGAGTATGAAACGCTTAAAACGCTCACGAAAACTGATGGTTTTTCGGGTCAAGCACCCTGCAGCCAGCATCTCCTCAGTATTTTCCTCTCGTCCCTCATGATGACTCATCCACATAACGGCGTTTTTAAGCCCATGCGTTTCACTTTTGGTCAGACAACTTTGCTTTGCTATCAGTTCCCTTATTGTCCTGCGCAAATATCACGTCATGTTTTTGTGAATTTTCAGGTTTATCACTGATGTACCTGGTCATGCCTGTTCTTGTACTTGGCATAGGCTATTAACGTTAGTATCGTAGGCTCGTCTCTGGCCATTGTGTGCTCCCGTAGTTGATGGTGCTTCTACCGCATACACTTACAACGGCCAACGAGTTAGATGTGTTGAACCAGCACCGGAGCCAGATCAGGGCACGATATGCGTTATTGGGGTTGCGCACCCATAACCGATGTCCACACATGGGAGAGATGTCAGGGCACTTGTTTACGTCGTGACAGCCACCTGCACCGAATGCTGTCCTCAATGTTTCTGGGCCCAGGCGTGTGAGGCAAGACAGTACGAAGTAGGCCCTGTGTAAGTCAGCCATCAACGCCAATCGATTCGCGCGTAAGTCACCTCCTTTGCGCCTTCCCAGATCTGGGATACACAGTGAACTTCAGTTGAATCGACAGTACAAATGTCGATATTTGTGTTACTTTCTATAGCTGATTCATGTGTGCTTTCTCTGCATTTGTGCCGCCAGCACGGGCTTGGAGTAGCTTGACGTCTGTCCTACTTTTCCTGTTCAAGGAAGTCTGGTTTAATTAGCTTTGACTACTAATTTCTTGAATGCAGTCAAAACCCTTTCTTTTCTTTTCACTGAATCCTAGCCCACGGGTCCTTACTTCCGCGTAACTCTACGGAAGCGTAATCCACGACAGAACAATGAACTGCAGGATATCAGCTTCAATTACGTTCCTGGAAAGGGTAGGAGCTTTAATATTTTTTAGGTCTGCCCGGCTGCCTGCCTCTGTTGCCCTGCCGGCTGGAGGTACTTTTTGTTCGTTCTTATGCCATCCAAACAGTAGATCCGAAGCCACGACATAAGTCACTCAGTGTTGTCAATAGAGTTCGCGACTTCGAGCGGTCTTGCTATTCTAACACCAACCACTGCTAGCTGTTTTCACAGTATCCCGGATATCACAGCGCAAGCTACCTGCTTTTTGGATACGTGCTGATTACGTGAGCATCACTTGTTTGCACAGACCAGCCTTTCCTACTACGTATCCAGTAGTATTTGCAGTTTGGAAAACCAGAACAGCTGTTCTTGCCTGTTGATTTGTATATGAGGATACTCCTATACCGCGTTGGGTCAGAACGAGGGTTCAGGCTGCCTCACGGCGCGTGTTTTTACCGTTGCGCTAAATCGGCGTAAACCGCCTAATGAGTGCTGTTCCTGCATGCATGTCGGGCTATAGGCGTAGGCCTTTACGCCCTGCCAGCCGCTATACCCCTTACAAAGTGGTTGAAGGCTCAGGCAGTCGGCTGATCTTAGAGATAGAGAAGGGAGAGAGTGAAACCGACACTAAGGAATCCATCCTTGCGGCAACACAGCGCGCTACACACTATGATGATTTGACATGTCTAGATTTGTCAGATTGCGCTATCAGTCGCGGATTGGAAGCCTGCCAATCGACAGGATAACGCGTTCCATATGGGGACGGAGGGGCAGACTGCAATGGCTCCTCCCGGATGTAGGCTTTACTGGGCGCTCTCACTCGTGTAAGATCTTAGTCGCCCGTACAGCAATTGCGTGTGTATAGGCTGCTTAGTCTAGTCAATCATTGCACTTTTTTTTCTCCCGCCAGTCCCTTTAACTATCGAAGCATTGCTTATGCAGTAGGAGACAGTTTGAAATGGTTGTTGTTTAAGCTTCCCTTTTACATACGCAACTGCACACCCAAATTACCGGGTCTACGCCCAATCCATGAGATTTGTGTTGGACGAACTTAAATTCCACGGTCAATGCGCAATACGTGGCGAAACAGAAAAATCGAATTTTATGCCAGTTACTTTTGTGCGGACTTGCTCCCACTCTAAACTTTGCTCGGTACGCCAACTTATCATATTCATGCCCAAGTGGTCGTTTCAGCTCTTCGTTCTTCACAACTGCAAATGGTAAAATTTTTACATGGAAGGAAGCAAATACTACTTGAGGAGAGATTCGCCCGCACTTCTGCCAAAGTTTTGGAGAGGGTATTATAACACGCCTCGGCGCAGTCTCATGTCGGATCAGTCACCTGTGTCACATCCCCGTATAAGTTAGCTCATTGGCCTGAACAATGGGCGGCTCAAAAGATGTCGACTTTACCGACCGCTTCTCAACGGCACTCAGCGCATGTAAACAATAAGCAATATGGCATGTCTTTAAAACATAACGGCACTCTAAAAGCTATAACTTGAAACATAACTCGTGTTTCTGTGAAAACCTGGTCGTCCGAGCTGAGCAGACGTGTGTTATGCACGCTGAGGGACCGCCTAGCTTTGTCAGCCACTGTACTCCATCTTGACCCCGGTCTTTCTGGCTTTGTCTTGCTGCTGTGATTTTGTCTTTGTATGTGGATGTTAAGAAAGAGTGCGCTAACTGAAACAAAAGTCTGCTATCATCATAAACTGTTCCTAGTGTAGGTTACCCTCTTTTCGTGTTGAGGGACATGCGGTTCACATCGTTGTCTGCGACGGTCAAACTATCTATTCGAAGGCACGTTCTTGTGGCCCGTTTTCCCTGCAAATCCTTGATAACGACGCCCCTAATCTCAACCATTTTGAAGAATAATCTGGTTGTTCTCTACCATATAACAGATGTTTTCAGAGTGATAATGTGTCATGTGCCATTTATTAAGCAAATATATGCATGATACATGTTTTGGTTGTTCTCTCATTTACTCCGATTTCTGCTCTTAAAGTAATTGTTTTAGCTCTGCGGACGCCAGTCTCCTGATATTTTTGCCTTTACCTGGTGTTTTAGACTCAGCAGACGTTCTAGCGCGCGAATTGGTGGAGGCTGACTTGCTTGATGGATGTGACCTTTTACTGGGCGAGTGTTCTGCTTGCATGCAATGTCATATCTTCCCTTATCCTTGCTCGTCCTCGCCTTCTATCTTTTCATGCGCTCGCGCGTAGCACTTCCCCAGGCCTTTTATTGGATCTTTTAACTTGTCACCTCCATTTTCAGACGTTCACATACAGATCTGATTGCATTTGCCCACAAAACATGCAGGACCAACGTCGTTGGGACGACTGGCCTTATTGCGAGTGTTCACCCCATAGCGAATGCCACACTTGAAGTTTTGTATGTGTGGTGGCATGCTTAGTCGCAAACTAATGCTGCGCCATTCACCTGCGCCCAGTAGTGCCTCTGATCTTCTTGACTGCATCATGATGGGGGACACGGTACAGTAGATTCTGTGAAAGTCCTCTGTCAGTGAAAACTAATCTACACGAAAGTCACCGTACCTGTGCCCACCATGCTCCTGGGCACACGATTGACTTTCGGAATCGGCGGTCCAAATGTCATCTGACTACATGGAAATAAAATAAACCTTGGATATCATAACTGAGACCAGTCTTCAAGCATACAGCCAGAAGATGGATACGGACAGCAGAATGCTTATGCCCCAAAGAATCGGCTTCTTTATTCATCAATTTGTTGTCATCGGAGTCCAACACGCACTGATATTTACATACAATTCAACCGACTTATCGACTTTCTTCTAAAACGGCTGCTGTCCCGCTATTAAGAAAAGAACGATGGAGTTTATGAAATCTCATTTCCGGTATTTAGATGATATAGTCATGTTTCATCCCGGCAAATGCATTACCGTGTTCTGCAGGTCCGCAACAAAAACGTTTTGTTAAGTATCTTGCTGCACACCTTCTTGGGTTTAATTATCCCTGTTGAGTCATTGGTGTATTCTTTTCTTTGTCGGTAACCCTCCACACTCACAATCTTCGAGCGCGCCGGCGTTGCCGGAGTCGGTGTTCACTTGTCGACTCCATTCGTCATTAATGATAGACTCTAGCTCACTCTTCTGAAGTCCCCTCCCTGTCTCGCCCATCGTATCCTCTCTGTTGGCTAGACTTAAACCATTGTAATATCGCAGGATTTATGTCTACTTTTTATGCCAGCCCTGTGTCAACTGGAGAACTTTTCAGGTTTTGCGTTCTAACTTGCTGTTATAAGTCGACATTTTCACCTATAAAACTTAGATACGTTAAAAGAAGATGGTATGCCTGGCAGGTGTTAGTTGTGTTATTGCCAAAAAAAGCCCGATTACCTGACATGACACCTAATATGCAGCCGCAACCTATATCGGCAATTATTTAGCCATGCTTTTGTTAGACTACATTTTGACTTTTTGCAGTACCCAACTCTCTCTTGAGGTTTGGAGGGCGTCTTCTGTCTAATAGGAGATCAATCCGCTCCATAAACAACTAGCATTGCTGTGTCCTGTAACTGTGTCAGTAGCTCAGTAATAACGGATAAGCAGTATAGATGTAAATATGAGCTTACAGCCTTTTCTTAATTTCATTTGTTGTTCACGATATGCGTGTGAGACAGGTGTGAGTGTAGGAGGGTTTGGGATGATCTTCCTCAATTGAAAATTCATATACTGGACCAGGATACTTGCGCCGCACATTCTTTGTAGATGCGATTGCAATATTTATCGACTGACAGCAGAAGCAACCATCAAACTAGTGAGACAGGAAGAGACTAATGTGAGCGTTCAGAAATCGCTTAGAGTTGAACTGAAGAGGGGGAGCTCAAACATTGCGATAATTATTGATCATCGTTGACCAAATAAGCTACTAGCAAGGCGACAAACCAGAAACCCGTCAACTCGTCAACATATACCTTATCGTTGACCCAAAAAGGAGCGCAAAAAGTCGAAAAGGTCGTCGCCGCTACAGATATTATTTGTGGATTTTCCGACCAAGCAAAATTACTTCGTTGGAGTTGAGTTCGCGTTTTCAGCCAAACGAGTACGCATGTAACATCTACCCTCAAATCCCAGAAGAATTCTTCAAACGTGGCGAACAATGATTTTATACTTTCTGAGCTAAGATGCTTACGTTATTTCAATTTAATAGCGATAATTCAGAAAACGACCTAAGTTCAAAGTGAGAAATGACTCGCAAGGAAATTTTACTTGGAAACAAAATAAGCGAACGTTTACATTCCGATAAACGCGAAAGTGAAAAAAAAAAACTATAGGAAATTTCACGTGGCATATGAACAATCTATCAGAATGAGATCGTCAGTACGTGGAGAAGTGGGTTTAAGGTAATGTCACGTGGGAAGTAAAGACCGTTTTCGAGTCTTCTACTTCACAAAAAGCCTAGTTTTCGCCAATGGACATCTCTTAGAAGAAGAAGTGCTCGGTCTAACTCGGGAGCAGAGTACGGTTATAGGCCGTCACTATACCAAAGAAAGGACAGCAATCCGAGGGCGATAAGAAGGCACATGCGGCAAAGTGAGCTTCATTTGCCTGATTACATACCTCATTACGTTTGCATTGATAAATTAGTTAGTTAATTTCAACTTTGCGATTTTCTTTCCATATTGTCATTTTAGCAGTTAGTCTTGGTGTAAAAAGACTTCCGAAAAGTATCTTCAATGATAGTATTGGTTTGTACACCAACAGACCGAAATATCTATACTACGTTGCCATTTTCTACGCCGGTATCATTAAAACATAAAATATCTCAACTAAGTTTTTCATTTAAGACGGATGTTTTGCCTTTTTGAGATAACGTGCAACTTTTTCTCAACCAATTACTTTTTAGTGGCCCATCACATGAGTCAGCTGGTCGCCAATCCGGCTGAGCGGGAACACGTTTTCCCCCTGGTAAGTCGCTTATCCCTGAACAACCTTGACACGCCACTCAACCTTAACCTGTTAGTACTGCAACGTGTTATTTGCATCTGACAAGCTACCAGCCCTCTTCGCATGTGTTGCCTGCCATACTGAAAACAGGAACTTTAAAATATTATCACCGTAAAATTACTTGTTACAAGTGCGGTCATGTCGCTTGTGGTTTGCGTGGAGTTTACTGAGACTTTGTGCCCTCGAATGTCTTGCGGTAGAAGAGAAGGTCTTTACTTTATCTGCAAATAAAGATGTTCCGTTTATGCGAATGGCCTGTTTTCCATTGCATTTTTTAACTGGAAAGATTCCCACAGCCGAATAAATGTAGCATAATGGTCTAAGCTGCCAATCAAACACGCGTGCTGCGTGCCACCTCGGCCCAGCTGCCATTAGAAACAGGCGATCAATATATTGATTGCTCGGGAACTATGCATTAACTAATTACAACGCTCCTGACTGTTTGTTTCACTGTTATAATTTTTGTCTCGAACCCCCTACCGATCAACGGCTATGCTCCGCATGACATGCTAATTAGTGTTGATGACCGCAGTGCCAGTTGAGATATCAATAGACTTTGAAATTGCCTTGAACGTCTCCATAGACTTTTGATCTGGTATTCCATCTAAGTCATCCGATCGGCTAGATGGACTGCATTTTCGTTAGTCTGCAATTTCGTAGCTGTTGTCTAAATCGGCAGGCAAATTCCCTTCCAGACGTCTTTACTCATTTGCCTTATCCGTATTTAACATGCTTCGTGGTTTTGGTTTTGCAAAAATAAAACAAGCCCGTTTACCAATCTTGGTTGACGAAAACAATAAGTAATGGTTGTCCTTGGCGTCATCGAGAAGCTTCGGGAAGGTTTCTTACTCTTTTCTATAAAGTACATGAGGGCAAAGCCTTGCTCTTGTCTCACTGCAATGCTCGCGCTTCTGCTCCCTTTCGTGAAACCCGTAAAATGACGGTAGGCATTACGGTAGCATTGCGACCTCTTTTGGACGATTCTCAGAAGCTCGTCCTCCCTATTCTGCAAACCAATAATTGATACCCTGCCTCGAGAGACTAGAGCGCTTTCTATTACTCAGAAATTTACCAGAGTTGAAATCTTGTGCAATTATGTAAGTGTTCTGTACTTGTACTTGTTACGGCTCTGATCATGCCTGATCTAGCCGGCCCCAGCGATGTCACGGACGGTACCTCTCAGTGCGTGACGATTGGTGGCAGCGGATCTGGAGAGCTCCACCCAGTCTCTTCCTCAGCGGCGGCCACCGAAGGTACACGGCCCAAGAACTGGTTCCATGTCTTGACGGACGATGTCGAGCCAAGATTTGATTTGGCTTCCTCTCCCACGCCTCCAGGTGGGCTGCGGCGCCGGATCGAGTGCATAGCTAAGTTCGTGGGGCGGACGACGGAGAACGTGCCCAAACCGCCTTAGTCGCCTTTCTTGTGTGGTCTGAGATATCCTCGCGATATGATCGCAGCGTGTGCAGACTGACTCATTCGAGATAGAGTTGGTTTACTTAACTCGCAGGATGGTCCTTGGGCTTCGGTCGTCAAATAACTCCAGTCTTCGCTCATCTTCAGTGCGCAAAGCTCAGCATTCACATTCATAGAAGAGGAATGATCTGATAGACGCACGGTATACGCGAAGCTTCCTGGCGATGGAGATGTCGCGTCGGATCAACAGGCGCTGTCGAAGGATTGAGAGAACCCAGCGAGCAGCACTGATGTGAAAGAAAATGTTGTCCACGCTCTGTCAATTCGGTAGCAGCCTCGCCTCGATGTATTAAAGCTGTTTACTTCTTCAAGTTGGTGGCCATTATTCTCCATGAGTTTCTTCTCTTAGTCAGGGATGCATCTCAAGAATGAGTTCGTCTTTCCCAGCATTTATGGACATGTCAGTCGACAAAGCGATCTCATTTATCCGCGACTGTGGACCACCTAAGCTTGGGGCTAGCAACTTAATATCATCGGCGCAGTCGAGATCAGTCAGCCGGCGTCCGGGTGCAAGCTCAACACCGTCTTCTTCATGTAGGGTCTTCCCAAGAATCCAGTGAATGACGTAGTTAAACGGAATGGGCGACAGGACGCAGCCCTGGTCACCAGACCGCATATTCAACGGATGAGAAAGATTCTTGTGGAACAGAATTCGTGCGTTGGTGGACCGATAGTGGGTCCTAATCATGGCAATGAGTTTGGCCGTCACTCCATCTAGTTCCATTATTCGCCACACGATGGATGGAATCGAATGCGACGGAAAAGTCGACAAAGCAATCTGCCGTCGTTTGCTGATAGCCATGGCGGAATTCTAGAATGCGTCTCAGCGTAAATATCTGGTCCGCCCATCCACGCCCAGCGTGGAATCCTGTTCGAATGGGCCGCCTCTTGGAGTCACCTACAGACTGGAATCGCCTGAGCAGAACAATGCCGAAATTCTTTGCAGCAATGTCGATGAGACTTATGCCGCGGTAGTTCCCGAATCTTGTCTCATCTCTCTTCTTGTAGACAGGTACAAGGAGACCTAAACCACAGTCATCAAAAACGCCCTCGTCTCGCTACGCCTATACAATAACCTCACGAGTGTCGACACAGGACAAGTTTGAACAAGCGGATGGTCTGACCCGTGGGGTTTAGCAGTTTCGGCTGCTTGCATCGACCTGTTATTGTGGACCCAACTGCGAAATCATGAACCAAATACAATGTTGTGGATCCGACTAACGGTACGACCATCATTTGACTATCAGGTCAATCGATGTTTATGATGTTTAGTCGGTCCGAATCCGCAAAGAGCAACATCCTCTCACCATTGTCGGGTCGAGAGCCATGAACAAAACGGCCAATGAGGTGACTGTTTGACGGATCACCAGACCTAGTCCGGCTATTTCAGTCCCTTTTGCAATTAATAGATCACGGTGAGGGATTATTTAATCTAGCTCCTGTAGCTGCGAATAGAAGTTCTCCTTATCTTACTGTTCGGCCGCTGAGGTTGGTGCATACACAGCGACAACAAAGTTGTTCGTAAAATGGACCTTTAGTCGAACGTAAGCCATCCGGTTATTTACGGCTTCCCATGCCAGTAGTGCATGGTTTGTTTTTTTCCGAGAGAGCAATAGCCACAGCGTGTCTACCAGATGAGTCACATGGGCCACTATGATACAGGGTGAGGTGAGCATCGACTCTCAGGCGTCTGAGTCGGACTTCAGACAGGCAGCAAACATCAACGTGATATTCATGGAGATTGCGCGCCGTCGGAATTTGAGTACCGGGTTCCAGAAGTGTTCGTACATCCCACCATCCAATACCAACAATCCATTCCGATTGAGTAGTCCAGCTTGCATACTATTCGCTCGCATCACTGGGCAAGGGTTGCAGCGCGCATCGGTTCTCGCGAACGCCGTAGCAGGAATCGTTATAATTTGAGTTGAAATTTTTGCATGAAGAATCTGGGAGATGTTGAATACAGGTAGATCCCCAGCAGCCGCTCGAATTCTTTGTTCGAGGTTGTCTCCTCTAATACTGGCTCAAGAACCTAACCACAAGGCACTAGCGACAAGCAAAGCCATTTTAATGGCCGTTCACGCTCGTTATGTCAGAGTGCCGTCATTGGGATTTGTGGCGCTCGGCGCGCCAAAACTCAGCCCTCTGCGCCCTGGTAACACTGTCGCTGCTGTGTCCGCGACTTCTTATTTGCCAGGCCCGGAAGAAGTAACTCATGGATAAAACTCTCCATCATCAATTGTGAGACAGTAACTATTTACGATCCTCACTGCTGTAGGAAACGCAGACTGTCTTATTGATACGCCTCCTGCTACAGTAACATGGCAGTCTTAATATCGTTGTTCATATGCAAATCAATTGACTAAAATCTCTCCAAAACTCTAACTGTATGCAGAGCTGACAAGAGTTTACCGGAAGCGTTTGTTTTTCCATACGCTATGCATTAGCTAGGTTTTCTCTAGGCTATCTGTACTTTAATCATGCCCTCTTGAACGTCTGAGTGCGTGTGGCATACTGTTTACAACCTTCTATATAACCTCAAGTGGCATGTGTGGCGCGCTCTACCATTTGTCGGTGCTGGCCAATTCTTGGCTCATACCATCCCCAATTGTGTCACTTGGTTTAAGTGGAATTCCAGCCTCCCTCCGTAGCGCAGAACTTGCCTTTGTTTTACTCTAGTTGTGCCCTCTGACTCAATTATACCCTCCTTTCCGCTGTCAGTTATACTTTTTTAGACAAGTTCATTGCGCTTTGACGATTTATCGCTGCTCTCTAGATGATGGGTATTTCGCGTTCACGCAATTTTAACCCTCTGGCCACCGTGGTCTACTAGTTTTATTTTTGAAATCAAAAATAACTTGTTCCTCCATATCTGTGTTTTTGGACTTTGGCTTCTTCGTGGCAGGGCTTTTATCCTTAGAACTGTATGTACCAATCGTTTACTTTTTCCACAATCCTTCTAAAGCGGGGCCTACACGTCCCGTTAAATGACGGACCCCCAAACCATGACTTAAGCGCATCGTTTTAGTTTCAAGTGCGTCCGATCTATTACGGTATTGTAGACGCTAATTTGCCCTGAAGGTTTAGCTCTCAGTGACGGCCTCATTCCCTCTCCCTCTTTCTCCATACGAGTGACGACTGACGTATGAGGAGATTAACCGTGGTGACTGACATTGTGTGAGAGCCCGCCTAATGCATTGCACACACATGTACGCCAATAGTAAGGAACTCGGGCGGGCTATTTTAAGCCTGACACACCGATGCGATTGCACTGTTATCGCTATTTTGGTACCACGCAACATGATCACGGTTCGTTTTGTGTGACAAGACTGAATGTTATGTTTCAGGCAGCGTAGATCGATAAATGTGTCAGGTTTATGTACGTCCCAGTGTGTCCCCTCGAAGCCGGTTTTTGACCAAAGTGTTAAATCCTTAAACATCCTTCGGTAAATATAGCTTAAATGAACTCAATACAACAGAGCTGATATTCAGGCCTGGACTGGTTTTTCTTGTAGAACTCCCCACCTTCTCCTGGTCAGGTGCCAGTGGAGTCGGAGCTACACGGTTACGCCAAGATCCTTATTCGCCTGGTTGAGGATGTTCCTTAGTTGCAGGTCATACACCCCTCTGGATGTGTTCTGCTTTAACGGTAACTCCCAAGACGATCGGTAGTGTGTCTCCACATCGTATCCCGTCTCTTCGCCTACGCCAACACGCCCATTGTACAATATCTGCCTCTCAATTTACTGCTGACCACCGACTCGCCATTCCCATGTTGCCGTCTCCGCCTGCAACTCCCTCCGTTATGGATCCTCTCCAGGCTCGTCTTGTGCTTTCAGTTACCTCTCCCTCGTCCGCCACGATGAAGGAGGTGCCCATACTCCAACCCTACCCTTCCAGCCATTTTAACTACCCGGCCTTAGGGTTACGGAAAAACCTTTCCAGTTTCCACCTTACGCGTGTTCAACGTTGCCTTCTCCCGCTCGCTCTCATCGCTTCAGGCCTAGCTGTCTCAGTCATTATTTGCATTGCTTTTGCGTAGCTTTTCCATGCAATTGCTTTGTTCACCCTCTCCCTGCTCGCAACTCTCTGCCTTTGCGTCCTGCATATTTTTCCGCTCTTCTGCCTGGGCAACTCTTCGTGTTGCATTCTCTTCTCTTTACCTCTACTACTCGGTTTTGTGCATTTTTACTTCTTAGTTTGAGCTTGCCCCTATAGCGTTTTGTCATACAATCTTTTTTTCCCGTTTTGTTTTTAAAGTTTTATCCCGTTTTGGACGAAGCTTTGAAGTTCGTTGTGCGGCGACGCGAATTTCCCCTGCCCCCCCCCCTCCCCGGCCACAGCCTTTGTTTGACCACAGACCCATTATTACCCAACCTTCCCACACCTTGTGTTAGTTCTGTTTATGGTCTGTTTGTTGTCGGCTCCTTGCGGACCGATTTATTTTCCAGCGTAAGCAGGACTGTGTTGATTTATTGCCGGCTTTGTGTTAGATTGCGGGACTGTGTGTTCTTTTGAGCGTACAATCGGTTTAACCGGTATTTCCCCGGTACCCAACATCGGGCCACACTTAAGATGCGCTAGACCAAAACCAGCACCAAATTGGTTCAAAATACGCATTATTCGGGTTCATGCATACCGGCTGCAGTGGTAGGTCTCGGGCAGCGTCATTCACTGTGCCCAATCCCAACACCAAGCTCAGTCAGGTGACTGGTGTGTGTGTGTGTGTGGCGTCGCTGAACTCGAAAAGCGCCGTTGTAGTCCCACGACCCGATCGAAAACCATGTTGTTGGCAAAATAGTTCCGCCGCAGACGTCAGAATTGGGTGGATGAGTCGTTCCAGGATCTTCGCCAATGGAGTGAGGAGGGCAGTTGGGCAATAAGAGGTCGATAGACTGGGGTCCTTGCCCGTTTTCACCAGAGGGACAATGATCGACTGGCGCCAGCAATCGGGGATGATTGAATTAGCCAACGAAAGGTTCAAGAGGACAGCAAGGTAGGCAGCCACCTTCGGGCCGATGTGGCGCACATGGATAGGCGCCAGACTATCTGTTCCTAAGGCTTTCGAAGCTCTTGTTTTCTTGACGGCGCTGAAGATGGCATCGGCCGAAAAGGAAATGTCTGGCGGCGGGGCTTTATGAGGGAGCCGAAGAAGGGAGCGCTGGCTTTTGGGACTGGACACCGAGCGGGGCGAGAACAGCTTGTTCATTATTAAGTTGGTTTGGCAGATTTGGTTGACCCAATTGTGGAAAGGATTCGCGGCATTCGGTGCTTCTAGATAATTGCTTGGGAAATCCTGCTTGGGCAGTCTACTTGCTGTCCCGTATTGGTGGATTTCATATGAGAGGCAAAGTTGGGCGTGTAATATCAATCCAAGTGTGCTTAAGCTCACTGCGTGAAGCGCGACATTCTTAGCTCAAGTAGGTAGAGCGTTGGCTTGCGTAAAAGGCCTCCCTCCTATGCGGGTTCGCATCCCGCCGAATGCCGTGAATTTTTTTACAATTGAGTCAACCTAAAATACAGCTTGTTCATCTTTGCGGAGATCTTACCGTTGTTGGAGATGAAGTTGCCATCCCCGAAGCTAATCGATTGGTTAGGTGTATCAGCCCGGGGCTTGGTCAGGTTGTGAAGAAATTTCCAGGTGGCAGCTGAGTTGCCGCTGAAATTGCAATCTGCAACTTATTCATGCCTGCGTTGGCGTTTGCCATCGTTGATGGTCTTGTTGATTAGGCCATTCAGTTCGCCGACGCGCGATTCGTTGGCATCATGCGCTCGTATTTCTTCCCTCTATCGTTCCAGGCAGGAGGCTTCGGGCGGATAGTTCGGACGGAGAAGGGGAATGCGGCCGTTCGGGGTGTGATGACTTGCTGCTGCCAGGAATAGTCGACGAAGGGCTCGCTCCGCCGTGTGGACACAGGTGGGAGGTGTTAGGCCATCGATCTCGGCTTCGCACTCGGTCGTAATTGCTGCCCAATTGGTTCTCTTGAAGTTAATGAAGTGCCGGTTGGTGGCCTTGATACGCTCGGCGGCGGTGGGCAATTCGAGTACAATGGGGAGGTGGTCGCTACCCAGGCTGATTTCCGTGCTCCACATGGTGGAGGCAACCAGGCTGAGACTGGCGAATGGGAAACATCGGGTGAGCTGGAGGCGCCGTTGGTCGTGAGCCGCGTTTAGCTTTTCTCGTTGAGGACGGCAAAAGGGGCGTGTTCTATTTCATCAACCAGGGCTTCTCCTCGGTGGTCGGCCACCAAGTTAGAGCACCACAGGTTGTGGTGGGCGTTAAGATCACCTAGCACCAAACTGTCTCCAGAAGGTAAGTAGGGAGCGATAGAGGCGGTGAAGTCGGAAGAACATCTGGAAGTTAAAGGAATATAGACGTTCACGACGGTTAGCGGCGCCGGGCCAATGTCAAGGGAAATTGCCATTATTTCCGTGGGATCGGCAGCAAGCAGTGGTAGCTGGTGATGGGCAATGGATTTGTCCACCAGAAAGGCCAAACCTCCACCTTTGTTGCGGCCGCGGTCGAGACGGACGATCGTGCAATCGGCACAGGAAGGGACCTTAGACCACTTTGTCTCTTGGGTAGCTGCTACAGCTATGCTATGCGAACGCATGAAGGACAGGAGCCTGTCAAGCTGCCCAAGGAGGCCGTTGGCATTGAATTGAAGCATCTTAAGACCAGGTGGTGAGGCAAGGTCGGAGACCAGATGATTTGCGTTCACGATAGGACGGGCTAGAGGCGTAAAGACCGGTAGCGGCACGGGGCAGCTGGAACATGTGAAGGCGGGCGACCAATCGGCAGCTTTGGTGGGGCCACCGCAGCGGAGATGGCACCAATCATTGCAGGAGCTGCAACGTACAGACCAGTCTAGGCGGACTCAGCAGAACGAGCAGTACCAGAGAGGTCCAGTGTTGGCCTTAATTCCGGCGGCGAGGAGTCGGAGCAGCGTGGCCGCGAGGGGCTGCTCCGTCATCAAAAACACGGGTTGGATGGAGGGGAGAGTTGATCAAACGTAGGGAGATGGGTGTAGCAGACCTTGGCCGCCGGGAGAGTGGGTGGGAACGTGGTCGTAGACGCGTCTGCTATGGTTCCCTAGGTGACTGTTCATTGAACGTGGTGGCCGACACAGGGGACTCTATTTCCGCGCATTGCTAACAATATATATATATATATCAGTAAGGGGGGTATGACAGCGTCTGGGGGTAACCTGATACAGAACTGTTTCGGGCTTATTAGCCTTCATCAGCCACATGAACTTTGTTTAGTTCGGAAGCCTATTCGATCGGTGTTCGCACATTCCTGAGTGAATATATATATATATATGTCACTATTTAATTTCTCACCCAGCTGCAAACTGGCAGTGTTGATTCTTAATCTCTCTAAGCGTAGATTGCATAACAATCGCTGATGGGATTCAGACTGCACGATCAGAAGCCGGTTCTATTTTGCAGGTATTAAAACGTAAGTGGCACACGTAGATGGGCTGTTTATCGTTGTCAGCTATCACGTCCGAGCCCACCTGCGGTCGTTCTGTCACTGTCTTGCTATAACGACTACTTAGGAGAAGGAGAGAATTGTACATGCTGCTTACGTTATCTTTCTAAATTAATGCAGGCTGAAGTCATTGACGCTGCGCCTATTCAGTCGGACATCTGGTGGATAACGTTGATCGCATCTTTGTCGGTCAAATTGTTTACCTGTATGAATTTTCTTCTTTGTTTGATCGTTACTTAGAAAACGTGCTATGAGGATTCTGTCCAATACCTAACTTGAAATATGGCAGTTTTCTTTTCGGCCTTTACATGTTCGTTTGCGATTGGCATGGCAAAACTGGGTCACGTAATTCACCAACCATTCCCATGATTGCCGGTATGACAGTGGTGAGGTTCCGCTGAACAATTAGCTGACCAGACTATTTTCTTCATCACATTCGCTAGTGCAGCAATTGATTGGTGACTTTTTTGGCCCGTCAGTCCGTCGCATTTACTGAAGTTCACTTCCGTAGCCTGAACTGTTGCAGCAGATCAGTGTGTGTTTTCGATATCGGCAGTGCCCTGTCTGATTGTGATCTCGCCTGCAACCCTGAAAATCCACTTCTTGACTAAAATTCAGCCGATTGTTTATAAGACGCATTGCTTTAATATTGTAATTGCTCGTTGTCAGCAGTAGTCTGCTACGGCTCCGATCCGAACCGAACAAGGTGGTAACCAGGGGCCACCTCTGACGTGCGTAAACTTCGTTGCAGATTGAAGGTCGCTGTTATTTTTATGGTGACGCTGAAGTGAATGAAAAACCTGTGGCTCTGTGAAGAGTGGACCGGGTTAGACCGTTTGATGAAAACACTACAGAATCTGCAGTGATAGTGCTTAAAATTCGATTTCCGGGTGGTACATCAGAAGAAAGAGGAGCGTTCACCGGGAGAGGTTTATTATAAGCCTGACGTTTCGGGTAGTGGTCTCGTCTACCCATCTTCAGAGAATGGGTACTCTGGCTCAAAGCCCTCGTCTTTATGTCGTCCTTTCTTTCGTGTGCCTGTTCGACCAATGACGCTTGAGCCACTCTGTGTGTCTCTGGCTGTGTCCTCAGTCTTATCGTCACCTGGTCTCCTGCCTGTCACCGTGTCGCCTTCTTGTGTGTTTGTCCCGTGGCCTTTTGTGACACCATGACTGGTGCTCGGAACAAGCACGTTGGCCGCGTGGTAATGCCGCATACGCTGGTGTCAGGCCCCCGTGTGTAATACGGGTATATCTTTTCTTGTCTAACATTAGATACAGTAAATGAACTAACCCCTACCAAAAGTTGCAATTTGCGAAAGATTGATCATTTTTCTTCGATATCTGGCAACCTCCGATTTAGTCTAAGTCCTTTTTGTTTTCCTTCAATATACAGTGGATTGCCTATCTGATTTAATCCAGATTTCTACAATAGATCCCTGTTACTCAAACGTAGCCGAAGCCGCGGTCCCCCAATTTCTTTCAAGATTAATCTAAACGTCATGATAAAAAAGATGTGTCGTGGTATATCAACTAATATTATCTGGTCTAGAAGTAACAGTTATTTAAGAAACCGGAAAATTCCGAAAAAATAAAAAACTGGGGTTTTAGAATAAACCTAAGTTTTAAATATGCATAAAGTCTGCGTGCAAAAAACGAGTGAATAAAGTAGCCTTAGTAGAATAACGCTTGGGCATAATAAGATTGTCAAATTTTTGGATTCATAAGCTTCTATATTACGGGCAATGTAAAGTACGGCAGTTACCGAACAGCCAAAAGTTTCAGTTCGTAATAAAAAATGTTTTTACAATGACTTGCCGTTGTTTTTATATTGCCGTAGTAGTTGAGATACGTTGGACTAACGCAACCAAATTTTTAATTGATTTTTTTTTAAAGGTATTTCGTATGTTGACATGTGGACATGCCGGTCAGTGACTAATGCATTTAAATGAAATTGTCAAGTGCAATCGTAAACATACCATCTTGCGTACATCGAGAGACAGTTTCTTCCGTCACATTTCTTTTTAATTAATTTGAAAGTTTGCATGCGACGAGCTTGAGATTGTTCCTAAAATTCCGCTTATTACTACGCATTTCAGTGTTTTTATTCGTTTGTCCCTAAATGTCAATTTTCTACGTGTTTACGAAAAAATTCAACATTGTATATTTCTGAAAAGCATTTAGATAGCATATTTTTAAGCTGTCTGCGTGAGTCACGATTTTTAGAATCACCCAAAATGCTAACTCATTGTCGAATAAAATGAACCTCCACAGCAAACGTTGCCAATGAATGGGCCTAGAATAAACTAAACCCTTTCTATAACAGGTTTATCCTTGCAAAAACGCTTTCAATAGATATTTCGATGTCGAATGTTTGTGTAATTGAGCTTTTTTGAAGATTAATTCAAGATCACAATGGGACATTTTGGCCAGTTTTTTGACTGCCCTAAACATTTAGGATACATCTGCTGAAAATAAAAGAACTAGCTTTTTCATGTATACAGGAACAGTTTTCAGCATATTTGTCTACTTCCAGGCTCAGTTCTAATATAAACGAGCAGAACAGAGTGACGAAATATCACCGAAGATTTTGAGAAGACTTATAACCTTCTGTCCGTTCCGTTTTAAGTTTTTCTATTCACTAATTTTGTTCTGTATATAGAAATGTTTTGGACACCTTTTGCGTATGGCTTGACAGAGAAAATTGAAGGAATGTTTTCGGTGTGTTTATCTATGCTTTTTTACAGTCGTTATGTTCGGTGGGCTAAAAAGTATAGCCTTATAAGTTTATTGTTTTTTTATGGTCCGAAACTTAGCAGATTTGCAAAAGGGAATCTCCCGAACTTCATTTGCTCTTGTTTTCCTGACGTTAATGCGTTATCTCATAATGGAACTTACCTCAATTTCATGAACGCAAAACAAAATTGTTTGTTCTTTGAACACATATAATTAAAAAGTGTCTGCTCTTTATTAGAGTTCCTTTATAGTACAACACGCAAAACGTTTTTTTCCCGCAGGGTTTAGTAGCGTAGGAAATTCCTTGGTACAAACAAACATTGGATTTGGACCAAGTCCGCCTTAATTTGCCCCCAGTAAACTCAGTTGACTGTCTTCCAGTCAATAGTATTATGCACCTCAGGCCAAATCAATGAACGAAATAAACGACCTCTAGTGTGCGGTAAATCCCCCACTCAACTTACGATTTTTACATTTCAGATCTACTCAAACAAAAACCAAGTTGACGAGGTCACTGGTATTCCAGTCTCCACCCCATGGAGTATGCCATATACTGTGTATTCAAATCTAAAATCAACCAAAAATAAATCTTTTTACATAGCATATAGAGTGCATGCAGACAAGAAGACACTGACACCAGTTTCACGGTCGTTTTCGAGGATCAATCCATCATAGGCCTTATCAAGTGAGATGTATGAACGTGTTAATTAAGGGCCCCACCTTCACTGTTGTGAACAGGATCTTACTCGCTCGTCTTTGGTCCGCCATCCAGCTTGCTACTCGCTACAATGAACGCTGTGCCAGAAAACACAGATCATTTTACCTATGTATTTTATGCGGCCTATTTCATAAAATTTATTGTCGCCAGTAGTAAGCCGGCGGGCGGACAGAACGGGATCGAACACGATCCTAACCACAATAATGAGAATGACGTGCTTAATTGGCTTGCACATTTATAAACATCGTAGATGGACACTTCTAGATTGGCTACAAGACACTCGTCCTGTCATACCTTGGGGTGCGTAATCAAGCTCCCACAGCAGCCGCTCAACGGTTAGTATGTTTAAGGCAGAATGGCATCACCGACAAAGACAAAGGAGACTGGAATGGATATTTCTGCCAGCTAGTGGTCGTCATTGTATTCGTCCGAGTGAGTTCGTTGACCGACCGGTGAGTTTCTGTCTATCATTTTTAATATTTCCAATCAAAACCGGTAAGACAACAAACTGTGGCGCAGTGATTTGCCTTTTAGCGAACAAGGTTGTGCGTTCGAGCCTCGGGTGCCGCAATACCCGTGTATGGTATGACTAGCTGGTGACGGCTATTAAGTCAGAACTTGTCCTTTTAGTCACTCTTGTGCTAGTCGATAATGCATTTCTACCTATACCTGTTCATATACAAGGTTTTAACGAGCGTGCTTCTTGTTGGCTGTCAGTAAGACATGCAGTCAATGTCGAGAGCCTGGCGTTATTGGAATATCCGCTGAATATGTTGCTTGAAAATCGAAACTGCAATCCTTATGGTTGAGATGGTATGTTCGAAGTGCATTTAATACTTAGTTGCATACAGCACCTGCTGGCGTCCACTTTATAAAAAATAAGTTCCTAGTATTCGACTATGCTGAGGTGGCTTGCAGTTTACTGTTCTACCAGTATTTTATTTATAAATTTAGTACTTTGGCATTTTGAGATAGGTTCATTCCAACACGTCATCTGAGCTTTCCTCACCGAAAACAAATGCGAGTAAATAACCCTTTGCTGGACAACTAACTGACTTATTAATTGCAACTTTCAATGGTAAACGGGAAAAAGAAGGTTTTCTAAAAGTTTGTACTTTCCTCCAAAATCTTATATTTTAAGGCCTCTGACGAATTCATGGAAATTACTGAAGCCTCTTAGAAGACCTGAGGGTTTCTGTACTGCTTTAGATGTTGAATTATTTGTAGTGAATAGTTGATGACAGCACAATCATACAAATGTTTTTAGGGTGGCTGATAGTAGCAAGGGCAAAATGCAAAAGACCCGACAGTGTTTACTTCCCGGTGGTCCAATTTACTGATTTCAAGTCTAAATTATTTTTAACCATCTCACTTTCAAAACTATTTAAAGTAAAGTAAACAAAATTTTATCGATTTGACATCCTGTTTTTCTGAGAGTATCCGCTTTGTAATTAATATAGTGGGCTTTGCCAATGTTTACTGGCTCTGATTGTTTCACTTTTTTCATATCTCTAAAGCAATATGTTTGCATGTGAAGATTTTTAATCACCACTTTTATTATTTTTTATTTTATTATTTAGTTCACACCCCTAATAATTTAGTCATTGAAGCTATTGTCTACCCCTCAGTTAGAATGACGATTTTTAGTATTGCAACATGCTAAGGTAACGCAACTTCGCACGATTTAAATTCTTTGTCTGTTGAGGCATTGACGAATCATCCCGAATTGTTATACATAACAATTATCACACGAAGGAAATTTATATACACGTCTTGGTTCACCCCATTGTACACTGATCACCATACGCCCTTGCACTTTCTAGATTCCTCGTAATCTGCCTTCAATGTCGTCTGATGAAGTGGCTTACCATTGCACTCTCTTGCACAAAGCATTTCCTAAGTTTATGGAAGGGATGTAAAATAATGCGATTTCCTTTGAGGTCCTTAGACGCTTTTGGCTTGTATATATTTTTCTTTGAATACATTGGTACTTATTTATTACCAGCAGCAATGCAGGTTTATTAAATGGAATATTAGTCGCAAATATTTACTTAGGCAAAAGGCGAGATACAGGCTCTGAGGTGTTAAGGCAGTCAAACACCTATTTGCCGGAGTCTGGTCTTTCACATAGCTATGTTAATGCACAGTTGATTGCCAGCATAAAAACGCGCAAACATTTATTAGGAAAAATAAAGCCATGGTCTCATTCAGATTACATTGGAAAATCATATCTTATCTCCCATGTGCAATATAATCTCAAGGAAGCAGGTACCGCTGATGAAAACACCAGCTGAATCTTGTTCGCTGATTAGACGGAGGACGCGCTCCTCATGGTGCAATTTGTTGTGATGGTTTTATTTCGGTGCTGCGTGGTCAACATTCAGATTTGTTATCCTTTATCAAAATGTATAATCAGTATGACAATACGACGGCTGTAGACTGTCAAATTTTTAGGATTTTATTAAATTTATTTTCAGAAACTGCACTCAAACAAGGGCTTTTTCAATGCTCTTGGGAATCCCAATGAATTCGGTTTATTTAAGAAAATCTACAAACGAATATCGAGTTCCGCTTGCAGTTTTTTTCTTGCTATATCTATGAACTATCTATGAACTATCTTGCTTTCTCAGTTGTGCATTTGAGCATGTGTTACATAGTTCTACAACTTAAGTTTACTCATTTAAACTAATATCTGCCTTTGTAAGAAAAATAAGTAGTCCTTAGGCGTGTAATAATAACCTCGAAGCGTTTTGTGTTTTCATTTGATTGAATTCCTCGGATGAATATTTTCGGGATTTTCTGAATTGCTTGCATTTTTGTAAAAAAAAATCTATATAATTATTTACTTTAGAGGGCTTATTACATGAATTATTAGGAAATAGGCATAAACACCATTGAGAAGTAACAATCTTCACAGAAAACACATGCAAAAATTAGTGACATACATCACTCTACTGAAGCTATCTATGTCAGTTTACAAACAACGGAGGTGTACAAAAAGAAATAATAGTCAAACGTATGACCCGAACCAGGTTGATTTTGCCTTCGCGTGCACTAGGATAATATGACCGTTAGGTTTGTTACTTCTGGATTCTAAATTGTGATTTAGTCCATACCAGTGTTAAACAAAAAGTAAAATTTGTTTTATTGCAAAACTCCTCTTTTGCTGCACAGATTTAACAAACGTTCTTGTTGTAATTTTAGTCACAAAGTGGCAGAAGAAATAGGAAGTACAGTGCGGCTTCTTCTCTGATATTTTCAATGCACTGTAATTTTCATTGGAATGCAATAATTATTGCCTATTGTTATTATAAAGTCTTTTACCGCACACAGTTCCTGCACTTTGCAAGTCTGCGTCTTCAAAGTCCAATTTATTTTGTTTTTATAGGCCTGGTTTAATCCACTTTTGTAGTGTAAAAGGGCATTTCTTATAAACTATATTTGCTTACAGTGGCTGCCTGTGAAAATCAACACTATGGAATGTTACCGAATATAAGCAAGCGTAACTGTTACGCAGAAATCGCTTAGCCTTTTTCAATACATTAGCTTTGAATCATCGTAAAACAAGTTTGATGTAGCCGCTTAGAATAAAAGTAGATTAGGTGATCCTACTTATATTCTAGTTTTTTGTCAAGTAGACAAAGGAGCGATTATTGGGTCAGCAATTGCATTAGTCTGAGCTTTCGGACTCGTAGAGGAGGCCATCATCAGATAAAATGGGAGAACGACAAGAATTGACATGTTCACGGATCATGCAAATAAAAGACCGATTGGAGGTAGGTGAGCAGTCTGATGTCATTTATCAAGTGCCATGTTGCGAAGTGTTATCTCGTGAATAATGCAGCCCAAACATGCAGTGCGGAAAGGCGACCGACTGTCTCAGATCGCTGCCCACACACTGGAAGAAGGACACGAATTCAACTTCAAGGGCACGCGGATAATGGTACGAGCCAGTACTAAGACGGGGCGAGAACTACTGGAGGCCTGGGTATTAGACTCCAACTCCATTGATAGGCACTTGGATTTACTGCCCTGTTATTTTACCCGCCTTTCGCGCGCCCAAAAGCATGGCCCAAGTCGCGTCCAGGGACGAACGCCACGAAGCCAACGACGCACGCTGAGAGGATACGGCGAGATGACGTAGCGTGGACTCAACCAACTACGAAGCTAACCCCCTCCTCTCCGCCCACCCGCAACTGCCTCGTAGATCGGCTATAAAAACATAGCACTTTTTGCTGTTCTCTCAAAGCGCATTGAGTGCGGCCATATCTCAGTCAGCCTTGCATGTGCTTGGCCTGTTTTGACGATCGGGATTGGCCGAGACCCAGACTGACTCTGGTCTGCACCTGTGAGTATGACCGAGAGGTTAAGTGCAGCAAAATGCGCCCGAAGTTAGGCCAATAGAACGGTACATCTATCATTACATAAAACTTAAGTCCCCTTTTTCATGTTCTGAACGCGCGTTTGGGAAGAAGCATGAAACCGCAAAATCCAATAAATAAATCGGAGAAATACAGCCGAGAGATCATGTGCCTTCACGGCTCTTTTTCATCGTAAACTTATTATTCTGCAAGTCGTTGTCAGTCAAACCAGAATTCCAGTATCAGTTGATTGCATGGTCAAGGTTCTTCATCGAGCCATGACTCGTGTCCTGTCATCTGCGATCGGAACTGTTTGCAGCATCGATCACAGTCACACTTGTTTAACATGCTCGGTTACGAAGAAGAAGCGATCACTGAAACAAAAGTTTTATTGTCCTGACGTTTCGGATTCCGTCGGGAATCCTTAGTCATAAGCAATCTGTGCATGCTCGGTTACCTTTGCTATGCTCTACGCTAGCCCAATAGAACATATAAATCTCACCTGTAAACATTTGTGCCATTACTTTGATGTATTATTAATGTTAAAGGAGACGAGAAGGCGTTCCCTGGGCCTACTTGTTTATTTGTCAGACGTTTCGAACTTTCACGCGGGTTTTTGTCATTTAATAAACAATGTTATATGTTAAAGACAGAACCATGCCAGGGGCGGAACCACGGTGCAAATGACAACACATGTACCGCAGTCCAGAATCAAGAATGAAAGTGAATGTGCAATCAAGCTTGATTTAGAATGTTCATTCGGCGAATGTTTAGAGATTCCCTAAGGATGAACTATTCCCATTTTGTAGGACTGTTGTTGTCAAACAAAGAAAAAGTGGCAAATTATGAAATAAGTATATTTTGAATTTAAGTCTTAGTTAGTATTCTCATTAGACATTTTGAGGTTTTCCTTTCATCTTCCCCGGAAGAGAAAGAAGAATACGAGACGATTTCTGGGACCAATGTGTTTTTTGGCTGACGTTTTAAAAGCCTGCTCGCTTCCATCGTCAGAGCGTGGTGTCTGTACTCTTGTTCGCGTCAGATAATTGTCTCCGATCATTACCCTTCCTTAATGCCCATGTGTCAATCGATTGCACTGATCGATTTCTGTGGCTGTTTGAATTGCTCGTGCCCTCACAGGCGTATTCACGAGCTGTGTCAAGTTGCTTTTGTGTCTCATGAGCGTTTCCACCCTCGTCGCTCGCGCCTGCCGGCTGTTGGCCCTACTTATCTCTCTCCACCCGACCTATTGCTCCATTTTGACCCGATGTTAGCCTTTTGCGGAGCGCTTGGTAGGCGGGATGAAGGTCCATGGGTCTGTTTGTGTGCCAGTCGAGGACCAACTTTTTAGCAACAATCCGGCCATCTTGTCGGCCTATTATCCTTGCTTTTTAAAAGACGAATGTGTGGTTTTTCTGTTTTACGTGGTCATAGACCAAAGACAGCTTATCCTGGCGGTTGATTGCAAGCTGATGCTCATGCAACCTTGTGCCAAGGTGTCTGCCCGTTTCACCGACATACCTTGCAATGCAGTCTTGGCATGGTATGTGGTAGACCACAGCTGAGTTTTCTGTCAAACGTAGTGGGTCTTTGGGCCTCATGATCTGCTATCTGATGGTCGACTCCGGCCTATGAGCCACACTGATCCCGAATGGTTTCAGGATTCTTGCTGCCACCTCTGATGATTCATTACATACGGGATTGCGAGCCAAAACATAGGGTCCTCTCATTTCGACTGCTCATGGTGGGACTTCTTAGGACGCTTGCGTACAAAGGACTTTGGGTAACCGTTGGCGTGAAATAGGGCATGGAAGTACTTAATCCCCTCCTTTTTCCACTTTCGTCACTGCATGAGCATCACCTCGCAATCAACCGCTAGGATAAGCTGTCTTTGGTCTATGACCACGTAAAGCAGAAGAACCACACATTCGCCTTTGAAAAAGCAAGGATAATAGGCCGACAAGATGGCCGGATTGTTGCTAAAAAGTTGGTCCTCGACTGGCACACCAAACAGACCCATGGACCTTCATCCTGCCTACCAAGCGCTCCGCAAAAGGCTAACATTGGGTCAGAATATAGCAATAGGTCGGGTGGAGAGAGATAAGTAGGGCCAACAGCCGGCAGGCGCGAGCGATGAGGGTGGAAACGCTCATGAGACACAAAAGCAACTTGACACAGCTCGTGAATACGCCTGTGAGGGCACGAGCAATTCAAACAGCCACAGAAATCGATCAGTGCAATCGATTGACACATGGGCATTAAGGAAGGGTAATGATCGGAGACAATTATCTGACGCGAACAAGAGTACAGACACCACGCTCTGACGATGGAAGCGAGCAGGCTTTTAAAACGTCAGCCAAAAAACACATTGGTCGCAGAAATCGTCTCGTATTCTTCTTTCTCTTCTGGAGATGATTAGAGCAATATTTTACCTGCAACTCGAATTATTTCGCATATTACTTCTGGGGTTTTCTGTCGCGATAATGTGTTTGGTCATCGCTGAAGCATTAGAAATGTTTGGTGAGTTTACTTTCGATCAATTCGTAGATAATTATGTTAATTGATTCTGTGGAATTGGTTACATTTCTAAGGTACGGTGAGTGCGTTATTTAGCCATCGCTTGTAAAAGTAGGCCCTGCGTTCATTTCCTTCTTGCACGCAAGATTACTCATTCAAAATCATAAATTCTATCGCTTATTAAAAACCGCAGAATTTAAGTGAACTCCACAAAATTCTACTCTTGGAAGTTACATGTATCCTCGAAGCCTGAAAGACACATTTGAATTTGTCAAAGCTATGAAGAATATGAACGTTGCAAGAAGTAAGATGCTCTCATTGGATGTATCGTCACTATTCACCAACGTACCCGTGGCAGAAACCATAAACTACCTCTGCGACGTTATTCGGGACACGAACTACGCGATAGGTATGCCCGTGAAAACCCTCAAAGATCTCCTTACGCGATGCACACAAAATGTCCAATTTCTCTGCAATGGTCAGTTTTACAGACAGATTGATGGTGTGGCGATGGGTTCACCACTTGGACGGTTTCTTGCAAATGTCTTATGGGCAAGATCGAGAAAACGAGTCTAGGGGACACCATCAATGAACTTGCATTCAACGGTCAATATGTAGATGAAGTCTTCTGTTTGACAGACTATAACGCTGACATTGACGCCTTGGTCACGAAGTTTAACAGCGCTCACCCATCGCTCAAGTTTTCTGCCAAGACTCAAGTGGACGATGAAATTGCGTTCCTTGATGTCCTTCTGCGAAGGCAAGAGGATGGATCTATCCTACGCAAGGTTTTCCGAAGGAAAACCTGGACAGGACAATACACTAACTTCCACAGTCTTTCCCTCTCAATGTAAAACGAAATCTGTTCGAGGGATTAGCAGCTGGAATACGACAGATCTGTTCTCCTGAAACTGACGAAGCAGAACACCAACAGCTGCAGCATACACTAATTGAAAATGGATACCCGGAAAGGTTCATCCTCAGAAATATTGGTAAACGTGCCAAAAAGCCTGTCACCTTAACTGCAGCAAATAAAGACTTGTTCATAAGACTGCCTTTCTTAGGCGATGCAACCAGCGAGCTGGTCAGACGACGCTTGAGGACTGCAATCACAAACGCTTACCAGCGGCGAACTTATGGGTGCTCTTCACGAACTCTCCCCTCCTACGATTGGGAGGTAAGGACAGACTCCCTTTGAAGGCCACATCAATGTGCATTTACTCTTTCACTTGCTCCTGTGGAGCGGGATACATCGACCGTATAACGAGGCGTCTCGAAAAGAGGGTACGTGAGCACATACCGACCTGGCTAAGTAAAGGTGAAACTAGCTCGATCTCAAGTGCTATTCTCGCACATCTAGTCGATACGAACCATCGAGTTGATACTAACAAAGCCTTTCAGGTGGTCTACAGGACACCATCTAATTTTTCCAAAGGCCCATGCCAACGGATGCTTGCAACAGCCGAAGCAGTAGCTATAAGGCTAGAAAATCCAGTGCTGTGTTGTCAGAAGACTCTGCCACAAGCTCTGTCACTTCCATGGCCTAAACCGACACCAGGTGACGATAGGATTTCGCCCCTACCAACAAGCGACAATCCCTCAAACAACACGCTGACATGGCGTACATGCGCAAACTGACATAGTCCGCGTTGGCCAATCAGCGCCCGCGTTAGATAGTTATTGATTTTTATACCTATTCAAACTTTTTTGTTATGTACAGCGTTAATTTCCCTTGCAAATGTTTGGTCTGATGAGGAGTTGCTGAAAACAATTGTTTGCCATAAACTGATTTCTTATATTAACCATGGGAATATTTGCGGAACTTAGACTGGATATTGTCAAAAAGGCAAGAGTTAAAATATACATGTTATCAAATTCGTACCTATTTTAAGCGGGGAATTGAATCATTATTCTTTAACATGTAAATGTCCATTCCGCATGTAGTAATGCCGTTTTAATGAGAATCATTTTAGGATGTCAATGAACGGCGTGCTGTAAATGGTTTCCGTAGTCGAATGTCAGATTTACCGCTATTTGTATTTAATTATCATCCAAAATATTAATCGTTTACATTTTTTAATGCTAGGGTCATCGCAGTGTGTTCCTTTGGAATTTCTTTTCCACAAATGACTGTCTGGCCGAATTTCACATGTTTATCTAAAAAAAACCATCACCGATGTGAATGCCCTCTACAATAATTGTTCTTCTTACTAACGGCTTGATTATCGCATTGTCCTTGTATAATTCAAATTCCTGCATCCTTATTCTAATTATCTTTATCAAGAACACGGGCAGATTTTCCCTGTGAATATTCTCGTTCGGCATATACAGTAGACGCCGTTGATCATGCAATATTTCGACATATGCGAAAAGCTAATACTCTTTCGCTAAACAGAATTGACTCCAGTTGTGATACTGCTTATTATGTTGTGTATTCTGAAGTCATTTGAGTCAGGATAAGAAGTTGGCTTTTTAACGGGCTTCGTTCCGACTCCTAGCAAACCGTGTTTATTGTAAAAACCGACTTCTTAAGTAGTATGCCTTTTTATCATTGATTTTGACTGCCTTTATAAATTTAAATATATTTTATGGAAAACATGCACGAGAAAATTATTTTTTGCACTTGTTTAATAGAAATTTACACGTTCTTTCAATTTTATAATAAAAAAGGGTAGCTTTCGGTTTTAAAAAAGTTGCCCATTTGCCGAACAATTTTCTAAACGAGTTAATGCTTCACTCGAATTCAAGGTTTAAAAACTGCGCACTGTGTGCATCCTGTTTAAGGATATGTACAGTTTCGCCTACAGTTTGAGAAAGACGTCACCTAGCAGTCATCAAATACTGAAATGGATTTGGAATATATTTTATGTAGTATAGGCAGCACTTATAAAAAGACGGATACGATTACTTATGGATGAAGATCTAACAATCGTAAAAAAGCTCATAATTAGCAACTAATTTAAAACCGAAAGCTACCCTTTCTTTGAGTATAAAATTTAAAGAACGCGTAATTTTCTATCAAATAAGTACAAAAAATAATTTTCGCGTGCATGTTTTCCATAAAGTATATTTGAATTTATAAAGGCAGTCAAAATCAATGATAAAAGGCATGCTACTTAAGTAGTCGGTTTTTACTATGGATACGTTTTGCTAGGAGTCGGAACAAAGCCCGTTAAAAAGCCAGCTTCCTATCCTGACTCAAATGACTTCAGAATACACAACACGATGATCAGTATCACAACTGGAGTCAATTTTGATTAGCGAAAGAGTGTTAGCTTTTCACAAATGTCGAAATATTGCATGATCAACGGCGTCTACTGTAATTATACTTTGGGCGTGTTGAAAGAAGTAAATCGTCGTTGTGAACCGTTTTGGGAACATCGCTTATTTCTGGTAATGCGCCACAGCGTTACCTTACCTATATTGAAAAAAAACCTGCTGACGACTCATGCGGCACTCCTTCTGTTGTAAATTTTCGTATTTGCTCCTACTCAAGTGCAGACATAAATTATTCGGACATCGTTCGCGGGCGGCGGAACAGAAAACACTGATGGCGTGTCACGTTTGTTTATGTATATTCTTGTTTACCATTTTTTTCAGTGTATTAAAAAAAAACATCGGCTTCACCAGTTTAATGACTTATTATGATGCAATACCTAGCAGACTTGCGAAACAGAATTTTTATACTGAATCCGTTCTCCTTTTCTCCAAGATAATGCGTTATATCATACTTGCACTAACAAAGTTTTCATGAACGTGAAATCAAACTTTACGTTCACTAAAAGGACATAGTTAAAACTTTTCTGACCTATATTCAGGTTCCTTTGTAGTATTCCACGCATAAACAATAGGTTTTTTGCAGCACTTAATAGCGAAGGAAATTCCTAGGATGTAAAGAAAGGTTGGATTTGGCCCGCATTGGCAAACGTTTTCCAGATTGAACTGATTTGAACTGAACTCTGTTCCAATAAACTGCATTTTGTACTAACTTTGTCCAGTGGTGGCTCATTCTAGTAAAAAAAAACAGGACAGGTCCAGATGATGCAAATTCAATTTATATCGAAAATGATTCTGGTGGCGAAATTGAGAACTCTAACTTTTTTCGGAGAAGCATATACTTGGCGTCGTGGAAAGTTAAAGTGACTGTCCATGTAGCGATGTCAGACGCACGCCTCACTCTCACGTCAGGACGGATCAATAAAATCCGCACGCTACCTGCATTAAAACGCATCTCGTCTGTTCTTCTTGGCAAGTATTAGTGTGTTAACTGAAAAAAACCATAAACTGTAGGTAGAGCGAACATAATTTACGCGTTATTCTGTCAGGTATTACCTGAAACCAAAATATTTATTTCATATTCCGACCCAAATTCATGCCCTGGTCCTGACGGAAAGGAGACATTATCGGGCATCTGTGTTTATTGCTGGCTCCAAAACCTGAGCGCATATGAATCGAATCTTAACAAAAGTAACGATTAAATAAGAATTCACACACACTTTTTCCTAAATAAATACGTTGAAAGGTTTTTACTGCGGAAAATCGCCTCTTTGACAATTCCTTTAAGGTTGTTATTCACAGTGTTTGCTGATGACGTCTCCGTTCCTGCCCAACCTGGCGTTCAGTGGCAGCACATATTTTGTTTAAACGTCTTTTTAACTGCACTCCCAATGAGATCGGCTTTCAAGTAAATAAGAAGGCTATTCGATCCCCATAACGACTTCCATATTCACCCGACCTTTTAGCTCTCACTGGAGTTCATCATCGGAGATGAAAACGGCAACAAAAAGCAGTCTGGTGGTGACTGCGCACGATTAT
Organism: Ligula intestinalis; assembly: GCA_036362985.1. NCBI lineage: Eukaryota > Metazoa > Platyhelminthes > Cestoda > Diphyllobothriidea > Diphyllobothriidae > Ligula > Ligula intestinalis. The sequence goes on from JAYGXS010000002.1 coordinate 58,975,458, forward strand.
GTATCCCAGCGCCCAAATTCTCATCGGAGGCCTAGACTTCAATTGCTTCGCGGGTTGCCTGTAAGGGTGATTATCTTCGTGGCAACAATGCTAAACTTGTGACCGTTTCACAGGTCTGCGCAGTCACTTGTAATTGTCATTCACCAGATTTTGTTAATATATGTCCTATTCGATCATACATCTAGTTTGACCTGCGACGTTATAAGGACAGCTTAAGTACGGGATGTGCTACACCACATCCGTCTACTCACTGAAATATAATCGGTCGATTTCCACGACCTTATTGCACATAACAGCTTTGGATCAGTTTGCCTCTGACACGTCCTTGATGTATGATAATACACGCCATATCATGAGGGCTATTTTATTTTGGGTCCTCCAGAGACGAACACGGAGATCTCGGTTAATGAACGCATTCGCATTACTGTTGTGTATAAACAGCTCGCGGAAATTTCGGGCCTTATTTTTTTTCTTCCGCGTCACTGCATTGAGTTGGAATTTGTTTGAAGGGTTTTCTCACAAAGCTTCTTATATGTTTCAAAACATGGGTTGTTCAATTCTTAATGCGTTTATGAAAAAAACTTGACGTGAACTACATGAGAATGAATAAGAGGCATGATTGCCGATTTTCGAGGAAAGATGAGGGTCATCGCGCGGCGATTCATGAAAACCATGTGCCTCTGCATGATTTTAGAAATACAAAGCAAACTTACATCCTAGGTGTCTGCGAAAAAGTGTGCGCTTAGCCGAAATTTAAAGTAAATTTTATCCTATATTTTCCTGAAAATTCTCTAGATGCGTTTGTTAAACAAACGCTCCAACTGTTATCTGGGCGAACGCATTTGAATAGTATATCGTCAAAACGCGACGAGACCAGTCCTCCGGCAACTTAATCGAAGAATGCTTTTTCACTTAATTTAATGTTCTCAATGAATTCTGCTGTTTTCGCCTGTTTTCAATTTGTACCGGGGAAAAACACCTTAAAATGGCCTGTTGATCAAAGATATGCAGGGTGTCCCAGAAGTAAATGACCCTTTTGATTTGCTGATAAAATGAAAACTTTTAACGTTAGGATATTAAAAATTGTGCTAATCGAAAGAAAACCCTGTTGAAATTTGAAATTGAGAAACATGGCCTACGCAATACTTGGTTTCAACAGGATGGAGCCACGGCCCATACAGCAAGAGAACCGATGACATTGTTAAATGAGTGCTTTCAAAATCATTTGATTTCACGATTTGGTAGAATTCCTTGGCCCCCTCGATATCCAGATTTGACCCCATGTGATTTCGTCTTATGGGGCTACCTGAATTCAAGGGTTTATGTAACAAATCCAACAAATCTGCAAGAACTTAAAAGCAACAATCGTTCTGAAATAAGACAATCATCACCTAATACACTAAGGAGCGTTATGGAAACGACAAAGAAATGAACCCTGATTTGTCAAAACAACCATGGCTATAATTTAAAAGACATTATATTCAAAACCTTGTTCTAATAAAGCAAAAAAAGATTTTTTGTTCGAATTAATTAAGTTTCAATATCCTAGCGTTAATAGTTTTCGCTTTATTGGCTAACCAAAGGGTCAGTTATTTCTAGGACACCCTGTATTTGTAACCTTGATAAGGCTCACCAGCCATATTTCAAACAAGCTGTTGACGGCTTATGACTCAGAAAGAGCCATCTCGTCCTCTTATATACTTATTGTCGTCCCTTTTCCCTACATATATTTCCGGTCGCTATGCACTAAATAATAGTAGACCTTACTTCACAAATAGGGCATATTTTTTTCCTTATTTAATTTCGAATAAGCAAGAGTAAATTCAAAATATTTGGAGGTCTAGCTCCACTGTATTTATCGATTTTTATATCTATGTTTCGCATACTTGGATAGTATCATGGTGTATCAAGACTGATAATTCAGTCTTATCACTTCCTGATGAACTGTGATGCAAATGTTTGGGCTTAAGTGTTACTCTGTACCAGTATTAGCTATCCGTGTGTGCAGATACACATAGCATATTTTAGAAGTCAACTTCGGTCAAGCTGTCCATTTTCGATTCCAGAATCCGAAAACTATTTTATAGCGCTGAATAAAATTTAGCTTTTAAAGTGAAAAAATGTGTTTAAGTAGTAAGACAAACAACTCTTAACTCGCCATTATTTAGGTAACTTGTCTGTTACCTTCAGATAAGTCTGAAGAAGGTAAGATTCCTTGGTGTAGCTGATGCCTTTTCTGCGGTGTTATTTACAGAGGCATTTCTTTTTTTGCCTGCAAAAGACTTAAAACGCGTATGCTGCTTCCATCGAACACTCAATAATTAAAGCGCAAATGCAGAAATTTCCCAAAAATGCCCACACTTCCAAGAGATGTGAAAGGAACCAGACGCCATATCTCTTCTAAAATAGACCTCCAGGCTGTGACAATCCCTTACACTCTTTCACATAGGATTTCTTTATCCGAAATCCTGTCAATAGAATTGATGCAAACTTTCTATCCTGATGTCTTAGTTTTATTATATTTGTTAGCCAAATTAACAACCTCTGCTGACTTAACAGCTCATCGAAAATATGCATAATTCACCACAAGGTTCATCTTTTTGGGCCCTTGAATTCGAGCGTGGTCTATGTCAAGAGATTTTAGAATTCGTGAGGATTTCTCTCAAGTTCTCAAACTAAAACACAAGAACAATATAAGCAAATTGTCAAAAATGAGAGAAAAAAAGTGGGATTAGGATGATTAGGTAGGAATTTGGGCTAAAGTATATGCTGTTCTTCAGAGGGGACTTATCCCTCTTGGAGGATTTTCATGTAGTACTGCAAACAATTGGTCAAGCTAATAGGCTTAGTGAAGGTTAAGGCTGGATTATTCAAACTAAAGACGATAATACGGCCAATGACCCAGTAAACATTTATTCAGCATTTGTTTGCCTAAAATATTGTTCTATATGATTTGTTTCCCATCTTACTACCACGCAATTACTGAATACGTCTTCGACAGTTAAGACTTCAAATCAAACTTTGATAGTTGGCATGAGCCCGAAGACAAGCAAGTGCTGTTTTTATTCGAAAACTCAACAACCAACCTTATATCACGACATATATATGCAAAAGTCACCGAAGATCACGCAACATGTCGACATATGCGAAAGATTGATACTCTTTCGCTAATCGGCATTGACTCAAGTTGTGATACTGATTATCATGCAGTCTATTCTGAAGTCGCTTCAGTAATGATAGGATGCAGGCTTTTTAATGAGCTTCGTTCTGACCACTGGCAAAACGTATCGATTGTGAAAACTGGCTACTTAAGTAGTATGCCTCTTTATCATATATTTTGACTGCCTTTATAAATTCGAATATACTTTATGGAAATAATGCACGAAAAAATTATTTCTTGCGCTTGTTTAATAGCAAACTACGCCTTCTTTGAATTTTATACTCAAAGAAAAGGTAGCTTTCGGTTTTAAAAAAGTTGCTCAATTGACGAATAATTTTCTAATCTAGTGACTGCTACACTTGAATTCAAGTTTTAAGAACTGCGCACTGTGTGCATCCTATTTATGGAAACCTACAATTTGAGGAAGAAGCCATATAGTTGTCATAAAATATTTAAATAGATGTGGAACATATTTTATGCAGTATAGGCAGCATTAATAAATTGACGAATATGATGATTTATGAGTAAATAACTCATGATTGTAAAAAAGCTCATAATAAGCAACATTTTTAAAACCGTAAGCTATCATTTCTTTGAGTATGCAATTTAACGAAGGGTTAATTTGCCATCAAACAAATGCAAAAATTAATTTTTTCGTGCATGATTTCCATAAAGTATATTCGAATTTATAAAGGCAGTCAAAATATATGATAAAGAGACATACTACTTAAGTAGCCAGTTTTTACAATAGACACGTTTTGTTAGTGGTCAGAACGAAGCTCTTTAAAAATCCCGCATCTTGTCATTACTAAAACGACTTCAGAATAGACTACATGATAATCAGTATCACAACTTGAGTCAATGCCGATTAGCGAAAGGGTATCAATCTTTCGCGTATGTCGACATGTTCGTGATCTTCGGCGACTACTGTACTCCAGCTGTTCAGCTTTATCTTCCCTCGGATTTTGTTTACTAAGATACAGAACATCCGAAGATTGACCATCCTGAACGACCTACACCAGCGTTTGGCTGAGGAAAGGCGGTGGCTTGCGCGTGTGTGCTGTTTTCGTCTGACCCGTTTTCTCTGAAGTCCAGACATTTTCAAGACGATCAAAACTCAGCACGGGTCAGTAACTGGCAAAACTAAATAACCCGCTTACGCGTGCCTTACACAACCTGGTCCAACTGCATATCTACCAGACTTCCATAGGAATTGCGCAGATCTCACTGTAATGGATAAAATAACGGCCTCACTAAGAAGGATCCATACAGCTCGGCTGTCCATTCTGAGGGGTGAACTGAGTTGGCTCCTAGATAGCCAATGATAAAACTCATGCCCTTTATTATATGGTGGACCTGGGATAGAAACGTGCGCGTAAATAACCTTATTGTGTTAGCAGACTTACGCAACATTTGCCACACTCTCTTCTCCCTCACCCACCTAGACCAGGCGGCAGAATGGAGTCAAGTAGATTGGATGTGGGCTAGGACATTAATAACCAGCCTGGTACCAACACGCTGTAACGGGTTTATCGAACAGGCGCAAGTCAGCTCTCGCCTGTTTGGCTATCCCACTGTGTCTGACTCTCATTCCTGGGATCTGGTTGCCTCGTGATGTCCAACTTTTACTGGAAAATGCGTTGAAGTGCCGTGATAGGAGCGAACAGGTTATTCCCAGGATGTGGCCACTACGAACTATAAATACCCCACCGCATGTGCTTCTATCCCCCTCTTCTGTTATTGTCTCTGATGAAAAGTTCCACTGAGAATCCCAAACGTCAGGCCAATAAATATTCATGTTCCAGTGATCACATCTTCTCTCTCTCTCTGAATCACCCTCACTTTCGTCATCAATGTACCGTCCGACTGTCCATGTCAGTAAGTCATCGAGCAAAGGGATTAAGCGAATTGGCTGGTGCGGTTTGAAGCCTGTGCTTAGTTTTGCTACGATACCTCTTTCGTTCGGTAATTGTTACGCGGTTCGCAGTCCTTTCAGAGGCAAGTTGAGGCCTTTCAGACACCAATGTGATCTTGTTTGGGTTTAGCGCATCTACAACACAGGCCGTTGTAGGTGTACATTCGAATGGCCAATCTCCAATTCAATGGCTAATCTCCATTTAACCGTAATTTTCAGATGTTTATAAACACTTAGTAATCGTTTTATTCTACACAACTGGCAGAAGACCGTCTCAGACTGCTTGCCTTTAAAGTCATACAGGATTTGTTCGCTCCCATCACAAAATTTTAATTTGCTGAATAAATACGTACTTTAAAATGAACAAAATATTCGTACAACAATTTAATTTAAGAGGGAATTTTAGACTGGGATTCGAACTCACGTCAGTAAGGGGAAGACCTTAGCACTGTGAACGCTCTAGCCAGTTGAGCGATGACGCCATTACTGGGAACAGTGAGGTTAGTCACACTTGCTTGCGTGGGTTTGAATTCAATTGGGCTGACGAGTTTTTCACAAGCGGGTCAAATTTATTACTTAAATCTATCAAACCCTCTACTAACCAGCTGTATCTGATAGTCAGCTCACATATTTTATGTATAATGCTTAGGGTATCTTGCTTGGGCAGTCGGCTTACTGCATCGCAAATTGGTAGATTCCATACATTGCAATAGGATGGGTGGGTCAATTGAACTAAATACGAGTAAACCAATCTGGTTCCGATGGGCCTCTCGTAGCTCAGTTATCTAGAGCGTTGGCTATACTAATGGCTATACTTGCTGGCGTGGGTTCAAATCCCATCAAGGTCGTAGATTTTTCCACAAGTGTGTGAAATGAATCAAAGTATCTGTTGGAAGTCTTAAACTCAGCCCGATCAGATGTTACCTCTGATAACAAAAGAAGGCTCCCATTCTCATGTTTAAGGCCAGCCCAAGGTATGTCTTGACAGGGTGGAGAAAATCTAAACTAGGACTTTGACGTGGCAGAGACCGCACACATAAAGAGAATGCCTGTGATATTGCAATGTCAAAAGATAAAGCGTCACGAAGCGTCTGGAGCTCGAAGAATTACGGAATACATAAAGGGTAGTCGCATAACGAACTATGCGGCCGCAAGTCTTAAGGTAGTAAATGGTTGGAAAACTGTATAAAAACGCCGCCTCATTTCCACGATGTACCTCCCCCCGGCGGGTGGACGAGACCACAAGACTTAACAATCTGTCCCGTCATAGTCAAGTGGATGGAAGAATCATTAAAAATGAAGATTTGTAGGCCTGGTCACCAGTAAAAACAAGGCAGTATTAGGCACAGAACGAATACTACCATTGCACAATGGGCACTGATCGACATATAAAGTATTTCGTGTAAAATAAAGCAAAATCAGCATCTAAGGTGTACATAACTAGTTTCGCTCATTTACCGTAAAAGAATACTATGACTGTGGTTCAATCCGCTTTTGTTAAAGCGATAAGAGGGCATTGTGAATGTGTATGTCTTGGTTGTGGCCTGCAGGCACTGAGGGTGACGAGCGGTCTTTCAAGGTCCTCATTTATGAAACTCAGCTTCTCCTCGTGAGACTTTTTAAACCAGCATCGAATTGTGTCATTTTAATCCATTCCTTCGTCCTTCTCTCCACCTCGACTAATTGTTATGGCATATTGCGTTGGAGAAGCTTCCCTCTTCTTGGTATTTCGTTGAGTCGCACGACTGTACCATCCAGTGAATTAACAGCTGACGCAGTCCATTCTGCGAACTATCACGGCAGCCAGCTCCCCAGAAGTCTGTAATACGGGACCGGTGATTATAAGCCTTATGCGGGTGGGACAATAGGAGGTGCAGGAGATAAAATAAAAGAAATATATCAAATAAAACAGGAAATACTATATATAATTATTATAAAAAGCTAATACATAGCAACGAAAAAACGTGCGGTAATTGAAAAGTAAATTATAGTAAGAATACACATAATAAATTTAAAAAAAGAATAAGTTTAAAAAATTACCCTTACTACCGGTCACGCCTTACAGCATTTTGGCGTTTTTAGTTTCCACAGTAATGCATATACTCGACTGTTACCCCAAACTCAAATTCAAATTACCCTCCTAGTTTTTTAACCAGTTGATTGCTAGGTCCCTGCCATCAGCGTCCAACTTCGAAGATCAAAAATTATGTATGTAGCGGGACCAAATAATATGTTGCTTCTGTAGACATTCCGTGTAGCTTTGTCAGCCACCGCTGCACACCCATCTTCAGACAAATGGACATTGTCTTATCATGGAAATCATGTGAATAACGAAGGTACAGTATATGCTGCGCAATAGTCTCACTTTACACTAACTCGCACTGAAGTCACTATTGTTTGGTCGACATACAAGAGCATCGGTTGAACTCACTGTTTGTAATGGTCGAACCTTCATACCCATTTCAGTGAATTGGAGCAAGCAATTCAGCATTTCAATGTTGGAACCAAAAAACCGGTTATTTTTGCGCTGAACTTAATATTGGCTCGTTTTTATGGATACATGGACAAGTTGGTTCGCAGTACTAAGTCACTCGGTCTTGTCCTCTAGGTAGTATCTAGAAGTACTGCAATTTGGAGGCATCGTAAACTTTGCCTTTTGCGCAACGTGAAAAATCCAAAATCTTGAACTGTGATCTTAAAATTCCTGTTTGGGATATGGTCTGATTTATGACAAATCAAATGCGCTGGTGTCAAAGAGTGGGCCACATGTGTTTACTTTTTGAAAATCCTGGCATCAGATCGCAGTGCAACAAATGCACTGGAAGTTAAATATGTATTTTTAAAAGTTATAGCCTTTCGCTAACCTAACATTTTGCGATAAATTAGCACAAATTGTTCCTTGGTATTGAAAACTGAAAAATCAAAATATTTTCTACACAATCGTGGCCTGTATCCTGGCTATTCTTTCGCAAGCATGCCACTGTCGTCTAGTTTACGATACACAAATATCCTATCGCTAACCAATATCTGACAGAAGGGACAAAAGTAGGACGCAAAGCATGCATGCTGAAAAGATTTATTGATTTTTCTTACATGTATGTTTCGTTAAGGAATATTTTTGAAGTGTTGGACTTCCGCGCCCGTTACTTTATTTTGAAGCACTCTACAAATCTTCCAAAACACCAGCTATGCTGAATGAAGGACATTTTCGGCAAACACAAGGGAGACTAGTATGATCACTTATGTCTTATTAGCCGTCGTCAGCTAGATATACCCAAATCAAGTGTCGCCCCCAGGAATAGGTGCCCTGTCCTTCTGCATATATCATTAGCCGCCTTGCGGCGTAGTCTCAAATGTTAAGGAGCGGTGCGCAGACAGGAACAACGCTCTCTAGTGGCAGAACATTGTGCAGCCACTGGGCACAAGTTTGCTTTCAAAGACGCTGAGATCGTAGGGCATTGAAGCGACCAAACGGCCAGGGATACGCTCGAAGCCTGGCATGCCACAACTCACTCCATTAATCGGTATGTGACGCTACCAAGCTCTACGGTAGAAGCACAAGAAGCAGAACCACTGACAGGAACGCCGACCAGATGTACCAGCCGACAGCACAAACGAGGGCGTTGGACCACCCGACGCGAACACAAATGGAGGACAAGCTATTTCGACTGCAAGCCTGCGAGATGGCCAACAGGATAGGAACGCGAGTTAACACGAGTTCATGTCTATAACAGACGACGGCGACGTTGAATGCCAGGCCAGTAGCAACCCAGACGTCAATGCGAACAGGGCAACCACAATTTGCACCTCAAGGGGAAGGTGTGAACGCGTTATGACGTCGGCCGGGCCCAACCTACGAACAATGCGAACCCAATCAATGGCAACTTTCACACCAACGCCACCACCCCCGGACGAGACGAGCCCGCAACCGTATTTCAACAGTCATCCTCATGCCTAGCTAAATTTTACCTATAAATGCTGTGAACGTTCATGCATTTACCACCTTTGACAATGGAAGCTTGTCTGATTCCGAAACGTCAGGACATTAAATCCTTGGTTCCCGTGATCGCCTTGCCTTCTCATTTATGTCCGGGAACGCGCATTTTCGCTTCTCTCAGCAATATATTTGGGCGCGAAGCGCTACAGTCAGCACGACGATGGGAAATCTCTGCACTTCGCGTGTCTTCAACATACTTACTACTTGTAACGGCATTCACTTCGGGCGGGTTTAGCCGGCATCAGTTTTGACGTTAAATGCATCACGAATCACAACCGTCTAGGCGCGTCGATCTTGCGCCTGTTCACACGAGAGCGCCATCCATTCACGGTTCCACCGGCGTAGTCCGTAAGCGCATGGGCAGAAACGGACGACAGATCCTACTTGACCGTTGCTGTCCAAGTTGTCAGCTGCCCGCAGCGACATTTGTGCCAGAGGGGAGGCGTCGCCACAAGCAGGTCACGAATCAGCTCTTCTTCATCACGCCGGGATGCATGCCCGAACCACCGAAGTCATCTCTGAAGCAGGAGTGGAGGGAGAGCGTCCAGGTGACAGCGTCGGCGGAGATCGGAGCAGCGAATTTGGTCGACACGATGGTGACGAAGGATGTGGCGTATGCAGTCATTGTCAAACATCTTAAGGCGCCTCATGTCCTCAACGCGCATAGGCTATGTCTCTCCGCCATAGAGCAGGATAGATCGAACCACTGCTTGGTAAACACGGGACTTTGTGCGCAGTGATATTTTCCTTCTATTCCATAGAGGAGCGCACAGATGGTAGAAGGCAGATCGGGCACGGTTGACGCGTGATACAACCTCGTTGAGACCTTGACCCGTTTCCGTGACCAAAGAGCCCAAGTATCTAAACGAGTTGACCACTTCGAGAGGAGCACCGTCGAGAACAATAGGAATGACAGATGTAGGGGGCATACAGGAGAGCATGACTTGGGTCTTAGTGGCGTTTAGGCGTAATCCGATGGATCGTGCACGCTCATTGATCTTGTCCAGCGCCTGCTGAACTGCAATACAGTTGTCACCAAAGAGGACGACGTCATCAGCATACGCCAAGTCAGTCACCCCTTTCGAGCGATCAAACTGCACTCCCGGGAAGTCATCCAGTGCTTTGGTCATGATCCAGTCCGCCGCATAGTTGAACAGGGTTGGTGAAAGGGCACAGCCTTGGCGGACGCCCGTCCTGACGCTAAAGGCTTCCGTGTCGCCGTTCTGCGTCCTTACCTGTGTGGAAGTGCCACGATAGTATGCCTGCATGAGAGTGAGAAGCTTAGGTGGTAGGCAGTCCGTCCTCATTATGTTCCACAGCGAACTACGATCAACAGAGCCAAATGCGGCAGCAAAGACGATAAAGCATAGAACAGTGGGTTGTTGGTGACCCCATCTCAGTTCCAGCACACGGCGGAGATTGAAGATCTGGTCGGTGCAGCCACGACCTGGTCGAAATACACTCTAGTTTGGGCGGGTGCGCTGGTCTTTCGCAGTTTGGAAACGTTTGAGAAGAGACGTGAATTTTTTCGCCACTTCATCGATAAGGCTACTGCCTCTGTAATTGCTGCAAGCTCGTCTGTCACCTTTTTTAAACAGGCAGAGGATCACTGCTTTACTCAAGTCAGAGGGCACAACTTCGTTGTCCCATATCTTGGCAAATATTTGTTGTAGCCAGGGCCCAATAACCTCGGGTGCACATTTGAAGAGCTCGGGCGAGAGGTCATCCTCACCAGGTGCCTTGTTTTTGCGTAGCCTTAAGAGAATGGAGACAACTTTCTCTACACTGGGTGGCTCTGTGTTGCACTTATACAGATGGTGAGGACCGTCCGCATTGGGCGACAGGTCAGACATCACAGGGGGATCATGGTTAAGGTGGTCACAGAAATGCTCGCGCCATCTCTCTAACCGGTCATTGATCTTAGTGATGACAGCACCGTTGCAATCCAGTACAGTTTCGGCGTTGTTCTTCAAACCTCTGCTGGCCTGCTTTAAGAGTCGGTAGAGCTTGTGGGTATCACCACTGGCAGCTGCTCGCTCCGTTTCCGTGGCAAAGTCGCTCAAGCAGGCGTTCCTATCGGCTGGGATGACCCTTGTCGTTTGGCGCCGCAGCTCTCTGTAAGTGGGGGAGCCAGTGAGTCTGGCTCGGCTGGTCTCCTCAGCTAACTCAAGCGTGGGTCTAGTGATCCAGTCGAGATATCGCCACCGGGTTTTGCCCAGATGGGTGTATGCCAGCTCTGACATCGTGGCCTTCAGGGGCTGCCACGCGGGCTCTGGGTCCGCTCGGGTGTCAGGGTACAGGCCGTCGAAACGGTTCTGGAGTGCTAAGTGGAAGGCGTCGCCAGCAGAGGACTTCAGCTTTGCGACATTGATCCGCTGTGTTCGAGAGGGTCTGTGAATTGCTCTCAAACGCAAGCGAAGGGTTGCCCACTGTAGGACATGGTCCGATGCATGAGCGGTTCCTGTATCAGCACCGCGGTAGGCTCGACAATCCAAGACCGAGCTGGCCCAGCGTGCTCGGACAAGGATTGATCTATTTGGGCCTGGGTATGCCCGTCATTTGAGTACCACGTGACAAGGTGGTGGCGCGGATGATCAAAACGGGTGCTTGATACAACGAGGCGGTTCGATGATGCGAAGTTGACAAGGCGCTCACCGTTGGCACACTGCGCTCCGACAGCAAATTTGCCTACCGCATGACGGGTTCCAGCGTCACACACACCTGGTCGGGCGTTCCAACCACCGGCAATGACGAGTAGATCGCTTCTTGCGACGCTGTCAACTGTTCGCTGGAGGTCGCCGTAGAAGTAATCTTTTACGCTGTTATCAGTAGCCAGAGTAGGCGCATATACCGAGATGTTGGAAACGTTGACTGGGGCACTTTTCAAACGGACCCAAGCGATCCGCGGTGAAACAGCCTCCCACTCTAACAGACTCGAGCGAAATTCATCGGTCAAAGCTATAGCGACACCATACAGTCCAGAGTTGTCGGACACACCATTGTGGTAGATATAGTACGCAGAGTCAGCTCCTGGTACTTGTAGCAGTTTGTAGCCAGTGCCAGGTATGTGGACCTCAGAGAGACACGCCACACCAACATGGTATTCAGAAAGGGATTTGGCTATTAAAAGTTGGGCGCCATCATCCCTCAGAGTTTGAACATTCCAGCCTGCAATTCGCAATCCGGCATTAGCTCACAAATTTAACACCCCACCCGCGATGCCAATTGGATTGGGCGCGTCGGTTCCCGCGTTCCCGCGGACGCCGTAGGTATTCTTGTGTTGCGCGTGTCCGCACTTCGCAATCCAGCAACATACGTGCAAATAGAATTTCTTCTCAAATGCCTCGACAATGGAGTGTTTCCCAAGAGCTTGACCCACAAGTCGCCGGTGAACACAATATTGGCGAGGAAATGGGTGATGCGGCATGGCAGGCGGAGTACTCGAGTCCTCATTCAAGACTCTCATTTTCGGCTAAACAAATACCGCCGGATGATTGATGAATAATCTTGAATGTGCTCAGAAATCATCGGCGAGAACAGTACAGAGCTACTGCACCTAGTTATTGACAAATGAGCCAGAGAAGTGAGATAAAGACGAGATAGAGAACTGATGGATAAATTTCGAAATATAGGTTCCGTCGCAGAGGAGGAGGACGAGCAATTGGTCCACAGCCTGTCATCCGAAGACCTCAAGCCAGAGCAGATAAGAGTGCTGCAACACGCTGCCGGTTTCAACACCTCTGACATCGACCCGGTTGACCTGCTGGCCGCCATCGAGTCGGTTCTTAAGCACTTCAATGAGCCCGCTGAGACTCAAAACCTAATTCGACAACAAATTAAAGCACAAATGCCGGCCGGTTATCCCGAAAACAGAGCAGGACGCCTTGAGAGCGCTGAAGGCCAACAAGACAATCGTCATACTACCGGCAGACAAAGGGCAGCCTACGGTGGTATTAGACAAAGCCGAATACCTACAGAAGGTCAACGCATTGCTTGAAGATCACCAAGCAAACCATAAGTTTGAGGGGAACCCGATAAAAACGTTGGAAACGAAAATTAACTCCACACTTACCACGCTACAGAACAATGGTGCGATGACCAGAGCAGAACGATTGGCCATCAAACCGAACTATGCAGCCATTGAAAGGCTCTGCGGCCTACCCAAGGTTCCACCTCGTCGATCGTGGCACTCCGTGGCACACCCACATTTAACCTGGCCAAATGGATTTTTCGATGCTTGAATCCCCTTACGTCGGGCTCAGGTACGACAGTCCGATTAGCCATGGATTTTCTAGAGATACTTGCTGAATTAAAACTCGAGGCAGATGAGATCATGATATCATTCGACGTCACCTAATTATTCACCTCGATCCCACAGAGTCTTGCCATTGAAACCATAAGCAACCTACTGGACAGCCAATATACTGAGGCAGCCAAAACGCCAAAACGCCGATATCTCATGCAGTTGCTTAAATACTGCCTCAGAACTTACTTTACCTTTGAAGGGACAGTCTACGAGCAAACCAAAGGTACACCGATGGGATACCCTCTACCTGGTTTCGTCGCTGAGGCAGTCCTCCAGAGGTTGGAAACGTTAGTGTTCGCCGCCCACAAGCCCAAATTTTGGGCGCGTTATGTGGACGACACTTTCGCCATTATCATGCGGAAGGGAGTCGACAACTTCCATGCCCTCCTGAACTCCATTTCACAGATATATAGTTCACAATGGAGGCAGAAAACGATCGACAACTAGCATTCCTTGGCGTGTTGGAAGACTGACGGGAACCTCAAGATGACGGTTTACAGAAAGGTTACCGATTCTTGCCAGATCCTGAATTACCAAAGCAACTATCCGTTGTGCCACAAACGCAGCTGTGTACGAAGTCTCTATAAGAGGGCTGAGACCCACTGCAGTGAAACAGCTGACAAAGTGGCTGAACTCCGCTATCAACGGTAGATGTTCACCACCAATGGGTAGCCTCGGAGCTTTATAGAGCGGAGTAGGTGGGCTTACCCGATTAGAAAGCCAACGGTCAGCCCAGCAAAAGTCTGGCGGGCGCTACCGTACATCGCAAACGTGTCTGAAGCAGCTGCTCGACTCCTGCAACCATTGGGTATCGGCATCGCCCACAGACCCGAAGCAACGATCAGTCGATTGTTAATGAAACCAAAGGCCCCCCTGTCCCGAGGTGAAACCACCAACGTCGTGTACCGGATCAACTGCAGTTCTTGCGAATTGAACTATGTAGGGGAAATGGGCAAGCGATTGCAGACGCATACGACCGAGCGCGAGGGAGCGGTGCGCAAACAGGAATAACGCTCTCTAGTGGCAGAACATTGTGCAGTCACTGGGCACATGTTCGCTTTCAAAGACGCTGAGCTCGTAGGGCATGGAAGCGACCAAACGACCAGGGAGACACTCGAAGCCTGGCATGCCACAACTAACTCCATTGATCGGTATGTGACGCTACCAATAGCCTACCAAGCTCTACGGCAGAAGCACAAGAAGCAGAACCACAGACAGGAAAGCTGACCAGATGCACCAACCGACAGCACAAACGAGGGCGTTGGACCACCCGACGCGAAAACAAATGGGGGACAAGCTCTTTCGACCGCAGGCCTGCGAGATGGCCAACGGGATGGGAACGCTTCCTTCCAGCCGCTTGTGAGAAGATTGCTGTACGAACGATACTTAAACAGTAGGCATTTAACCCAATTAAATTTAATCACTTTATTAATTATGATACTTCTTTTAAACCATGCAAAACCCTGTTCTTTCCTGTACTCCTTTTAAGCGAATAGCGTCTTCTTTAAATTTTATAACTCCGGATAATATATCTTCTGGTTTTAATGAAGTTTTTAATTATGTCCATTCACAGAGCATTGAATCGGTCAAATTATCAATGCTGCTTATTAGCTATACAAAATGGTCCACATAAAGCACAAACTTTCATGAACACTCTGTGACTTTTCCTCATAGCTTAGAAAACTGAGGGAGTGTAGGTGTAATGTATAAAATATATAGCTTGGAAACGTTAAACGATGCCTAGTGACGGATCGGGTTCAAAATATTGGAGCATTAGATACACATTTCTCAAACATACAATACCAAGTAGAAGTTCTTTACATAACATTGATTACAATTATAACTTTTAGCGTATTCTTAGGATAAAGTACATACAAATATAGGAGGGCATTGGAAATCCTTGCGAACAAGCTATCCAACTTAAGCAATCCTTTTATGGGTTATGGATTTTGAGGATTTCGGTTGCCCTTAACATAGTACAGTAGACCAATATCCGTTTGATATGTCCATTGAATGCCTACAGTAGATAGTTTATGTGATGTTATGTGAAAATCAAAATTTGATTCGGGAATTTAAAACACATTGAGGTTTTTTATTTTGTTCATTGATTTGAATTTAGGTGCAAAATGCTGTTTACTAGAAAAGAGTTCAGTTCCGAATAGGAGAGTGGGGCAAGAAGGGACGTAATGGGGCAAAATCCAACGTTTGTTAATATCCAAGGAATTTTTTATGCTAGTTAACGCTGCGGGAGAAACTCCTCGTTTTTGTGTGTTGTACATTAATAAAAACAGAAACTTTGTATTTATATATGTTCAGAGAACAGACAATTTTTTTGCGTTCATGAAATTGAGGTAAGTGCAGTTATGACATGGCGCATTATTGTTGGGAAAGGAAGAGAGAAGTAAGCTTCAAAAAAGTAACCATGCAAATTTACTAGCTTTTGTGCCGTGAAGTTAAGTAATAGACTTTAAAGGCTGTAATCTGCCTTATCCCAACGACGATAACGACCGCAAACAAGGATATATATTAAAACATCCGAGAAATGTCGTTAATTTTTTCTGTTGAACCGTGTACAAAAGATATCGAAAATTTTCTATATATAGAATGGAATCAGTGAATAGGAAAACTTTAAAAGCGATTGACAGAAGGGTATTAGCTTTCTCACAATCGTCGTTGATATTCTGCCTCTCTGCTCTGCATATGTTATCTTATAACTTAGCCTACTAGAAGTAAAAAAAAATGTTTAAAATAGTGGCCTGTTTTTTGACTTTCCTAAAATTTTGGGATGCATCTTCTGCTAAAAATGGAAGAACTCACTTTTCTTCGTTCTTCCATTTTTAGCAGAAGATGTATCCCAAAATTATAGGGAAGTCAAAAAACAGGCCAACATTTCCCTTTTCGATCTTGACTTAATCTTTAAAAAATAACGCAGACATTCGACGCCGAAATATCTAAGTAAAGTGATTTTCAAGAGGTAACTTGTCATATAATGTTTTAACTTAATTTTAGATATATTCAATCGCGATTCTGAAAAATTACAAGTCACAGGGCAGCTGCATAAGAAAGAATGTTTAAAAACTCATTCTTTAGGTTGATGCCTTTAAGAAAAATCTTATTTGTAAGGGTTTGACAACTACAAAGGACTAATTCTTATTTATGGTCAGGTCAGGTCAGGTTTTTATTGAGGGAAATATAGGTAAATACCTTTGAACTCCCTATTGGTACAGTTTTTTCAATGCATTTGATCTGCAGAACATTTCAGATCAGTGGCGTTGCCAGAAATTTGAGGGCCGACAGTGAAAAAACTCCTCAGGCATTGTTCAGAAGTCTAGGGGTTTGAATGCCATTTGAGAGATTTAAGGAGAAAAACTGTCGCCCGGGGGAGGGGGGGTGCAGAGTATATTCGAAGCTGATGGCCTGTGCTAAGAGTGTTTGAAGCATGTCAGGGAGAGTCCATCGCGGTTTTCGCCATAATACCAAGTAATGGTCAATCAACTGAAGCCAGTGAAAATCCTAACGTGTTAATCCCCAGTTCTAGAACGATCTGAGTCTCATCGTAATCGAACTCCAAAAATAATTTCAAAGAAATGTTGCGGAAGGAAATTTTTTTACTGTAAAAAATGGTACGTTTACAATGGCAATCGGCGAAATCAAGCGAAAATCTACTTGCCTTAGTCCAACATAACTCAAACAATGTATAAATCAGAACACAATTTTGGCGAGCGAACGCTTTCAGTAACTTCTCATCAGGCCGAACAGTTACAGAGGAAATTTAAAATAAAAAATCGATAGTTTGTCTTTTTTACATGCAGGGTCTAATCAGAGCGCGGAAATGTGCAGCCAGTTAGGTAATCGTTGGCTATGCCAAGTTGGGGGCTTGTATGAGATTCTTTTGTGCACACAAAACCGGTTTCCTCAATCGGATTGTGGTAGCTTCTGCTGTTGCCAGCAGACGTTGACCCAGGGAATTTGGGTAGTTTGGTGAGACCTTGTATATTACCTTAAAGGCTTCGCTTGGGTCCACACGATGTCCTGTGTCAACCATGTGTGCGAGGATAGAAATTTTTATGATGTTGGTCTTGCCTTTGGCTAGCCATGCCGAAAGGTGTTCCCGTATTCTTTTAGATAAGCGCCTACTCGTGCAACCGATATAACTAGCTCCACAGGAGCAAGTAAATGAGTAGATACACATAAAAGTGGTCTGAGTTGGCAGCTTATCCTTACCTCACCGTGCAGAATCGGGTTGGTTGAAAATAACACCTGAATTTTCGCTGCTGGGAAGGTTTGTGCTACGGCTTGCTTGAGGCGTCTGCTTAAGAATTCGCTTGCTGCATCCCCTTGAAAGGGGACTTTGAGGAATAGCGTCTTCTTTTCCACCGTGGGTGTGGTTGGCTTTGTTTGTTTCTCCATCATATTCTTTATGATGAATCTGTCCGGATATCCGTTCTCTCGAAGCACGTCCTGGAGTTTCTGGAGCTCCATTTCAATAGTGTTAGCTGAGCAGATTTTTCTGGCTCTTTGCCTTAAGCAGCGGACTTAGTTACGCTTCTGTTGGATAGGTACAAAACTTTTAAAGTTTGTATACTGTCCGGACAAGGTTTTCTTTCGGTAAAAGCTCCTTCGGATGCTACCGTCAGGTCTTCGACTTAGGAGGACATCCAAGAAAGGAAGCGAACCTGCCGTCTCCACCTTCAAAGTGAACTTAATGGAGGGGTGTGCTTGATTAACAGTATGTAGAAGCGAATTTACATCAGTATCTGCTGGGCGATGGCGAAGATATCATAGAGATATCAGCCATAGAGTTTTAACTCATGGATCTGCTTGCTGAGTTGAAATGTTTCCAGTTTGCCCAAGAGACCTTGGCCAAGAGAGGCCCGAGAGGCGAGCCCATAGCGACGCCGTCTATTTGTCTGTATAGTTGGTTGTCAAAAAGGAATTGTACATTCCATGTGCATTTGAGTAATAGTTCCATTAATACGTCAGGTGGAAGTCCTACGTCTATTTGATAGAGTTCCGCCGTTGCTATAGGTTTTGCTGGTAACATGCTCCAAAAGTGATTAATCTCACGGTTTCCGGTGGGGCCCTCGTAGCTGATTTAGCTAGAGTATTGGCTGTGCTAAAACCTTCCGCTTGTTAGCGGTGATTTGAACAGCACCGAGATTTAAGAGTTATTCACAAGAGCGTCAAATGCGTCACTGCAAATTCCAGTCTATGTATGCGACGCTTCTTCTAAGTATACAATAAGCTTCAACTTGTGACGCAATAATGCAGTGTGCAAGGGCCAATTTGCCGAAAAAGAACGAAAAAGCTACATGCTATCTCATGCATGTTTCTGTTAATATTATTTGAGTGTTCATATGAACTGAAGTTTTAAATTTGCGAAAATTCCCATTGAAAAATTCAGAAGATGAATTGGCGAACATACGTTTGTTTTCGATAATTCTCATCAGGCCTTTACATTTATAGGGTAATTAAGTAAATTGACTATGCGTAGTCAATTTACTTAATTACCCTATAAATGTAAAGGCCTGATGAGAATTATCGAAAACAAACGTATGTTCGCCAATTCATCTTCTGAACTGAAGTTTGACAAGTAGGAAAAAGTCCCTTGATAAAATGCGCAACGCTAAGCATACGTACGTTGAAGACAAAAAAGAATGATGACAACGGTAAATCAAGTAAATGTTTTTTTGTTGTTTAGACTATGTGCCTTAAAAGGGTCCTTGACATGTTAACGTTAGTTTTTGCAGCGATTTTAAACCGCTACACAAGTTTTTCGCACTTTGTACCTAGATCCATCACGATAAATGTTAGTGCCGAGAAATAGTATTACATGTAATTTTTGAAATGAGTGACGGAAACAGAAGATTCTGCGTATGTAAAAAAATGCGTAATTCGGGGCATGACATGTTTAGATAATCTAGAACGTTTCGGCGCAAAACAACATACCGCAAGTCTTTGTCACATATATAGCCTTCCAATCTAGCAGGCAGGCTGCATGAAATACATATATGTTTCTAAACTAACTTGCGGGATACAAACTTGATTTAAAGAGTTTTTATTGGAGATTTGGATGAAAACTTTCAGTAGTAGTGTAGAGGTGCTGCAGCCTACCTCCTCGCCACTAGCGTATTCTCGCGGGGACAATTTTTGCCACTCAGTCGCTCGACCCAGCGCGCTGACCGACGTCTGCATGCAAGGCGTAAACTTTAGCCTCGGGCGGCTAAGGCACACGCACGCACCCCAAAATGGTCAGGCAAATCAGAATCCTGAAGCCGGCTCACTGAATACGCGCTGTGGGCCCCTTTAACTATTTTCGCACTTCGGATCACGCCACTCCAGTGGAAGGACGTGCTCGCCGTAGTCAATCTTCTTCCTCCTTATTCTCCGTTCCTCTGTGTGCACAATATACTATTCTTCTTATTCTGGCCTCCACTGATATCTTCTCCACTAAGTAACCATGGTCTGAAGATCGCAGTTGCTTGGGTTTAACTTACTTAACCCCCCGCGATAGTAGTGCATTTCGTGTTTGTGAAGGATCAATTTGAAAACGCCAGAAATCTTGCTTTTTAATGTTATCGTCTGGTTTAACTTATCAAGCAGTTTGCACGTTTACATCGTCAACTTTATCATCCTGAGTCTGGTCATAGGATCAACGCACAAATTTTGATAGCCCATTCCTGAAAACCTTGAAAGATACCATTTACGGAAGCTTACATGAGATTTTAGGCTGCATTTGCGCTTCTTAGTTAATAAGAAATTAGGCTTTTGGACTGTATTCTTGCAAGATAAGTCTTAATCCGTTGAATGGATATGCAAAAACAAATATAAAAAATATACTAATGACTTCATGGTTCCGCATACAGTGCTCAAACACGGACGCTTAACTGAATGAGCCCAGAGGCTTCCTCGATCCTCATCCGCCTACGTCGTGGAAATCCATTAATGGGTTGCCCTTAACTTAGGACAGAAGACCAACATCCGTTTGATGTGTCCATTGAGTGCCTTTTTCCGAACGCCCGCGCACATCTACAGTAGTCGCCAAAGACCACGCAACATTCATAGCTTTGTAAAAGTTTGATCATTACTCAAATATCAGTGTGAATGCATTTAGGAAAACTAAGAAATAATAATGAAAAACATTAGGGATATTAAGTATTCAAAAGAACTATAGGAAGCACTAAGTGTTTGTAAAGAGAAATAAAATTATCTCGATAATCCCGAGGTTCTGGAGACGTAAAAAATAGCTATAAGCTAGAACGATAAATTTAAATATTTTGTTAAGTTGAAAACTTGAAGCAAACACTTTCTTTATAAAAAAAGATTTTTTCTTCAGTCAAAATATTCTGTAAATTTTACCGTTAGTGGATAAGTATTTATTGAATGTCGTGGAAAAATGTGTGTCATCATTTTCTTCGTTTTCAGTATCTCCCTTGATAAATTCATAAATTGCGCATCTGTTCGATGTTTACACCAAAACCTTTAAAATACGATAAACATAAAGAGCATTTACCGAAAGAGAGTGTTTTCCGATATTAGTTTTAATGAAAAGGGCCACATTGCTGATATTAAGAAGTGCCTCACAACAGCAAAACATATTGTCGAGAATGAAACATTTCCACAGTGGAGTTCTGAAACTACTATTCTTAAGATTAATAAAAAAATTCCATAAAAGTGTACCTCGTAGACAGTTCCTTGATTAGATATTCGGCTGACGAACTGCTGTGTATATTAACTTTTTTCAAGGTAATAGAACAATAAAATTCGAGTTTTTAAAATTTCTTGAAGCTACCTGAAGATAAACGCTTCAATTTGACTGGAGATGAAAGAACTTTCTTTTCTCTTCATAATGGACTGTTTTCCGCATAAGTGGATTTAGCCATCAATCGGTTGTAAGCTTGCGAATTCAAAAAAACTGGCCATATACATTGCCCTTTATTGAAATACTTATTATTCTTCTGTCTATTTCGTTTCTAAGTAACGCAAAAGGGGAACGTATAGTATACAAAAACTATATTTCTACACGACTTACATTCAATAAGGCCTTCTTTATCTTAAATTTGCGTTAACATATTCGACATTTTGCATATGCGCAAGGACATTTTTGCGTTCAAAAAAACTTTCTGACTAGGCTTTTCTGTAACTGCATTTCGTGCAAAAATACTCCACAGGATTGCTAAACATAATTTTTAAAATACAAATCTCAATGTTATTGTAAATAAATGCGATTCTTTTAACTTGGCTTTACTTGAATCAGAACAATTTTGGACAACATTTTCCAGTTCTGGAAGGGATATCTTCTTTACCTATTTACTTATTTTGGAGCTTCTTCATAGTATAATCAACATCAATATGCAGTTTGGTTCGCTTTTTCGTAACAGCATAGGAAATTCCTTCGATATGAGACTACACCCAATTTCCCCAAAATTAATTGCCATTTCTCTTAATCAACCTACCTAAAAGGTTTTTGCAGAATTCAATCAACTGAATGAATCAAAATAGCGTTACTAAATATATGCGTAAGTACCTAGTCAAATTTCATCATGAAAGTTGCATGGTCTTTAGTGACTACTGTATTTTTTTTCAAGCCGCCTTACATATAAACAGTGCAACTGTCGCTTCTGACGAGGCCCACCCTGTACTCCACCGCGTGATAGTGTAGGGGCGATCACTTGCGGGATGAATTAGTTTACAGTAATAGTAGGCTTACGCTGCATCTACCACATTGCCTTTTCTAACCCGCCCACATTCGGTGTCAAGACAGAGTCCAGAGGACCGCAGGCGGGTTCACGCGTGAGTAGCGTGTACGACGAAATTTGCATTAAAGTGTGCTCTCATGATCCTTGGTCCACAAAAACTCTTGATCGGAGTTTTGATACGGCAGCAAAAGGATGAAATCGAAAGCACAAATCAAAATCCACGTAATCTTGGCCTCCTTGTCACAACCGTCAAACACCGCCTGGTCAAAGTCTACACGTGACCAGAATTTAAAAACAACAACAAGACTTGGTTGGCGCCTCGGATTACAGTTCACACAACCCGGACCTCAGTGCCACATGTTTCATTAAACACTACCTGGTCACAGTCTACACTTGGCCAGAAGTTTGCACAAATAGACATGATAATATAGGGTTGACTGCATGGCCTATTGACATCACCGTGCCGATTGTGGTCCCAGTTGACTAAGTATCAGGTAAAATATGAAATTCAATAAGGTCCTCTTCGAGCCTGGCATGGCCTTGCCTCCATGGCAAGTACCCGAGTAAATACCACCTGACCACAACCGAGACTTCGTCACGCCACCCAACATCCTCATAGCGGTGTCACCGACTGGCTGGTCCACCGTCCCACAGGGTTCCCAAACAGCAAGCCTTCACGTTGGTGGAACTGACTGTACCCATCTCCGGATGGACCCATCTTCGAATGGACTCATCTCCAGATGGACCTATCTCCATATTGACCTATCTCCGGATGGACTACAGCAAAGAGCTACACTTCCCTTACCCTCCCATACCAAAATTTGTCAGTATACATACCTATATATCTATATCGTTTTTTGGAGAATAGATCTTCCACATCCGGCGAGGTTGATCCGAATACTTCTTCTTATTGCCGGCGTCGAGCCCAATCCGGGACCTGCTCAAGGATCCATCAGATGGTTCTGTCCCACGTGCGTCAAACAGATTTTCCTAAACCAAGCCTGTGTCCTGTGTGTGCCTTGCAACAACTGGCAACACTTCCGCGCAAGGGGCACTAATTTTTCGGATCTCACTTCCTTTCATCAATACAGCGGCTCATCATGCAGGTGCATAACCTATCGTCATCCCGTCTCACAATAGCCCTCAGTTCCGCCGCTGCTTTTGTCGCTGATCGTCCCAGGTGCCTCACCACTTTCAGACC
This sequence comes from Ligula intestinalis, assembly GCA_036362985.1. Classification (NCBI taxonomy): domain Eukaryota; kingdom Metazoa; phylum Platyhelminthes; class Cestoda; order Diphyllobothriidea; family Diphyllobothriidae; genus Ligula; species Ligula intestinalis. The sequence continues at coordinate 58,998,736 of JAYGXS010000002.1, forward strand.
TCAAAATACTGCAGCTGAACTGCTTTGGCCTTTCTGGGAAAGCAGATGAGATTATCAAACTCCTCCATGATCATGACATCAGAATAGCGGCTCTTCGGGAGTCAAAGCTGTCAGCAAAGTCGAACGTCCCACGTTTCCCAGGCTTTGCCATCATTCGAAGAGACAGGGCTCGTAACGCCGGTGTTGGACTGGTCAAATTGGTTCAACACAGCATCAAGTACCAGGAGCTGACCTCTGCAGCAACCTCCGCAGACTCGCCTCTAGAAGAGCTCAGTGTTCAAGTTACCATTGGACCATCTAGTCTGACTGTCCAAAACGTATACATTCCTTCACAAAGCAGCTGCGATGCCAACTTCAGGCGATCAATAGTCCACATGCTAACGAGTGATTCGAAACTCATCTTGGGCGACTTCAATGCCCACGATGACTTATGGTTCTCGAACCTTTCCTGTACTAGAGGTGCTTCACTAGCCGAGGAGATCAACAACACCAACTTTGGGGTCCTCAAAACGGATGGAACGTCCACGAGACTTCCTCATTCAGGTACCTGCACTAGCCCTGACATTTCCATCGTCATTTGCAACCTATTAATATCAACCTAATGGGACTTTCTATGCAAACTGAGCTCTGACCATCTTCCGATAGTTATCACAATCAGCACACATGCTTCCCCGATTCGTAACGCTCACAAGTGATTTATGAATCTACGTAAAGCCAACTGGCTCGGTTTCCTTAGTGAAACTGAGAATCTCTTTGCCCAGGCCTTTTTCCCTCTAGATGTCCGCCAGGGTGTATCAATTTTCAATCGCATCATGCATACCGCCTCTAAGCAAAACATTCCTGCAGGCAAGGTCTTTGATCCCATCCCAGGATAACCTTCCGATACGGCCACCTTATCAAGAGAACATGACGTCACCCGGACTCAAAATCCCCAACACCCGTCGTTGCCGGCCATGAACATAGAGATATCCCGATGGGTCAATGAACACAAAAGGACCCTATAGCAAGAAAAGCTAGCCACCTTCTCCAGCCGCACTAACACAAGCAAGTTATGGCGCCTGCTCCTCCTAACCAGGTTATCAAATTCAATTATATACCGATGAAGACCGACAGGGACATTGCCAACCAATTCAATGTGCAATTCACCACGGTTGTAGTCCATAAATCCTCGAAGAATTCGAGGATCGTCAAAAACAGGTCGCGCAAACCTTTATTGACGTCACTCCAATTCTCAGCCTATGAAACCACAACCACGATTTAGCATGCTAAGAACTCTAAGGCGTTTGCACCTGACGACATCACGATGGTACACCTCAAACACCTAGGCCCCAGAGGTGTCGAATTTTTGACCATGCTGTTTAATCTGTGTCTAGCCACGTGCCATATACCTGCTATATGGAAAATGGCCCACATCCTCCCCAGCCACAAAGCGGGTAAAGACACCGCTGTCTATGACAGTTACCAACCGATCTCGCTCCTCAGCCCAGCCATGAAAATACTTGAGCGTCTTATTCTCCCCTCGCTCAATAGACATGCCAACCTCAAAGAGCACCAACACGGTTTCAGAGCTTTCCACTCTACTTCGTCAGCCCTACAACACGTCACGGACCGCATTGCATGTGGATTCAACCAAACGAAACCTGCGAACAGAACAGTAATGGTCGCCCTCGACCTCACTAAAGCTTTCGACTTGGTTAAAATTGACGCCTTGATGACATCTCTCATTGAATCGTCTCTACCAAACGAGCTCTGAAGATAGCTGAACTGTTATCTACGTGGCAGACAAACGCAAGTCAAATTTTCAGGCACGCTATCCAAAGCCCGCAACTATGGGACAGGAGTTCCTCAAGGTTCTGTCATTTCGCCATCGCTTTTCAACATCTATATGGCTGACCTCCCGAATCCCCTCTCTGAAGTCGAAATAGTGTTGTTCGTTGATGACATCACCCTGCTTTCCTCTCATCAGAACTTTCACATGGCCACCGATGCCTTAAATAACTACATCCGCAGTTTAGTCCGGCACCTGGACGATAAGCATCTGAAGCTATCCGCGCCCAAGTCCTCAGTAACTCTATTTACTCCGGACCCCAACGAATACAATTCCCATCCTCCAATTAAGGTGAGGGCCAATGAATTTTCTTTATGTCAGTATCTTAAACTCCTTGGCCTCACTCTCGAGCCGACGCTGGCTCTACACCGCCATGCTGACATCCAAGCCAGCAAAGCCAAAGCCAAGCTCAACACCCTAAAAGCATTGGCAAGTTCTTCGTGGGGCCAGGACACTGAGACGCTAGTCACGACATACCGGGCAACAGGCAAGGCAACGACTGAGCATGCATCAGCTATCTTTGCCCACTGTTTAGCGACACTAGCTGGGCGAAAGTCCAACGCGTTAAGAACGCTGCTCTCCGCATCGCCACGGGCTGTGTTTACATAACCAATGTAAATCACCTCTATCAGGAAACTCAAGTCCTGCCTCTGAAAGTTCACTCCATCATGCAGGCAAAAATCTACATTGCGCAGTCCCATAACCCAGAACATCCGGGTAATCGTCTCTTAACACGTCCTCCACCTGCTAGACGCATGAAGCAATCTACCATAGACGCATACCGCCCACATGCTTCGGGCTATCCTACTAATCTACCGATACCGGACCTCGTTAAACGTATCCACAGCGAAACTGTCGAGCAGGCCATTAGCAGCTATAATCCCAACAGAGTCCTCAACGCTCCTCCGCCGGTCTCCGACGTCATGACCAGAGAACGTAGGGCCAACCTGTCCAGAAACGCCAGAACCAGACTATCCCAGCTGCGTTCCGGCTTCTCCACGCTTCTAAATTCATTCAAATGCCGTTTCACCTCATGCTTCGACAACGTCACAGACAACTGTCCTGACTGCCTCCTGCCTTCCCACACAACGTGTCACCTCTACGACTGCCCGGCCAACCCTACGGACCTCACGCCGGAAGACCTATGGCTCCGCCCAGACAAAGTCGCCAACTTCCTTCATCTTTTTTAAAAATTATATACCTTACTCTTTTTTCTTTATTTCTTCATCTTTATCCCTCATCCTTCTTAAAAATTTTATACTATGTATTGCTGGCAAACTAGGTTAAGGGGGTAATCTAGTACAACAACAACAACAACAACAACAACAACAACAACAAAAAGCGTCCCACAGTCTGGGGAACATTTTTTATCCAATCACAGGCGCGCAATAGTGCAGTCACAGTAAAAATGATTATGCGGGCGCTCCCTAATGCGATCGCATACAGTCACGTCAAGGCCAAGGATTCGCTCATTGACCATTTCACTAAGCCTTGACTGACATAGGTTCGAATTCCACTAAGGTCCACCAAATTATTTTAAATTAGGTAAATGAATTATTTAAGTCTGCTAAGCCCTCCCCCACTATTAATTTATAATTCATTATTCCTCTTGCTTTGAATTTTGTAACGTGACTTGAAGTGTCAGAATAACAACGAAAGACTGTCTGTGTGGTTTAATTTCCGACTGTACCATATGAATACTTCAACTCCCTGTGCACGATGCACCCGTTTTTGATATTTTTTGCTTCTGTCTCTGATGAAGAATCCACAATAGACTTCGAAACGTCAGGTGAATAAAAATCTTGTGCAAGTGATCATATCTTCTTCGTCTCAATTACTTCCTGGAACACGCATGTTTGCTTGAAATAATGATTTATTTGGGCGCGATGCGCTCCGATTGACCCGACGATGAGAAGTATTTACCCTTCGTGAAGTTTCAACCTACGCGCAGGTCCAGTTTCTTCACAGGCGTCTGAACAATAACTTGTTGCCTAGATGTGTATCATACAAACTCCCGATGTATGGGTAGCTGATGAGGCTTGCAATATTTAAATACGGAAGATTATCACGCGATTCTGTGCAAATACCATCAGATAATTGACCAAGAGCAGACCAGATGTTGTGAGTTCATATGCGAAGGCAGCACAAAACTGCTTCAGCAAAGAATGAGTGAACGAGCCGCTAAAAGCAAGTGTTTCACGAAGCAGCATAATCCAACGTCATCCAAAAACGACCCTTGGTTCAAAACCTGTCGTCAAAGAAACTGTCGAAGGAGCGAATACAGATTCTACAGCACCGAGCTTCATTCATCTAGGATGATTTTAATCCTACTAAGCTGCTTGCAGTTGTGGAATCGGACATTATTCGGACGGTAGTTACGAAAGAGACGAAGAGCATTATTCGCACCAGGTATATTCTCTCCTTATGGTTCATCAACTGCGCTCACTGCTCCCCAAGATCGAACGCAATGCACTCACAGCACTGAATGCCGACCGGGAAATCGTCATCGTGCCAGCCGACAAGGGGCGTTCCATCGTCGTATTTGACAGAACAAACTAGAGAAAGTCGAAAACATACTGGAGGATCGTCAGTTTTATGTCCTACGTGAAACCAACGCCCTCAAAAATTTGACACGCGAAATTAATTCGACCTTGTTGGTATTAGAGAACTTGAGTGCAATAAAGTCGTCTGTCCGACGCATGCGAGAGCGCAAGAAACCACTTTGGCCTGCTTCTATAGCTTCCCAATGTGCACAAAGAGGACGGTCCTCTCCGACCCATTGTATCATTGAAAAGCACTCCAACTTACGGAGTGGCAATGTGCCTTTTCCGGCGTCTCAAATTTCTGACCATTGATTCGGACACCACGGTTCGTTCATCAACACCATTTTCGGAGAACCATAAAGGGTATGTCCCCTGCCAAGGGTTGCCACGCTTTCCTTAAATGTCACATCCATTTTTACTCATGGTATGGCGAGCGCTGCATGCAACATGCCTAAGTTTGTAAAAGTTTGATTATTACTCGCATACCGGTGAGAACAGATTTACGAAAATTTCGAAATAATAATGAGCATCATTAGACATATTAACTACTTAAAAGGAATATAAGAAGTACCAAGTGTTTTTTTAAGAAAAATAAACCTTCCCGATAATGCCCAAGTTCCGGAGACGTACAAAATAGCAATAAATTAAAACAATAAATTTGAATCTTTTCGTAAGATGAAAAAGGAATGCAACCAATTTCCTTATTTAAAAAGAACTTTTATTTCGTCAAAATATTTTGTACACATTATCATTAGTGGATAATTATTTACTGAATATCGTCCAATAAAGTCTTATATCATTTCAATCGTTTACAGTGTCTTCGTTGATAAATTGTGCTTCGGTTTGACGATTACATCAAAATCTTTTACATCAGATATAAATAAAGAGCATTTATCGAAAAAATAAGTTTTTGGGATATTTTTTCTGATGAATATGGCCACGTAGGTCATATTTATCAATGCCTCAAAACCGAACACTACATTTTCGAGCATACAGAACGTTCGCAAGATGCCTCGGATTTCGGTATTCCTAAAATTCATTTAAAAAAACTCCCTTATATGTTTCCTCTTTAAAAAGGGCTTTTATTGGAAACTTGGCGAATGAATTTCTGTGTAGATTACGTTTTTCACAAGGAAGTTGGAGACTTTTGACAATTTCTTCGATTCACCTGAAGATAAACAATTTAATATAACTGGAGTTGAAAGATCTTACTTTTCTGTTTATAATGGATTAGTTCCCGCATAAGTGATTTAATTCCAAGATCCGTTATAAGCTTGTGAATGCAAAAAACAGGCAACATAGATTGCCATTTTTTGAACTTCTGATTATTCTTCTGTCCGTTCCGTTTCTGAAAAAGGCATAAGCGGAACGTACATTTCACAAGGAAGTATATTTCTACATGACTTACATTCAATAAGGCCTTCTTTACCTTACCTCTGCGGTAACACATGCGGTTCCTTTGCTTAAACACCGACGTTAGCGGTGCTTTTCAATCAAAATGCGATGAAATTTTTGCTGCTGCATTTTGTGCGACAAAACTTCACAGGACAACGAAACATATTTTCTTCAGTATAAACTTGCTCATTATTCAGCCAAAAATTATTGCCTATTTCGCCTATTAACATTAACAAGGAGGGCAGTTTTCCAAGCTAAAGCGTTTCTTATTATTAAATCCACTCACTTAATCAAAATAACCTGTCCAAATGTATGCTTAACTCTAAAGTTATATTTCGTCATGAAATTTGCATGCAGGACTTGCCATACTGTATATCCCCGGGATCTGGCAGTTTTGACCGTCGAACTACTCCTCCGAAGCAAATAAAATGAGACGGAGAATCCCTTCGCCCAAACCCTGCAGCTCCTGAAGTTCTGCCTCAAGACGTACTGCATATTTGACGGTACAATTTACGAGCAGGTGAAGGGGACACTTATGCGTTCACCAGTTTCGGGATTCATAGCTGAGGTGATCTTACAACGGCTAGAGTCGCTGGCCTTCCAACATCCCAGACCTAAATTTTGGGCGCGGTATGTGGATGATACCTTCGTCATCATCGAACGGGATAAGGTACTCACGTTCAAAGAACGTCTCAGCAGCGTCTTTCCGGACATACAGTTTACGATAGAGGAGGAGGAAAACAATAAGCTGGCCTTCCTTGATGTCCTCGTCTGCCGCAAAGATTGTGGTGGCCTAAAGACCACACTGTTCAAGAAAGCGACAATCACGATACAAGTACTGAACTTCAACAGCAACTACCTTATCAGCCACAAACGCAGTTGCCTAAGAAGGCTTAATCGGCGGATTGAGACGCACTGCAGCCAACGGGAAGGCAAAGTTGCCGAAATACAATATTTTTGGCGGATATTCGGAGAAAAGAGCTGCCCGCGCAACTTCGTCAACCGGTGCTTACGTAAACGAGATGGTCAACAAAATTGCACCGACCCCAAAATTTGGCAAGCGATCCCATGCGTCAAAAACGTCTCGGAGGCTGTCGGCCGCCATCCCGCACCACTTATAGTTGGAGTCGCACACAGACCGGAGGCAACCATAAGGTGTCAGATAATGACATCGGCCAGGGCAAGAAATATCTGGAGTCATCTACAGGATCTCGTGCATTTGCGGACAAAGCAACTAGGTCGGAGAAACTGGCAGACTAATCAAGACGCGCATTGCCGAACACGCGGCAGCTGTGCGGCGAAATGATGCCAATCTTCAAGTTGCGGCTCATCTGACGTGTTCCGGCCACACATTTAACTATGATGAGGCTGAAATTATCATGATAGGTGACAAGTATGTGAGTCGCGAATTATTTGAGTCATGGTCCACTGGCCTCTAGTCTATTAACCTGCCTAATCCATATTCGGTGCTGAGGCGTAATTTGGCCCAACCAAGTTGAGACTCGGGGAACGCACAGGTAAACGCAACGTCTAACGCCAAAGCCAAAGAACCAGATAGTCGAGCAATAATCACGTCAAATTCCACCACATTTGATGAAACGTCAGCAAATCATGGCCCGCATGCCGGTTATTAAGCAATTAGCATGTAAGTGGGCAGTTATCCTCGATGGAAGAGTCATTAATGGTCATGAGTTGTCACGAGGTCAAAGAAACGAAGTTGACTACATTTCTTAATTGAAAAAGGCACAAACGTAACCCAGATTTATTCGGTCAGCATCATTTGTTTTCATTACCATTTAGCTGGACTGAATAAAATCCATAAATTTAATAGAATCCAGAAGTTTCATCTCCCGTTCCGCATGGCAAAAATAGTTTGAGTTGTGATTAATGAAGCTATTAGCAAAATAAATAACGAATTTTTGAGTCTTGAACAATAGACCTTGGCTGATTCGTTCTATTTTCAATTTTCTAAACGAAACTTCGAGCATTTGTCCTAAATAAGATTCAAGAATATCAAACCAAAAGTATGAAAATCCTTGAATGTAGGATTCTATTACAGGGCAGCTTTGAAAAGAAATGGCCTTGATGACATCTTTGTCGTAATACACTTTAGATAATAAGGTGTTCCACCGAAACCGAAGCTAGATAAATAAAAGCCTGGGAGTCGTATATAACGGACAATATGAACGACCCCCATTATGCTGCCGTTGGCAATTTGCTAAATTTCAGGCAAGCTTATTATTGTAGTGTCCTAATCATAGAATTTATCCTGATCCAAAAACTCATAGTGACCCCAAGTTTATCATTAACCTTTGTCATAAGCTACCTTCAAACCTTACTCTAATTCCCTTGCATCGGACAAAAAATCCTCTATAATTCAGTCTTTTCTATTTCGCTTTCCTGTCAAGAGTCTAAATAAACCATTTTTAGCTTTATTTGTGTTAATATACTATAACCCTAACTGTTATCTCGTAAGAACTTTACTATAAATGGAAGAAAGGTTGCATGGAAGAAGTAGCTTCGTTAATATCAGAACGATCGTTTGGGGTAAGCGCACTCGATATGGGTATATTGGCCAAAGCTGGGAGTCTGCAGGCCTATCGGCTGCTGATAAGACATTCCAGAGTTATTCAAAAAAGGTGAAAAAATAAACAGTGGCAAGAACGAGGTGATGTTTGAGTGTGTCAGGACAGGTCAAACAAGGGGGTGGGCAGTGGTCGCTGCCTGCCCGACGCCTGGCCTTCCTGTCGTGACCTCAATCCGTCTGGACCTCAAGGTTGTGGCGGCCGCCAAACTTACTGGCGTGCAGGACACAGGCCGCTCACGTCGATTTCTACCCACACACTGTCCAACCAATCAAAGGCCGACCTAGCCAATGAATGCTCTCTCTGTCTACTGGCCTGACTGCTGTCAAACCAGCACTTGGACTCGATGGGCTCCCCTGGCCGGTTGTGTGTTCTCCAAGTTAAATCTCTTTCCATCTATTCTTCGTTCTCCTGTGTAAACAATATACTGTTCCTACTACTAATAGTCTCTACTGACTTATCCTCTACTAAGTAACCATGGTCTGAAGATCGCAGTTGCAAGGGTTGAACTCACTTAACCCCCTGCGAAAGATGAATGAGGATTTGAAACTAACGTGTTGGTCTAGGTTTGGATTTTTAGTGTGGGGTTTAAAAAGCAGCAGCTCTCTCGATCATCTACCTGCTTTTGAATTTGAGCTGCCGGTTTTTTGCTCTCCATTCACGTGAGAATTTATTATTGTTTACCAGACTGTCTACTTCTTTACTTTGTTTTTCTACATTTCTGGTCATGAGGTCATCTCTGCTGTACACTCGTACCTTTTTGAATGCACAAAGGACAAATATTCTATTGACGGAAATTCACAACGAAAATTCATGTAATTTTCGTCCAATATGCAGAACCTGCAGTACATGAACACCAAATGTTGTCCAATGGAATGCAATGCGATCACGTAAGCACCGATGCGGTTGGAAACGAGCTATGAAGCGTCAACCATTAGCCTCAATGTCTCTTCCAGGTCTAATGTCCACTAACTGCAGGTCTATTTTTAATAAAAGTCTCGAAATGGGTGCACTTATCTTGAAACAGGAACACAGTAAGTGCGTTGTAATCAGTCTTCAAGAGACCTGGCTCAATAGGGATATAGAGTCGCAGCTCATCACACCTCCGGCTTATTGCTGTTTTCGTTCGGACAGAAAATCCAGATCAAACAGCAGAGGTGGTGGATTAGCAGTTTTTGTAAACCAGCAATGGTGCACAAACTGTCAGTCCCTTTTTTCTTACTCCGAAGACCACATAGACGTTATTGCAGTAGTCTGTAGGCCTAAATTTTTACACAACTCAAAAGGCATCATTTATGTTAGTATTTACAAACCCCCTTCCACCTGTCAAGGAGCGCTTATCCATTTTTTTCGATTTTCATCCCCAAAAACTTGCTACACTGTCTTGCGAGCGCGTAATTATTTTATGTGGGGACTTCAATCGAGTAAATCTACGTCCCCTCATATTGTTAGGATTTAGTGACTTAGTTAATTTCAACACACGAGATGACGCCCCACTCGATCATATCCTGACTAATTATCCAAAGCTTTTTGCTGTAAGAAATAGAGCTCCATTGGCAGGCTCAGACCATTCTATACTACTCTGTCAACCAAAAATATTTTCTAAGGCTAACAAAGGGCTATTAGTAACGCCCGAGAGGAAATTACACATTCGTGACACTTCCCCCCCTAATATTTCCTTGCTTCAGACTTGTATATATGAATGCATTCCCATCTTTCTCGAAAACACGGATGTCGAGTCGTGTTCAAGTTATCTTACAACATTTTTTAATATCTGGTGTTCTTTTGACACAGTCATGGTAAGACCAGACCGAATATCTTCTCCCCACTTAAAAACTTTGAGAAGAAATAAGGAATTGTTCTACAAACTAGGTCTACGAGAATGACACAAGAACGTTAATGTCCATATAAAACGCGAGATCACAAGACTAAATGACCTTTTTGTTAGTCCGTTATTTACTTCTTCTACATCTTCGTCTCTTCTCTCTTCCTCCGAAATATGGAAGACTCTTAAACGTCTCACTGGTCAACGCAATACACTGGCACATGTTGATACCGACCTAGACAGCTTAAACTCAAACTTCATCCATACTCCCACCAACTCCTTTCTCCCGAGAAATGATATTTCCTCATCATCAAGTGATTTTTCTCCAGTGTCTGTGGCAACAGTGATGAAATACCTGAACAAGATTAAAGGTACAACAGCAGCCCGACCAGATTGCGTCTCCCCATTTCTCCTTAAATCTTGCTCTGTTCAAATAGCTCCTGTCTTGGCACATCTTATTAATTTATCTATCATAGAGTCCAAGATTTCTGATGGTTGGCGTTCGGTCAAAATCACTCCTATCCCGAAAAAAACCCACTTCAACGGGTCCTAACTCATTTCGCCCAATCGCCTGCTCTTCCGCATTCCTCAAACTTACAGAACAAGTTGCTTTGGCCATCATTAAGCCGTTTTTATCCAATTCATTGATCCCTTACAGTTTGAGTATAAGGCTAGGCGTAGTACATTAGATGCTGTTGCTCTGGTAGTCCACTCTGCTCTTAGAGACTTGGATAAGGGATGCCGTGCATATGCATGTGCTTTTCTCGACTACTCCTCAGCTTTCAACACGATCCCGCGCCATCATCTTCTTAATAAAACCTCTGCATGTGGCTCTCCTGGCTGGGCCGTCTCTTGGCTAGGGGACTGTTTTACTTCCCGCACCCAATTCGTTCAGAGCGGGAAGCGAAAATCCACGGTCCTTCCCAACAATTGTGGAGTTTTGCAGGGGTCTATATTATCCCCTCATCATTTTTCCCTCCATGCTGATGACCTACGATCTCCAACGCATGTTTGTTTGCCAAATACGCTGACGATATGGTTGTCGGCCATCCTCTCAAAAGCCAGACCCATATCCAAACACTGAAGGATGGACTGGACCATGTCACAGCATGGTCGTCAGATAATGGCCTTTTACTTAATGAACGGAAGTCAGTCCAGTGCATCTTTCGGCTGTGACCCTCTCCCAGTCCTGAAACCATTGACTTTCTGCCCAACAAGGTATCCTCTTTCCGATAACTTGGTGTAACACTAGCTTCCAACGTCTCATTTACTCTTCATATTGAAGACCATTTTATAAAAATCCGCAAACTTTTAGATTATATCCGCTGCTTGCGTTCATATCGCACCCCGCAGGCCCTCATCTGGCGTTTTATAGATGCCTGTATCCTCCCTCGCATTCTTTATTGCTCTCCAGTTACTTTCCCAGCATAACTTAAGAAAGACTTGCTTATTATTAAACGTATTCTCCGTATGCTCTCTTCAGCTGCCGGTTATTCCTATGCTTTTTTAGCTGACCTTATAATTCAGCGACATTTCAAATCAGTCAAGAATTTCGTGGACCGTATTCTTAGTGAGGTCGCTCACCCTCTTCACTCTGAATTAATGGCTGCAAAGTCTTCTCGTACCATGCGCCAAAGCTTTCGTCATATGACCTGCCGTACATCGGCCTACCCGTATTCAGTACTCTCATTCTTAGCGCGATTCCTCACGTGTGAAGAAACGGAAATTGAGAAGCTGAAGGCTGACCTGTCTCCATAACTGATGTGGTAACCGTGTCGATTTCTTACTTTGAGTATTTTGTGATCTTTGACCGTTTACTCTTGAGCTTTTTGGACCCCTTAATTTACCGTGAATGGAGCCATTTTTTGCTGAAAATTTTGATATCATCATCAAAATATAGTTCTCTATCTACCTATCGTCTTGAAAGATATTGTAGTACGATAAGCCGAAAAGTAACGGTATGTCACTTAAAAAATTGAATTATATTAAAAATTAACCTATCTTAAACTATAAAATGAATTTGACTTATGAACTGAAAACTGGAAAATAAACTTAAACTAGAAGTAGTAAAACTAAAAGTAACTACAGGAAGCTAAATATTTCCAAATTTTGGCGTATAGCAGTAAACTGAATTACGCATAACGAATTACATATGCAGGGTGCCCCAAAAAATGCATACACATTTTAAATAATTGTTATCTTTGAGCTTATTCTAATTTTATTATTTCAGAAACGTAGGAATATTTACAAGTATAATTTTATTGTTTTTTTCACCGTATTTTGACTATCGCAGCAGTGGCTGAATTGGAAAAAGCCATTGAACATGAATGCACCTGACTACCAAGAGAACTTTTTCATGGTATGTGTTTATCCAATGCTCCGCGTTGTCAGTAGTGTAGTGATAAAAATGGATGTTAGTTTGAGAACACTCAGTGAAAAAAATAAAACAACTAAACGATACTCATAAATATTTTTACATTTTTCTTATAACAAATATGATGAAAACCAATTTACCAATTATTTAATATAAGTTTAAATTTTTGGGACACCCTAGAGTAGGTATATAAGTATACATATATATATGAGAAGAAGAGGCGATCTCGGGAATAATGGGTATAATATCCTGAC